>JBBBDQ010000682.1:0-612500 GCA_037127315.1 Ascarosepion bandense | reverse complement strand
AAATGTGGCCATATCTAAATATATTTTCATTATTTATCTCTATTTCTCAAATGAGCTATTTTATATATTTACACTATTTGATTTGTTCGGACAGTCGTCCTCATCTGTGAGACCATATTCGCGACATGTCTATCGCTGTACGGTTCAGCCATCTTCATGTGTTTTGAATTTCAAAGTGAACACTTTATTTCGTTCACCGGGGTAGATTATTCTAGTTCGACGTGTTATACCTCCTTATGTTATCTCAGTAACACTTATCTACCTTTATCTCCACTCTCCAATTCATGGTTCACCTGTAACCAGGTATTGAACTCACAACTCTTTGGATAAAGACACTGTTTTCAAACAAAGTTTTTACCCTTATGTTTCTGTATATATATTTCGTGGAACAAAAATAAAGTAATTAAGAATTACTATTACCATTGTATTTATTTTACAACTTTGATTTGAAGTGAAATCATACAGAAGCCATTTGTCTAGTTTTTCTACTTACCAATCTTCTTGGGATAGTACGATATTGTTTAAATTTTGAAACCTATTATTATCTTAGAAATTTCATTGACGTAGATTTTGAGATTAATTATGTTCGACTAGTGTTTTCAGGGGTGATTGACTGTTAAAGATTTACGTCCTCGATCACCTTGATATTCAGGACACGTGTCTTCACTGCGGACTTTAGAATCCGTTTCAGTACTTTTTGATTGCAAGTTAATCATTAATCTCATTGCCTGTTAAGTCCAGCAAAACTTTCAGACGCTATATGAATAAGCGTAAAATCATGAAAAAACGTCTCGCTTGTTCTTGTCCAAAACGTGACGAATATCACCTTGTAAGTAAAATTAAGAAAGAAAATGAGATATAATTCACAAAGAGTAAAATATCATCATTCATATGATAATCTATTAGGACAAAATTAAAAACTGAACATTATTTTCCAAAATAATACAGAAAATGATAAAACTTAATCGGACAAAATTGGAAACCAAAATAATAAAACTATTGTATAAAAGTAATCATTTGTGACATAAAAGTAAACACCTAAATTTCCCAAAGCAATTTCGATATTGATTCTCTTATAGTCTACAGATTAAAAGTTGTGACATTTCTTGCAAAATTACTTCAGAATATTTCATTAGAATAAGTTTTGTTGAAAGCAACGAGAAAATGGCGATTATTTCTGTGATTAAATATTTGACTTAATCAAATAGTTCTTAAAAACTCGTGTAATAATAATCCTGCTAAAGGGTCAAACATCAAGATCATTTCACTCTAATGAAGCAGGGCACCAGATATCTACACTTGAACCTACGCTGTTTTCTATATTCATCAAAGACCTTCGCGATATTAACAGTTCCCTAATAATTATTTATGCTAGTGACCCAAATATGTCCAGCATAGTAAAATTGGCAGCATCTATCGAAAGTGAGCTCCAAACAGTTGTAAACATCAAAGATTTGCTTATAAATCTGAATGTCTCTAAATAACTGGTATCGTTTAGCCACCATAAAGAACCGTTTTCCTTTCATCAGCATAAGTGATACTATCCTCTATTGGAGTAAAAAATTGTGGCTTCTACTTCTTTCTTTTTTAATTGACATAACGTTAAGATATTATATTGAATCATTTGTTAAGTTTACTACTAGAAAATGTTATTAACTATAAAGAGCTTGACAATTTCTCTACTCATAATCCATTTATAAATTTAACATTCGTCCGTGCTCTGAATATTGCTACCTTAACTGGTCGGTTGCTTTTACTATGTTTCGAGATATTCGACAAAATTCAAAGAAGAATCTCTAATATAAATAATCTTGAGCAGGTATTTTGACTTTATTCACTTTCTCAACGCATAGTTTAATTTCTTTTATATAAATATGTCTATGGGAATTATATTAGTGGGCTTCCCTCTTTGATACACCAATCGCGTGAAACTAATAGCACTATTGATTTGGTAATTAGGTCTCATCTTTTTACAGTTGAATTAGTAAACTCTATTTTAAGAGTTTCTTTCTATTCACTTATCTCCTCTGAAATTCTCTTCTGGTTTATACATTCACTACTACCTCCAACTTACGCACAAATACCCTTGGAAAAATCATTAATCCGTCTCTTGATTGGATTCTAAAGCCTTGGCTGGCAACCAGTCTATCGCAGAAATTAATGGCAACTTACTGCGCATTAACTTTCTGCCAAGTCAGTCATGTCAGCTTCGAGACATGATCTTCCATGCGTGTATTACGTATGGTACTTAACTGCCTGATTGACCACCAACAAACTTAAAAAACTGAAATGAAACTCATTGCCATTTTTTGATTCCCTGAACTTTGTTCCTAAATTTTCTTTTCTTCTCAATAATCTTGTCATTGAGATTTAGTCGCATCGCCTCTCAGTAGCATTATCGCCTTACGTGCAGTGAAATAAGGAAAAAGTCAGTGCGATGTAAAGAAATGAAAATAAAAAGACATTCTTAAGTATTATAATATGCTTCTTGTAGATCATTTCTGTGCCTGGTGCAATATATACATTATGCTAATTGTTTAATAAATGTGTCAATGAAAGAGTCATAACTGTGTTTTGTTTCTGGTGTATCCCGGGAGAGGATAAACAGAGAAAGAATAGTGCAAGAAATAACTCTTAACACTGTGGATATATAAATAGATTAATATAAAACTTAGTACAATAAACTAAATCCAAGTACACCAACGAACAGTTAACAAGACTAAAAAGTAAGAAGGCAATGTCCCTGTATAAGACGTAGCGACCGTCTTGAGAAGAAGGCTTCCGTCTAGTGACGTCTAACTCTCGTCTAAGGCCGATGGCTCTCGATATCGCTCGTATAATGACGAATAATCTCGATCAATCCCCTGTAATGACGAAGACTCTTGTATAGTCACGAACACTCTCGATAACTCTGTAGTTCGTTCTAGTCCCTATCTTTTATAACCCGGGCCATACCCATTCCTGGGTAATACAGGATATTCTTCCACGACAATATTCCTCCACAACAGTTTCTATGTGAACTGATTCATGTCTACTCTGTCGTAGTCATTACAACGTTATCATTAACGTTCCTCCTTTTTTTTACTTATTTTCCTTTTCCATGCGCCTTCTATTCTGACAAAGAGAATGTAATTAAAGTCAAAATCCCATTCGTTTTTAACTAATTCTTTAACAATGAGATTTGAATTGCTAGTGACTGACACTTCAATCTAAAACAATGCCTTTTATACAAGGTGATTACAGTGCTACGTTTGCCAAATATACGTAGGCGGATTCGGTACTATTTGCAATTAGCAGAATCGTTTACCCCAAAATTGTTGTAAAATCATTTCACCACAAGGAAGGCTAAACTGGTACTAGTACACATATGGTTACAGAGAATGAGAATAAGGAGAAAGACCGCGTATGGTGGAGGCATTGATGAAAAAATAAAAGGTGAAAGCGATTAAAGAAAATGAAAGATGGCAATTGACGTTGCATTAAAAAACGGTTAGAATCTAAATCAAAGTTTTACTTTTAGAAATAAAACATGTTGCTTGACTAAAGAGTATAACTAGCAAGATAATAAAGCCACTAAGATGCAAGTGGTTACTGAGTGTGGGGGGACATGAGTACAAAGCGTTTATTGAATGTGAGATAAAATGAGTATTAAACACTATTAAGGAGAGAAAACAAAAAATAACATTACTTAAAAAGATAACGATCGTCATTGCATGTAAATTTTTGAATATCAACGTTGAATGGAAAGCAAGATGCCATGAGAAAATTCTGCAAGCGTGAAATGAGCGGAAAACATTGTTAGCATAGAATTAATGGCTACATCTAGCGATATCAACATTTAAATAATGAAAGCCTAACACCAAACTAGCTCTCCGCTTAAAGTCACAAATTTTAGATAACAGAGAGAAAAATTCGCCATAGGTATAGAAAAAGACAAAGGCAGGTTATTTTACGGTGGTGACAAATTGACTGAAGCTATTATACCAGGTCAGGATTGACATCATTGCAAATTTCTTTGGATTTTAGAAACAATCTTTAAATATATAGCACGAGATACTATGCGGCGGTAATATTCAAAGCAGAGTAGAATTGTAATTAAGTAAGATAGATCCTGGCGGGAAACATTGTCTAGTGAACCAATTTCTTCGCTGTAGTCTAGGGACTGATGCATGATAATCTTTTTATATTTATGTCAGAGTAAAACGACAGCCTATCTCCTAGCAACATTCATCTTCCGATTAAACCTGTCATTAATCACATATCCAACAGGTAATGTTACCACAGTCTTTGTTTAAACCACGTGGCACATAACCATCTCTTCACACCCTATGCTTTCAAACTGTTCTCTATTAGAGATGGGCCACGCTGATTCGATGTGTACTTATTCTGACTCGGTCTCTATACAGTTATAATATGAAGTCTTGCTTAGTTACTCACCTAAGCAGGACATAACTCGATCTAAACCTAATGGCCTCACCAACTTGTAAATTCACGCCGTTTATTTGCAAAGATTGAATCCTTAAAATTTACACTTAAATTACGAGCAGGATAAAAATGTATTGTCTTTATGAAATTAAAAGTACGATTTAAGCTCTTTTGGATAATTAGAAAGAATAAAAGGATATGGATAAGAAACTATATATAAAATTTCTAAATTATTCATGCTTCTGCTTTTAAAAGTTTTCGCGCAAAGTGAAGGTGGTACTAGTTTACATATAGGGATGATTTAGTCAATAACTCTCCAGCTGTCATAAGCCGTTCCTTCTGGACATGTCACAATAAAGGTTTCAAATTTTAAAAATTTTCAAACTGAGAACTGAAAATTATAACATTGTTCAGTGGATATAACGGGGGAAAGTGAATGAAAGTATAATTATGCTCTTGTGATCCGATTTACGCATTACTCTTCAACATGAATTGAGTTTTCTCGGCCGCTGGCGTGTGTATACACAGCGTATATATGACACGATAAAATTTATTGCTCCTTCGATAGCTTAGTGGTCGACTCTCCGATTGATACTTAATCAGTCGAGTCTCGACCCCGGCCGGAACCAAGCGGACAGCGAAACTGTCTTGTATGTGGATAACTATATATATATATATATATATATATATATATATATATATATATATATATATATAATTTATGATATATATATAAAAAAGGGGGAAGAGGCAGAAGAAATAAAGGTGAAAGGCACGTATTATAATTATTGAAATGAGAACGGAAATTCATTTAAATCGAAAGAATGAAAACGTTTTTATAAATTGAGAGAGCGAGAGAGCGTGAGAGAGAGAGAGACAGAGAGAGAGAGCGGGGCGCAAAAGAAAAAAATTAATGCAGAAGAAATGTAAAAAATACTTTTTTATTCTTTACATATGATTCTAATCATCAGGTTTGTAGAACACGAAGATTATTATGCAACTGAGATTAGATGGAATAATAGAGAAAATAAGAAGATACAAACAAAAGCAAATGAGAGCAGAGGCACGTGAGAGGAAATAATCCTACTTGTTTACCCTCAGGAATTTCTACAGAATTCCTACATCGTATTTTCTTCTTCTTCTTCTTCTTCTTCTTCTTCTTCTTCTTCTTCTTCTTCTTCTTCTTCTTCAACGATTTTCTTCCTCTTCTCTTCTTCTACCTCTGTGTTTTTTTCTTCTTCTTCTCCTTCTTTTTTTCTTCTTCTTCTTCCTTCTTCTTATTTTTACCGTCCTATCTTCTTCCATTTCTTTGTTTTTTCATCTTCCTCTTCTTCTTTTCTTCCTCCAAATCTTTCCTCTTCTTATTATTATTAAGATCTTATCTTCTTTTTTGTTTTCTTATTGTTCTTTTCCTTTTTTTCTTCTTCTTTTTTTATTATTATTCTCGCTTCTTCTTCTCTCCCTATTCTTCTTCTTTTCATTCTCCTCCTCTTTCTTCTTCCTCCGCTTATTATTATTATTATTATTATTATTATTATTAAAATTCTCTCTGTTTTTAGATGATTCAGCCGAGTGATAATGGCCATATCTTAGCTGCTAGCAGCAGTATGCATTCACATTTTCCTTAGCATACGAGCTCTTTTAAACAGTTATGTAACCTGCGCACTTACAAGGCTTCACGTATCCCCGAGGCATCATCACTATTATTATTATTATTATTATTATTATTATTATTATTATTATTATTCTGGCATTCTTCATCATATTTCGATTTCTGCTAGGGTCATACGACCTACCAAGTCTGCGGGAAGACCTAAGGCAGGTCGTGGTGTATTGTTATGGCTCCATTTTATGTTTTTTCTATCTCCTTTAACATCCCTAGCGTTACATAGACAAAATTCCCCTTAGTGTTTGGGCTGTACTTAACAAGACAATTTGTTGTATATCTCTTAAGCTGGGGTTTCCAGGGATTCTTTCAATGTGTTGTTTTGTTCCATTTTGTGTCATTTCAAGTGCACCTACTATCACTGGCGCGATTCTTGCTTTCAATTTCCACATTTTTTCTATTTCAATTTCCAGATCTTTTTATTTTGACAGTTTTTTGAATTCTTTGGTTGCTATGTTACAATTCGATGGACAATCTATATCGATTATTAGGCAAGTTTTTTCTTTCTGGTTTTTAATAATAATGTCAGGCCTATGTGCTTCAATTTTTCTGTCTGTGTAGATGGTGAAATCCCATAGAATGGTGACATCTTCTATTTCTGTAACCGGAGCTGGGTGGTTTTCATACCAGTGCTTGTTTATATATTTTCCATAGTGTTTGCACATTGTCCAATGCAAATATTGTCACATTCTATCGTGTCGAATTTTATATTCATTCGAGGCAAGTACAGAAAATCCTGAGATTAGATGGTCTATCGTTTTTTGGTATTTATCACAGAACCTGCATTTTGGATTGACATTATTATGTATAATTTTTGTCTGAAAGATGCTCGTTCAAAGACTTTGGTCTTGTGCTGCAAGAATAAAATCTTCAGACTCAGACTTTAATCCAGATGCAAGTAACCATCAATGAGTATTAACTTTATCAACATTTGATTTATTGGCGCTTTCTGGATATTGGCCATGCAGAGGTTTGTCTTGCCAGCGTTGTTTCATCTGTTCAAGAGCTTTATCTTTGGCTTTTTTTTCATATTTCTTGCCGCAGTAGTTGATTCTTGGCTTCTGTTTTGCTTTTCTACAGAATCTACTAACTGTAAATCTTGTGTGTATTTAATGCTTTCTTTCATTGTTGAATATTTTTTCTTTTTGTTTTCATGTTGTTTGACTAATTGTATCATCCAGATCATTGTTGTTACTATTGAAGTTAGTAAGCCAATATTTGTTGTCTTGAATGACAATTCTAGCTGAATAAGACCTCTTCCACTTTCTTTACGAGGTATGTAGAGACGGTTTACACCAGCCTTTGGATGATGCATCTTATGCTTAGAAAGAAGCTTTCTTGTTTTAATATCTATTCATCTGATGTCGTTTAGAGTTCAGTTCAACATGTTGAAACTATATTTGACCACTGGGATATCATTCTGTTCTGAGAATTCAATTCAGTTTTCAATATCTTTCGTAGCCTTCTATAGTAGTCTGTACGCACTATTTCTTCCATTTTTTATGGTGAATTTTTCACTCTCATTTACGCCTAGGTATTTATAAGCTTCTTCTGGCTCTAAATCTTTAATTCTTACACAAGAGTCAAAGATAATTGAGGATGTTTGTTGTAGCGATCCTCGTAAAACCGTAGATTTACTACCTTTATTCAAATTGAATTTCATTCCAATTTCTTCACTGAAGCATTTTACAGCTTGCAGAAGACCTTCCAGCGCATTATCATTCTTAGCATACAACTTTAATTCTTCCATGTAAAATAGATGGCTTATTTTCTTTTGAGCTATTTTATAACCACACTCTTTCTTGTTATGTTGACCGGTTAATGCTATCAATGATATGCAAATTAGTAAGAGAGACAAAGAGTCACCTTGAAATATATCTATTTTGATGTTTATTTCACCAGACCTAAAGATCCATTTATATGATTGAGGTAAAGGGTTTTTTTCTATATCGACATACATTGTTTGATGAAATTGATGATGACGGATGATACCTTGTACAAATTAAAATGTTTAAGATCCAAGAATTTGGTACACTATCGAATGCCTTAAGACAATCTATCCAGGCAGTACTAAGGTTTTATTTTTGCATTGTAGCAGTTTTCCAAGATCATCTTTTAATAAGTAATTGGTCTTCATATCCGTAACAGCTATGTTTGCACCCTTTTTGTTCAAGCGGTAGCATGTCATTTCTTTTTAAGAAGAAATATGTCTGTTTTGTTAAAATACATTTTAATAGTTTGTATGGTGTCGGAAGGCATGTAATTGGTTTGTAGTTTTGGGGGATATTTGTGTCACTATTCTTGGGTAGAAGAAATGTAATTCCTTTGGTCATCCATGCAGGACTTTTAGAGGGATCGTTAACCATTTCTTGAAGTTCTTTGGCTAGTTTTTTATGTGCTGTGTTTAAATAATATAGCCAAAAGTTAAGAATTTTAACTATTCCTGGAAGTTTCTACTTGTGTGCATTTTTCAGTGCACATTTAACATCCTCTTCTGTGATTCCAGCCAATGTCTGTTCTGGTTTATTTTTCATTCGTTCTATCTCTTGTGCAACCCAGTCTGCCTTTTTGTTATGTTCTTTAGAGCAAACACATATTTTTCCCAGAACTGTATAACTTTTTCCATTTTGGGGGACTGTCACTTCAATTTACTTTTACCTATATCCCTGTAAAGGTTCTTTACATCGGTTTGAAAAACCTTGTTTTATCTGTAGAATCTTGATCATTTATCATAGCGTCTTATTTTTTGAGCCTTCAGTTGTATTGTTTGCTTTATTATTTCCTTAGTTGATAAGACTTCACTCACATTTCTAATGTTGTATTTTCTTTCTACTCTTCTGCCTTTTTAAGTTTTTACATTTATTCCTCTTGACAGTTCATCCAGTACTGATAATAAGTTGTTCGATGTTTTTCTAATTTTCTTTTCCAAGGTAGATCTTCATGTCTGCGAGGGTGGTGTGTTTCTAATTTGATGTTCAATTTTTTGTTACTGTCATTGCTGATGCATATATTGTTTCATTGAGATTTGTATGAGGGTCTTCTTCATCTAAAATTAATTTGAGTGCTGCATTGCAGAGCTTAATAGTTTCGAGGTTATGCTTTGTTGGTTGTAATTTTGGGAGTGGTTCTCCTTCCTGCATTGCAATATTTTGTATCTGACATATATGGTTCTTGATTTTTTTCTTGGCTTCTTGCATAATGTTCTGTTTTACATAAATAATTCTGTTCAATGTGATTTGTACTCGTTTTATTGACGTCTTCTGATTCAGATCACACTTTTCCAGCACATCTAAACTTACAGCATTATCTTCACTGTGATTTGTGTGTATCACGGTTTCTACATTATGAACTGTTCCTTGTGTGATGTTACTACTTTTTATTTCTGATTCCGGTTCTTTTTCATATTTTGTTGATTCTTCTATTCTGGTGGCAATTCGTTTTATCTCATTAATTTCATCCTCTTTCAAGCGCTTATTTCACATGATGTATCTTCGTACATTGGCTAATTTATTTTCGTCAATGTACTTTCTATTTGTTTGCTTAACCTTTTCTCGCCAAATGTCATATATTTGTCGAGTGATGTTTTTTGAGATTTGAGTAACGCTTCATGAAATAACTACTATCTACTCCTCACCAGACCATTTTATTTCTTCTTTCTTTAAATATACTGTTGTAGATCTAGCTGGGGATTTTTCAATGCCATCATTAGGATTATCCTGATTGTGGGGAGCTGAAGATTTATTCTATTTAGAGGAGTTTGTTCCTATGACAGATGTTTCGACCTCAGGTAGTTTGCCTCCTGTTGGACGGGCTCCCAGTTTAACCACTGGAAGAGCCATAGTGAACGTTTTTATTTCTATTTGTAATTCTCATATTTTTCCCACGAGTGACGCACGGGTTCAAAAGTTCATTCAAAGTTGCCCGACAGGTTGGGTAACGGTCTTTTACAAAGACGGTTCCGAAGCCTGTAGGGAATCGTTTGTGACCTCGTAACGCAGTAGCCATTCACTCCTCGGCACGATTAACACCTTGAATTGCAGGTTGTTGTTCGGAATTTTCTTTTTCCTAAAAGTGTTGCCAAGCGACAGCTTACAGAGACGCGATTAGAGTTCAAAGTGAAAGACGTTGATTAAAAACCAAACCAAACTTGGACGTTACAGCCGCTCAACGAAACAAAACATCACTACAGTAGTGTATCTTGTTAAAAAAAACTTTGCTAACATCACTAATCCTTGTAACAAAAATAATTGTTATAAAAAATATAATAATGGAAAAGAAAATAATAGACATACGTTTAAGATTAGTACTGCCGTGAAATTCAAAAATAATAATTTGTGCGTCTACTGTATATTCAGTTATTTTTTAAATTATATACGTCGAAAATAAATAAATAAAAATAAATACATGCGTATACTTTCTAAGGAAGAATATCGTAGGAAATTATAATGAAAATGTTTTTCATCGTAATTTTTCCTGTTGTTTTGTTTTGTTTTTTGTTTTTAAGAAAATTATCATAATTTTAAAAAAGTATTTTAAAATATCGACAACTAAGTGAAATATTAATAAGAAGAAAACTAGTTGATTATTCTATTAAGATCATTTAAAGAAGAAACAGATAAATTAAATAATATACGAAGAAAATTCAGGTTTATGATAAAATAGCAAAACAAAATTTCATATGGAAAAAATATTTCAAAGAGAAACGCTGGTTAAAAAAAAATACTTGGACGTAAAAGCCGCTCAACGAAACAAAACATCACTACACTAGAAAGTACTTTGTTAAACGAAAAAGATTTTTGCTACCCTCACGATTCTTGTAACAAAAATAATTGTTGAAAATAAAATTAATGGAAAAAATTCGTTTAGGTTTATTACTGCCGTTAAATTTAAAAAAAAATAATTTGTTCGCCTACTGTATATTCAGTTATTCTTTCATTAAAGGTCGTCAAAAATACGGATATCGAAAAAAAAACTAATAAAATAAATAAAATGAATAAATAAATAAAAATAAATGAATACGTATTCTTTCTAAAAAAAGAATATCGTAGAAATTATAACCAAACTGTTTTTCATCGTATTTTTTCCTGTTGTTTTGTTTTGTGTTTTGTTTTTAAGAAAAACAGTTTAACAGTTTAAGAAAGAAAATTATTTCGAAATATTGACAACGATGGGAAATATTAATAATAAGAAAAATAGTTGATGATTCTATTAGGATCATTTAAAAAAGAAACAGATAAACTAAATAATATGCGAAGAAAAATTCATGTTAATGCTAAAATAGTAAAACAAAATTTTATATAGAAAAGAATTTCAAAGAGAAACTCTGCTTAAAAAAAGAACTTGGAGGTAACAGCCGCTCAACGAAGCAAAATATCACTACACTAGAGAGTATTTTTTAAAAGAAAATTATTATTATTATTATTATTATTATTATTATTATTATTATTATTATTATTATAATATTTCAGCACTGTTTTGAAATTCAATGCACAGAATCAAGCAGGTATTTAAAATACGCTCACATGCCAAACAAATTAGTAGTTTGATATCTCCTGCAATTCAACAACTATTTAATATAAATCCTTTGAAATATTATCATGTCAATCTTTTGCTGTAAGTTAAATGTAGTCTGTAAAGGGCTACAGGCATCATCCAATTAAATTTAGCATCTTCTATTATAATTTGGAGGAAATATTAAATTTCATTGCACTAAAATTCAGCTTTAATTACAAGATCGTGCTCTTGTCTAGAAATTGCAATAAAAACGAACAGTAAAGTTTGCAGCAATGGTACCTTGACAACAACATACTCTCCAGCTATTTTATGTATGCACTATACGAAATAACAGTATTATTACGACGGAATAAAACTTCAAATCATTCCTTACGCGGGTCAAATCTAAAAACACTATTTCAGAAATAAAACTCTCCATATTTATTCAACGAATATATTAATGAAGATTCACCCACAACAAAACATTTACAAAATACATTGCTATAAAATATTCAAAGCCAGTCAATTTTTGTTTTATTTTGTCTTGATTCTGAACACGTATTGAACCTAAGTACATGTCTGCAAAAAAAACCTTCCTAGTGATGCACATATAGATACAAGAGCCTGTATTATTTCTAAAAGAATATTGATTCATTTTGTGGCTTTACCCTCAGCAATGTGCTGTATAGAGTTAGTAATTGCTTCTCAAATGCATGCACATTTCGCACACGTTCACCTGCTGACATTCAACCAGTCAGATTCCACTAAACTTGCATAGAGTCCTTTTACATTCTTCTAATCCGTCAATTCGTTGTTGGCATTTGGTATTAATTCTCCAAGCTTTCCCGACTGCGAAATATCCGGAAGTATATCTCACTACGAATACATTATACGCTATGACAAGCAACATTTCTACTTAGTTTCTTTCCTTCTTCCTCTGTCTCTTTCTGGAACTTGACTTTTATCTTTATTTTTATTTTTCCCCTGGCTAACAACTCTACTTTCATCTTGTTTTAAGTTTTTTTTCCTCTGTTCTAATTAATGAGAGATTTTGTTGGCACATTTCTATCCCGATTGTTACCGAAGTCACAAAAGGTCAAATCTGAGACTATTAGTAAATTATCTACATTTCTTTACATTTTCCATGCAACGCGAAGCTCTTGAAGACATTTGTAACAACGTTATGTAAGTATTAACTTACATCAATTCGATCAAATCCAGAATCTATATTTCGGTTCAGTAGTTACTCAATTTAATTTCACCGAATGAAAATCTGGTATCAGATACCAAAATATTTTTTTTAATATTTAGATGTCCTTAAGGACACATAGCCCAGTAGATAGAGACGTTGGTTAGTTCCTGACTTGACTCTTAGAGTTGTGAGTTCAATACCAGGCTACAGTAGTGGTGAACAAGTAACTTGCAGGTTTAGAGGGATATAACTCAAGACTACCATTCAAGGCTTTACGCAAGAAATGGAGTTCATATACCCTAGTGATTGTAATAAATGGTCCGGAAGAACTCCGAGGCGTACAACTGTCGAAACGTCGTACAAATGGCAACAAAGATGAGGACAATAGTAAATACTTTAAAACATATTTATGTGTAATGATGAACTCTGAATCCCATATAATTGTCTTACAAGGACGAAGGCTTTTGCAGAACCGACAAAACTTTTCAAATACTTGGCCGCAAGGGTTCTCAATATCCGCAGGTCATCTTTGAATTCATATTTCTCATTCTCCGGCATTGGCGGTTCAACAAAAATCTCATGTGTTGTGGATTCTGGTTGAGAAAATACACAAAATATTAAATAACAAAAGCATATATGGAGATAGAAAATGTAAGTTATGATGAACAAAAATATACAAACTAGAACACGGGTTAGTCATTTCAAGTATACTAGGAATACTGTTAGTAGGAATCAATCTACAGTCTTGAAGTGAAGAAGTATGTCCGGGTAATGAGTCTATATCCAAAACACTCCAACGTACTATGCACCAACTTACGGACCAACTGAGTCCTTACTAACTCTCTCTGACAACCACTATATTTAGCTGGCCCTCCCATCAAGGGCAACATGTGACACATGGTCAGTTATGAGTGGAATAATAATACCTGTCTATTTTTCCGCAGTCGTGCTTCTACCCTTTGACGGAACCGCGACTGTGTTATTTCTGTCTGGTTGAAGCAGAGAGTGCCCTCTACCCGAAAGCAGAGAGCTGACAGTTTGAGATTTAGTCGCAGCGAGTTGGCGACCACTATATTTAGTTGTCCCTCCCACTAAGGGCAACATGTGACACAGGGTCAGTTATGAGTGGGATTTCCGGGCTATATGGACCGGCAAAAAAATACCTTTCTATTTTTCCCCAGTCGTGCTTCTACCCTTCGGCGGAAACACGCCTGGGTTAGTGCTCTCTGCTCGGAAGCAGAGAGCGCCCTCTACCCGAAGGTAAGGTGCTGACAGTGATAGATGTAGTCACAGCGCGCTGGCAACCACTATATTTAGTTGTCCGTCCCAGTAAGGGCAACATGTGACACATGGTCAGTTATGAGTGGGATTTCCGGGCTATATGGACCGGCAAAAAAATACCTGTCTATTTTTCCCCAGTCGTGCTTCTATCCTTCGGTGGAACCACGACTTGGTTAATGCTCTCTGCTCGGAAGCAGAGAGCGCCCTCTACCCGAAGGCAGAGAGCTGACAGTGAGAGATGTAGTCGCAGCGAGCTGACAACCACTGCCCTTCTCTGTATACATTAGGCGTTTCCAGTCTTATGTGCAAAAGGTGTCATTCCCAACATCATGCTTTCATACTATTCAATCCATATCTAGAAGAGAAAATAATAATAGAAAATCCGATTTTTTCTAAAGATATTTGAGCACAAGTAAATGTAATGAACCCAGTTTATCTTATAAGATATTGGTATTAGCACCAAGTGAACTTAATTACCTTCAGACAATAATTGAAATCGATTTAACGATTCCAATACTGATAATTTTTTTTATCTTTCACTTTTTATTTTCATGTTTATATAACAATGAAATATAAATGTGTCTTGTCTTATAAATTATAAAACATAGGTATAGATAATTTTACATATATTTCTGGTATTATACTGACTATTCTTTATTTCACTGTCTTCGCTATTCAAAATAGTTTGATAAAATAGAGTCCAACAGTGCATATACAAAATTTGTGTTATCATGGTTCAGTACTATAAATTATTGTGAACTCGTAGTAACTTGATCTCAGTACAGACATGATGCTTTATTTACTAATCTGCTAACACATGAGCCATGAAAATGCAGAAAATATGTAGTTAACTAGCGAAAATTGAACTCGTCTCTGTCCGCGAGACAAAACTGCTTAACACGGCGCAACTTGATTGTCTACAAATATATATAGAACTGCGTATAATTTTAGGCTGACGAAAAGCACCAAATTACGGCACCTGTGATGATCAAATTCCCAAATCAATTAATGATCTGACAACCAATATTGCTAACAATGTTACGTGTCTTATGAAATATTGGGAATTAGTCTGGTTTTTGATAAAGATACTTTCACTTACTGACTTTGTAAGATGCTAAATACGTATAATTATGGAAGGAAAATTGAACCAAAATTTGCGGACGAAATTCACGGAGGTCGCGACAGTTATATTTGATTATTTTCTGTTGAAAGTAAATAATTTCTTATAGCCTGAAATACCATCATAATATTATCGATTACGCACAAGTCTTATTCGAATTACAAGAGCATTCTCTCAACAAAGAAATGGTTTTCTGCTCTTTGACTTACTTTGTATTTCTGTCTACTTTTAATTAGATCATTTTATAGATTTTTATATTTTTCTTTTTGCATTCAATGATTTATAATTTTATTTGATTTCAATGTTTTTTTTTCTGAAAAATGAAAGTCAGTTTATTAATGTGTCTAAACCTTTGTATTTTCAAAAGTATTATCTAAGATTTTTTGGTATAGCTTGCCTATTTGCATCAAAATAGTTGCATTTATAGAAGTATATTTAATATATTTGCAAAAAATAAAAAAGGCATTACATTCTTTAAATTAACCAAGTCATCATGTTCTTATTTAGTCTTTAAACACAAAGTTGTTTTAATTCTGTGAAATTCATTTTCATATATGATTTTCATATGTTAGTGAGTGTTGTAAATCTGAATGTTGATATTTCTCACTCGAAAGGTGTACTTATTAATAAATAGAATCGGTTAGTTTCCTTTCAAGATGATTTACAAAATTAAAAAAAAGGCAAATAGCATTTCGTGTACTAACACATGAACAACGAACATAAAACAATATCTATTTTGTAAACATAGCGATAATAAATAGACTCAGTCAGTTAAGTGCCATACGTGATACATGCTTTTGGGCGATCATGTCTCGAAAGTGATATAACTGATTGAACAGAATAACATCCTGCAGTAGGTTGCCATTGCTTTCTGCAGTAGATTTGTTGCCAGCCAAGGCTATAGAACCCAACATGTCCTATTATTTAACCCATAACTGAAGAGAAGAGACGGATTAATATCTTTCCCAATGGTATTTGTGCGTAAGTGAATGCATTGTATAAATTGTTTTTTTTTTTTGTTTTCTTTTTATAAGTTGGGTTATTTTAATATTAAGTTAACTACCTAGCTTAAGGCATATAATAATGAATACACCGGTTCTCGTTCGATTACCGAAGTTATCCAAAGTTGAGCCGGTTAGTAGTTAGATGGGTGACCAATTGGAAATACCAGGCACTGTAAGTGTTCAGTTACGGATGTGCGTTTTGGTGCAGTGGATATCGGCTTGGAAAGAGAAATCGGTGAGCCGAGTTCGAATTCCATTTGAGTACCCTGCATTCACTTCAGCACTAATACCCTGTCGTTTCCTTCCAGTTATGGGTTAAATAAAAGGATGGGGCCTGGAGGCAATCCACTTAGTGTTGGTGTAACAATAAAAACACCCTTGGTAGCCCTGGCGAAACATCAAGTATTCAGCTATTTGACAAGATTATGAATTTCGCTACAAACTGCACCAGGGTTCCACATACACATGGAATACTGGAGGGTTGTCGTGAGTTCTATGTCGGCCAATGGCCGCAAGGCGATGACGAAGTTAACTAACATCGGAACGCCTGTATATTTCATCATAGTGCTTTCGTCCCTGTATATATTTAAAGGCACAAAGCTACTTTTTTCCATCTCACTCGGATTAATTAGGTGTTAATTCTTTCCTACCATTCAACATCCTTTTCTTGATACCATGTCAGATTAATGCCACAACCTGATATGTTAGATTTCGACATTGACCATATCCAACAGCTTGCTGCCAATATCCTGACCGTCATACTGGTGGAGACTACCAACAATGTCTTCGAAAGGCCTCACCGTTCTATGAATTCAGATAAGTTTCTTTCAGATTGCTTTCAAACTACGTGGTGTATGTACTTAAGTAAATATAAAGAACTCAACTGAAATTCGAAATAGCTTCTGCTTGTTCATATTCCAAGGTGCCTCCTAATTACAATACACATCAAACCAATTGATTAAGTTTAGCACGCACATATTGTCCCCGAAATATTATCACAAGTAAACCGGATTTCTTCACCTTTGAATATGGATTGGTTTTCTACAACATCCGCTGCAAATACTAATTGGTTTAAACAAAACCGATCAAGCAAAATTAAACTATAGCTTCAAAGATGTCAGTCATTACGTTTGTGTAGCTCAGTGATCAGATAAACAGAATTCTTTCTTCTTATAATTAAAAACAGATTAAACTAATGTTATAAACTGTCAAAAATAAACTCCGCATTTCTTTTAAGAAAAGCCAGACAATCGATTCCATGCTAAATTACTAAATTATCATTCGTAGTAACTGTTTCGTTTGCAAGGGAATATTAGGCTTGTCACTTATTGTTCTTCAGTTAGTTAAGTGCCATAAGAGACATGACTGACTGGGCAGAAGATTATCCCGCAGTAGGTTGCCATTGCTTTCTGCGGTAGACTGGTTGCCAGTCAAGGCTATAGAACCCAATCTGTCCTGTTATTTAACCCATAACTGGGAGGAAGAGACGGATTAATACCTTTCCTAAGGGTATTTGCGCGTAAGTGAATGCAAGAAATTCAACTGGAATTCGAACTGGGCTCCCCTATTTCCCGTTCCGAGCCGATATCCACTGCTCCCCAAATGAAGCTGATGTAAAAGGTTTGATTCTCAATAAGATCTGTAAACTTTTAGTTTTTCGAAAACTAACATACATGGTGTTAATACTTGTAGATAGCTCGGACAGAATCCTTAATTATTATACAAGTCTTCTATCTCAATACATATTCGTCTGATTAAATAGCTATAGTCTATTGCCTTAATTTGTTTTTATGCTTAAAAATTATGGAACGAAACTTAATCTAAAGATATCTACGATTTAATTTTAAGTCTGATGCATGAATTCGATTTTTTAATAAAAAGGAAATGGGACTCTACTGACTAGACGAAAATAAATGGGGTTTACTACGATGTCACGTTAAAATACCTATTCAGATAGGCAATAATAGATTAATATATAAAACATGTATGACAATCATAAAGATAAACGTTAAAAACATAGACTTGATTAGGAGGATAGAAAGGGCTATATAGATTTGGAAAGATTTGGATAGCAGTCATTCCATGAGAAGGACAAATGTCACTTAGAGATCGTAGTGAAGGCAAAGTTCGGACATAACTGCTTTAAAAAAAAAATGAAACTGTAAAGAAGCAGTTAAGAAATCTTTACTTTGTTTCAGTTAGATTTTTCTGTTTCTTTATGTATTGTTTAACTTTTGGAAGGCATTACTACAATTCGATTACAGTTTTTGATTTCGGTGTCATGTTTTCTATCGACTGGTTATTGCTAATTAAACACGTTGACACAATTAATTCTTCAAATAAACGCAACATGCTATCCAAAACTCTGCAAGGTTTTAAAGTTATTTGATCCTGATTCTTAAATTTATTTTCCTTTTTTTTTTTCTTTATTTGTATTTTTTTTAGTAGTTACTGCAATTCGCTAAACTGAGACTAACCGACATTTTGGTATTAATTAAAAAGGAAGAAAAACAAAAATTACTATGATGTGAAATGTGTCTCTATCTTTTAATGTATGCCAGTCGTTTTCAACTTTTCGATTATGTAATACTACTGAAATATTCTGTATTAATTAATATGTTTTATATTAGAACAATTTACAAATATGGATGACAATAGACACACGTAATATATGTATATATTAAAAAACAGGTACACATATTTGCATGTATATATATATATATATATATATATATATATATATATGTGTGTGTGTGTGTGTGTGTGTGTGTGTGTGTGTGTGTGTGTGTGAGTTTAGAATATAGAAATCGAAAAGAATTTATTATTCAATCAAAGTGGTTAAATGTTTTGTTGACTGAACTATGCGTTTCGTCCTCACTGGATACGATTCTCATATCATATCTAACGAAATAATCACACGCTCTCTCTCTATCTTTATCTCTCTCTCTCTCTCTCTCTCTCTCTCTCTCTCTCTCTGTGTGTGTGTGTGTGTGTGTGTGTGAGCGCTGGAGATTCAATATTAAATTGCTTATACTTTTCTTCTAGACAATGTTTCCCTCAGCCGGAATGAAAAAATATAATAGTGTGACTTTTGATCTAAAACCGTTATTTTAATTTGTGTGCAGATTGTTTACTTGTATACGCTTTAGTATTTATTGTTCAACAGACTTTGATGTTGATTAGATGTTATTTTGTTGAAGTCCTAGTCTAATTTTCTATGCTTTGTCAATACTTATATTTATTCTCTCCCAGTTTTTGTCTTTAAAATTCCGTCAGAACAACGTAAAAGCAAGACATTCGTGCATTTTCAGCTTTCGTGTAGGTTTGTCTTACATACATTCATATATATATATATATATATATATATATATATATATATATACAGAATCGAGCATAAAGATCAGAACGATATTAAGAAAACGTCCTAAATATGACATAACTTTTAATTTTAAAGCATAAAGATCATTTCATCAGGTGAAATTAAGTATATATATGTAAATTATGTAATTCCAAAATATAAAGCTCAATAATCTTATTTTGATAAAGTTATAAGTATAATTATATAACATTCGAAAAAGAATAGATGCTCTAAAACGGCAGAAAGATTAAATAATTCCATAAAATTTAATAATTATTTTGCATTATTGAAACATTTTAGGGTAGGAATATAAAATCGGGTATTTTGCTAAATTACACCCAATCTCTACTCGCTCTTGCATTGTAAACATGGCGAAAAACTCTGACGTCATTGGAATTTTGATACCTGATATTCAAGTTACGTAATGTAGATAAACTCTCGATTTCAAAGGAAATCTAAAAAATTTATTCAAAGTATTTTAAGAAAACCTGATAAAAACTGGGTCATGTGATACCAATAATCGACTTGGCAGGACTTGAAAAACTACTGCAAGGGAAGACAGATGGACTGGTAAAAAATTAAAAAAACAATTGATTTGTGATAGCAACCGCTATCTCTAAAAGAGCTAATACTAACCTTAGCATCAAATTATATAGGCACACTATTTCAAGAAGACTTAATGAAATAAATCTGAACAGTCGATTAACCTATACGAAGCCTTATATTTCTAAGAAGAGTCAAATTAGCCGATTGAAATTTGCTACAGAACACGTCATATGGGCAGATGAACAGTGGGATTGTGTTCATTTCAGCGATAAGTCAAATTCTAACCGGTTCGGTTGTGACAGGAGAAGGTTCGTTCGACGCAGTTCTAACGAACGATATTTGCCTCAGTGCACTAAAAGCAGAGTTAAATTTGGAGAAGGATGTGTGCTAGTGTTTGGCATGATTTTAGCTGCTGGTACGGGACCTCTTGTTAGGCTACACGTAAAATTAACCCAACTGTATACAAAGAGATATTGAAGAAACCTGTTGTACCTAATTTGAGAACTGCAATTAATCAACCAGCTGTATTTATGCAAGATAACGCGCTATGTCTGTTAAAACATTTCTTTCTGAGGAGGATGTTACTTTTATGGAATGGCCTGTTCAAAGCCCAGACATGATCATATGGGAATGTTTGGAAGTTACTAAATGAAAGAGATAAGGAAAAGAATCCAACAAACGTCGAAGAACTATGAACTAATTTGAAAGGACACTGGGAGAAAATACCTGTTAATGAATACAAGACATTAATTTGATCATGTAGCAAAAAGTCAAGCTGTTATTGAAAGTAAAGGTTTACACATCAAGTACTAATGAATTATGAACGCTATTTTCATTTGGATATGATGTATCCATTATAATAGTATGATTTTATTAATCGTTCTGATGTTTTTGATCATCTATTTATTTTCTTTGTCATATAATTATTCTTATAATTTTATCAAAATAAGTTTATTCAGCTTTATATTTTGGAATTATAAAATTTACCTTTATATCCTTATTTTCCGTGGTAAAATGCTCTTTGGAGCTTTAAAATAAAAGGTTATTTCATATGTAGACTTTTCTAAACATCGTTTTGCTCTTTATGCTCGCTAATATATATATATATATATATATATATATATATATTTCATCATTATTTTTATACTTATTGTATTTTATATTTTTATTCTATGTTTTATTAATTTTCATTAATTATCTTTTAAATTTTATTGTTTTAATTTAAATCTAGTTTTATATTTGAATTTAAATTATATGTTAAGGTTTTCCCCAAAATGTTTTTCTAATAACTCATCCCATTTATATAAACCAAAAACCGTTTCTATAGATATATATTTTCTTTTTTTTTCCTTTCTTTTCTTTTCTTTTCTTTTCTTTTCATAGCTTACTTCCCTGTCAACCACCCCTTCCCACTTCTTTTACTTCTTTCTTTCCTTTAGTCTTCCCCCTTCCTTTATAAGTAAACGACTAATATTACTGTTACCATTGTCGCTTAAAATACGTTAAAATTGTTACGGCAGCGTATGATTATACGCAGGAACTACAACAAATGTTCTCCCTCAAGTCTTCCTTACTAGAAATAATAGATTTAGAACACAGAAAAATGTTAAAAACATTTTAAATATAAACATAGAATATTTGTCAATATTTCTGAGATGTGGTATTTGAAATATTTCTACTATTTACATTGTTCGGATTTATGTCCTCATCTACATTGCCATATTAACAACGTTTCAGCCGTAATAGGCTCCGACCTATTTCAGGTGTTTGGAATTTAAAACTGCACTGTGTTAAGTAATATAAAGAAGAAACGAACCGCTCCCTTAAGAAAAGGCAGTTATATCATCGTAAGACCGTAACACGAAGCAAAATAGAAAAAAAACTAAACACATTTGTACCTGACTACATGAGAAGGGAAAAGAGAGTGATGATGACACCATAATTTCATAGTGGGTTATCCATTCTTTTCCAGTGTATAGTGGGGAGTCGTTCCTTTGAAGGGTAGTTGTATATTGTTGTAGATTAACAGAATTTGGCCTCGTTGTAGATAGCCCACTATAAGTCATAAAATGATTATAAATCAAGAAAAGCAAATTGAGTTGAAAAATAACATTTTATATATACACATATCAATTAAGATGCTTACAATTAAAGTAATCCTTTGAATATTGGTTCAATGACGTTAAAATATTCATGGCAATAAAATGCTGAAAAGAGAATTAAAACTTAGGAATGTGGAAATATCTTTGATGTATCCGTTCCTTGGGTCAGTAAGTAGGTTTGAGACAGCGAAAGATAAGACGAGAGGGAAGGGAGGCTAGGATAGTAAGACGCTTGACGTAGACCAAGGGACATACTGATTACATTCCTCTTTCTCGAGTCAGTCTTTGTGTGTCGGCCTGCGTCGCTCTGTCTGTCTGGCGATGCTTTCTGTATCGGCTTTTTATATCTTCTTTTTGGATCGTATCAGATCATTTGGGGATTCACACTTGTATTTGATTCTGGGCTTCCCATTGGCCGATAAATAAAATTCGTGTAGGCTCGCGAACTGGAAATTTAATATTTAATTAATTTTTAGTTTTCAACCGGAAAATCTGCGCGAACCCGGATGCGCACCGACGAGTTTTGGTCATTTGCTTTCTGGTCGTCAGAGTGCAAACAACCGGTCCGTCGCTTTTGCTCGATCGCTATCACCACAATTTCTGTTGACTAACAGTGTGAAGCAGATGTATGTTTACTAGGAAAGAAACGATGTATATATTATTACGAAGGGTTTAAATTATTGCAGACAAGATTTTTCAGGTCCATCACTCATTCATATGAGCAATGAACATTTCAGTTAATTTTCATATAGTATAGATTCTAAAGAAATTCTGAGAGGCTTGTTGTTGAAGAAGAGGAGTACTGATTGAACAAAACACAGCATTTTAACACCTCTATTATTAATCGGATAAAATATTCGAAATATTTGAATACCGATCTGGTTCGTATAATTGCTGTTTAAGTATTAATGCATATCTAGGAAGCTTTTAGGGTAATTCGGTTGAAAGAAAAATATTGGTAGACTTTCATGTTTGCATTCGATATATCGTCACGTATTCCCTGAGGATACGGACATTCAACTCAACAAAACATCGAAAACATACTTTGAACTATCAGTATGTAGCAAAATAAAATCAACGAACAGATTTCAAATTGGAATGATAATAAGACATTTTATATTCGCTTTGCTCACATGCCATTGAGAAATATAGACTTTCAATTTTTGCCATTTTTCTATTTCATCGCCAGGTATTATCACTCTTTGCGACTGAATTTGCGAATCTGTCTAAAACTACAGCTTACTTACCTACCAAAACAGTACCAGCAGAAAATATAATGTCACTTCAGTCGACCGTTTGATAGCTGATCACTCCTTCAAAATGGAGATTTAATCAGTATAACTAAGGTTTCCGGACGTAGGTGATCATGGAATCCACTTACCCCTATGCCTTGTCGTTCTTAATATTTTCCTTATGGTATCTCTCCCAAACCCCACACCACCATCAAGTTGCTCACGCCCATCAAGTATTTCTCGCGTTGCTTCCCTCTGAATTGCTTTCCCTCTGTCGGTTTTGTGAGTTTTAGGTTCTCCAAGCCTTCTTCCTCATTATGTCTCAAATTCCTCTGTTCTTATTTCTAGATTCCAATTATAAGTTTCCTTTTCGTTTGCATTCTCTCCAAAACCTCATTATTCTTCCATGGTATTCTCATCATCCTTCAGTAGAACCACATTTTTCTTGCTTTGAGTTTCTACTTCATCTTTTAGGAGATCCTCCAGCATTCTCTGCCATAGAAAAACAAAAGACTATCATAATTGCACAAAAGCGAAAATCGTTCTTCTTTGTACCGTTTTCCTTCGGGACGTAGATGATCTTAGCCATCCACATATTCCTGTCACTTGTACTGCTTAATCAGGTTTGTGAATTCTTTTTTGTTATTTATTTCAAAGCATTTTGTACTATCCTTTTTCTGAAGCTCATCGGGTATGTCTCGTGCTGTTTTGCTTTGCCCCTCATTTCTTCAATTTTTTCTGTCAGGTTTTCTGAGTATACAGTCATCTTTACGTACCTCAGAAATTTTCAACGGGCTCTTCCTGAAATTAAGTAATAGTTTTCATTTTTTAAATCTATTTTCTTCAAAACCTCATCGTTGCTTATATGTACAGTCCATGATATCCACTTCTGTTGCTACAAGTTTCTTTCTCATATTTTAGGGGACATATATCCTGCCACAGTTCAAAGCGCATTAAAAATTATAAACGTTCGGCGACCTTATTTTATTCAGGCAACAATGAAATTTGGTAGAAATATCCAGCAATCTCAGCGTTGAATGAAACCTCTCTATTATTCAACAAGATATTAAATTTGTCGAGCATTATCGTAACAACTTCAAAGTATTTAAACAGACAACGGAAAATGTTACCTAGAAATGCGAACGCATAATAAGAATAAAGAAAAATGTCTTCACAAATCTAAACAAACATTATTTGATATTAATCATCTTATATGTCAGGGGATGCTGGACAGTTTTCTTACAGATGAAGAGAAGACTTGAGGCAAGGCTGAGGTGGTTTTTACAGTAAAATTTTGGAAATATCAGAGACAAAACAGGACAATGAGGAGTCTTTAAGAAAAGTAATCTCAAACATAACAATTATATACGAGAAGCAGAAAATACAGTCTAAATAGGAAGGACATATAATTTAAAAAAATGGCTTGGAAATTAAACTCTTTAAGAGCATATGAATAGAAGCAGACGAAAACAGAAATCTAATAAGGAGTGTATGTAGATAGATAACAGTGCATAGACTGGGAAGGACACTAAAATACCAACGATTACTTAGCGCTATAAAGGGTAGAAAGCTGTGGAGAACCATGGTACTCTATATGCTAGCGGGATATTAAACAAAACAAAAGACGAGGAACGTACATTAATAAGAGATAAGAATCTTTGTATCAGCCTACTAAATAAAAACTATGATCTAATGTCTAAAAACAGAATTCAAAATCGTGATATGTAACTCGACTCAACCATTACTGACGGTGGGTATAATTTAACAGCAATTTTAGGTTCGAGTTTGATATTGAGTCTAATAGCACTTTTATCGAAAAGTGTTCACGGCGGAAAACAAGAACGCTATCACCTTTTGAGATAAATATTTGACTTTAGATTTTAAAATTGCTACTGTCCTTTACCGTCGAAGGTGTGCAGCCGCTTCTATCGGTCTAATTCTAAATAATTTTTCTATGGCGAACAATTTCCTCTTCCTCCCGCTTGCATCCAGCTTTATAATTGCGAAAACACGGTTTTAACGCTGTACCAAGAAATTATACGAGTATAAATAATTATCTTTATTTATTATTCATGCTGTGTAGACACAATCCAAACTGTGTCCAGTAGTGCAAGTTGTGGCATCGCTTATAAATATAATTTGTATTGGCTATTTTTGGAAGATATAGGATGTAGCATTCTTAGATTATGATCTGTTAAATAGACAAAAAATCAATAACTTACTAATTGTCTCCTTTACAAAATAAGTATCACTAATTTGATGCACACACACACACACACACACACACACACACACACACACACACACATATATATATATATATATTAACCGCACATTAGCAGTAAGAATGGTGCATTAAAACATTTTTAAAATATAAAGACGATCACTGGAATTCCCTTTGCGCTCCACATGCTGAAATCAAAATAAGCGCTCCTAAAAGTTTTCCAAAAAACACAAAAACATCTTTTATATTTACATACGTCCTATTACTGATATTGAGTACATTTACCAATAAATATAGCAAAACTTAAAATTAACTATCTAAATATGTTCACTTTTATTTCTAACTATCTCGCTCTGTTCATATCTATCCATCTATCTATCTATATATCTATCTATCTATCTATCTATCTATCTATCTCAATTTGTTCATATCTATCTATCTATCTATCTATCTATCTATCTATCTATCTATCTATCTAAACGATATTATAATTATACTCGTCTTGAAACTAGCTTTCCCTGACGATCCCTCTAGGTGAAACCTAGGTAGATTCGTTTGCCTCATTAGGTGCTATCTATCTATCTATCTATCTATCTATCTATCTATCTATCTATCTATCTATCTATACATACATACATCTATACATCTATACATACATCTATACATACATATATCTATACATCTATACATACATCTATACATACATACATACACCTATACATACATACACCTATACATACATACATCTATACATACATACATACATACATACATACATACATAGACAAATCTGTTTTGGTGTATCTCAGCTCTTCAGTACGGTTAGACATTCGAATGCTTTCAGCCAGGAGTGAAACCCGATCCAAAGGAAGGTTGACTTTAGCGTGTTATACACAATGTAAACACTCGCCAATACCTGAAAGATTTAAAATTCATTACTAAACGAATGATGCGTAAATGCGTGAGTAGGTACTATTTTTTCAATGTCTACCATTCTTCCAGATTACTCAGTTTGTGAAAGCGTAAATAGATCGATCGATCGATCAATAGATAGATAGATAGATAGATAGATAGATAGATAAAATGCAATTTGAAGGAATAATGTAGTCTGGTAGCTTTTTCGAGATTGAACTTGAGTTTGTTTTTATAACGAAGCAGATCTTTATATCGAATGGAGTGGAGGTGAACTCGCCATCGTGGAATTGTAAGTTTTAAACAGAATCGCCTTCAAAATCGTGATGTACACTGTTTAGGAACTAAATCTCGATCTTTCATGCTAATTTCTCCATTTGTGGCGACTTTCAAGTCTCATTTGTCATTTTTTTAATACAAATGTAAGTCTCCCACTCGCTATAAACACCCTGAAACTGGGTCTGCACCGGAGGCTTCTAATTCCATCTGTAGCCTGATATACAAATCCAAGGTAGGCTTAGTGTCGCACATAAGACACAAACATATATGTGTGTGCGTGTTTGTGTGTTTGTGCGTGTGTGTGTTTGTGCATGTGTTTTCTGTGTGCGTGTTTGGGTAGCGGATGTACGTCAAGTTTTACTTCATAATTTTTACAATCATTCCATCTCAAGCAAGGCAGTTTTACTGCCACTGTTGCGCAGGGGGTTACAAAAGAGAAAGTGATGAGAAAGAGTGGTAGTTTATAGGGGGTGTCAGGAGGAGAGTAATAGACGGATGAGAATACCGGTGTAATGGGGTGGATTGGATGGAGAAAAGAACTTAAGAGAAAGGATGCGAGTTAGTGAGATAGGAGATGTCTATAGACCTTACATTTAAAATCTTGGAGATTGTAGCTGTGGGGAAGCAAGTATATATATATATATTCTTAAAAGGAACGCTGTAACAAACTGTGATTCCTCATGGGGAATAAATTGAAAAAAAAAACTAAAAAGGCATTATCCTTAAGGCTTCGACTTTATGCATAATATTAAATAGCTGGTTAGTTTCCAGAAATATGTTTTACTTGTTTCAGTATTTAGTTAGAAACCACCGTCTGCAGAAATATTTTAAATTAATCCACAGCTCTTAAGTAATCCTTAAGGAGCATGTAATACAGTGATTCGCTTATAAATCTCAACTTTTATGCGTCACAGATCAAATCGAAAATGTCAACATGAGAAGTGTATTTTAAGAGACAACGACAATCTGTCATCATGCTGTTTATTAAATCATCTTCGGTTCCAGCTGTGAAATTCTAAAATAATTGATAAACTCATATAAATGAATCCGTCGCCTCTATCCAAAAGTTAGATTAGCATACTATTAACATTTAAAATGAAAAAAAAATTGATTAACAAAAAAGTACCCCCCCACCCAAAGAAGTGCTATAATAGGACCTTTTTTGAGTTTTCAGAATCAGATTTTCTCTATTTATTCTATTACAACATCAGAGTCGAAAATGTTAATTCCGAGAAGAATGAATATAAACACTTCTTTTTTTTTAATTATGAGCGTGTGATGAAATCTTGATATGTGCCTAAGTTTGAGTTTGAGTTTTGTTTAACGGCATAAAAACCTCTGGGGGTTATTTAATGCCAAAAAAGGTAGGGGTTTTAAGGTAATTTTTTTTAATATCGTTCATAGTTAGAAGGTTGATTTAGACAGATTTTAGAGAAAATATTTTGTTTTTATTTTTTGTTTTGTTTTGGAAAACTGAAAATGTCTTCTAGTTTTGTATTAAAACGTTTTGCTGAGAATATTTTTTCCTAAAAAATGTGTTCTTTGTCATTTTTCTTCAAAAATGTATTGTAGATAATATGTTTCCTTCAAAAATTAATATTTTTCAATAAAAGTCTATTTTTATGTATATATTTCTATAAACATGTATTTTTATACTTTCATAGTGTTTTTACTCCGGTTTAGAAGTTAATTATTTGCCCATAGCTGGGATCCTAACAACTGCTACCATTCTAGGTCAGGGTAGACCTAGGAACAACAGCAATTAAATAGTGGTTCCATGCTCCTCACAACCGCCCAGTCAGAGGCCTTGATGCCAGATGCTGTTTACCGTCATGTCCAAGATAGATATGTACCTAAACTATTATGCGTAGAGAATTGAAAAATTCATATGAGCATGAAATATTATGAGTACTCAGTCGCAATCATTGCAGTTGATTTTAGTTAAAACATACTTTTAGACCAAACTCCAATATTATTTTACCAAGAGTAGCATCTAAAACCTTCTATCGTTATATATATATATATATATATATATATATATATATATATATATATATATATATATACTGGTCCAAAAATCTTGGAGGAACACTTCGAATACACATCAGATCTAAACAGGGTAAATATGATCATGAATATATATTTTCTGATAATAAGTAGCTGATGTATTAGTAAGAAAATGATCCCACATAATGTTGATAAAAATGAAAAAGATCACCCTATAGATTGGGGAAATCAAAGACACCCCAAAGATAAAAGTGAAAAAATGATGCATTTTGCCAAACTCAAAATGATTCTCGGTAGTTTGTGTGACCCCCCCCCCACATGCTTGTACGCATGCCTGACAACGTCGGAGCATTCTCTTAATGAAACGACGGATGTTGTCCTGGGGGATCTCCTCCAAGATCTGAACCAGGGCATCACTGAGCTTCTAGACAGTCAAGGGCAATTTGACGTTACCGGATGGACCTATAGATAATGTTCCAGAGGTACTCTATTGGGTTTAGGTCTGGTGAACGTGGGGGCCAGGCAATTGTATCAATACCTTCACCTTCTTTGAACTGCCTGCATACTCTAGTCACATGAGGTCGGGCATTGTTGTGGACCAGGAGGAACACAGGTCCCACTGCACCAGCTTAGGTTCTGACAGTTGGTTCAAGGATTTTATCCTGATACCTAATAGCAGTCAGTGTGCTATTATCTAACTTGTAAAGGTCTGTGCGTCCATCCAGGGATATGCCTCCCTAGACCATCACTGACCCACCACCAAACTGGTCATGCTGAATGATGTTGCTGGCCACCCTCATGGAGCCTGTTTCTGATTGTTTGGTCAGAAACATTAACACCAGTAGCCTGCTGGAGTTCATTTTGAAAACCTCTGGCAGTGCTCATCCTGTTTATACTTGCACAAAGGCACAGATACTGATCCTGCTGCGGGTTTTAATGTTCTTCTACGGTCCTATGCAGCTCTCCAGGAATAACTACCTGTCTCCTGGAATCTTCTCCATGCTCTTGAGACTGTACTGGGAGATACAGCAAAACTTCTTGCAACGGCACGTATTGCTGTGCCATCCTGGAGAAGTTGCATTACTTGTGCAAACTCTGTAGCGTCCACCATGCTATCAACATAGACGTTGATCCAAGAAAAATGAAAAACTACAGCAGTAGAAAGTCAGTCTGTAAAAATCAGCCAAAAGAGATGAGAAGGGATAAGTATCAGTAGCCTCAACCATTCCTGTGTTGGGGTTTCTCATTGTTGCCCCTGTGGAGCCCGTGTTATTGATTCCATTAACAACAAAGCAGCTGAAACCCCCCTCTGCTACTTAACTGACCAGATCAATATCCCATAACTTTGATTGATAGGTTGCTAGATTGTGATTAAAAAGTGTTCCTCTAATTTTCTTGAGCAGTATATATATATATATATATATATATATATATATATATATATATCAGTCAGTTAAGTGCCATACGTGATACACGCTTAGGCGATCATCTCTCGAAAGAGACATGACTGACTAGGCAGAAGATTATCCCGCAGTAGGTTACCATTGCTTTCTGCGGTAGACTGGTTGCCATCCAAGGCTATAGAACCCAATCTGTCCTGAAAGGAATAGACAGATTAATACCTTTCCCAAGAGTATTTGCGCGTAAGTGAATGCAATGAATTCAGCTCCAATTCGAACTCGGCTCCCCGATTTCTCGTTCCGAGCCGATATACAATGCACCACAAAGCAATGGCAAACTACTGCGGGATAATATTTCGAGACATGATCGCCCAATCGTGTTTCACGTATGGCACTTTAATGACTGATATATATATATATATATATATATATATATATATATATATATGTGTGTGTGTGTGTGTGTGTGTGTGTGTGTGTGTGTGCTTATGTGTGTGCGTGCGTAATTGTCGCCATTTTATATTTTTATTTTCGCACATACGATCTGTTTTACATTTTGTCGACTGCACACTATAGTAGCGTCAGCATGCCACCGTTCGTGAGAAAAAGATTAACATGTCACAATTCTCTCAGCCAGATAATTAGAAATGGCATCATGTGCTACTGGGTATTCGCATCCGAATTTCAAATACGACCAATCCTGAATATTCGGGTGTCAATTTGAGGACAATGCAGAACATTCTGAAAGAGTTGGATGAATCTAATGATTATTACGAAGGTAACTGGAGTGACCACTACCGAAATTATGTCTCCATTCTTTTCCCACAGTGTCTCAGACTCAACACGAGCGACTACGTTAAGTGTATTGAGAAAGTAGTTTTGTTCTGAGTCAAGAGGGGGACTTAAACCCCTTTATCTAGCAAAATGACTCTGCACCATGCTACAAAAGCAGGGGAATTCTAGAATAGTTGTCATATTATTTATTCGACCACATCACCCTTGCCTCTGTTCAGCTAACTCCCCAGATCTGAGCACTTTTGATTATTATGTGTGAGTTGAGTTTGAGGTTGAGTTTTGTTTAACAGCATATCAACCTCTGTGGATTATTTAATACCAAAAAGGTGAGGTTTTAAGGAATATTTAATGTTCGCTTATAGTAGGAAGGTTTAGTTAGATTTTGATTAAACGTTTTTATTTCTCTTTCTTTTAATTTTAGAAAACAGAAAATGTCTATTTAAAAATGTTTTGCTGAGAATTTTTTCCTTCAAAAATGAGTTATGGTCATATTTTTTTTTTAAAAATGTATTGTTGGTAATATTTTTCCTTCAAAAATGCATTGTTGGTAATATCTTTCCTTAGGAAAAAAAAAGAAAAAAGTGTATATTTTTTATAAATATTTTTATGAATATATTTCGATAAAAGTTTATTTTTATACTTTCATCGAAAATGAGGACAAAACTAGAAGCAGAGGAAATGTGGTTCTACAGAAGAATGCTGCGGATATCGTGGACTGAGCATGCAAGCAACGATGAGGTGTTGGAAAGAATGGCAGCAAAATGAAATTAATACCGAGCATCAATAAAAGACAACTGAAGTTCCTGGGACATGCAATAAGGAAAGAGAGCTTGGAAAACCTGATACTGACAGGCCAGATAGAAGGAAAAAGAAACAAAGGAATGCAGTGAATAACATATTTGCAGGGCCTGATCATATCATATTTGCAGGGACGGATGACGGAACGGTGGTTGCGAGGTGTAACAGGAGCAAACATACTAAGTGCCACAAGGGATAGGGAGACGTGGAGAACCATGATTGTCTACGTCATGAAGGTACAGAGCACATAGAAGAAGAAGTGTTTTGACATCAGTTTGAGGGGTAACTATTTGCCCAATAGCTGGGATCCTAACTGGGTGCATCTGGGAACAACAGCAATTAAGAGGTGTTGCCATGCTTCTCACAACCTCCCAATCAGTGGCCTTGCTGCCGGATGTAGTTTATCGACATGCGCAAGACTAAATATTATATGTGGGGCGTGGTTATTGCACAAGACATGAGCAAAAACTATACACATCATGTAATACTGAAAGCGTTTATACAAATATTTGATGAAGAAATTGCTAAGCACAGTTGTTTGAACATGGAATAAATTACGAATGATGAAAAAATGAAAAAGTATGCAAATCTCCAAGTGTGTTTTTATGTGTTCACCACTTCAGTCGTTCGTTGCATTACTTGTTAAATGTTGACTAGTTACAATATTTTTCTTTCACCTGCTTGAATCTGATGAAGATTACTTCTATTCTCGTGGATGTTAATATGCACAGCGCAGCTCAGCCCCGCACCTATGTTTTCGAGTTTTTTCAATTCGGCATCTTATCACCTGAAGGCAATTTTCTGAAGATACATTTCGACCAAACAAAGCACTGTTGTGTCCGTTCATTCATCGTCTAGTTTACAGTGTCACATTTAATTTCGTAAGGAAAATTGATAATTTGGATGCGAGTTAACAGTGTCCCATTTCACCAGTAGATTAAACAACAACAAAAAGTAATTCCAAATCTGACAATTTTGTGTTCTTGGAGCAAAAGCTTTTGGGAAAGACTCAGATGGTTTATTCCTGTTTTATCTGTTTACTTGTTATGTTTTAAACTGTAACAGCAAAGCGTTACTTTGCATTGAGACGTTCGAAAAGTAATTACGTATTTTAACTCAGTGAATTATCTGTCGGTATACTAAGGCAGAAATAGATTTGAATAGAATAAATAACTAGAGATCGTTTATTGTTGATTCAAACCAACAGTATATCTTTTATAATTCATGGTCATTAGCAAAACGAGAAACCAAAAATGCCAAATGCTGGTGGCGGATGCTAGAATCAATCAAGTACAAAAATTTAAATACCTAGGAAGTGTTTTAACAGGAGATGGAAAGTGCAACAGAGATCTGAAGGCGAATTGGCATGGCGAAGGATGCGTTCCAGAAGCTGAGTAAAATACTAACAGAGGAAAATTTCACTAGAAACAAAGAAGAGAGTACTAATTTGTTATGTGATGCCAGTTCTTCAATAGGGCAGTGAATGCTGGGCAATATCATCGAAGATGAGGAAAAAAATTGAAGCAGCAGAAATGTGGTTCTACAGAAGGATGCTGCAGTTATGATGGACCAAGCAATGATGAAATTTTTGAAAGAATGTCAACGAAAAGAAAATTAATAGTGAGCATCAAGAAGAGACAACTAAAATTTCTGTGACATGCAGCGAGGAAAGAGGGCTTGGAGAATTTGATACTGACAGGCCAGATACAAGGAATATAGACAGGGGATATATTTTGAATAGCCTGAGAAGGTGAATGACGGAACGGGTGTTGCATGGTGTAACAGGAGAAAACATACGAAGAGCCACCTGGCATAGGGGACGAGGAAAGCAATGATAACGTCTTGAAAGGACAACGCACATAGAAGAAGAAGAATGCATATCAGAGAAAAAAAAAGAAATTTGTTTACCGATTGATTGATTGATCAATTTAATGCATGTCAATCACTATGGCTTATATAATTGTAATTTAAATATTTATAACACAATTTTATGGATTCAGCTATAGATAAAATATGTTGCGAGTCATGCCTTGTAGATATTTTTCGATATAGATTTACTTTTATATATTCATTGTGTTTTTGTTTGGGGTTCTCAATATTTACAAATAGCACCCTAACAGGTGCTACCACCCCGGATTAGAATAGATCTAGGAACAACTGAATTTAAGAAGTGGTTTTGTAGGGGCGTCACGTATGCCTGGTCTAAGGCCACTTCCAAACATAGCTGACAATCCAAGCATTTAATCAGCAAGTTGTTGAGTTTGTATTAAAGGAATACTATAACATATTTGTGAGAAGAAAACTGTTCATTGAGAATATGCATGTAAATTTGTATTTAAAATTGTTCAAAGAGACATGTACGTATTCTAAATATCAACAGAAGTTTAGTGTTCATGGTTTGATAGTAGCAGAATGTAAAATCTTATGTTCCTTCCTTCCGGTAGGTGGACGACAGTGTTAGAAAGAAGAAATAAAAAATAGTATTTAGCGTGTCCTGTTGTTGTTGTTAGTGTTATTGTTCTCTTTGGCGGCGTGCAGTGAAAATGAAAAAACAAAATGGAAATTGGCAGTCAAGAGGACACGTAACCGAAGTTTGACGATTCTTACTTATATTTTGGCGAGATAAAGCTCTCATTCTGACTGTTTTTGAAATTTCTTTTGTTATATTGCCAAGAGGTCCGTCAGCTAAGCGCTTCCATGATGGGCTGATTTTGAACGGTCACCAACGTAGTTAAATAGTGAAGCTTCCCATTTATCGGCTCAAGCAGGCCTTTTTTTTCTGCGTGTGAAATGACGTCATATATGAATTTTCAATTTTTGATCTAATCAGGACCCAGAATTTTGCTTTTCATAATGACTTGTAAAATTTACTTTGGTCTGGGTTTTTCCAAATTTTTTTTAGTCGTTTGAATCCATTTTGCTGGTGTGCAGTTTTACTTTGTCTGTTATAGTTGTTTATTTACAGAATTTTTTTAGTCGTTTAAATTCGATTTTGCAGGTTTTCAATTATAATTTGTGTGTTTTAGTTAATTGATGGCTGATAGTTTCACGCTCATCAGTACCTCCCGTTCAGAAACCTTGCTACCTCATGTAATTTATTGTCATATGACAACAGAAATGATAAAGGCAGAACGACACACAATTTTTAACACCTAATGCAAAATTGTAGCCACAGAATTATTTGTTTAACTCTTGGAAATTGTAATTCCATTATTGCAGATGCTGGTTTTTAGCAAATTAATCTAGTTAACGAAGTTATACGCTGAATCTCTAAGGTTTCGTCGAAGATAGAAATAATATTTATCATAACAAAACAAATACACACAGACCTAAGGTAATTAAGTTCATCTACATCATCTATAGTCACCAAATTTGACCTCTAAATATTTTATTTGTTTGTATCAATAGAACAGTTAATAAGTTGTAGAAACTTCAGAAACAAAATATTTTAAATATGGACATTCAAGCATTATTACGTTAAACAATTGAGATTTTATTGAACGCTGAACCTAAATTTTGCCTTCCTGTTTACTTACACTCATTGCAAATGAACCTGATTACATTTTCATTATCTTGTTCAGGCTGTTTTTCTCATCTTCATTGCAATGTTTACGATGTTTCGGCCATTGTACGCTCTGGTCTTCTTCAGGTTCTAAGAATTTCGAACTGAATCGTTTATTTCGATCACTGGGATATATCATTCTCTTTCCAGGTTCTCAAGTACACATGGCCTGTGAATATAGATGTTGGTTATTTCTAGTGATGCAAATCAAAAACTTGTGAGTTCAATAGCAATAGAGAGTTAAGTTAAAGGGAGATAATTCCGTGGCTACTGGAAGCATGTAATCTCTCTTCTCGGGACATTGTCCATTTCTAAGGATATTTAGTTTCGCTTATATTTTACGAGAGACATGTGCAGTGGAACGAGGACGATCTACCCCCGTATATCAAATAATGTGTTTAGTTAGGAAATCGGTGTAGGTGACACAGACGTTCTGATAATAACAACAAAAATAAGAAAAATCACTTAGTTTAGGGACATACGTGATACACGCCCAAGAGATCATGTCTTGAATTAAGCGTGATTGACTGGGCAGAAAATTTTCACCCACTATGTTGCCATTACTTTTTGCTGTAGACTAGTTCCCAACCAACGATATAGAAAGAAATATATCCTGCTATTTAACCTATAGATGGAGGGAAAAGACGGATTAACACTTTTCCCACTTTTCTAAACATCGTAATTTGGCTTTAATTTCATTTAAAAATAAAGACAAAAATTCTACAACATTTGGATATTTTTTTTATTACGTTGGTTCTAAGCTTTCAGCTCACATGAGCCATCTTCAGAGAGGTTACAAGGACGTGTTAACGTCAATTTACAAACCCGTTCAGTGATTGTATCTCTGGTACTAATAACAATCCCACTACATATATTGGTTTTACTACAATCACACTCTCCCGTAGACTTACCTGTCTACTTTCTGATCAGAGTACAATTAAACAACATTTCTCAGACAAACATAACTATGTAAGTAATATCACACTGATTTTAGTCAACAATACAATAATCCTCACTCATACACACAGTAAAAAGAGCCTTCAGATATTGGAGGCCATCTACATTAAATCCAAACAAAACACACATAATAAAACCATGTTTAAATCTGGTCATAACACATTACATTGCATTTGAATAGATGGTTCTGTTGTCATTTCGAGCTATTACGCGGTGTGACGTCATAGAACCGCAGTTCAAATTTGCAAACGGTGTTTGTTACAGATCTGTTTGCAGATGATTATATATATATATATCACACACTGATTGCGCACTCTGGAAGAATGGTAGACTTTGAAAAACAGTAGCTACTCTAGCATATACGCATCGTTCATTCAGGAATGAATTAGAACACTCTCAGCTGTTGGGTGTGTATAATGATAATATACACTCTAAAAAGTCTGCCTCCTTCAAACGAGCGTCCATAGCTCGAGGTAAAATCGCCGATTGACACCAATTCAGTCGGGTTTCAATCTCGGGTTAAAAAAGCAAAAATAGACCAATGACCTGACCAGCTTTGCTGAATAGTCGGGGGAAGAAGTGGCAGGCTGTCTGAAAGACAAAAGTATTCAATCCATAATAGACAGAAAATATGGACGAGCCATAAGCGCTCATGCTCAGACGGTTTTATTTATTTTATTAAGTGAAATACCTTGCAGATAAAAAAAATAAGTCGCAAAATCCATTACAGAGCGAGTCCATCTGCCTTCAAGCGACGTATTCGAAATGCAAACATTACACTAGACTGTAACACCAACTCAAAATCGTGATGGTGATGAGAGTAACTACCAAAATTACTAGAAGAGAAAACATTTTAATAAGCAGAACGTTTTTACTAAGCCTCTTGTCTACATCCTTTAAAATTATAAACCATATTTGATGCCGCCTATCTGAAATTTATTAAACTGCGAACGAAATTTTTTTCTCTTGTCACAGAGTGTATATCTATCATTTTAAAAACCAAAATACGACAAATATTTTTAAGATAATAGATAAACACTTTCCAAAAAGCTCAGAACTAAACCAAAGTTTTAATAGAAACACAATCGAGATAAGTTATACATGCACTAGTAATTTAGAGAGTTTCATAAAAAACAAAACGCCTGAAATTTAGATAGCCTTATACAAAACACGATCACTAATAAAGAATGCAACTGCAGGGATAAAAGTAAATGCCCACTTCAAGGATTTTGTAAAACAAAAGAATCATTTACAAGGCAAAAGTCAGTCAGTTGAGTGTTATACGTGATACACGCTTGGGCGATCATGTATCAAAAGAGACATAACTGACCGGGAACACGTTTACCCCGCAGTAGGTTGCCATTACATTCTGCAGTAGACTAGTTGCCACCCAAAGCTATGGTACCTAATCTGTCCTGTTATTTAACCCATAACTGGAGCCAACAGACGAATTAATACCTTTCCCAAGGGTATTTACGCGTAAGTGAATGCAACGAATTTGATTGAAATTCGAACACGCTTTTTCGTTTCGACTCGATATCCACTAGATTTGTTATGTTTTTAGCATGACAAAATAAAACGGTTATGGAAAAATGACACACTCGCCGAGTATTAGCAATAACTAGGGAATGTATTATTGTGGAAAGATGAGTACAGCGAACAGTTGTGGATATTGAATAACGATATGTTTACAGAGAGCCTGGTAACGTTCTACCTACCATTTTTGCTAGCTTTTAGGGAAAGCCAAAAATACATGACTTAAATGGCCAAAATAAAATATATTTAGGATCAACCAAAGACACATTTAAGACCAGGAAGTGCAAACACAAGTCTACATTCAAAATAGAAAACTTAAAAAACTGTACAAAATTATATAGCCACGTGTGGAAATTGGAATCAAAATATGGAAAGGACTCAGAAATAACGTTGTGAATAGTGAAAACAGCCAAACATTACAACGGTGGCATAATATGTAGACTGTGCCAGGAAAAAAGTTAGCGATTATGTCATTCCCAAACAAAAATGAACTATTGAATGAAACTCATGACTTAGTGTAACACTACTAAAAAATGCTTATTAGATTCATACATCTATGGATAAAAACGTAATAAGTTCTTGTAATTTTAAAAATTGCGCGTTCAAACGTTCCCAGACAAGTGGGCGTTAAAAAACAACCACTGTTACGTGAGCGTTCTTAAAAATAAGGTAAACGGTAAAATCAGTTATTGCAAATCGCCTGAAACATCACATGTAGAAACCTGTGTAACTTAATAACTAGTTTACAAATGATATATATATATATATATATATATATATATATATATATATATATTATAAATTTTTGTGTTTCTTTTGTGATGGTGGTTTTGTTGATTTTCTCATATATGTTATCATCATCGATAGTGTGGGTGTTTTTGGATGGTATGTAATAAGTTTCACCCAGGAGGAGTCTTCTGTTTTTAAAACTTTCTTGATATTATATATAAATTTTTGTGTTTCTTTTGTGATGGTGGTTTTGTTGATTTTCTCATATATGTTATCATCATCGATAGTGTGGGTGTTTTTGGATGGTATGTAATAAGTTTCACCCAGGAGGAGTCTTCTGTTTTTAAAACTTTCTTGATATTATATATAAATTTTTGTGTTTCTTTTGTGATGGTGGTTTTGTTGATTTTCTCAATATATATATAAAGAGATATATATATATATATATTGTATATGTATATATATATATGTATTTAGATAGATATTTGGAAGAATGCTTGTTTTCCAAACATATATATATATATATATATATATATATATATATATATATATATATATATAATGACAAAAGGAAAACTTAACTTAGCCGATACGTGTTGTCTTATAGCGGTTTTTATCTTTAGAAATATAAGGAATTAAAATTAAAAGACACACATGCATAGCATTTAGATGTTCTGGAATGTCTAGGAAGATTCTGGTGGATTCCAGGTGTCATAATCTTGTTTCCAAAGCACAATCGACAAAATGATGTGATTGAATCTTAAATTTAATAATTTGAAAAGCTAAGCGCATTTATAATGTTGTTTATGAGGCAGTTTTACTAATAAATCCCTTATAATACAGAGATAAAATTCGTCAGATGAGGAAATGTATGGGCTAAAAGAAGTTTCCATTTGTTCTTATTGATATTGTCCGTCTACAGATATATTTTGTTATCCCTGAAATTATTGCACACACATAAGCATTTGAATTATATATATATATATATATATATATATACATATATATATATATATATATATATATATATATATATGTGTGTGTGTGTTTGAGCAGCAACCATTCTTTCGAATATATTTTATGACATATGGCAGATAAGTAAAATTAAATTATGGTTTTATTAAGTTTTCAAGAAATCTTATTTTTCACAGTTCTGTATGAGTAGGGAACCACAAATGTAATTCTTTAATTCTTATTGCTCCAAGCCCCTTTGATAAATTCTATTCCCCTTTTCCTTCTTATTCTTTAAAACTTCGTTTCCTGCCGAATATATATATATATATATATATATATATATATATTATTAGCAAGTTATGGAACACGTAGGTTTTAAACCCACTGTTCATGCATTTACTTTTATAAAGAGTGCTGGTAATATTATATGTAAGTGAATGTAGTGAAAGTGTAGTACGATTTAGCCGGTAGTTTTGTTGGCATAGTGATACAGGATTGGCCTTTATAAACCATTGTAATAACCATTACAATATATATATATATATATATATATATATATATATATATATATATATATATATATATAACACATGAACGACAAGATATTATGTTTAAGATTTTCATGTAATTTTTTATGTACTATCATCATATTTTTAATTACAATACACCTGAAAGATCTAAACTACAGACAACCAATACTATTTACGGTTTTACATGTTCTTTGAAGGACTGTGGTTTGATCGTAAATGATTTCATTTGACGTACTAGGACACGGTTGAGTTGAATAACGTTGCACTTCTCAGATCATAGTTCACTTATATCTAATTTAAACACGCGCGTAGATCGAACCAAACTTTATCTGTAACATACTTGTTGATAGAACAAATATCGTAGCAACATCCAAATCTAAAAAAGATAAAAATAACTCCCAAAACGCTCAATAGTTCGCTAGAGCTATACCCTTTTATAAATTAAGAAAAGTTTAAGGGATTTATTTTGTAGGCCTACTCAATATTCTCGCCTCGAAGCAATCATCAAGGCCGGATGTTTGAAAAATCTATAACATTTATTATTATATCTCGTATTTATGCTCTTTCTGAACAAACAAATGTCAATTCTAACTTTTAAAGTAGAAATTCTCAATATCCTTGAATTCAAATTAAATTAAATTAAATTAGATTTTAAATAAATAATCTGCACATATATATAATAAATCTTTGTGCTAAATATAATCAAAATTTGATGTTCAATGACGTTTGATTTTTGCTGAAAATTATATTAATTCTTTAATTAATGAAATAATTTAAAAATAAAGAAATAAATAATCGATATGTTTGAAATTAAGAATTATATAAAGAATTATATAAATTTATAAAATTTGCAATGTCCCAAAGTTATATATGGAGAAAAATAACTTGCTCTAACTTTAAACAATGTGACGTTTCTAAAGAAATTTTAAATTCAGTGACAGAATTTGTTATGGTAATTTTTCATTATTTGGTATCGTTAGCGTGATAATTGAAACGAAATAAAATGTTTGCTTAACAAACAACATCGATCAATAAGTATGCTTTATAATTTAAAGCAGGCAGTTGTTAATTATTTAATTAATAAATATTCTATTTATACATTTTCCACAATTCTCAGTTTTCGTGGTATAAAAATAATGATATTAAAATATAAATCTTACTATATATTTATGATTTTTATGCATTGATTATTAGATAATTCTTCCTACTGGACAACAGATAAACCATTAAAATAAAATTTTATTCTAAAATCCCTCCAACAACTAGAATCCTCCCAACAGTTTGTGTTTTTTCCTAATTTTCACATAATGTGGGAAATTGTCCAGGAGTAATTGTCCCGGGGTTCTCCCGATGTCATTGATGTTGACTACGTGGAAAGAAAGCATTGTAGTAACATCAAGAAAATAGGTTTAGTACACTAATCAATGCTTTTAGTCAGAAATGTACCTAAAATTTCCGACATCCGTCTAAGATGACATTGTCATAACTTGAATTTCAGTATATTAATACTGAGTTAATACTTGGCTTCAGTTAACCCTGTTGTGTGGTATCAGATACCGACACTTTTTGTATCACTGACCACGACTGTGTTCCAGGTTTAAAGATGATTAAACAGTATTATATGCAATGATTATATATATATATATATATATATATATATATTATATATATATATATATATATATATATTTGACGCATCATCAGTGATGTTACCCCGGATCATTGACGGTTTCAGTCCTTTACAAACATCATACCTTCTTTCCAGGCTGACCCAGCCAAGGTTGGTCAGACCTCGTCCTAATCTCTGCTTGCTACGTTATTAGAATACAAGATGTTTTGTTTTTGGTTGCACAGAAGAAGGGGAAACATTTCTTGAACAAGTCGTCAAAAAAAAATCTGAATAAATATATATATTCATTTGGTAGCCAGTTGATTACGCAACCTTGGGTTCAACCTTTCGGTATCTTCAGCCATTTTATATTAACTGATTTTCCCGCCTTTTATCTCTAAAATACAACGATGATTTTCAGAAGGCACTACTGGATGTTTTAAATAAATGAAATTTTAAACTTAAAATTTTAAAATAGGGTCCGTTTTCAAAAATAGCTTGCACTTTCATCCGGGTTTGTAAGTTTCTAAAATATATCACTATGTGTTTATATCAGGACATAATTTCGGATCTGTCAGTAAGAGAATTTTTCTTTCTAGAGATAATATTATGGCAAAACTTTTTTATTGGCCGAATCTACAGATATTACAAACGTTGTAAGGTTTTGCTTTCTTTCATATGCTCTTGTTATATCGGTTTCTACCGTATTTTTCTTTCAATTTCCGCACGTGGTTAGTTAGTTTATTACAAAATTTAATTTTTTTAGCTTGAATGTGGACTTGAGACAAAATCAACAATATTCAAAATTTCTTCATTCAAGTATGTTTTTGTCAATCTTTTTCATGTATTACTGCACTGCAAATAACTCCTCTGTTTTACAATCTCCGTCAAGTAAGCATTTAGTTTTGTCTCTGCATTTACATTTTTCATTACCTATACTATACGTTAATTTTTAAATGTATGACGAATTGCTATTTTATATAATTTTCTAAATTAAAAGTACAGCTATAACATAATTTACTTGAGTTTCTATTGAGTATTTTATGTAATTCCGAAATTTAGAGAAATATTTATTAAGGTATTTGAAAAATATTAGTCCTATTTTGAATTTTACTTCTAAATTAATAGGTCGTTGAACCAAAGAACGTTTCTTTTCTTAGCATTATTTTTCACTTGCAAGTTCTACTGAGGTTTATATTCTAATTTGCATTTATGGCCATTTTCATTTAAAGCTATTTCGTATTTTTTCTTTGTCGAATATTGTTTTGTTAGAGAAATGGTTGATAACCTGTGTTCTATTTCTTTTAAGGAATGTTTGATCATACTAACAGAATGGTAAGAAACGTCAAAGTTGTTTTCATGTATGGGGAGACATTGCCAGTTTGTAGATTTAATTCTACATCTAAGTATTAGACAACGTATTTTATTCATTTCGACTTCTATTTCGAAATCAAGGATTTTGAAGAGTTTGTAGTGCATTTTTCTTATTCTGTCATTTACTCTTCTGTTGTCCAGGACTATCATCTATCAGCCATCTCTGTATAATACGTGGTTGTCTATGTGGAATATTTCATTTATCTTCTTTTGAATATACAGCCCTATCAGTTCCGAGATTTCGCCTACGTCAAACGTACCTTGTGGTACACCACAAATGTAACCTTTCTTAATTTTTAATCCATGCTTCACTATCGTGGAATAGTATGGATTCTAAGCAATGTAAAATGCTATTTATATGCTCCGATGGTATATTTACAAACTGCATAATGAAATTCAAATATTCGATTAACCCATTTTCAGATATGAATATTTGAAGTTTCAAGTTTTGGAGGCTTACAACATACCATAAATGTAATAGACATTAAATTTAGGGCATAAAAATATAAGTTTACATTACTTCAAAATCATATTATTCTATGTAACTATGTGTGTATTATCTCGATAACACCACAAGTAACCCAGGCATTTAAATATATATATATATATATATATATATATATATATATAATCGTACCCGCCAGAGTACCTACTGTTTTTCAAAGTCTACCATTCCGGGGTGCAGAGTCAGGGTGTGAGAGCGTAAATATTGTCATCCGCAGATTGATCTGTTTCGCTGTCACAGTTCACCAGCACTGTCATACTCTGATTGCTTTTTAAACCAGTATTGAAACCCGACCGAATTGGCGTCAGTCGGCGATTCTACCTCCGCGCTATGTGCGTTCGGGGGAAAAAGGAAGACTTTTTAGCGCATATATTATCATTATACGCGCCCAATACCTAGAGTGCTCTAATTCATTTTACTATTTCAATATATATATATATATGATTTGCACGCTGCATATACTGTACAATAGTATTTTCAGTTTCTCTGCTCGCCGATCCGGCATCTCAACTAAGACATTTAATCTGAGCACCATTCAATACCACCGAATACACGATTATCAATGTATAGAATACAAATCCTATATCATCCAAAAGTTAACTAAAAAAAAAAAAAAAAAAAAACAAAGTAAAATTGCACATCCGCAAAATCGAATTGAAACGATTAAAAACATTTTGGAGAAAGGCAAATTTCACAAGTCAGCAAAATCCTGAATACTGATTGAATAAGAAATCGAAAATTTATTAGTTATTCAATTTTTTTTCACACCTAAAGAATAAAATGTCAGCTGGAGCGGGCAACATCATAAACTTCACTACATAAACCTCTTTCCGCGACCGGTCAAAATCAGTGCAACATGCGAGCGGTTAGCTGATAGACCTTGTGGTACTGTTACAAAAGAAATTTCAAGAAGCCGACCCGTACGCTAGGGCGCGTCTCTTATTCATTTGACCTTTCTTCATTTTCACTCCACGCTGCCAAAGAAAATATCAACAACAACATGATGGTCACTCTGTCTGCCTTAAGTACTATGAGTACTATTTCTTTATTTTTTCCTTTCTCACCCATCGCCAACTTACCATAAAGGTGAAGGAACATAAGACTTTGCATACTGCTACTATCTGTATAAGCTCGGGACACTTAACTACTTACTACTATCGAACATGACTCTCTAAAATTCTGTGGGACGTTATTAAATACTTACATTTCTCTTTGAACAATTTTAACTACATGCATTTTCTCAATGATCATATTTCTTCTCACAAATATGTTATAGTGTTCAGTTAACAAAATTTAACTTATATTTGTCTTCTTACAATTATGTTCTTCGGTTAATAAATCCTTACTTTAATGTACATACAAAATATTTTATGCTTCAACATTTCAACATCCAACCTTCAAACTTTTGATATTTAAATTGTGGAGACTTTGGTGGTATTTGACACAAGACCAATTTACCAAGCCTCACCGAGACCCCTACAAGTGCTCCATTGACCACAGTTATATTTACGACAGTATAAAATTACAGTTTTGGCACTATTATTATTATTATTATTATTATTATTATTATTATTGCTGTTTTTGTGGGTGTTAGTCATTTCAACCTAATCGATACTTATAGGCAGAGGATTTACAGGGTGTGAATGTGAAGGAGACGACTGAAAATAAAGCGAAAGTACAAGAGGAACAAGTTTCAAGAAGACAGAAGATGATGTTTGATATCGCATTTACGTTTTTGAAGATTGTAATTATCATTGATGTAAGTAAACCAAAGTGCATTTCGCAGACAGAAAGTGCGAACAAAGCAACTGTTGGAAAAGAAGTGACGGTTACATTCAACTATTTAAAGAGTAAAAGGGTGCGTGTTAAGAAAAAGATTACATAATGGAGGCACCAAGAATAAAAAAAAATAACATCAAAATATTTGCTAAGGAAATATTTATAGAAAAAAAGAAGTAAGCCACGTAACGTTATTGAGAAAATGAGTGAAGTCAAGATGCCTGGTGTTGCGGGATCCCTCCATTTTGTATATGATACTGGACTCGACTGAGTGTATATATACTCCTGCCATAGAGAGTTAAGGGTAGAGAGAGTATTCGTAGAGATCCGTGCCAGTTATCGGATAGTACGGAAACTGATACGTAAGTTACCGAGAGATACCGAAGTTACCCAGAGACTAATGCTTCAGAAGTCAGATTAGGTCTGAGCTCCACTCATTTTGAATAATATACACGGATATATTATTTCCAACAACTTCCCTTTAAGACTTGAATATATTTATTTCTTCCTAATAGTATTCTTGGATTTACTAACCTGCGTTCAATTTTGTATATTACATTCAATATAACCTACTTTTCTATCTCAGTATCTGTTTTGTTATTCTTTTTTTTTTTTTTTGTGGTTCTTCACCCGGAATCCACAACACCTGGTGAGGATCAATTACATTAAAGATTCTTCTGTTGAGTTTGTCAAGAATATCGAGATACACAGCTGGAGGAGCAGCCTAGATATAGCAGCAAATTTCAATGAATGGACGAACGGTAAATGCAGCTATAGATTCTATGTTGTCGTTCAAGACAACGCTGTGTGCATAATTGTGTGTGTGTGTGTGTGTGTGTGTGTGTGTGTGTGTGTGTGTGTGTGTGTGTGTGTGTGCGTGTGTGTGTGTGAGAGAGAGTTTTTCTATTTAAGGAAATGGTTAGTATATATACTATTGTGGCCTGGTTGGAGACCAAAAATAAAGACACAAAAACAGAATAAAATTCTTCTTCTTCCATGTGCCATGACCTTTCAGGACGTAGGCGATCATGGCTTTCCACGTCTCCCTATCTCTGGTGGTTTTTAGCACGCCTTCTCTTGTTACACAATGCAACAACCGTTCCATAATTCAGCTGCCTCTTCCTGATGCTCAGTATTCATTTCCTTTTCGTTTCCATCATTTCCATAACGTCATCATTGCTTACATTGTTCGATCCATGATATTCGCAGCATCCTTCTGTAGAACCACATTTCAGCTGCTTCAAGTTTTTTCTTCATCTTTGATGATATTGTCCAAGATTCACTGCCATATTGAAGAACCGACATCACAGCAATCCAGTACTCTCTTCCTTGTTTCTAGCGAAATTTTCCTGTTTCTTAATATTTTACTCAACATCTGGAATTCTTCAGTCGCCAAACCAGTTTGCCTTCGGATCTCTGTGTCGAACTTTCTATCTTCTGTTATAACATTTCCCAGGTATTTAAATTTTGTACCTGATTGATTTTAGTATTCCACCTGTATTTGGCGTATGAGGATGTCCTTTTTACTGATGACCATTAATTCGGTTTCCTTGCAGTTTATTTGTAGTGCTTTCTTGTCACTTTCTTCAGCTAACTTCTGTAAGGTGTTTGTAGTTTCCTTTCGGTGTCTGCTATCAGCACTGTATCATCTGTGTACCTTAGGTTCTTTAAATTGTGGCCTCAGATGAGAAATCCAGGCATAACTTTTAGGTTCCTCAAAAAAAGTTGAATAGATCCGGTGAAAAGACACATCCTTGTCTCATGCCGCTTTCTATCTTTGTATATCTCTTGAATTCGTTACCTGTCCGTATAGAAGCGATTTGCTGCCAGTTAAGATTCTTGATTACTCTTAAGTCTTTTCCAAATATGTCAAGGCTGCCGAGCGTCTACATCAATCTTTGTGGCGTATTTTGTCAAACGCCTTCGCATAATCAATAACGAACTGGTATAATTCCTTCTTCATTTGTATTGCCCTTTCAGAGTGCATCCTAATCATAAATATGGCGTTCCTTGTTTCAGTGCCTTTGACGAAACCGCACTGTTCTTGCCCTATCTCTGGCCTGATTCTGCTTCTCGCTCCTTCAATAGTTTTGTTATATGGCTAATTAAACTGATGGTTTTGTGGAGTTCGCACTTGTTTGTTCCTGGCTTCCTAGGCAGTGCTATGAAGATCGACTTGATGAGGTCATCTGGTATTAAACCACTATTATAAATTCCATTTAATATTTCAGTAATTTTCTCTATGCCAAATTCTTCCAGAGCTATCAGCAGGTCTATGACTATGCTGTATTGTCCAGCTGCTTTGTTTCTAATCAGTTTGTCTATTGCAGATTCGATTTCAGATTTTAATATTTCCGGTCCGTCCGAATTTTTGTGTATTATAGGTTGCTCTCCCTTGTCGGGAAATAGATCTTTCATATATTCTTCATTTCGTTGGAATATTTTCGCTTTCTCCAATATTATTGTTCAATCCTTGGATTTTATACATTCTGTTCAGGGACAGGTTTTTTGTTCTGTCAGTTCTTTTATTTCTTTATGTATGTCTGCTTTATTATTCCTGCTCAATCTCTAAATTTCTGCATATTTGTCATTGAGCCATTATTTAGCGTGTCTTCATTTTCTTCTTATTTCCTTGTGTAGTTCCCTGCACTCCATTCCATATCTTGATATCATTTTCTGAGAGCAATATTATAAACAGATACAACACGAGAGGATCACCAGTGTGACTATTGGTACGGCTGTCAGAGATTTCTGTCGGAATAAACCTCGCCCTGCACAGCACAAACCAGAGACTCCTGCTTATTTGTAATTTAGAAACATTTATGTGTGCCATGGGTAAATCACCATAATATATATATATATATATATATATATATATATATAAAGAGAGAGAGAGAGAGAGAGAGAGAGAGAGAGAGAGATGTGTGTGTGTGAGGAAAGCAGTGCATAGATATATGGAATAGTATAAACTTGCGGTGACGTAAAAATAGATTTATATGCCCCGATGTTATATTTATGAGCTGCTTAATAAAATTCAAAGCTTCGAAAGCTTAAAAATTCTATTATTTCAATTAGTTGAGTCATGAGCCTCGAGTATTCTTGATTAACATTTATATTAATTAGAATCTAACGGAGAATCTGTAATATGATCGATCCCGACCTGGCAGCTCAGATAGAGTCACTTTCTCACCGGCGCAATATGGCTTCCTCGTTTCTCTTCTACAAATACTTTCACAGCTCTACTCCGATGAACTCAGCACCCTGGTGTCCCCTATACATGGATTTACTCAAGCCACAAGATTAGCAACTAGTTCTTACTCTTTTACTGTGAAACCAATAAAATGTAAACGCACATTCTACGCCAGTAGGTCTTTCTTGCACTTCCCGCCTGAGGAACTCCATTTCGTTTACTTGCTTTCCCAAAAGCAAACAATCTCTAAGAATTTAAGTGTAATGCTAATAGTCATCTCCTATCTCACTAACTTGAATCCTCTCTCTCATGCTCCTTCATCTATCCACTCTAATATCATCAGTATTCTCATCCTTCTCTTACGCACTTCATGACACTCCCTATAACCTGTCACTCTTTCCAATAACTTTCCTCATATGTAACCGATTGCGCACACGTGGCAGTAAATTGCCTTGCTTGGGGTGATATGATTATAAAAAGACTGTTTTTTTAGTTTTAGCTTTATTATTATCATCATTCAGTCAGTTGAGTGCCATACGCGATACACGCTTTGGGCGATCATGTCTCGAAAGAGACATGACTGACTGGGTAGAACATTATCTCGCAGTAGGTTGCCATTTATTTCTGCGGTAGTCTGGTTGCCGACCAAGTCTATAGAACCCAATCTGTCCTGTTATTTGACCCATCACTAGAGGGAAGAGTCGGATTAATACCTTTCCCAAGGGTATTTGTGCGTAAGTGAATGCAAGGAATTCAACTGGAATTCGAACTCAGTTCACTCGATTATTTGTCGTTCCGTGTCTATATCCATTGCACCACAACGCACATCCATTATTTTCATTAGTATTATTGAGAGAGAGAAAGAAAGAGAGAGAATATATATATATATATATATATATATATATATATATATATATATATTTCTTTACTATGTCAAAAGAAATTATCATTTTTTTTATTAGTATTATTGAAAAAACATTTATAATTTCTTTTGACATAGTAAAGGATGCATTCCAGAAGCAGAGTTAAAAGGCAGGAAAATTTCACTAGGAAAAAAGAAGAGTGTACTGGATTGTAATTTGATGTATGTCCTTAAAATCGGCAGCAAATGCTGAACAATATTATCTAAGATGAAAGAAAAACTTCCAGGAACCCAAATGTTTTACTACAGAAGCATGCTGAGTATATCATGGATTAACGAAAAAGTTTTGAAAAGGATGGACACTAGAAGGAAACTGATGCATAACATCAGGAAAAGAAAGTTCAAGATTTTTGGATATGTGATGAGGAAGGAGGGCTTGGAAAACTTGATGCTCACGGGAGGGATATAATGGAGCAGAGACAAGGGAAACTTGCAAAAATTTAAAGAAAACATAACTATGAAAGCATAAAGAATACTATAAACAACAATTTATAAATTAATTAGTAAGACATAAAAAGTACATCCAACAAGAACTTTTACTTAATAAAAAAACGCTCTCATTAAAAAGAAAAATAAATTAAATGAAAGTGTCCAAAAAATTCTTGAAAGTACTGCTATCGAATCTCACCAAAATATAGATTTGCACTATGGTGTTTTATCGAAATATCTCTATTTCTGAACAAATAACCTTCTTTTCAAGGCAACATACATGACTACAAACATGTTTTAAAAAACTCTAAAAAGTATAATATACAACATTGACACCCACAAGAACTAAACATTGCGTGGGTACTGACCGCATTTATACTTCCGACTAATTACATATCTCTTTTCTTCCTTTATCTTTTTTTCTTTATCTTTCTCTCTCTCTCTTTCTCTTTCTCTCTCTCTCTATTTATATATATATATATATATATATATATATATATATATATATGTGCGTGTGTGTGTATATATTTAATATAAATGCATACATATGCAATCTGTTTAGCAAGCTTGTCTCGCTAGATCAATTATGACTGAGCATTTATTTCAGTCTTCAGTGGGTGTTATTTATTTTTGACCTTGAACTAGATGCAAGCTATTGTTCTTAAATCAATATGTACTTTTTTAATGAAAAGAACATATCTATGAAGATGCACTAAGAAAATCTGGCCAGAAAAACATTTTGCAATATAATTCTCAAACAAACAAATAAAAAACCATAATAGGAAACGAAACATCATCTGGTTCAAACCACCATTTAATTTCGAGGTAAAAGCCAAAATAGGACATATATTTTTTAAACTGATAGATACTTTCCAAAAGTATCGGAACTAAAGAAAATCTTCAACAAAAACACAATCAAGCTAAGTTATAGTTGCACTAGTAATTTAGAGAGTTTTAGAAAAATCAAAACGCCAGAAGCTTAGATAATATTGTACAAAACGAAACAACTAATAAAGAATGCAACTGCATGGACAAAAATAAATGTTCACTCCAAGGATTTTGCAACACAAAAGAAATCATTTACAAGGCAAAGATGAATTACCCAAATGGCCAAAATAAAATATATTTGAGTTCAACCAAAGACACATTTAAGACCGGGTGGTTCAATCACAGGTCTACAATCAAAATAGAAAACATAAAAAAATCTACAAAACTTAAAAAACTGTACAAAATTGGCTAGCCACGTGTGGCAATCAAAATCGAAATATGGAAAAAACCCAGACATAACTGAAGTATAGTAAAAGCAGCCTAGCTTTACAAAGGTGGCAAAATATCTAGACTGTGCCAAGAAGAAAATGTAGAGATTATGATATTTCCAACAAAAGCGAATTCTTGAATAAAAGAACATAAATTATGACTAAGTGCAACCATACTAAAATATACCTATTAGTTTCATACAACCATGAAGGAAAACGCCATAATTCCTTGTAATTTTAAAAATTGCAGGTTCAAAAATTCTCAGCCACGTGAGCGCTAAAAACAAAACATAACAAAAAAAAACACCGTTATGTGAGGGTTCTTAAAAAACGGTAAACGTAAAATCAGTTATGGCAAATCGCCTGAAGAGACGACGCATGGTAGAAACCTAGGTCGTGTAATAACTCGTTTACAAATGGAAAATATTCAATATAATTGTATTGAACACTTTATAATACAAATGTGCAATGGTCTAACCTTAATATGACCAGAAATTAAGTAATTAAACAATATATATATGTAGCCATATGTAGCCATCATCGATTACTGTGGCTAATCTGTACATCGGTAATTATGAAAAAAAAAACAATTTCCACTGAGAATAGTTAAACTGAAAAATATTTTACTTGACTAATCGAGTATTATACAGGCACTAATTGTATTTCGGTGTATAAGTATTTAGCTCACTCACCGAAAACGCATTAATCAAATGTGCATCAATCAATGAATTCACAGACACACACATACACACACTCACACACACGCATATATATATATATATATATATATATATATATATATGATGTATATATATATATATATATATATGATGTATATATGATATATATATGATATATATATATATATGATGTTAGTTGTGCAGATGATCTACATCTTTGTCCTTCAATATAGCAGTGAATGCTGGACAATATCATCAAAGATGAAGGAAAAACTTGAAGCAACTGAAATGTGGTTTTACTCTGAATGTATGTGGGTGTTTCTTGTGGCTAATCAGAATGGTGATCTATTTTGGGATTTGACTCTAAAGAGTACATACTAACCAACTTTCTCTTTGTTTCCTTTTTTCCTTTTTCCCCTCATCCTACCCTTCCCTTGTATCTTTTCCCTCCCTAATGGTCGGGGTGTTGACTTGCCTTTTACCTGATCTTATCCTTTTCCCTTCAGTTTTATTACTTTTGATGTGGTATTCTCATTGAGTACCAATTCTATATTTTTTTTATTTCTTTATCAGTTTTAGTTTATTTATTTGCTATAAATTTTTTTTTAAAAAGGAAAAGATTTTTTAAAACCTAAAATATAAGTTTTTCCATCTATTTATTTATTGTTTTTTTTTAATCATTTCACCCCGAGCAAGGCAGAAACGCCACTGATGTGCAGGGAGTTACATAAATGTAGAAAAGAGTGAGGAGTACAAGCTAGTTAGAAAGGAACAATAGAAAGCTGAGAAAGCAGGTGCAATGACAGATACATAGGAGGAGAGAAAGGGAAGGTTATCTAGGGGTGGGGAGAGAGCTAGAGTCCAGTGGTTAGTAGGTGAGTATTAACTTTGCTTTTAAATTTCTGGAGGTCGTAGCCGTCAGGAAAGCAAGAATACGGGAGTGAGTTCCACAGGCTGGAAGTGCGAGAGAGGAAGCTGCAGGAGTAGAATTGTCGTCTGCGTTTGGCTAACCTGACTGTGAATGGGTGGGACCCAGTTGCCAGTCTGGTTGCACGGGTAAACACCTGTTGAGGAGGCATCAGTGACTTAAGTTGGTCCGAGCAGAAGCCATGAAAGTATTTATAGAAGAGACAGAGGGAGGCCACATTTCGACGATGGGAAAGTGGCTGCAGACGAGTCGCCAGATCAGTACCTATCACATTACAGACTCTCCTTTGGAGCTTGTCAAGAACACTGAGGAGAACGGCAGGGGCACCTGACCATAAATGGCAGCAGTACTCCATGCACGGATGGATGGTTGACTTGTATATATGCAGGATGGATTCAGGTGGAAAAAACATCCTGGATCGACATAGTGACCCAATCTTCTTAGTAGATTTTGCTATGGATTCAATATAGTGCTTCCATTTGAGGTCTGAGGACAGGGTAAGTCCGAGGAGGCGTAGTGTATTACTCTCCGGGAGAATCATCTGGTCCATGCTTATGGGAGGCAGAAGAGGTTGCCTGTAATGGTTGACAGACAACAGCTTGGTCTTAGAGGAATTGAAGTTGACAAGCCACTTCTTGCCCCAGTTCACCACAGAGTGTAGATCCCGCTCAAGGTCAGCAGCGAGATTATGTCCGTCCGCCACGACAGGTTTCTTACTGGAGCGTGAGTATATTGTAGTGTCATCTGCGTAGATGCCTACTTGGGACTTGATCTCATCTAGGAGGTCGTTGATGAAAATAAGGAAGAGCGTTGGGCCCAGGATAGAGCCTTGTGGGACACCAGCATTCGTGCTGTAGGACGAAGAGGCACGCCCGTTCAGAACGACCTTCATTTTGCGGTTATTTAAGAAAGATTGGATTAGGTCAAGCAGGCGCCCGGTAATACCATAACCGCGTAGTTTGCATAGGAGGCCAGGTTGCCAAACCCTGTTGAAAACCTTGGAGATATCCAGAGAAACCGCGCGAGCCTCGTCAGACTCATCAAGGGCCTGTAGCATGTACTCCGTTACAGTTTTTAGCAGGTCGGCTGTGGACCTGTCAAATCGGAATCCATATTGCCTGTCGGAGAACAGTTTGTGGGCGGTGAGATGATGAACTATTTCTGCATTGATTATAGCCTCGAACACTTTCGCGAATATCGGTAGAAGACTGATAGGGCGATAGTTGGATGGGTCCGAGGGTTCACCACAGTTCTTAAAGACAGGAACGACTGAGGAGAATTTCCAGCATGCATGAAAGCTGGAAGCAGAAAGGCAGTAGTTAAACAGTTTAGAGAGGACAGGGGAAAGTTCAGGGGCACACCTCTTAAGGACTATCGCCGGGATTCCATCGTCTCCACACGCCTTATGGGGGTCGAGTTTTGAAATTACTCTGGATACTATTGTCGGGGTAATATATACGTCGTGCAGTTTGGCCTCAGTTCTAATAGGGAAGTCGGGTGGGTGCACTCCGGACGAGTCGAATGTGGAGTTGGATGAGAATCTGCGGGCAAAGCACTCAGCTTTCTCCGCAGATGACGTGAGAACATCAAATCTATGGATTAAAGGAGGTATTGAGGATTTCCTATTGTTGAGCACTCGTTTACAAATCCTCCAATAGTCCTTGGAGCCGAACTTGCGGTCAGCTATGTGCTGTCGCATTCTCTCAGCAAACAACTGTTTGGCGTCATTTAGGGTTCTCTTGCACTCACTGCGAGCAGATGTGAACAGGCGCCTATTGTGATCAGTTGGTTGTCTCCGGAATAGACGGAAGTAATGGTTCCTGTGGGCAATGGCGGCTGAGCAGGCCGGAGAGAACCACGGAGAGGAATGAGGTTTTAAGCAATACTTCCTGGTGGGTATGAAGGCATCAATGCCAGCTTTCACCCATGACGAGACGTCAGAGGCACAGTCATCAACTGATAGGTCAAACACTTTTCCCCAAGGGACGTCGCAGAGGAAATCGCGAAAGGCATCCCAGTCAGCTTTTTGGTAGAGGTAGGAGGTTCTATAAGTAGGGGTCTCCTGGGGGGAGTGAGATTGGAAAGAAATACTGAGGGAGACTACAGCGTGGTCGGAGTTGCCGAGAGGGCAAAGCTGCGAGACTTGACAGGCGTCGGGCGCAGAGGTGAAACATATATCTAGCAGTGAGGAATGACCCGAGGGTGTGCTTGGGAAGTGAGTGGGGAAGTCTACCACTTGCGTAAGGGATTGGGAAATAGCAAAGTTCATGGCGTGAATGCCCGCCGAATCAGTAACGGCGTTTTCAAGCCACTCAGAGTGATGGGCATTGAGGTCTCCAAATACAAATATGTGGGCAAATGGGTGATAGGAAATAGCCTTATCTATGTCGTCGGCAATGCTATCTAGTAGGGAGCAGTCAGGAGAGGAGGGAGAACGGTAAAGGAAGAATAGGTAGCTAACCGAACTGAGGAGAGACAAGCGGAGACATATGTATTGGTGGTCAGTAGATTCGAGTGAAGTCACCCTAGTTATGGAGAGGTGTTCGCTGACATAAACACCCAGCCCATGCATGTGGACAGTGGAATCCTTCCTTAAAAGGGGAAGATAACCAGGGATGAAGAGGTCAGAGGAGGGAATAGCTGAGTTGAGGTTAGTTTCGCAGAGCGCGAGGATGTCAGGGGACTTTTCATGCAGGTTGCAAAGTTTATTTTTTAAAAAGAAAGATTTATTTTAAAAGAGTAATTCTATGTTCCAATTTATTTTCATTTAGATTTTATCCATTTGCTAATGTGAATAATTTACAATGTCTACATATGACATTTATTTCGTTGTGTTTATTTAATAAATGTTTATTCTTAAATTATTTAATAATAAATAGTTTTTCGTATAAACATTATGAACATGGTTCATTTAAGGACGTACAGTTTTTAGCTTCTTTTCCACTTTACAGTGGGTGTTTTTTTTTTTTTCCTTTAGGTACCAGTGATATTTCGATAGGGATGTTCTGTTTTTCTATTTGTTATTATTACATGAAGACGTCTGCTGATAAATTCACTGTTTTAGAGTGTTTTTAGTACTCCCTATATAAATTTTTATATTATTTGGGTTTTCCTTTGAGGATATTTCGCATTGAAAGAATATTGATTCCGTCAAGCACCTTTTTTCTAACGGACAGTTTATCGGGATTTTTTCTTGTCTAAATTGTTATTTTCTCTTGTCCGGTTGTTTTTATTAATTTTGTTGAAGTTTTTAAAAATATTATCATTGTGTTTTTTTTATAATTTTTTTCTAGATTGTTCATACAGCTGTAACTTAATTTAAGAGTGTTTTTATTAAGGATTTTACTTAGTGGATTTTTTTCCAGAAAGTGTTTCTTAATTAACTCGAGGAATTTTTTTCCTCAATTTACTACTAGTCATCTGGTTGAAAGTGGGTGTGTACCAGATGATTTTCCTATTTCTATTTTTTCTTCCAGGGTTGCTTTTCTTGTTTACATATCTAATATTTGGGTTTATGTACCCACTATTTTTTTAATGAAGTATTATAAAAATTGCTATGCTTATTAAATACTTCCTCATTAGCTGAATTTCTACTAATTCTGAATTCTATTGATAAGGGTATATGCTTAATGATAGAAGGAGGGTGGTTAGACTTTGGGTGGATGTATAAAGGATTGATATTTGTTTTTTCCTATGGTTGGTGTATATTTTTCTCTAGATCTAAAGTTACATCGAGGAAATCTACTTTTTTTCTATTAGTTTTAATTGTTACGTTTAAATTGAGATTTTGAAACTCCTTGTGTATGATTTTTCCAATTATACATTTATGTATATATATATATATATATATATATATATATATATATATATATATATATTTACGCTCTAACACCCTGGTTGAGCACTATGGAGGAATGGTAGACGTTTAAAAACAGTAGCTACTCAACGTATTAATCGAATGCGCATCAATCAAGTGATTTCTCTCTCTCTCTCTCTCTCTCTCTATATATATATATATATATATATGTACATATATATATATATATATATATATGTCGTATTATACCTCTTGTGTTATAGGCTTAATTTGACTTCATTTAGACTGATCATCATTCGTGGTCTAGAGGTCTAGAACGTGCCAGATCTCATGGTGGTTTCCCCTACGTAGGTAGGCGTTGCAGTTTCGAATCTTGCCGAAAGATATATTTTTGTATCAAACATTTATCGTAAATAATCAGTCCGGTAGAAATAAATATATAATAGTGTTTCATTATAAACAGAATATCTATTTCTATACGAGTATCGATCAAAAATAAAGTTCAAGCCAATCATTTCATATATATATATATATATATATATATATATATACTAAAAGTGTGAGACATATTCAGTTATTATAAAACTCATCTCAACCTTAATAACTAGAATTTGATGTAAACCTGTTTTGTAAATCAATGTTTAAATTACGATTTTAAGTAGCTTTAAACTTGTTTTGTAAAAGCAATGCTTGACTCACATTTTTAGTTAGCTTTGAACCCGTTTTGTAAAAGTAATGCTTGAATTATATGTTAGGGAGCTTTGAGCCTGTTTAGTGCAAACAATACTTCAATTACATCTTTAGGAAGCTTTTGACCCCTTTTTTAAGAACTCTACTTAAATTACATTTTAGGTAGTTTCAACATATTTTGTTAAATTTAAAGTTATGGTAATCATTATGAAAAGTGATGTATGCAGTAATTTGTGAGATGTAACTATTTGTTTAAGGCCACTAAAATATAGGAAAAACACCCTTTTGTTTCATAATACACGTTGAAACTTGAATAATAGAATGGATCTAACAAATTCTGAAAAACGGAAAATTCTTAAGATACAAATTGTACAAATTCCACTTTGGAGATATCAAAGATATTCGCAGAGAATAGTAAAGGATGAATTTTTTTTAATGTGTAATTTCAGGACAAGTGGTTAAAATTCCCCTAAGAACTTTTCTCCTCGGGGAAAACGTAAACTAAACGGAGATAAAACGTAACAGCCAATTTTGATCAGTTCACAGAGTTTCAATAGGCTGAAATTGAGAAAGTCAAGAAGAAATAAGGATGTATGTGACTTTACCAATTAGAAACTGTCATGATATATCCTAGGGAAACTCCAATCCGAAAAGAAATGAGTTTAAAGAGTCAAAATTGTGCGAGAAAATAGATGTAAATTGACTTTCCTAAAGTAATTTTCCTGGAAAAATCTCGGTTGAAACTCGATGCATTTTATGATTGGACTAAAGGACTGGTTTTACCTGACGTAGATATACTTGTGACTAAAATAATATAGCAGAGAGGTGTTAGCGTTAGGATATGGACTGGATTTCTCGATCAAAATATGTTTGATGGTTCAATCTTCTCTCCTGTAAACATTTTATGCTCAGAGAATCCGAGCAGTATGAGAAGAAGCATAACCAGAGATAAATATACACTTCGCTTTGAAAATGCGAGCCTAGGATTTGTACCGTTCATAGAACTTCTTGTCCATAAAATCACAATAATTCGCACTGCTCAGTTTAAATCTTCATCGTCATTTAATGTTGCAATAGTTTACCTAATTAACCCTCTATGGCCATTCGTATCATATTTGATACAGTATTTCCCTATAAGGAAATATTTGGTATTTCCCTATAAGGAAACATTTGGTAATCATTGACTGAGCAGTCAGTACTGCTTTCATTTGAAATTTATAAAATATTTCTCTTAAAAAATTTTTCAGGAAAATATTTTTTTCAAGGCTTGTTTTCATACTGTATCAAATATGATACGAATGGCCCTAGAGGGTTAAGAAATTTAAGTAAGAATACCTCTCATCTCTCTGCAGATATTGGTTAAATAGCAACGCAAACTGGAATGTCGAACTATGATTACCAACTATTCTATGAGAATGTCAACTCTATATTAAAAACCTTAAGCACGGATTTAACGCGTGTGTAATTATTATTTTCGTGTAACCACATATATAAATTACATCATTAATAAACTATGTTTTCACAAAACAATCACTCTAAATATTAAAGAAATATATATAAAATCAATTTATAAATATACATTTACATCGACTTTTATCACTGGTTACTTTGTTCTCTCTTATTCATTCAGAATGATTTGTTAATAAATTTCTTGCTATCAAGAGGTCAAAGTCAATGCTGATAGCAACCAACGATTTGATTCACTTTTTAATTTTGAATATACAATGTCAGAAGATAAAAAATGTATAGAAAATTCATTATCTGATCAAATTCATGATTTGGAAAATGTTATTTAAACCGATTATTATCATTTCTATTCAAAAGTTTTCTATGCATTTACTGATGAGAATTACTTATGCTTTTAACGTTTGTTTGTTTTGTCAAACATGGCGGTTATGTAGTGAAATATTATTTAAATGTAATTTACAAAACGTAATGATTTTTTAAAAACTAAACCGATTATTTTAGTTCACATTGTAAATCGATTTCCCATTTGTTTTCTAAACTGTTTACTTAAGAGTGTTATTTTAAATTTCTTACATAGATTTGCTTTCTCTGGTGACGGGCGCAGATTAAATATTCCCAATATCTTGTTCATTCAGTGTGTTTTTCGTCATCATATTTGCTTTAGAACTTAGAGTCAAGGTTGGTGTACTGTTTCTTCGTGTTTTCTGAAAATTAGACATATTATGTTTGCCACTGACTACATCGATTTAATTTCTGACATATGTTGCAGACATTGTCCATGAGATAGTGGAATTATATGATGAAATATATGTAGACTTTGATAAACAGTAGCTACTCTGGCATGACAATATATATATATATTCATTATGAGTTGTTATAAAGTACGCCTAAATTCTATGCAACTCATAATAAAATATTAAAAATACAATGTCATGATATTGGCAATGCCTGTTATGAGATTATAGTAATGTACAAAACGCAATGAATTGCCTCACAAATGCTTAGAATCACAGAGACACACAGATGCGAGATATCTGGATTTGCATTGAGGCGGGTGTATTGAATTAGAATTGTTCTTCCTGATAAATAAGTTATATAACTGTCACTCCCAATTTTATAACTGGCCACCTGGAATCCAACACATATACTTTTACAGCTCCGTTCATATATGTATAAAACCATTCAAATATGATGCCATTGCACACTAAAGAGTTTTTATAACAAAAATGTGCTTGTGGATGCCCATTCTGATAAAAATAGGTTTACACTGTTTATTTTTACGGGTATGTCTATTGCACACATGTATCTCTTAAATATAGCACTCAATGTAATAGAAAGTCATGTCAGATTATAAATACATACCATAAGTAGACACATACAAACACACACACACAAACACACACACGCACACACAGAGACACACACACAGTCATACACACACGCGCATATAAATGTTTATATATATATATATATATATATATATATATATATATATAATTTGGAAAAGCCTTATATCCGCAACCTAGGTTTCAGATTTTCAGTATCTTCAGGCGATTTACAATAACTAATACAACTGTCATTCAAAGTCTGGAACAAGATTGTTTACATTTCAAAAGACTGAAAATTTTTCACAATTAGAGATGAGTTATATAAGGATTTTAGAACACTTACATATATGTTGCATGATCCTGGAATGTATTTATGCCATGATAACAACTTGACATTATTTCTGATCTTTTATTTAGTTATTTTTGTCTTTCTGGGAACAACACAATACCTCATTTTTCTTCCTGGCACAATATGCATAATTTGTCATCGTATTATGGTTTGGCTATTTTAACTGAACTTTGAATTATATCAGGAACTTGGTCATTTTTCAGTTGTAAAATTCCACACATGCTAACCTGTTTGCTAAAATATTTGAGGTTTTTCTGTTTAAATTTAAGTTTATGATTATTCCATCTGAGTTTAAATCTGTCTTTGGTAGACCCCAAATAAGTTTTTCCTTGTTAATTTAGGTTCTGTACCTCTACTTTGTAAGCAACCTCTTCTGTAATATAAAGTACATATTACTTGTTAATAGTGTTATTTTATATGTTGTTATTTAGATTACAGTCGTTTTGTTTTATTTCATGCAAATTTCTAAATTACTAGTAAAACTATAACGTAATTTGATTGAATTCATATTGAAAATTTTGTTCGGACTTTTGTAAAACGGTAAATTTTATTGTAAATCGCCTGACGATAGGGAAAAGTTGTAAATTGCGGAAGTAACTAATTTCCAAATGAAACATATTCAAAAGTTCTACTGTAAATGTATTGAACACAATTGTAAACTGGTCTAATTTAATTATGACCAAGAACTCACTATATATATATATATATATATATATATATATATTCATGTTTAAACTGTTGTTTTCATCTTTGTTGTCATTCAGCCGTTGCACGTTCTAATCTTCTTAAGGGGACTAAAATTAAGGACTGAACCCTTTATTTTATCACTATTGTAGATTGTTCTAGCTCCATGATTCTGATCGCTTTTTGATGTCTCAGTATCAGATATTTCCATTTGACTTTATTAATATTTTTACCACTAATGCTTATATTAATATCAATAGATATATTTCCTTTGTAAACGAGTTGTTACGCGACCTAAGTTTCTACCATGAGTGGTGTCTTCAGGCGATTTGCAGCAACTGATTTTACCGTTTACCCTTTCTTTTTTTTTTAAACGCTCACGTAATGGTTATGCTATTCCCAAACAAAAATTAACTATTGAATGAAAAACGGAAATTATGACACAGTGTAACCATAGTAAAAAATACCTATTAGGTTCAGACAAACAAAGATGAAAACGTTATAATTTCGTGTAATTATAAAAATTTCGCATTCAAAAATTCCTCGTCACGTGAGCGTTCAAATAAAACACCGTTACGTCAGCGTTCTTAAAAAAAGGTAGCCGGTAGCTAAACATTATTTATTGCTGGTACTATCTCTTTTTCTTTTCGAGTATTGGGATTCATTTTTAAGGGCAGGATCCCCAAGTACTACCCTTGTTATTTAACCTATAACTGGAGGAAAGGAATGGATAAATACCTTTCCCAAGTGAATGCAGGGTATTCAACTGGAATTCGAACTCGGCTCACCGATTGCTCTTTCGGAGCCGATATCCACTGCACCAGAACGTACATCCGTCACTAAACGCTTACAGCACCTGGTATTCCCAAGCAGTCACCCATATAAGTACTGACCAGGCTCAACATTGCTTAACTTTGGTGATCGAACGAGAACCGGTGCATTCAACATGATATTACCGGAAGCTGAAGCTAATAGGCCGTAAAACAAAATAAACCAAACCAAACCAAACCAGAAATTACTAATGAAAATACCGTGACGTCAAACATGGTGGCTTGTTTGTATTCGTGCAATTTTGTTGTTGCTAATTGGCTTCAATTAAAAGAGCATATTATTTACTCTATCGTATCGGTTTGTGTGCATTTCTTGCATTTTTCATGGAACAAGTAATTTATATCCTTCTTCTGTTGCCTTGCTATTTAATTTCTTTTCGAAAACGTTCTCCTATTCGCAATTTCATGTTTTCTTTTGCGTTCGATTTTACTTCTGTTTCATTTTGAATCCTTTCAAATACCCATTCTCTAGCTGCTCTTAGTTTATCTAATAAAACTGGAATAATTATAATTAATAGAAGATGTGCGTTGTGGTGCAGTGCCGAGTTCGAATTTCAGTCGTATTCCTTGTCTTCACTTACGCGCAAATAAGTCAGTTAAGTGTCATACGTGAAACACGCTTCGGCGATCCTGTCTCGAAAGACTGGGCAGAAGATTATCCCGAAGTAGGTTGCCATTGCTTTCTTCGGTAGACTGGTTGCCGGCCATGGTTATAGGACACATTCTGTCTTTTTATTTAACCCATAATTTGAAGGAAGAGACGGATTAATACCTTCCCCATGCGTATTTGCGCGTATGTGAATGCAATGAATTTGAACTCGGTTCCCCGATTTCTCGTTCCGAGCCGATATCCACTGCACCACAACGACATCCGCTGTAGACAATATAAAATTAGAATTATAGAAATAAAACAAAATTTGTGTATATGCAAGAATTACCTAATTCTTCTGCAAGAAGATAAATCAAAATATACATTTATAATTGAAAATGTAAAAAATACAGGTTGGGATACTAGAATCAAGCAGGTACAAAAATTTAAATACCTGGGAAGTGTTAGAACAGAAGACGGAAAGTGCAACACAGGCATCCGAAGGCGAACTGGCATGGCGAAGGAAGCATTCCAGAAGTTGAGTAAAATATTAAGAAACAGGACAAATTCACTAGTAACAAAGAAGATAGCACTGGATTGCTATGTGTTGTCAGTTCTTCAATATGGGAGTGAATGATGGACAATTTCCTCAAAGATAAAGGAAATGTTTGAAGCAACTGAAATGTGGTTCTACAGAAGGATGCTGCGAATACTCCGGATCGAGCATGTGAGCAATGATGAGGTTTTGGATATGATGAAACGAAAAGGAAGTTAATACTGAGCATCAGGAAGAGACAGCTGGAGTTCCCGGGACATGCAATGAGGAAGGAGGGCTTGGACAACCTGATATTTAACAAGCCAGATAGAGGGAAAAGGAGACAGAGTTTGAGTTTGAGGTTTTTTTTAATGGTGTATCAACCTCTGGTATTTAATGTTAAAAAGGTAGAGTTTAAAGATATTTCATTTAATGTTCGGTTATAGTAAGATTTTGTTCATTTTTTATTTTTATTTTATTTTAGAAAACTGAAGATGACTTCTAGTTGACCCAAGTTTGGGGGGTGAAATATTTACCCATAAATGGGAGCCTAACATGTGCTAGCCCTCAGGGTCAGGGTGGACCTGGAAACAACAACATTTAAGAGGTGCTCCTCACAACCTCCTAATCAGAGGCCCTGCTGCTGAATGCAGTTTGCCATCATACCCAGGACCAGAAAAAGTGGCAGGGGAAAGCAGCGGATAACATATTTAAAGGATCTAATCAGGTGGATGATGGAACGAGTGTTGCATTGTGTAACAGAAGAAGGCGTGCTACGAGGCACCAGGGATAGGGAGACGTGGAGAGCCATGATCGCCTACGTTCTGAAGGGACAGGCACATAGTAGAAGAAAAACTAATACCTATTTCGGAGGAATTAAATTTAATTGGCAAATAATTTCAAGCTGTAGATATTTCAGTGATAAACAAACATGCAGTAATTATGGATTATTTACTCTTTGTGACATTATCCGTGCACTTTATTTTCAGATATATCTAACTTCATTTGTTATTTGTAGCTGCTTAATTGTCAGTTAAATATAAATCTAACATAATAATATACATGGGAAGTTAACTATCACTTTGGAATATTCAGTTTTCCATATACACATTTCTTAATAATATTAATATATATATATATATATATATATATATATATATATATATATACTAATTAATTAATTAATTATATATATATATACTGTTAAACAAAATATACATATATATACTGTAAAATAAAAGAGACAATGAATGCCTATTATGATTAATCTTGAACCGTTCTAAACACCGTATTTAGGCTTTAATTTCAGATGAAAATAAAGACGAAAATTCTTCTGTAACCTCTTTGAAGATGACTCATGTGATCCGAAAGCTTAGAATCAACTTAACAAAAAATTATCCAAATGTTGGAGAATTTTTTTCTTTCTTTTTTACCTGAAATTAAACCCAATATACGATGTTTAGAACGGCTCATGATTAAATATAATAGACATTCATTTTCTCTTATATTTAACAGTATATGTTTAGAAAATTATCTGCTGCCTCGATACACTATATATATATATATATATATATATATACGCGACCCAGGTTTCTGTGCCTGAATGAAATGTTAGAGATTATGCCATTCAAAAAAAAATGAACTATTGAATGAAAAACGGAAATTATGACTAAGTGTTACCATACTAAAAAAATACCTATTAGGTCCATACAACCATGGAAGAAAACGTTATTATTTCTTGTAATTTAAAAGATTGCGCGTTCAAAATTGCCTGTCACGTGAGCGTTGAAATAAAAAACCACCGTTACGTGAGCGTTCGTAAAAAAAGATAAACTATAAAGTCAGTTCTTGAACATCGCCTTAAGCCACACAGGTAGATATCTGGGTCGCGTAATATCTCGTATACAAATGGAAAATATTCAAAAGTTCTACAATATAATTGTATTTAACATATTTTGATACAAATGTGCTTTGCTCAAATCTTATTATGACCAAAAACTTAGTAATTAAAAAATCAATATATATATATATATATATATATTGATTTATATATATATATATATATATATATATATATATATACATATATTTACATATATATATATATGTTATTTATTTATTTCTATTTCACACGACAATCTATTATGAACATAATAAATAATATTAAAATTTCAGTAGTAAAATAAAAAATATTGGAATAAAATTTAGAGCTAATCTTTAAAGTTACTGATATATCAATAACGTTAAAAATATATAATTTTCTTAATATATTAGTGTTAAGTTTCCTTTATGATAATATACAATTAGATATATCAATAATGTTAAATATACATATGTATATATATATATATGTGTGTGTGTGTGTGTGTGTGTGTGTGCGTGTGTGTGTCTTGCACAAAATAAAAATTCATTAAATATGCTGATTTTTACTTAGCTACATAGCTACAATTCAGAAATCTAAATCCTTATCTCTGTACTTTTAACTTCACAGAACAAAGCCTTTATTCGCGAGAAATACTATTAAGCCATTGATACAATCAGATAGAAAGTTACGCGCACATAGATACATATGCCACACTTATCCCGATAATGCCTTTATCAGATGATGACCCTGGGTTCAGTCACACCTCGAGGCTGAAATATCATTACCTATAATCAAAGATGTTTAACACTCTCTTCTAATACTTGTAGTCTTTACCGGTTGCAATGTTCAATTTGTGAAACCGAATCTATCCTTGCCAAGTCCAACCTGATGCAATCAGTATTCAGTTCTGAAGCAGGGTAATGTATTTCTTTATCTCTGAGTGAATGGTTGTTAAGGATACCAGCTTTTTATGGTCGAGGTAATTATGAAGTTGTGACATAAAGATGGAAGTGAATGCTGAACAATCACATGACAGATAAAATATCGACTTGAGGATTAATAAATCTGCATCAAAAAATGATGTTGAGAATAACATGGGCTTTAGTTATGAACAAGGACGAAGGTTTAGAAAAATGGAAACAAAACAGGCGCTTATAATTAAGATTAAAATAGAGACAACTAGAACCTCTAGAATAAATCATGAGGAAAGTAACCTTGAAAATCTTAACACTCATAGGTCATAATTAAGACAACAGGACAGTTAAAAATCAGTGCTTAATATATCTAATAAGCGAAGATATTACAACAGAGATTTGACTAATCGTTTTCGTCGGTTTATTAGCCCTTTACATGTAATTTAAAGCCAGAAAATATTTTCGATGGTATAAAGGTATTTTTGGAGTAAATAATGATTTAGTGATACCAATCTTACTAATTAACCCATAGCTAGTAGGACAAGAGGGTCTTCATAACTTTTCCAAAAGTTTTTAGAATTAATGGAATATAATTATATTCGCAGAACAATTCCGAATCGTTAGCCATTAATTCAATCGTACGTCCAAGATTTCACTAATCTAGTTACTAACCCGGACCCACTTTGCTTAACTTCAGTGATCATTCGTAAACCGATTTTTCAACGTGATATGGTTATAAGTAGCCTTTAGGAGAGGGAGAAAAATTACAAAATTTTCTATGTACTGTTGAAAACTCTAGTCACCAGCGACCTTAAGTGAGACACTACAAAGAAAAATATTACGCTCAAACGGAATATATTAATGGACATCTTCCTTCATCCAGGCATTTCTGGCCATCGCATTTAAACCAAATCACTCATGTTTACATAAATCCAGTCATAAAGTAGTGTTCATTATCTCCATGTAATATATAGTTACAAATGAAAACCTGTCTGAAAATAAATACATAGTGCTACAAATAACCGATGATTGCTGCAACGAGAGCAAAATAATTTTCAAATTAATCACCTGAACGAAAGAAATACAGTTACTTACAAATAGTAAGTACCTTTTATTTTTGAACGAAGAAATGAAAAAATCATTTGTAATAGGTTTTGGTCTTTTTTAGACTAAGTTATATTTTTTCATTGGACCCATTTTTCTCCGCGTTTGTTTCGGACTCCTAATCCAATGTTGGTCGTGTATCCTTCACTCTCTTTACCGAATTTGGCGAGCATGTCACCCATTATTATTCTGATTTTTTGCCTTTTGCACCCAGCCTTGGCATTGTCCGCTACCATACCTCCTACAGAAGGTAGCCGAAGAGAGTGACAAGAAGTGACTACAAACAAACTGCAAGAGAAACGAATGCATAGACATCAGGAGAAAGAGCAGCCAAATTGCCAAATACAGGTGTGAATATTAAAATCAAGGAGTTATAAAAATTTAAATACCTGGGAAGTGTCCTAACAGAAGACGGAAAGTGCGACACAGAGATCTACAGACAAATTGGCATGGCAAAGGACGCGTTACAGAAGCTGAGTAGAGTATTAAGACACAGGAAACTTTCACTAGAAACAAAGAAGAGAGTACCAGATTACTATGTGATGTCAGTTCTTCAATATGGCAGTGACTGCTGAACAATATCATCGATGATGACGGAAAACGTGAAGCAGCTGAGTTATGGTTCTACAGAAGAATGCTGCGAAAATACATCGAGCATGTGATGAAGTTTTGGAAAGAATGGAAACGAAAAGGCAATTAATACTGAGCTCAGAAAGAGACAGCTAAAATTCCTGGGACATGCAATTAGGTAGGAGGGCTTGGAGAACCCGATACAAACAGGCCAGAATAGGGAAAAGAGTCAGAGGAAAGCAGCGGATGACATATTTGAAGTGCCTGAGTAGGTGGATGACAGAATGGGGACTGCGAGATGTTACAGGAGAAACCTTGCTAAGAGCCATCAGAGATAGGGAGAAGTGGAAAGCCATGATCGCCTACGTCCTGAAAGGACAAGGCACATAGAAGTAGAAGAGATTTTTTTATGGACGGAATCACGCAAATCTACAGGGAGGGAAAAATAGAACGAATAAGATTCGAAAGAAAGGCTGAGTACGACCTATTAAAGGATAAAACGTGTTTTCCACTGTGTCCTTCAATTACTCTCCAATATTCTGATATATAATATATATATATATATATATATATATATATATATATATATATAGTATTCTCCTGTTACTTTTGGTATAAGAATTTTCTATTGTTTTATTCAACTACATCCGACCATGTCAAACATTTTCAAGAACCAGTTGGTGTCTGTGTGGTAAAGTAGACTCAGTTGGCTTCATCCAGGTATACTTTAAATTCTGAAAGAAATCCACGCTGACGACATTTATATGCAACAGCTAATGGAAAGTGTCCGCACTTAAATTATTGTTGATTAAAATATATGCCTTGTCTTTTAAATTTAATCAAACTTGTTTGATTTTAATTCAACTGCCTAGAATAAGCTTATATAAACAAAACAAAATATCCTATCTAAAAAATATATTAATAACTCAAAAAACAAAAAAGAAATGATTTATGTTTCACCCTCTCTTTTTCCTAATTGTCTAAAATTAATTTATGTTATTATCTCCTGAAATTGATCGAAAACATATTTAATTTTGACAACACTCTAAAGTCCTTAATAAAAAAACCCATTAAAACTTAGTTCTTTTTGTACGGGCAATATCCAAAAAATCATTAATTCTCATAATAATAAAATACTAGATAATTTTTATAATATTCACCGAATAAATTCAAATCTCGTCTCTAATTGTAGAATTAAAAATAAGTGTCTAGTTAGAGGTATACGTATGTCTGAAAAAGATGTATACCAAGAAACTATCTTTCTTATAGAATAAGATAAAAAAAGAAATGAATATTTTATTATTTCTGCCGGTTCTTGGAAACAGATATTTTATAATCATAAATATCCCTTCTCTAGCCTCCCATTTTAAATCCCAGACAGCTTTGTCTAAATACTTCTGGGAATCAAAAGACAGAATACGCTCACCACAGACTGAAAGGAAGATTATAAGAAAATCACAAACTTAGCTTTAGGAACATATGTATCTTATGCATAGAGTAAAAATAAGAATAATTAAATTTAGTAGAAAAACGAACTCTTGAACCAGCATAATAACATTATTCTTAAATGCTGTCACAGAAAAAAAAATTAAAGTACCTTGTTTTTTTTTAAATCTTTTCACCCAAAGCAAGACGGTACCAGCACTGATGCGCAGAGTGATATATAAGTGCAAAAGTTTAAACGAGAGGAGAGTGAAGAGAAAGGCGGGCCAATTACATTGGGCGTCAGAGAAGAATATAAACAAAGGTGTGAAAGCAGTCGCGAAGGCAGATAGAAAAGAAAATAACAAGACAGAAGAAGATATACAAGGTGATGTATAAAGAACTGGAGTCAAGTGAATAAGAGATGAGTACTGACCTTGCATTTAAATACCTGGAGTTTGTAGCCGTCAGGATAGTAAGTATACTGAAGGGAATTCCGCGGGTGGGAAGTGCAAGGAAAGCAGTTGATGGAGTAGAATTGGCGGCTGAATTTGGGTGATTTAACTGTAAGTAGGTGGGACCTAGTTGCCAGTCTATTTGCACGAGTAAATTCTAGTGGCGGGGGCACCAGTTATTTAAGTTCGTCGGAGCAGAAACCATGAAAAAATTGTAGAATAGACAGAAGGAAACCGCATCCCGCCGGTGAAAAATTGGCTGGAGACGAGTTACTAAGTCGGGACCTATCATGTTACAGATTCTTCTTTGGAGCCTGTCTAGAACACTGAGATGAACATCTGGGGCGCCTGACTATATATGATAGCACTATTCTATGCACTGAAGGATGGTCGATTTGTATGCGTGCAAGATGAAATTAGGCGTAAAAAAAAACCTTCCTGGCCCGACACAGTTACCAACCTTCCTAGGAGTGCATTTAGCTATTGACTCAATGTAATGATTTCACTTGAGATCTGAAGATAGGTTAAGGCTGAGAAGGCAAAATATATTGCTTTCAGGGAGACTCGCTTCGCCCATGCTTATGAAGGGGCAGGAGAGTTTGCCTGTGATGGTTGACAGCAGTTTCGGTTTTGAAGCATTGAAATTTACAAGCCACTTCTTAACTCAGTCCACAACTGAGTGTAGGTCCTTCGCAAGAGCAACAGAAAGGTTATGTTTGTCCGCCTCGCCGGATTTCTTACTGATGCTAGAAACAGTTTGTGTTATTATCTGTCTTGATGTTTACTTGGGAATTATCACATCTGGGAGATCATTTATGAACATCAAGAAGAGTGTCGAGCCTACGGGAGAGCCTTGGTGGACTCTAGCGTTCGTGCAGTAAGATGTGGAGGCATTCCAATTAAAGACGAGCTTCATTATGCGATTAGATAGGAAGCATTGAATCAGGTCAAGTGTCCTGTAGCTTGCATAGAAGGCCGGCGTGCCAAACCCCATCAACAGCTTTAGAGATATCCAGGGCAACAACACGAGCATTGCTGGACTTATCAAGGGCCTGGTATATGTACTCCGTGATGGCATTAGCATATCGGCTGTGGATCTGGCGAAGCGGAAGCCGTACTGTCTGTCTGAGAAGAGTTTATGTGCAATAAGAAGTTGAACTATTTCATTGATTGTAGCCTCGACCACTTTTCCGAAAATTGGTAGATAGGGCGATAGTTGGGTGGGTCCGAGGGTTCCCCTGAGTTCTTAAATACAGGAAGCACAGAAGAGGACCTCTAGCATGCAGGAAAATAGGTAGCAGAAAGACGGTAATTGTAGAGTTTAGTGAAGACATAGGAGAGTTCAGGGGCACATTTCTTAAGGACAATGACCGGGATTCCGTCACCTCCACTCGCCTTTTGTTGGTCAAATTTTCAGATTACCTTACATACCTGAGCCGGGGTAATGTAAACATATTTCAGTTAAGTCTCGGTTCTTTTTTTTCCATTAATTTTATAGCAAATTCAGTTGTTTTTTATTGTGAATATATTCTCTTACTTTTTTTTTATTATTTTATTTATTTTTGTTTAATTTTTTTTTCTTTTTGTGTCTGTTAATGAATTGTGACTATATTTCATATTTTACTATATATCCTCTTTTCTATTATCTTTGTAACATTTTATTTATTTTTATTAATTTCCTTTTCGACTCATTTAATTTTTTTAATTTTATCAATAAGCTTTTGGAATCTCTTTTGTGAATTTTTTTTTGTTGAAATTTTTGCTTGTGAATTTTTAATTTATACATATACTATCATTATTAAGTTTTAATTTTTTGTGGTCATTAATTATTTGTGAGTGCAACTATATTCAACTATACAGGCCGTTTTTTTTATAATTTTTACATTTTTGTATTTCTTCTTTATTTTGGTTAATTTCAGTTTGCTAAGTTTTAAATTAGTAATGACCTCATTGATAAAGAACGCTCTTGCAGATACCACGATTACAAATAAAAGACAAATTATTACAGTGATTGTGAAAAATCTGCATTACACAATATATATATATATATATATATATATATATATATATATTGACTTCAAAATGCACAACAATATTATATATATATATTTTTTATTTTCGTTAAGGAGTTCCTGAGTGATGGGAAATACGTACAGGATGTTTTTTACAGTTTTGCATGGTCAGCTCCTCGCTCGAAGCAGTTATATAAAGTTTTGCTAACATGGTCTGTGCAAACGAAAACACCGTTTATCAATTTTTGACGGTTTTGGCTGATATTTTCATTTTTATATTCATTAAGAATATTTTTTTATTCGTTGATTATTTTACAAATAATTTGATGTTCAGCCTCAAAATTTTCTTTTGTTTTTCGTATTTATTACCATACTTGTTCCTTCTGATGAGGTGTTGGTTGTAAAGAACTTCTTAATGAAAATAATAATAAAAAATTGTTAAACCGTTGTGCTTTTTTAAATCAGTATTTATGCTCTGTGGTAAAGAGTTCTTGCTTGAATTTATCAACAGCTATAATATTCTTACATTTCCGTTTAGGACTCTCTTCAAACTACCTCTTCCAAAGGAAAGTTTAAAATTACTTAATTCTTGCATCCCTATAAAAATGGATGATTGTAGGGTGCATTTTAGACATTGCTGTTTTCTTTTACTACCTTCACGGCAAAACACCTCGCAATCGACAAAAAAGATATGTTATATACGGTGAAGATTCTTTCACTGTCAAAATGGTACAGCTATTTTTTGCTATGTTTAGTTTTGATGATTGTAACCCACATAAGTATGAACCAAGCCAGTCGGCCTCCCTGAAAACTATATATTGCGGCTCCCTCGGCCTTACCATCTCTTCCGAACTCAAGTGGAATCATTACATTGAGTCAATAGATAAATGCAGTGCTAAGAATGTTGAGTTACTCTGTCAAGCCAGGAAGTTTTTCCGTCTGAATCCATCTTGCACATATGCAGGTTGATGATCCGTCCGTGCATGGAAAACTGCTGTCATATCTGGTCAGGCGTACCTGCCGTTTCTCTCACTGTTCTCGACAGGCTCCAAAGGAGAATCTGTAATGTAATAGGTCCCGACATGGCGGCTCTACTCTCAGCCACATTCTTACCGGCGGGATAGTGCTTTCCTCTGTTTCTTTACAAATATTTTCATGGTTTCTGCTCCGAGGAACTTAAATCACTGGTGTTCTGACCACAAGGATATACTCGTGCAGCCAGATAGGCAAAAAGTTCCCACCAATTCACAGTTAGATAAACCAAATACAACCGACAACTTTACTCCAGCGGCTTCTTTACTTGCACTTCCCGCCCGTGGAACTCCCTTCCATATACTTGCTTTCCTGACGGCTACAACCTCCAGGAACTGAAATGCAATGTCAATACCTGTCTCTTATCCACTTGCCTAGTCCTTTCTACATCATTCTGTATAACTTGTTCTTTTCCTTTCTTTCAACCTTCGCAACTGTCTTCACACCTGTGTTCCTATCCATTTCTGGCCCTTTCCCTGACAACCCCTGTAACTGGTTCGTTATTCTCTTCACTCTCTTCCTGCCTAAACATTTAGTCTTATGTAGCCTCCTGCACATCAGTGGTGGTATCGCCTTGCTTGGGGTGAAACGATTAAAAAATATTGATGAAATTTACTCAGGCAGAAACCCTCAGTACAAATGACATCTAAATCAAAATATTGAACTAGAATAACCTGTATTACCCAATGTAGGTATCGATAAAATCTCTAAACTTACCGAAATTCACTCTCTCTGAGCACTTAGGGTAGCTTACACAAACTGCTATAATGATTGTGTACCTCACGACCTAAGCAAAATAATAATTTGAATCGCATTTCTACCTGTGATTTGCTGCCTAAACGCAATGAAAATAAAAGGCTTTTTAAGCAAATTGTAACGGGTGAGCAGAAATAAATCGTTTAAAGCAATGTTCAGTGAAAAAGATCCATTGGTAAGCAAGATGAGCCAAATTTAGCTACCACAAAAGCATGTCTTCATCCTAAAAATCATTATACTTTGTATCTGGTGGGATTGGAAAAGAAAACCTGTACTATGAGCTTCGGCCGAGTACCCAGGCAACTGAGTGCGAAAGGTGCTGCTTGAAACTAACTGAATTAGAGGAAACAATTCATAAAATATATAACAGAATTGGCGACCATACCACACGTTTCTTTGGCGACCCGGCAGTAATTATTACAGCTTCGCTGGGATGTTTTACCCAACCCGTCATATTCACCATTCATTGCTCCTTCTAATTTTCATTTATTCAAGTACTTGCAATATATTCTCAAGGATACAATGTTTAATATTTTGCAGAATATAAAAACAATATGTGTTGTTTGGCAAGAAACAACTGAAATTCTGTGAAGAGACAATGTTTAAGTTGAAAGAAAAATGAAGAAAAAAATTGGCAATCGAATTTACTTGAACAATATCTAAAGGTATCATATGATTTTGTGTATTAATTCTTCTTAAGTATAAACATGAACTTTCCGAACATCCAATATATATATGAATATTTTTTGAATGCGACGTTACAAAGTTTTCGGAACGGCTCACTTCTCAAAGTTTGATAAAAAAAGAACAGAATTATTGTTGAAAAGTTTCCTTTTTGTCTGATAATTTTCAGCAACTTTTTGTAAACCCATAATAATCTGGAATACATTTAGAGACACTAATACAACAGTTACTGTGAAGTTCATCGACGATTTATATAATGTAGTAAATAAGTTACAATTAGGAAAATATATAAGGGGTTACGGAAAAAAGTAAGTTTATTTTGAAAAGTCTAATAATTTTTTGGCTATGAACTCAGGAGAGTAGTATAAAATAATGAAAGAAAATAATGAAAGACAGTAGAAAAAACAAGCCTAAAATAGAGAGGCCGTATTTAAGAATCCTGTTATCTTGCAGCAATGCTAAAAATAGGCAAGAATTGGATAAAATTGAGGAAACGTTTAAGAATATATAACATTAAAAGACCATATGCCTAATTTTAAATATAGACGTCAATGTAGACTGATAACATTCTTCGACGCAAAAGGAGAAAACTATAACAAAAATAAACATAATAGTTGAAAGAATTGCTAACGAGCTGAGAGCGTTTCTAAAAGTATATGAATAAAAAAAGTAGAGCCTGGTTTGTGTCTATCAATAAGAAAGAAAAACAATTTTATATACTTTGATTACCTAAGATTTTATCCATCGATAAGTTAAGAGCTACTGAAAGAAAAAAAACAATATGCGATTACCTCAACAGTTTATTGATATAGCGTAAGAGAAAAAAAATAGTGTTCTCTCGGGGAACGTTAGCATAATGAAAAATTCTAGGCGGAAAGAGGCCAAGGAAAAAAACACCTGACTGTGAAAATTGATAGTTTTGACGATGCAGAGAAATTCGAAATAATAGATGCGTTCCTGTTGTGGAAACTAGCGTACAAATATGGTGTGCCCTGTCTCTTCAGGACGTAGGCGATCATGGCCTTCCACGTCTCCCTATCTCTGGTGGCTCTTAGAACGCTTTCTCCTGTTACTTCATTCAAATCTCGTTCCATCATCCACCTGATTTGTCCTTCAAATATGTTATCCTTTACTTTCCCCTGTCTCTTTTTCCCTCTATCTAGCCTGTTAGTATCAGGTTCTCCAGGCCCTCTTTCCTCATTGCATGTCGCAGGAAGTTCAGCTATTTCTTCCAGATGCCCAGTATTAATTTCCTATTCGATTTTATAATTTTTAAAACATCATCATTGTTCACATGCTCAATCCATGATATTCGCAGCATCCTTCTGTAGAACTACATTTCAGTTCCTTCAAGTTTTTCCTTCATCTTTGTTGATATTGTACAGCATTTACTGACATATTGAAAAACTGCCAACACATAGCAATCCAGTATTCTCCTTTTTGTTTCTAGCGAAATTGTTCTGTTTCTTAATACTTTACTCAACTTCTGGAATGCTTCCTTCGTTTTGCCAATTCACCCTCGGATCTCTCTTTCGCACTTTCCATTCTTCTGTCAGAACACTTCCCAGATATTTAAATTTTTGTATCTGCTTGATTTTAATATTTCTCACCTGTATTTGGAATTTTGGGCTGTCCTTTTTGATGATGATCATGCATTCGGTTTTCTTGCAGTTTATCTGTAGTTCTTTCTTGTTACTCGCTTTAGCATCTGTAGGAGGTCTTGTAGTTTCCTTTCCGTGTCTGCAATCAGCACTGTATCATTTGCGTACCACAGGTTGTTCAAATCGGGGCTCCGATGACGAATCCTAGAATAACATTTAGGATTCTCAGAATAATTTCGCTGTACATGTTGAATAGATCCGATAAAAAGACTCATCCGAGGTTACAACCCTTTCTATTTTTGTATATCTGCTGTATACGTTACCTGTCCGTATGTAAGCGGTTTGCTACCAGTAGAGATTCTTGATTACTTTCAAGTTGTTTCCAAAGTATGTCAAGCCTGATGAGAATCGTCATCTATTCCTTGTGGCGTATTTTGTCGAACTTCTTTTGCATAATCGATAAAACATAGGTACATGTCCTTCTTCATTTGTATTACCCAACCTAATCATATGTATTTTTACAGAATTCATATACACACTAATCACTGTTCGGATTGAACTCACAAATATTATGTCACTAAATTCACGAAACATTGCCTTAATTCACTCGGCCATCTACATTTAATGACATAAAGGAATAAAGTATGAGAGTTGTCTGAGGAAACCATTGGCGCCTTAAACATAACCTTCCAGCTGATGCGTTCTTTATCGGCATTTTATGCTTGAAAACTCACTGAAGCTCATCGATATTATAAATATGAATAAATTATTCGGACACAATAAATAAAATAAAATGAAGTAAAACGCACTTATAACTAATATCATTTCAACATTTTCGATTGATGCACTTAATGGCCCGAGGTGGAAGGAAAAAAGATAAGAGGTTTAATATTAAATTTCAATTAAGCCTGTTAGTTTCACTTTGCCTTGTTACCCTTGACAATGACACGAAAACTATTTTCTTTCTCCACTGGCAATGAGGTAAAAAGCAGGACATTCTACCCTTGAGTTGGCATTAGTTTTAGAGAAGGAAAATAGGAACGGAAAATAGGAACTGTTATTTCAACACGGAAATATTTTGGAAAATTTTCCAATTACTATTCGCTATGCACATATAATAATGAATATATATATATGGGGAATATATGAAGTCTTATATGTGCTGAAAAGACATGCTATACAAATATGTGATAAATTAAAATATATAATTATTTATATCAGATAATATATTTAGATACGATAATATTCTTATTTCGCAGTTAAAATGATATTAATTTTATAATTAATTTGTACCTATAGAATGTAAAATGTTCTTGTCAATATAGCTGACAGTACAGCCATATAACAACGAAAAGTTTTTTCTGGAATTATTGAAACCTGCAGCTGGTTTCATAAGCAATATTTGCAAAACTGCTAGTGGTAATTTATATTTCTCTCTGTCTCTTCATGTCAGGAAACGTAGATTAGCCAGTCTTATAAAAATTAAACAAATTTCAGGCAGGAAATTTTAGTAGTCCTCATTTGACTGATAAGGACAATTTATGATGTTTGGATGTCGAATGCGAAAAAGAGTTCTTGGATTCATCAGGGCCATGCATAGGGGTAAATCTTAGAATCATATCAATCATTTAAGTCCGATACGTGGTACATGCTTGGGTGATAATGTCTCGAAAAAGATATGACTGACTTGGCAGAATATTATCTCGCAGTCGGGTTTCCATTACTTTCTGCGTTGCCAGCCAAAGCTATAGAACCCAAACTGTCCTGTCATTTGGCCCATAGCCAGGGGAAGGAAGAGATGTGTTATATTATTTCGTACTAATTAGTGGAGGATCAGTTAATTACTTCAAAACAATATAACACAGATCACCCAGTTTATTCCCAATAGAAGCCTTAATCATGTTTTCAACTATTATAATCAATCATTCAGTTACCTGCCATATGTGATACACGTTTGGGCGATCATGCCTCGAAAGAGACATGACTGATTTTCCCGCAGTAGATTGCCATTACTTTTGCAGTAGACTGGTTAAGAGCCAAGGCTTAAAACACAATCTGTTCTCTTATTTAACGCATAACTGGAGGTAAGAGATAGATAAATACCTTTCCCAAGGGTTTTTTCCGCATAAGTCAATGCAGGGAATTCAAATGGAATTCGAACTCGGCTCCCCAATTTCTCGTTCCGAGCCGATATCCACTGCACCGCAACGCATATAGAATTATATACATTGAAAAAAAAAAAAGTATTTATTTAACAGTGTTTAAATTCGGTCAGAGCAAATGTTGCAGCATCCAAAGTCACCAAACACTGCTCTGAAATTGCCCTCGTATTACAAATTAATTCCAGATCATTATGGAACAAGATCTTAGAATAAAGAAAGTTGAGACCAGCAGGTTTTAGAAAACAGTTACTTGACAGAGTGTTTTTACATGTGGTAATGTTTAGCAATAGTGGGGTAGAGATGGAACGCTATGCAATATTTTACATTTAAAAATAAAAAAATATAAAAAATATTCATTTAAATTTTAAGTTAAACATTAATCTACAAAGCAAGAAAAAATAATAATCTGAAATCGAAACATTAAAAATATTGAACATGGAAATTTCTTTTTTCAATTTAGTCCTATCTAGCAAATAATAACGTCTGCCAAATTAAAGGAAATCATTTCGTTACCAGGAGACAAAAAAGCTACAAATTCTCTTTGACTTTTCGTAATTTCTCAACGACAAACCTTTACTAACTTTCTTGAACAATTTCAAACGACCTCAGCAGACACAGAAAGGAAACTATTGGAACTCCTACATAAGGTAGATAAAGAGAGTGACAAGAAGAGTCTACAAATAAACTGCAAGAGAAACGAATGCATAGTCATCAGTAAAAAGATCAACCAAATTGCCAAATATAGGTGGGGATATTAAAATCAAGGAGTTATAAAAATTTAAATACCTGGGAAGTGTCCTAACAGAAGACGGAAAGTGCGACACAGAGATCTACAGACGAATTGGTATGGCAAAGGACGCGTTACAGAAGCTGAGTAGAGTATTAAGAGATAGGAAAATTTCTCTAGAAACAAAGAAAAGAGTATCTAATTGCTATGTGATGTCCGTTCTTCAATATGACAGTGACTACTGGACAATATCATCGCTGATGAAGGAACAACTTAAAGCAACTGAAATGTTGTTCTACAGAAAGATGCTGCGAATATCTATGGATCGAGCATCTGAGAAATGATGAGGTCTTGGAAATAATGGAAACAAGACGGAAATTAATACTGAGCATCAGGAAAAAACAGCTGAAGATCCTGGGACATGCCATGAGGAAGGAAGGCTTGGAGAACCTCATACAACCAGGATAGATAGAGAGAAAAAGAGACAAGTGAAAGCATCGGATAACATATTTGAACGAGCTATTCAGGTGGATGACCGAACGAAGATTGCGTGCTGTAACAGGAGAAGGTGTGCTAAGAGCCACCAAGGACAGGGAGAAGTAGAAAGGCATAATCGCCTACATCCTGAAAGACCAGGGCACATAGAAGAAGAAGAAGAAGAAGAAGAAGAAGAAGAAGAAGAAGAAGAAGAAGAAGAATGTTTAGCAATTCTAGTTGATCATTATGATAGAGTCTGTAATTCGATTATAACTTTGTATCATTACTTATAGTTAGGTTCCAATAAGCTTAGTTAATTAGAGTTTTCCTCTGTATCTTATCAAATGTACTAATTTCTGATTTTGAGCCAACTTTTGAAAACAGATCATTAGTACAATTCTTGTTTTTGCGGATAGATTATTACAGTCGAGCTAAACCAGCAATCATGAATATATCATGATGCGTTTCAGAAAAGTACGCACTTTAATCAGGCTAACGCCCACATCACGTTGAATCACACTTTTTCTTACAATCACCGAAGTTCAATACCTCGATGTGTGATCGCTTGGGAATATCAGGAACTGTAAGGTTGGATGGGTGGTTGCTGAATGAATAATGCCTCCTAAATGTAAATCAGAAAATCGGGTTTCAATTTCAGTCAGGGTCATTTACTCACTCGTAAACACCCTCGGAAAAGATATGAATCCCTTCTCTTTACCTCTCAACAATAGATTAATTAGTAAGATATATATCGCTAATTCATTATTAACTAAAAATAAATAAGAAAACTTGCTAGCATCTAAACATCAATTTCTGGTTTAAAGAAACTGCAAACATTGATACGCCAGAGAAAAACGAATCAGCAACAACCATTAAGGCGGTTTTGTGCCGCTTCTGAAACTGAACTGAAATGAATAACTCACATTACCTGTTTTTAACCATGAATTCTTTTTCTCATTTATTTTTATTAAAGACTTTTTTTATAAGCGTTTCACCCCGAGCAAGGCATGTCACTGCCACTACTGCTCAGGGGGCTACATAGAGTGGAGAAAGGATGATTAAATACAGGAAATGTCAGAGGGTGGGTGATAGGCGGGTAAGGATACCGAAAATGAGGGTTGGGTAGATGAGAGTGTTCTGAGAATAATTGGGAGTTAGTGTGATAGGAGTTGTCTATTGACCCTACATTTAAACACCTGTAGATTGTAGTTGTCGGGAAAGCAGACTTGTGGAAGGGAGTTCCACAGGCGGGAAGTGCGACAAAAGAAGCTGTTGGAGTAGAATTTACGGTTATATCTTATCTGTTTAACTGTAAAAGGGTGGAACCTAGTTGCTAATCTAGTATCTCGTGTAAATTCGTGCTTAGGCGGCACCAGTGCTCTGAGTTTATTGGAGCAGAAGCCATGAAAGTACTTGTAGAAGAGGCACAGGGAAGCCACATCACGCCGGTGAGAGAGTGGTTGCAGCCGGTCTGCCAAGTCAGTATCAACCACGTTACAGATCCTCCTTTGTATTTAGTCAAGAAGCCCAAGGAGAGCAGCCGGGGCACCCGACCAGATATGGCAGCAATATTCAATACACGGGCGGATGGTAGATTTGTATATGTGCAGAATAGATTCAGGTGAGAAAAACTTACGAGACAAACTCTTTTCTCAGTTAGAGAAAACAAAAGAAAGGCTTTTGAATTTTCTATAAGAGATTAATGAACGTTTAATGATGTTATTTTAAAATTTAGTTTGGACTGTTTTAGCCAACTATATACCTCGGCACTCTCCGACTTACATTCCATATCTGATGTATTTTGAATTGTCAAACGTTTACGCTAAGGGAACATGCGTTTTTCGTTTCATTCACAGATACTATGTTAGTGCATAATTTTATTCGTTTTCTGTTTTTTCTTTTTTTTTTCTTTGAAAGGTAGTCTATTCTACGCGCTAACCTCTGACAATTGAGTAAAATGATTAAACTTCGACAACAAAGCTATTTTATTGTAGTTTTGGACTTCAATTTTATGATTTTCCATATTTATTTAAGACTCCTCTAATCAAGATCAATGTATCCTCTGATTAGATAAGGTTTGCAGTTCAAGTGAACTTTCTCAATCTCTATTCTCGATTCTGCTAATATTTCGACTTAATTTTCTAAATATTCTCATATATACTGCTTATATTAAACAGGTTGGCTTGACCCCCAGAGATTTCCGATATTCAAGAATTCTTTTTCGGTGCGGCTGATACGGTAGTAATTTTATTTTTTTTGCAAAACACCATTCTTGATAACATTTTCACTAATGTATGTTTTCTGAAATTTACGCAGATGTATGTGTTCAAAGTTGCATTTATAATGAAAAAAATAGAAATTTATTCGGAAAATGTTTCCCAAACATTATCATGGAGAAATTTGTCTGCGAAAACAGATCGATAATAATAAAGCTGAGACATGATACGTACATATGATAATTTGAAGTTATTTGTTTGAACATTATTTTTGATCGATACTCGCATTTAAGTAGATATTATGCTTATAATCAAACAGTATATATATTTGTTTCAACCGGCTTGATTATTTACGATAAATAATTTGTTACGAAAATGTGTCATTCGGCAGGAGTTTCGTAACAAAAATCTTAACTTAAATAATCAGGCCGATAGAAACAGATATATATATATATAATTTTGGATTATAAACAGAATAACTTCTGAAATACGAGTATCGATCAAAAATAATGTTCAAACAAATAATTTCAAATTATCGTTTGTTTATAACCATTTCGTTAATCTTCGTGAATTTCCATAACATTGTATGTTTACATATGATAATTTACAAATCGTAAAACGTTCTGTGCCTTCTATATGCCATGTTCTTTCAGAAAGTAGGTGATCATGGCCTTCCACATTTTCCTATTTCTAGTGGCTTTTAGCCAACCCAAACCCCATTCCTTCGTGCACTTGCTCAGGCCCGTCAAGTATATTATGCACTGTTTTCTCTGTCCCTCTTTCCTACTGTCAGACCTGTGAGTATCAGATTCTCTAATTCCTCTTTCCTCATAACATGTTTCAGAATGTTTAGCTGTCTTTTCCTGATATTAATTATTAGATTCCTTTTCGTTTCTAACCTCTCAAAATCTTCATCATTGCGGACATGGTCAGTCAATGGTATTCTCTGCATCCTTCTGTAAAATCACATTCTTCTTCTTCTATGTGCCCTGTCCCTTCAGGACGTAGGCGATCATGGATCTCCACGTCTCCCTATCCCTTGTGGCTCTTAGTATGTTTGCTCCTGGCAACCCCCGTTCCGTCATCCACCTGATCAGACTCTGCAGATACGTTATCCGCTGCCTTCCTCTGTCTCTCCTTCCTTCTATCTGACCAGTCAGTATCAGGTTCTCCAGGCTCTCCCCTCCTCATTGCATGTCCCAGGAACTTCAGTTGTCTCTTCCTGATGCTCAGCATCAATTTCCTTTTTGTTGCCATTCTTTCTAACACTTCGTCGTTGCTTGTATGCTCAGTCCACGATATCCGTAGCATCCTTCTGTAGAACCACATTTTGGCCGCTTCCAGTTTTTTCCTCATTTTCGATGATATTGTCCAGCATTCACAGCCGTACTGAAGAACTGACATCACGTAGCAGTCTAGCACTCTTTTCTTTACAGTTGCTTTAAGTCTCTCCTTCAACTTTGAGGAGATCGGCCAGCATTCAGTATCACATTGAAGAACAGACATCATATAGCAATCAAACACTCTTTTGTTTCTAGCGAAATGTTCCTGTTTCTTAATATTCTAGTCTGCTTATGGAATGTATCCTTATCCATGACAATTCGCATTCGATATCACTGCCGCACGTTCCACCGTCTGTTAGAATATTTCCCACGTATTTAAATTTCGGTACCTGCTTGATTTTAGCATCCCTGCACCTGTAGTTGGCATTTACGTCTCATCTTTTTATCAATAACCATGCATTTGGTTTTCTTGTAGTTTATTTGTAATCTTTTCTTTCCGCTTTCTTCAGTTACCATCTGAAGGTTTTGTACTTTCCTTTCTGTGCCAACTATCAGCACTTCATCATCTGTTTATCATATATTGTTCGGATTGTGATCACCAGGGATGAATCTTAGCATGGCTTCTTGGCTCACAGAATAATCTCGATTTAAAGTTGAATAGGTCCGGTGTAAAGACACATCTTTGTCTTACTTCTGTTTTTATCTTTGTGTATCTGCTGAATTCGTTTGCCATCCTTATACTGGCGGTTTGCTGCTAGCAGAGGCTATCGATTATTCTAATGGGTTTCCAAATATTTCTAGGTGGCTGAGAATTTATATCAAGTTTTTATGGCGTACTTCTTCGAGTGTCTTTGACTAGTCTATAAATCGATAACAAAATTATCTATATCAGGTTGTTAAATATTTCAGTTTTTCAGATTAGAAACTGTAAAAACAGTTAATTGTTCTCATAATATTATGTTTAATATTGTTATAATGACATTGCTTCTTCTAAATATTCACTGCCATCTTCAGCTTTTCAGTATTTTGCATTAAATATTTTATATGCATTGATTGTTTTATAATTCTTCAACTGTGATGTCTTTTTGTTTTTTCCTACAAAACAAGAATATATTATTGAAGCTAAGTGATCTAAGGATTGAATTTCTGATCACTAAATAACCGCAGCATACAGATGCTGTAAGTGATAGCGGCCGGCAAAGTGAAATCTGAGAGGCGAATTTACATTCCAGGTGTGTGTTCTTGTATTCACATTCGCTTGATTGATCATGAGACGAAAGTGACATGACTTACTAGACAGAATATTTTCCCGCAGTAGATTGTTCTTACTTTCTGCGTTAGACTGGTCGACAACCAAAGCTATAAAACCCAATCTATCGCGCTATTTAGATTGTAGATGGAAGGAGAAGAGACGGATTAATACCTTTTCCTTAAGAGTATTTGCACGTAAGTGAATGCAAAAAATTCAGCTGCAATTTGAATCTATCCTGCACATCTATAAATCAACAATCCGCCCGTGTATTGAATACTGCTGCCACATCTGGTCGGGTGCCTCTGCTATTCTCCTCGGGGTTATTGACAAAATACAACGGAGAATCTGTAATGTGATCGATACCGACTTGGATGACCGCCTGCAGTCACTCTCTCACCGGCGTGACGTGGCTTCCCTGTGCCCCTTCAATTAATACTTCCAGGGCTTCTGCTCCGATGAACTTAGATCACTGGTACCCACTAGGTACGAATTTGAACGAGATACTAGATTAGCAACTAGGTCCCACCCTTTCACAGTGTAACCGTTCAAATGTAACCGCAATTTCTACTCCAATAGCTTCTTTTCTCGCACATCCCGCCTGTGGAATTTCCTTCCGCATACTTGCTTCCACGGCAGCTACAATCTCCAGGAGTTTAAATGTAAGGTCAATAGACACCTCCTAACACAGTAACACGTACCCATTCTCTCAAACACTCTTCCTGTGTACCTCCTTACTCGTCTATCACACTCCTTCTGACAATTCCTATATCAATCGCTCTTTCAGCACCTTCCCCTATGTAACCACTCGCGCTATGGTGACAGTGGAATGCCTTGCTTGAGGTGAAATGTTTTTAAAAAAATTGAACTCTGCTCTCTGATTTATTTTTACGAGCAGATTTTTATTTAGATCATGAGGAACTATTTATCGTGCATTCTCATCTTGCCAATATACTGCAAATGGCCTGCTGATACTAAGCGTCTGAGACATTTCTGCCTCTTTGACGTAGATTTTTCTCAACAACTGCAAGTGTTCGTTTTGAAAACCTTATAGATGTCCATTAATTTTTTTTTAATCTTATCACCGCGAGCAAGGCGTTAATGCCACTGATGTGCCGAGGGCTACGTAACAGTGAAAAGATTGGAAAAGAGAAAGCCGGAAACCACATCCTAAACAGGAAACAAGGGATGAGCCTCTTCACCTGTTCAATAGACGTGGGTGGAATGTGAACCGGGCGATAGTTTAGTCTATCTACTCCAATTTCATCATCTTCAAGGCACTCATTACCAGTACGGAATTTCTGAAACCGCGTTGGTACTGTCTGATCACTTGTAAAACCATCTCCGTATGCTTTTAACTAATTTCTAGACAAAAATATTCTTGAAGCAGAGAAACCCTTAATCATAAACATGACAAAACATGATCTTTGTTTACTTTTCTTGCATAAATTCAAACTCACAAAATTCTGCTTCAAGAATGTTTTTGTCTAGAAATTAGTTAAAATTATTTAAGAACTTACATTAATTATTATGTATACCATAATTCACCTTAAATATGCGGTGAATATTGTGCTTAAATGACTTTTTCAAATACAACACTTCGTATTGAATCACACATATTCAGCATAATGAGTCTAATTGTTTTAGCAAGCGAATCTTTATTGATCATAAATTTATAAAGAGTTATAAATTTTGCTTGGATTATTCGCTTACAAGAATTATTTTCTTTTGGTTTGCTCGTTTTTATCTCAACAGATTTTCGGTTATAATTAAATAGGATGATAATGACTTTCATTATTTGTCTATATTTCTGAGATGATGTAGTATTTATCCTATTTACATTACTCGGGCTATTATCCCCTCTTTTGTTACCATTTGTTCGAAGATTCGGCTGTTGTACACTCCGACATTTATCAGGTGCTAGGTATTTTGAACCCAACCCTTTATTACAATCACTGATGAATTTCGGTTCGAAATTCCCTACAGCTGATAAAAGCCGGAGCGTACAACGGCCAGAACATCGTACAAATGGCAACAAAGATTAGGACAATAGTCCGAATTATGTAAATAGTGATAATGATTTTATTTAATACATTAATTTTAAATGGATTGGGATGTTCATGCCCATTCCAAAAAATACAATATCAATACTCTTTCTATAAAGTAATTGAATATTGTGGGTCGTTCTTAAAATATTTGAATATTAGTCTATTTTCTTTGAAAATAAAATATCGATGTCTTTTCTTGCATGATTGGAATATTCATATTTATTTCCTTTCTCAAAAAATGAATTATACTAATAAATACTAATAAATGACGATATACTATTTAAAAACAATAGTATATCGATACCATTTCTTTTGCGAAATATATTATCGTGACACATTCTTAATTGAAATAGTGATCTTCTTCTTCTTCTTCTTCTTCTTCTTCTTCTATGTGTCCTGGCCCCTCAGGACATAGGCGATCATGGCCCTCCACGTCTCCCTATCCCTTGTGGCCCTCAGCATGTTTGTTCCCGTTAGTCATGGTATTCCCCGTTCCGTCATCCACCCGAGCTGGCCCTGCAAATATGTTATCCGCTGCCTTGCTCTGTCTCGCTTTCCCTCTACCTGGCCAGTCACTATCAGGTTTTCCAAACCCTCCTTCCTCATTGCGTGTCCCAGGAACTTCCGTTGTCTCTTCCTGATGCTCGGTATTAATTTCCTTTTGGTTGCCATTCTTTCCAACACCTCATCGTTGCTTGCATGTTGAGTCCACGATATCCGCAGCATCCTTCTGTAGAACCACATTTCCGCTGCTTCCAGTTTTGTCCTCATTTTCGATGATATTGTCCATCACTCACTACCGCATTGACAAACTGACATCACATAGCAATCCAGCACTTTTTCTTTGTTTCTAGTGAAATTTTCCTGTGTGTTAGTACTTTGCTCAGCTTCTGGAACGCACCCTTTGCTATGCCAATTCGCCTTCTGATCTCTGTGTCGCACTTTCCATCTCCTGTTAGAACACTTCCTAGATATTTCAATTTTTGCACCTGTTTTATTCTGGTATCTCCCACCTGTATTTGGCATTTTGGGTTGCACCTTTTGCTGATGACCATGCATTTGGTTTTCTTAAAGTTTATTTGTAGTCCTTTTTTGTCACTCTCCACCGCTACCTTCTTTAGGAGGTCCTGCATTTTACTTTCCGTGTCTGCAATCAGCACTGTATCATCTGCATACCTTATGTTGTTCAATTTGTGGCCTGCAATAGCAAATCCTGGCATGTCGTCTAGGGTCCTCAAAATATTCTCGCTGTACAGGTTGAACAAATCCGGTGAAAAGACACATCCTTGTCTTACGCCTCTTTCTATCTTGGTACATCTACTGAGATCGTTACCTCTCCATATGCAGGCCGTTTGCTGCCAGTAGAGATTCTTAATTACTCTGATGTCTTTCCCGAAAATATCTAGGCTGCCGAGCATCTCCATCAATTCCTTGTGTCATATCTTGTCGAATGCCTTAGCATAGTCAATGAAACATAGGTAAAATCTGTCTTCATTTGTATTGCCCTTTCGGAGAGCATCCTAATCATGAATATGGCGTTCCTTGTTCCAGTGTCTTTAAAGAACCCGCACTGTTCCTGCCCTATCTCTAGCCTGATTCTGCTTCTCTCTCTATTCATCAGGGTTCATCAGGATTCTGACAATCAGTTTTGTGATGTAACTCATTAAGCTGATAGTTCTGTGTAGTTCACACTCGTTTGCACTTGGTTTCTTCGGCAGTGCTATAAATATCGACTTGCATATGTCGTCTGGTATTATTCCACTGCTATAAATTTCGTTTATTATGTCGGTAATTTTTTCTATGCCATATACTTCTAAGGCTATCAGCAGCTCTATCACTATGCCGTCTGGACCAGCTGTTTGTTTCTGTTCATTTTGGCCATTGCAGCTTCCACTTCGGACTTTAGTATTTCCGGTCCATCCGCCTCCTTGTGTATTCTCGGTTGTTCTCTCGTGTCGCAAAAGTATAATTTATATAATCTTCCCATCGCTGGAGTATTTCCTCTTTCTCCAATATGATTGTTCCATCCTTGGATTTTATGCATCCTGTTGAGGAGCAGGTTTTTTGTCCTGTCAGTTCTCTTATCTTTTGATGCATTCTCTGCTTTATTGTTCCTGCTCAGTCTCTCTACTTCTGCGCATTTGTTGTTAAGCCGTTCCTCTTTAGCTTGTCTGCATGTGTTCCTTATCTCCCTGTGAAGTTTCTTGTACTCTGCTCCATGTCTTGGCATTATTTTTTGTCTCTTTTGCACCATGTGGAGAATTTCTTCGGTCATCCACTTATTTTTTCTTCTGCGTCTGATTTCTTTTGGGGCTATATTGTTAGCTTAGGTCACCATCGCTTCCTTTAGTGAATGCCATTTTGAGTGCTCTTTTCCAATTTGTTCTTCATATTTCTTTCTCACGCTGTCATTGTAGTCTTTCTGCAGGGTGAGGTAATTCACAAGCGTGTCGTATTGCAGCCTTGGTGATGTGCTGGGTTTCTTTAGTTTTCGGAGTCTCAACCTTAGTTTGCAAATGACTGGGACGTGGTCGCTTCCGCAGTCGGCGCCTGGATATATTTTGCATTGGACCACTGCGTTCCTGAATCTCTTGTTTATAGTTATGTAGTCTATTTGGTTCTTCGTGTCTCCTCCTGGGCTTCTCCATGTCGTGGGTGCTCTTGAAACCAAGTGTTAGTAATTACCTGGTCATTGGCTGAGCACCATTGGACCCATTTTTCTCCTCGTTCGTTGCGATCCCCTCGTCCAAAAGGGCCGGTCGTATTTCCTTCCCTATCTTTACCTACTTTGGCATTCAATTCTCCCATTATAATCCTAATTTCTTGGCTTTTGCATTGGGCTTTGGCACTGTCCAGTATTGAATAAAAAGTCTCTATTTCGTCCTCCGAACTTTGAGTTGTGGGCGCGTACACTACTATAATAGCTATTTTGAAGGGCCTTCCACGCAGTTTAACCAAGAGGACCCTCTCTGAAAGCTGACAGTATCCAACAACGAATTCCTTTACTTCTTTGTTTAAAATTAAACCGACCCCTTTTTCATTGCTTTTGTCTCCTTCATAAATTACCCTGTGTGTGTCGCTACTGGTATCTTCATTATTAGGTCATCTGGTTTCGCATATGCCTAGGATGTTGATCGTCAGTCTGTCCATCTCCTGCATAACATTCTCTAGTTGTCCACAGTTGAGTGTCCTGACTTTCCATGTCCCGAAAGTAGTTTTGTCTTTATAAATCTACAAATCGCGAAAGAACTCTCAAGGAGTCAACGGCCAGCTAACTAGAGGTGGTGTCTCAATAAATCACCGTGGAAAAGGCAACGGGATACCACTACACTATCTACCCCCGCTTAATCATGGTTACTTACGAAAAGTGTATTAAAGCCAACAGCGTGAAGGGAGTTGCTTCACAAGGAAATAACTCCTTGCTCCGTAAGGACCGGCATGAGCAACAGGTGCCACCTGACCGTCATCCGGCGACTGTTAGCACCAACGGCGTAAAGGGGACATTTTGCTCCAACATTTGTCCCTCGCCCGGGAAAGAGCGACATGAGCAACAGGTGACTCTGGACAGTTACCCTGCGAAATAGTGATACTTTCTTTAAAAAAATTGGAACTTTAATGCCCTTTTATAAAAAAGAATCTGAAAATATTGATGTTCATTCGTAACAAATTGAATATTGCGCATCATTTTTAAAAAGTTAAAATAATGTTACCCTGTCTTAAAAATAGTATATTGATGTCCTTTCTTTAAAAAAAAAAATAGAATATTGGAGCACTTTCTTAAATAAATTCTAATATTGATGTCATTTTATATATAATTGGTATGTTGATGTAGACTTCTCTTTTTTCGCTTGTATTTCACTCCTCATAAATGTTAAAGATGAAAACAGGTTAGATTTTACAAAGAATAAATTTTTATTTTTTTCATCAAATTTTATTTAAACTTTATTGTACACGAAGTGTGTTCGTGGTGGGGGTGCGGTAGAAACGGTAAAAATAATTTATTTGTGTTTAAGGATGTAAAATCATTTCTCCATATTTCTGTCTTCTCATTCAACCCCTTTTTTCTATTTTTCAGTACCCTTCAAGGTTTTATTTAAATGTTATAAAATTTCCATATACAAAAGTAAAATATTATTTGAAAAATGTTTTCCGTTATATTCCTTATTTCATCTTTATCTGATACTAGCAGTACAGCCCGGCGTTGCTCGGGTGTAATGAAAGCTTTAAAACTAATCAAGGGTCCTGGAGCTCAGACTCAGCCTAAAAAATATTTGTGTGTAGTTTGGTGAGAATCGGATAAAAATTGTGGATTCGTTTAAAGGATATACAGACAGATAAACAGACACACACGCAAACATCTTGCCTTATATATATATATATATATATATATATATATATATATATATATATATATATATCGATTTTCTGCACTATTGTAAGAATTGCAACCTTGAAACTTCTGAATATAGTATCTTATGTCTTTGCCTATGAATTTATCAAATTTGATTAAAATCGGACCACTCCTTCTATAACCTGATTTTTTCGATTATCGGTTTTCGATATTTATCTAGGGTACCTCGACACAAAACCTAGCTAAGAACACTCGCAGATGCTTATAGTAAAACTGTGTACATTTTCAAGGAAATCGGTTCAGCCGTCTCGGAGTCTATAGGTAACAGGCACACAGACACACAAACACATACACACACACACCGACAAAGTTCCATTTATAAATAAGTTTAGATTTAGAGTTGAGGCTCAGTAAAAATCTTTATTATTATTGTTATTGCAGAGGAGGAATCAGCTTTCAAAGATTTTGTTGTATTACAACAAAAATTTTTTTATCAATAATTTATAAATAATTTCTTCGATCAATGGCAGAGGTGCCCAGATGCTGAAGACTCGAATTTTGACTAATTTCAACATTTCTACAGCTAATTTTTCAAAAATAAATTTATGATTCTAAAATCAACCATTGTTTTTGTCACAACCCAACTCGCTAAAGAAATATTTGAGAAGAAATATACTTTTTGTTTTGTTTTCGTCCACATTTTTGCTATCGATTGTTTTTGTTTAATTTTTAAATTTACAACAGACTTACGTTTTCACCGATTTACTTCTAAATAAATATCAGATTCCTTCAACATTTGCTATCGGAAACCTGTCATCCAGAAATTGTTAAACACTTTTATTTTGCAAAAAACAAATGTTTTGTTTGTATTTCTAAATCAATTACTCGAAAAATAATTAAAAATGTATTACCTATTATTGTAATATTGATGTCTTTTCTTTTCTACAATTACATTTTAGTTTCCATCTAAAGTGAACATTTTGAAATATAATAGCTTTTGGATTAATGGATTTTGTTTTTAATCTCTTTTGACAGAAAATAAATCCGATTTTAATAAATTATTAGAAGTTTATTAGACCTAAACAAATCAGTTTACAAATCTTTTATTCGCAAAGAGAAAAGGAAAGAAAAAATTATTTCAATTGGATGCGAATATGAAGAACGGACGGACAGACGCCAAATAAAGAAAACAAACTCTTCAAGAAAATTTCCGAATAGATGCCAACAAACGAGTGGTTGAATTAATAATTGTCATATTTGATGCCATGTGAAACCTATTTTTCATTAAATATATAAATATAGATTTACAATGAGGCAAAATTAACAGAATTATGCTTTTCAAAAGTAGTAATCAGCTCCAAAAAAGAACAAAAACAATGTTTATTCATTCTGGTAATTGTGTTAATATAAAATTAGTACAAAATTTCAAAAATTAGGGAAGAATATTTTAACATTAGAAAATGTGACTCCAAAAATTCATACGCGAATTTGAGTAGCTGAATAAGTATTCCAACATTTAAATAGAGTACTTAGAAACAAGTTATTACAAAAAGATGGTTGAATTGTTATATAATATCAATCGTTCTATATATGGCAGTGAATACTGGAAAAGTTCTTCACAGATGAGTAGAATGAAGGCAGCAGTGATGTTTTTTTACAAAAGGATAGTGACAATGACATGCTCGAAACGTGTTAGCAACGAGGACGTTTAAAATAAAACAAACAAAACTAAAATAATACTTAAAATCACAAAGAGACAGTTGAAAGTAATTATTTCTTGCGTCTAAATTCATTAGTAGAAACACTGCAGGAGGCTCTAACCTACCCGTTCTGTCTGCGGCTTAGCAGCTATCAGTATGCCGTACCCATCAGATTTCAACAATCTAAAATTTGACTGCAAACCGGTGGCTACTAAAACTAGGTGGCACACGAGTGATGAAAGAATACTTATCCAAAGTGAAATTACTCGTATGTTGAAGGATTATATAACCGACACAATACTTCTCTGTGGAGACTTTTCTGAGAACAGAAAACAGCGAATGGTAATTGACTATTTCAAAATAATGAACCGATTTACGAAACTATAGAAATATAACCCAAAACAGTATCCTTGATATTCTGACCCTCAAAAGTGCCTGTCATTATGTAGCTATAAGGCCCACCGAGTAACATTGAGGCTAGCAGCAAAATCATCAATTTCGCAGAATACTGTAACTAATGACGTAGCTAGTTCTCACCGCTTGACAGATCAGATGATATCGAAAGAAAACCTCCTGAGCACCTCTGCATAAATCAAGAAAGTAACCATTTTCACAAAAAAAGGATTCAAACGTAACAGAATTTAAAAATTATACACTATAGCTGTTAAAAAGTAACACAATGACTCTTAATGAAAAATCTCATTTTAAGAGTAAAAATATAAATCTAGTTGAATACATAATTAGTAAAAATAATATGAAACCGATCCAGAACGTCTGAATCCATATAATTTCGAATTATTCGCTGTACACCGGGCATTAGGAATGTTCGCGCACTAAGCTCATTATGCTAGTATTTTCAGGAAAAAATATACCCTCTAACAACGGTATGAACATTCTCGTTTTTTTCCTACCCCAGAGAAATTTTTTTTAACATTTTAAAAGGGGCATAGATAAAGCCACCATTACTACACCAGTCATAGAGAAAACACCCACGAATTCGCTATAACCGTCATTCGAGGAGGCACATAGCTCTTTTCACCTGTCTCAATCATAATACAGATATTCGCTAATAAAGAAAAAAGCTTTTGATATTGTCGAATCGCTGAGAGAATTGAGATATTATTTAATCGGGTGACACTAAGTGCAGATCAAAAATCAGTCCCAATGAAGCTTAAGGCAAAAACAACCAACAAAATCCAAAATATGAAGATAACCAGAAGGAGGATGGAACACTCGTGTTACTCGTTCGGCCTAACATACCACCCAGATAAGGAAAACGCAGATTCAGGTGCCTTCTCCCGTGTGTATGTAACTCGGCTGCACGCAAAGAATACTTAAAGAGAGTACGTAGAGAGATGTGAGACAGGTATTACAAGCATGGTCCATATTACAAAAATCAGAAACTTTCGTTACTTAGGTAGAAAATTTCAAAAAGTCCACTAATTCGTTTATGCCACTGGAAATAATCATAAGATCTACTGTCCTAAAACCAGCAAGGTCAGTAAAGCCACACAACACTGCTAAAGAGTAGCAGTGGATTTTAAAGGTTTCGTCAAAACTTCTGCACATATATGTTGACAGTAATTATGGACTATTTGCGGCTTCCTTTCGCGATATCTTTTCTAGGTGTATCCTCAACAATGGCCCCACAAGCTCTTTACAAATGTTGCCGTCTTCGGACTACCAGTGTATATGCATTTGGACAGATGGGTTCCATTTACGTTCAAATGCCTATTACAAGAGTTACGATTAGACATAAGTAGAACAGCATCATATAGAACTTAGAAAAATGGCCAGTGCAAGAGACAGAATTAAATAATCTGAAAAACTATTCAATTAGCAGCTGTTGATATAGGAATAACTGCAAATAATTGAAAACAATATTCCTTTACATGCAGTTAGAATGTTGCTATTCATTGCCTCTAACGTGACACCCCATGAACGATTCCTGCCCGTTTCAAAGATGTTAGTCGTCAGCGTCTGTAACTTCTTGGCTGTCAAGACCGTAAATAATACTACAAAAAACACCCGCGCAACTTAATAAAAACGAATTACTAATGGAACAAGTAAAGCTATTAAATTACAACATCCAGTATGTGCGTTTCCGTTACCCAGATGGATGAGAAGACAGTCTCACTAATAAACTTGGCCCCAGTAGCATACAAATCAAGACACACAGGCGTTTAGCGAAGACTGTCCTCGGGATACTTCAGCATATTTTGAAGAGACAGAAATAGAGACACGTCGTCCTTCTGAAGATTATGAGGAAACTTTGAGCACTTATAAATCGAGGGCCGACGAACGGATTTCTCCAAAGAGAGCACATCCAACAATCGATTATTAAGAAGGGGAGCAATCACTCATAAACTACGAAGATGTAGCAGGATTAAATCAAGTTCAAGCGAGAAAGGAGAAATCTTATCACGCTTTTGGTATTCCATCATGTCCTTGCAGACAACAAATAATACCTGATTGGTTAGAGAACATTTCCACTAAGGAGATTTGGTATGATTCCTCTTCTCCATTATTGGATCTGCCATGAATATTGCAGTGAATTTACTTGTATTCTCAGTTCATATAAGTCTACATTTAACCCAATACGAATTGTCTCTATTAATTCTACTACAGGGTAAACATGTATAATTTTTATATATTGAGCATAATAGAAAGCAAATGATTCTTATTATGTTCACTGTGATTCATATTGTCAGGACACAATCTATTTTCCTTGTTTACTGTTGGATTGTTCTGACTGCAGCAATATTAGTTCACTTTGGCTTTTATGCTTTTTCAAATATTTGTGGATTCAGATAATTTTCGAAATTCGAAATGAATCCATTATTATATCGATGGTTGACGTTATTGCTTGTTCCATTTTTAACGATATCGGATTTGCATCTTATTGTAATATTGCTGAGTTATGACCTGTCATGCTTCACATATATATCTCTTAACCCGGAAGTACTATGCGAAATTTCAAGAAACAGTGCTTTAATCTTCTAGAATTTTTAACATGTGACAATAAAGTACCTTGAACTTGGAGCCTCAGACTTAATGTTATAATTTTCTTTACTGCTGTCGTAACTTTAACGTCAAGCTTGACCACCTTCGCCGCCGTTTCTCTTAATTTTTTCTAATTTTGAAGTGTCGCCCAAAGTTTTGCTTTCTGCAACCTCTTTTTTTATATTGATTAAAATTCATTTCAAACAAAGTTAGGAAATAAAAGCCGCTACTAGACAAAGAATTTCCGGGCTGTTAACAAAGATGCCAATAGTGAACTAGGATGGCGATTGCTATTTCATTAATATTTTTGAAGATCTTAGTTGATATGAAAGGAAGTGACAGGAAAAGGGTTTCATATATGGAAGTTATTAATAGATCCTATGTGGTATTTATATATTTACTACGTTTACTAAGGAGGTTTTGATGCGAAGCCTGTACATAATGAAACAGTACGATAAAAATTGGCAATTAAAAGAAGACAAGTTAATACTACATAATAAATCTATCCCAGTAGATTAAGTATAGAATTCAGTTGGAAATTCAGTCAGGTTATTGCAATACATGATACACGGTTGGGCGATCATGTCTCGAAAGATACATGACTGACAACGTAAACTTTGTTCCCACGGTAGATTCCCATTACTTTCTGCGGAAGACTGGTTTTTAACCAAGGCTACAGAATGCAATCTATTTTGCTATTTAACCCATAGTTTGTGGAAGAAGAGAAAAATTAATGATACCTATGTATAAATCTAAGAACCACTGTTAAAGAATTTTGATAGTAATGGTGAGAACATTAATTCGACTGGTGAAAATATTTTAAAAGTCACAGAAACAGATATTCATTTTTATTGTTTCTAACACTCTTCTGGTCGTTTAATGCAATCTCCTTCAAACCTGAAAGATAAAATATCCCTATAGTTGCTTAAAATAGAATTTGTTTGAGCGTCATTTTAAATAGTCTGATGGTAATGTCCACTCCCCACTGAGAGACAAAACAATAGAAGCTCTGGTGTGTATAATTGTATATTTCTTGGTCAAAGATTCTCAAGCTCCATAAAATGTTACCATTGCTTGGTAGATTGTTTGTCACTAATTCTTCGGATTTAATTAAAAACGGAAGCAATTTTTCAAAATTTGAGACTAAAACAATCACAACTGTAGCCATAAAATTATGAAGTCAAAGAACGTTAAATCCTCTCCTATCTGATTGTCGCTACAAATACAAACTATATTAACTCTTTTCCTATTGCATTACATATATCTCATCCAGCTGACTTCATTTATACGAGTGGAAATTTGTACAAAACTTCCCAGTCTAATGTAATATAAGTGTTCGCTATAATATGCTTGAGTACACATTGTGAGATCGCTCATGACCAAAAGATTTACGTGGAAATGGGTAGTGGTAATTATAAGTGTATTTTATTGCGAAAACTTTTCTGCAAAATAAAAAAAAACTCATAATTCAAATTGTTGCTTTGCGTAAAACATATGTAGATCTGCGGGGCTATGACGGATAGCGGCTTGAAACGATAGATGGGTTGATCGATTTCATAATGACCGCTTACTCGAAAATGTACTTTTTAAATCTATTTCACCCGATACAAGACAATAAAGTTACTAAGTGTTATGACCAAAGGGCCATAGAAAGATAACACGGACTCGGATATAAGGTTGAATAGTATATTCTCGGGAAATGTAGTATAAAGTTAAACGTGGACTGGAGAGTACTCTCTCTCTCTCTCTCCCTCCCTCTCTCTCTCTCTCGAAGGCGTCCTGACTCACTCATTCTTTCATTCATTCACTCTGTGACTGCTACTCAGTAACAGTATTTAGTCACTACCCCACTTAAGGCAAAATGTGACACAAGGTCTTTTTAATGTGGATCTTCCGGGCCATATAGCCCGGCCAAAAATATTTGTCTATCTTGCCCTACTCGTGATTCTACCCTACGGCGAAAACACGACTGGGTTAGTACTCTCTGCTCGAAGGCAGAGTGCTCTCCACCCGAAGGCAGAAAGCTGACAGTGTCAATAGTAGCAGAGGCAAGTCTACTACTCAGTGACTATATTCACTAGCCTCCCCACAAAAGGCCGGATGCGACACATGGTCATTTTAAAGTGGGTATTCCCGGCCATATAGCCGGGCCAAAAATATGTCTGTCTATTTTTACCGAGTCGTGGTTCTACCCTCCGGCGGAACCACGACTGGGTTTGTGCTCTCTGCTCGGAAGCAGAGAGCGCCCTCTACCGAAGGCAGAGTGCTGACTGTGTCAACAGTAGCAGAGGCAAGTCTACTACTCAGAGACTATATTCACTAGCCTCCCCACAAAAGGCCGGATGTGACACATGGTCATTTTAAAGTGGGAGTTCCCGGCCATATAGCCGGGCCAAAAATATGTCTGTCTATTTTTACCGAGTCGTGGTTCTACCCTCCGGCGGAACCACGACTGGGTTTGTGCTCTCTGCTCGGAAGCAGAGAGCGCCCTCTACCGAAGGCAGAGTGCTGACAGTGTCAACAGTAGCAGAGGCAAGTCTGCTACTCAGAGACTATATTCACTAGCCTTCCCACGCAAGGCTGGATGTGACACATGGTCATTTTAAAGTGGGTATTCCCGGCCATATAGCCGGGCCAAAAATATGTCTGTCTATTTTTACCGAGTCGTGGTTCTACCCTCCGGCGGAACCACGACTGGGTTTGTGCTCTCTGCTCGGAAGCAGAGAGCGCCCTCTACCGAAGGCAGAGTGCTGACAGTGTCAACAGTAGCAGAGGCAAGTCTGCTACTCAGAGACTCTCCACCCAAAGTTGGTAGCCATATTATAAAGGTGTGGACGAGTCCATTTGTAGGTAGGTCCCTACAATACTAAGACTCATTGGTTTTGGGTGTGAACAATTAAAGAAACATAAATATTACTGAAGTGCGAAAACAAATTAATATTATTTACGAATATAGCAGAAATGAATTTAAAACATTAAAGAGGACTGAAAAGCATGGAGTAAAGAAAATAAACGGTTAGCATAGAATTTACATCTAGCCGACTCAAGAGTAAACTGTAAGAGCGCTCGTCGCTATTCTTGTACTGAGCTTAAATTCATATATCGAGGAATCTTTACGAACAGTCGTCATGGAAGTTTTTAGAGAAAAGACAAAGGGAGGCTACTTTACAACGGTGTGAATGTAAATGAAGCCGAGACGCCATATCAGGACCAATAATATTGCTGAGTTTTCTTTGAATTTTATCAAAGATATCTAGATATACAAGGTGTTGCAGCAAAATCCGACACTTGACAAAAAGAAAACAAAATGAGCAATAAAATCAAAAGTTGTATATGCAGAGACCCGACTGTTTATTTAGAAACACTAAGTGTTACATACTACGTTATTTTTCTTCTGTGTCGGGATTGAGGCCAAGACCAACAAGCACGCCCACAACACGTTCGACTCTCTGAGAGCTGCCATCGTGGAACATTGTCGCCAAAGAGTGTGACTCATTTCGCGCCCACCTTGAGATGGTCATCGGCGCCGCCGGGGATTACATTGAAAATAATGTAATATGTAGCACTTACTGTTGCTAAATAAACTGTTGAGTCAGATTTTGCCGTAATACCCTGTATAGAAGGAGCACCAAAACTATATGTAACAATAGTATTTTAAACATTGTCAAATAGAAGACTTAGTTTCTTGGGAGAAATATAGCTTAGAACAATACAGAGCGACAGATTTCTTATCAGCTGACTTAGCAATGGATTAAATATTGTCTACTTACTGCCAGCTGAGAACTTTAGCTCGAGAAGGCACAGCCATTCATTCTCCTGGTGGTTAGCATCGGTTATACCGATGTAAGGCAGAAACAGTTTTCTGATATGATTAAAAGAAAGCAGTTTTCTTTTGAATGCTTTAAAATTAAAACATTATCCGTTGCTTTAATTAACAACAGACTGAACACCGTTTTTTATATCAGCCGCCAATTTGATTATATAAGACTTGTCAGAATTACGACTAAAACATGAGTAAATGGTTTGGCTATTAACATAAGTAATGCTATCGGGAAGATCTTTAATGAAAACTAAAAGTGAGCCAAGAATACAGTGTGGGACACCTCTATTAGTATGAAAGGGTCTAGAAAAGTGGCCGTTGAAGAAAAATCTCATTACACGATCTGATAACAGAGTCTGGATCAGTTCATAAATTTTTGCTGAGACAGCGAAACTATTCCAGTTTTCAATGTGACTTTTATGTCAAACCCAGTCGAAAGATTTTGAGATATACAAAGCAAAATTCCGAACTTTATCATTCTTATCTAGAGATTAATAAAATTTATCCGCAGTTTTCGTCAGTATATCAATAGTTGACTTTGAGAGCATTTTTCATTCTTTTTAAGCAAAGGCATACCTTTGAGCACATGAAAATATCACGGTACATTTAGAAAAATGTTTAAATGGTATGCGTTTAAATGTTATGGCCGTAAACAATAGATGAAAAACAAATACACAAACAAATATAAACTTAATTTATTACAGGGTTTCTATTCAAATATTCGTACAGCTTATTAAGTGTGTAAACAGTGCATGATGTTTTCAGCGAGTTGTTCAATGTTTGCTGGAACGTGCGATAAACAGACTGTCATTTCTTCTTCACTTAAGCGCAATATTTCTTGCTTCTTACTTTTATGTTATTTAGGCTTGAGAAGCCTAAATCACGTGAATTAAAAGTAGAACATTGAAATAAAACTGAAGACATTTTAGCTACTGTGAAATCCAAAATACAACAATTGGTATCGTCGAATGCTTAAAATAAAATAATTAATGAATATTGAGGAGAATGTTTGGAAATAAACACTTGAATAGGGTTGAGAAGCATAATTTACATGAATAAAAATTCAGTCGAATGCTTAAGATAAAATAACCAATGAATATTGAAGAGAATATTTAGAAATAAACAGTTGAATACTTATTCATTTATTCAAATATTAACGCTGTACAATTATTACTTGCACATAAGCACACACATATATATGCCGTGACAATATTTCGCGGAGGCACTTTTGAGAGTCGAGCAACACATTAGTGTGCCGCGTCATATTGCTTTCGTTAATCTATTTCTTATTGCCTCCACCTATGGATAAACAGTAAGACCGTTTGGACTATATATTGCACGAAAACAAGACTAGTAGAATTAAATTGAATCCAAACCAGAGTGTATCTTTCTCAAAGCACACAAATGATGTTACTTGCTGCTACTATAACCACTAGGTGTTATGGAATTAATGATTATGACAAAAGTATATAAATCGATAATAACTAACCAAATATTGAAGAGAACATTCATGAATATCATAAAATATTCTGTTTACAAACAGAAAATTTTTACACACCGCGTTTTATTTAGGAAAATTTCCATGACAACGATGACGTCACATTATCCTTAAATGCACCCACTTGGGATCTATTTTTCACCGAACGCTGGCTAGGTCAGGTAAATCAGACCAGAAAATAAATATTTCAAGACGAACAATTAAAAACTCTACATAAAGAAGACTAAGAAAATCACTTTAAAATAGATGCATCGTTTTATTCTTCGATGCTACCCTGAAGAATTTTACAAGAATTCGGAATTGCCATTTTTTTGTTCAATTTCACAATTATTATTAAAAATATAACTTAAGAATTAATGCCAGCTGAGATAATTTGTATTTGCATACATTTATTTATATTAATTTACTATTGTTATTATTGTTATTTTTTTATTTATGTTTAATTTAATTTTCTGTAATTAATATCAAATTAAAATTCCTTAAAATGGGTCTTTGTTCTTCTTATTAGACATATAATTTATTGATAATATAAATAACTTTCTGTTATTTTATTACTTTTTAATGTAATTTGCTAACGCAATTCTATTTTGATAATAACATTATTCGGGACTCTTTAAGATTGTATTTTTAGATTTTAACTATGATAAAGTGTGGGCTTGATTGATGTCTAATCCATTTCTAATATATATATATATATATATATATATATATATATATATATATATATATATATATATATATATGTATTTAATTTAATGTATTTATAGTAACTTCCTTTACCAAGTGATAGTTTTTCTCTTCCGCCATACTGATAGGTTTTATTCCATTTCCCATTTTTTGCCTTTTCCTTACTCTTACTTTACTGCCGCCATTTTCTTTTTTTTTTTACACACAAATATACACATGAAAGAATAATTCAATTTTGTCATATCTCGGTTTTACTAAAGATACAAATGTTAAATCCATTCATTGAAATTGTCACAAGTTTTGAAAGATTTTAATTTTTGCGTATGAAAGAAATTCTGAATCTTTAAATAAATATATTTAATTATATTGAGGCCTCTGTCGAGATAAGTTTCATTATTTAGTAATTTTTCGTATATATATATATATATATATATATATATATATATATATATATATATAAGCTGGAGAGATCAGCCGATTATGTTAATGTTGTTTCAACCATTTGCGTTTCGTCAATCGATTTCATTTCTCTTAAAACAAATATGGAGCATTTTCTAATATAACAGTTTACTCGTCTAATTTAAATCTACTTTAAAGCTGACCTTGAATTTTAGTATATAAGAGGTTCCACCACCCTGGGCTTGTTTAAAACTAGAAAAAACAGAAACTGAAGGTGGTTCTACGCACCTGAATACCTGCAACCTTCCACTCAGAGACATTGCTGACGGATGTAGTTTATAGTCATTATGAGGACGAAAAATGAATGAAATTAATAGTAAATATTATCTATTTTCATGTAAAATGTGAGTTCAATCACGGCTTTCAAAAGATTGTTTACTTAAAGTAAGCCGAAATTAAAAAGAATTGTATAATAGCGTTTAAAATATTTAATATTTCTAATTTCCTCAAATGTAATCGGAATGTGATACCTATAGAAATCCGAAAGTTATAACAAAGTGTATTAAATAAATTATATCTTTCGACTATCCAGGAAAATATTTTCATATAAAAAGCTTGAAGATATAATAGATGCAATGTTTTGACACTGACAGCAGAGATAGGAAAAAATGAAGAAATTAACATCGCATAAATCTCACTCACTCACTCACTCACTCACTCACTCTTTCACTCACTCACTCACTCACTCACTAACTCACTCACTCGCTCTCACACAAAAGCACACACACATATCTCATTCATAAATACTTAACATTCAACAAATAGAATCTCTGAGAAATAAAATACAATTATATTTCATTTACGTATTTATTGACCTTTCTTTGTAATGATCGTTTCCTTAGTGTTGGTTAAATGTGGTGTGACACCTTTTTTGCCCGGGTATGGCTAGTTGTGATGCTTGTTCTTGTCAACGGTCGTGACGGCACCAGTTGTGACACTGTCACTCGACTAGCCGATTGGTTCGGTCGCTGTTGCTGGTCGTGATGATGTCGTCACAAAAGCTGGTTTTCAAGACGTCTATTGCCACAGCGGACGACTGCCCACGTTGTGAATTGATCTCAGAAAGTCGCGTTGTGCAATTTCAGTAGTCTCCTTTCCACCAGAACCAGACCGGACACTGGTGTACACGTATGGCTAAAAATAAACACGGCACCAACAAAAACATAAAAAAATACATTATGAATAAGGTCGAACATTTTTTATTTTTTTTATAAGCGTTTCACCCCGAGGAAGGCATGTCACTGCCACTACTGTGCAGGGGGCTACGTAGAGTGGAGAAAGGCTGATTAAATATAGGAAATAACAGAGGGTGGGTGATAGGCGGGTGAGGATACCGAGAATGAGGGTTGGGTAGATGAGAGTGTTGTGAGAATAGTTGGGAGTTAGTGTGATAGGAGGTGTCTATTGACCCTACATTTAAACACCTGGAGATTGTAACTGTCGGGAAAACAGACTTGTGGAAGGGAGTTCCACAGGCGGGAAGCGCGAGAAAAGAAGCTGTTGGAGTAGAATTTACGGTTACATCTTATTTGTTTAACTGTAAAAGGGTGGGACCTATTTGCTAATCTAGTATCTCGTATAAATTCGTGCTTAGGCGGCACCAGTGATCTAAGCTCATCGGAGCAGAAGCCATGAAAGTACTTGTAGAAGAGGCACAGGGAAGCTACATCACGCCGGTGTGAGAGCGGCTGCAGCCGGTCTGCCAAGTCAGTATCAACCAGGTTACAGATCCTCCTTTGTATTTTGTCAAGAAGCCCAAGGAGAGCAGCAGGGGCACCCGACCAGATATGGCAGCAATATTCAATACACGGGCGGATGGTAGATTTGTATATGTGCAGAATGGTTTCAGGTGGGAAAAATTTCCTGGCCCTGCACAGGGAGCCGACTTTCATAGCAGCAGGTTTGGCAATGTATTCAATATAGTCATTCCATTTGAGGTCCGCCGAGAGTGTAAGGCCAAGGAGGCGTAGTATTTTACTCTCTGGGAGGCTAGCCTGTCCCATGCTAATGGGAGGTAGATGCGATTGTCTATGGTGGTTAGTTGATAACAGCTTTGTTTTGGAGGCATTGAAATTTACCAACCATTTCCTACCCCAGGTCACTACGGATTGGAGGTCCCTTTCAAGTGCGGCAGCGAGGTTCACTTTGTCGTCCAGACCTGGTTTCTGATCGATGCGGGAGTAGATTGTTGTGTCGTCGGCATACATGCCAACGTGGGATCTAATGGTGTCGGGGAGATCATTAATGTAGATCAGAAAGAGCGTGGGACCTAGGATAGAACCTTGCCTGGAAAGTTACGAAGAATATCTTTATATATAAAAATAAACAAATATTAGGCACAGGAGCAGATAATATAGTTGTCAGAATGATAATACAGTTGTCGGAATGCCAGTTTACAACGGAGAGAGAGCATCCAATCATCTCAGAGCATCCAATCTTCAAAATAAGAACAACGTTTCTAAGTTTTGTTAAAGTAACAGAACTCTTCAATTCTCATTAAGGTCTGTTCACGTCTTCTCTAAAATTGGAGCTGGCCGTTCTCTAGGTAATATTAAAAAATAACAAAGTTCTTTCAGGTTCTTATCGGAACTTGACGGGATTTTCCAAATCAGAAGCGGGTAATGGCAGCCACGTGACGGGGGCGGTGTGGGGTTGGTTTATCCTTGTCGCCTGGAAGTTCTCTCCCAACTCAATTTTAGAAATTTTTTTCATGGCCGTGCGGGCTTTTTGTTGAGAATAATCAGATATTTTAATTTTCCCAAATAAATAGATTTTTAAAACAATATCATTCTTTCGAGATTCCTATCGGAGGCGCATTATTCAACATTAACCTTTTAAGTTAATCGGCGGCAAGCTTCATTCGACATTAACTCTTTAAGTTAATCGGCGGCAGACTAAATTCGACATTAACTATTTAGCCATAAGTTCTACGGTGGGCGACCAGCCGTTGATCATGGCTCCCCAGTTGGGAACCTTTTCCAACAGTCGTTACATTTCGACTATAATTCCAGAAACTCACTCCAAATCTGATTTTTTTCGCAGAGTCCGGATTTTTATAACTATCCCCAATCCTCTCAGGGGATTTTTCCGACACGAAGCCTTCGGCCATTGAGATTGTTTTCCATCCACTCGATTTGCGGAGTGGGGCCGTGGCTCGACGAAAGAAATATCAACAGCTCACTTCCTTTCGATTACGTCATATTTAGATTTTTCAATTCCCACAAATTTCTGTTCTCAGGAACAACTTTTAGGAACTTTAACCTTGCCTGACCCCATCAAACAAATCCTGCTATTTTTTATGGCTACTTATAAAAATTTTAGCTTGTCCAAAATAATCCGCTTCGAACACGAAAGAAGAATATTTATATTTCTTCCGTTCTTTCCCATCGATTAAAATAGTTAATTTTTCTATTCCCCGGATTTTACAATTACATGATAGCATTAAAATAGTTAATCTATCTATTCCCTGGATTTTACATGTATATGATAGTATTAAATACATTTGTTACATAAGCTCACATCGCGAATTACACTAGAACATAAGTAATAATGCTACTAATATTATTACCTCTCTCTCCGTTGTATTAAACCAAGCAAAAGAAAATATACCCGCGGGAGATAATGTGACAGTGGTACAAGGCCAAATTTATGCGGCATCCAGTGAGGATCGATCTTATTAGTCAGATGTAATTAATATCGGGAGACAAGCTTGCTAACGATTACATCACATCGAAGTACCTTCCACATTCTTTTCAATTATCTTTTGACATTTCTCAAACAGATCACAGATGTTTGATGTGCAAAAGATTTCGACAAAATCTGGAGACTATTTTTATTAGACTTTTTCAGTGAGCCTTTAAAACGTTTAGTAGCGTTGAACTGCTGAGGTGAATATTCTTCATATATTATACTAGAATCATAGCCCGGCGTTGCTCGTGCAACTTAGAATATTTTAGTTGTAGGACTCGGTTATATAAAATAATGATTATATTAAAAATAATTGTTTAAAAATTGTTAAAAAATTCCATTAAAAAATCTATTTTCTTTTGTTTTGCGTAAACGTGATTTGATGTTTTGTTTGACATTGTAAACAACATTGCGTTTGTTTTTGTTTCAAAATTACCGGGGAAAATATATAGAATTTTTGTTGACAGAATGAATTTAACATAGAAATAAAAAAAAATATTTATTTTATTTTGTTGAAATTAGAAATATAAAACTATTACTCTCTCAGTTCAGAAATTTTCGAAGACTATTTAAAAATGTAGAATTATCAAAACTATTACGCTCTCAGTTTAGAATCTTTAAAAAAAAATATTTCTTTTGTTTCAGAATTACGGGAAAATATATTTACATTTTTTGTTGACCAAATGAATTTTTCAAACGAATAAAATTTAAATATAAAAAGCTCATTTTTTAGATTTTTTAGTCGCGTTTGACACGTGTGATTTGAATTCTGTGACGTAATGTAGCGACCATCTTAGATTGTAGATGTTTTACGGAGCAAAGGTAAACAATCTACACCATTGGCCAAAAATTCCGAAACTGAATATTACTGAACTTAACCTCAGAAATTATGTGTCTACCTAGCTTCCCTGTAGATATGTGTTCCTAGAAATTTTGAATGGCGTAGCTTAAAAAATGTAGGCGTGCATACGGAACAGTCACACTCAGACTCAGAGATGACCTTTTATATATAGAGAGATTTACTGTATGTTGTATTATGGTGTCCAGAAGCAATAGCAATATTCATCCAAATTGTGAGTGCAGGATGGTTTCAGCAATACATTTTGGAGATATTGCGAATTCTATGTGTGTATAGTTTATATGGCGTATTTTATTGGTTAGTAAAAATTCTGAATGAATAATATTCCCCTCTATACGTACAACATCATCTTTTTTTTTCTATGTAGCTCACCTTCTGGGATAGGTTGTATAGATTAATCATATTAATTCATTTCCTTTCGTGATTAACATTGACATAACGTATCCATTTTTCATCACTTGTTATTATTAGGAAAATAGTTATAATTACATTTCAGAACTAAATAAAAGGTTTGAACTATTCTCAAAATGAAAATAGGAAAACTAATTTTTACTAAGCTACTTAAAAATCGAAAACTGAAAACAAACAAGAATAAAGTTAAATAAATAGATAAGATGTTCACGTTCTTTCGGCCAGTGAACGCTCCGACATTTCTCACCTAATTGGAATGTCAAATTGAACGCCTTATTTTGATCCTGAAGAAGACATGGCCCAATGGATAACAAATATTGGTTAGATCAATACAGTACGAGTGAACGAAAACTTAGAGAATTGTGTTAAAAGAGCTAAGACATCCAGAAGAGACATGACACAGAGAACGAGAACAGTATTCGAAATAAAATGTTTGGCATCAAACTCCAACCAACTGAGAAGTTCGCAGCGTATAATAGCCGAAACTTAAATATGACCATAGAGATTAAGACAAATTTGAAAAATGTAAATAATGTAAATAATTAATGTGTGGTACAGTGGATATCGGCTCGGAACGAGAAACCGGGGAGCCGAGTTCAAATTCCAGCTGAATCCATTGTATTCACTTACGCGCAAATACCCTTGGAAAAGGTATTAATCCGTCTCTTCCTTCCAGTTATGGGTTAAATAGCAGGACAGATTGGGTTCTATAGCCTTGGTCGGCAACCAGTCTACCGCAGAAAGCAATGGCAACCTACTGCGGGATAATCTTCTGCCCAGTCAGTCATGTCTCTTTCGAGACATGATCGCCCAAGCGTGTATCACGTATGGCACCTAAACTGACTGACCGAAACTCAGAAGTAAAGCCATTTTTTACTCTGTTGTTATTTTCGTGTTACTCGTTTACAGTACCTACATTGGTTAAAGGTTCCAGTAAAGTTCTTCACAGATAGGACCAGTCATGTCAGTTAGAGAGAGTCGATTCATTCGAACGTCGTATTTCAATTGAAAGATAGATGTCCGTCTCAGACATATTATTTCTAATATATGTAACTTTGTGGAACAGTCTCACGAAATGATGTTTCCCTCATCAATGCAATCTGAACCTCTTTAAATTTAAGGTCAACCGTTTTGCCACCAACGTACACTCATAATATTCACATCTTGCCCCCACCATTTGCAACATTTCAACGGCTTACATTCAGTAATGCTTTATCTTACCTGGATTTTGTTTATTGAATTAAAATTATTTTTAATAATAATTAAATATTTTCCATATCAGTACTTGATTACTACTTTAAAATGACCTTTTCATTTAAAACTTTTCTTTTATTAGCAGTTAAATTTTAGAACATTGACCAATTTTGTAATTATTCTCGTACTTAAGAAAATGGTTTCGATTATTTACTTAGCGACACATGCACGCTTATATGCTTAAATCTGTCATCTTATGTGTGTATGTTAAATATCAATCTTTCGTTTTTTAGTCATAAAAGGAACGATTCGATTATGGAATTATTTATAAACTTTGCTTTTTATTTGAAGCGTTAGAAAATGAAAGGATGCAAAGAAATAATTACAACTGAGAATAAATAAATTGAACGTCTATTGATTATTAATACGCGATACTCTACTATTCTTATAATGGAAACATGGACGGTCAGGAAAATAATTTCGATTCTTGCTTTAAACCGAACTGAACAACCTTCATGTACGATTTGATATTTTAACAACATTAAGCAAATCTTTAATTCTCCGTTTGTGAAGGAAAGAAAGACAGAAACAAAAGGCAAAATGGAAAGAAAGGCAAGACAGAAATAATGCAAGACAGAAAGAACGCAAGAAAGAATAAAAGGCAAGACAGAAAGAAAAGCAAGACGGAAAGATAGACAAGACAGATATCATGCAAGAAAGTAGAAGGTGAGACAGAAAGACGACAAGAAAGTAAGAAAGGCAAGAGAGAAAGAAATGCAAAGACAGAAATAAGGCAAGACAGAAGGAAGGCAAGAAAGAAAGGCAAGACAGAAACATAGCAAAAAAAAAAAAAAGAAAGGCAAGACACAAAGAAGCCAATAATGAAAAACAGTAAGACAGAAAGAAAGACAAAGACAGAAAAATGACAAGAAACGGTAAGAAAGATATAACAGAAAGAAGGGCAAAACAGAAAGATAGCAAGAAAGAAAGGCAAGACAGAAAGAAAGGCAAGACAGCAAGACAGAAAGAAAGGCAAGAGAGAAATGATGCAAGAACGAAAGAAAGGTAAGACAGAAAGAAAACCAAGACAGAGAGAAATGCAAGACAGAAACAATGAAAAAACTAAAGAAAGGCAAAACAGATGAAAGACAAGACAGAAAGAATGCAAGAAATAATAAGAGGCAAGGCAGAAAGAAAAGCCAGGAGGAAAGATAGGTAAGACAGAAATAATACAAGAAAGAAAAAAGACAAAACATAAAGAAAGAAGGTGAGAGAGAAAGAAGTTTTAAATCAAGCATGTGTTGCTGAAACGAAGAAATGTGTGAGCTGGAAGGTAAACTGGTAGGTGTTGAGGCTACAGCATTAATGTTTATATGTTTATATATATATATATATATATATATATATATATATATATATATATATATATATATACATACCAAACTGCTATCCAGTGCGGCTGCGGAAGAGAGGAAGAAAGAAAATGGAAAGAGAAGGCGAAAGCGTATCGGTTGCTGTCAGCTAATGTCCTTTGTTAACGCGCGGCGTTGATGATCAGGGGAAGCTCGACGCTCGACCTCGAAGATATGTCTCTGCATGACTGTCTCTTCTCCATTGTGTGATATTTGAATCATTCAGATTTTCTTTTTAAAACAAGACTAATGTTCCCATAGAATTGTTACTTTTTTCTCGGTTTATCTTCTTTCACTGCTTATCTCTTCAGTCCTCGGTAGGCAATTCATTTTCTATTCGTCAATATGTTTTTAATATCAGCTTGTTAAATGAGCAATGAAAAATAAGTGATTTTTATCGGATGCGTTCATCCCATGCGCAGAACTCAAATCTGTTATTAAAATTCGGCCTTCAAGAAGTCATTTCCGGTTAAACAGAAAGGTGTAAGAAACGCGACACATTAAGAATGAATAGTTGACATCAAGCAAGAAAGAACAATGTTACAAATCAAGCAAGAAGGAATGAAAGTAGAATTAAAGAACAAAAGAAGGAGCATTGAAATCATGCACAAAATAGACGAGTTAAAACCAAGGAAGAATGAATTAAACTTGAAATCGAAAAAGACTGGATTAATATTGAAATCAAGCAAGAAGGAATTCTTTTTGAAATCAAGCAAGAAAGAATTACGCGTGAAATCAAGAGAGAAAGAATTTATGGTGAAATCGAGAAAGAAACAAACAAGATTTGCATCAAGCAATAAGGGGAATAGTCAAATATCGTCAGGAAGGAAAGACGGTTAAAATCAAGCACATAAAAGGAAGGCTGATAATAAGCGAGACAGAATGAAGGTTGAAATCAGAGAAATGAAGGACGGAAGGTTGAAATCAAGCACGAAAGAAAGAGAGTGATGAAATCAAGCAGTAGTGAAGAGAGGTTGAAATAAAGCATGAAGGAAGGAAGATAGAAATAAACAGGAAGAAATGGAGTTTGAAATCAAGCAAGAAGATGTGAGACTGAAATGAAGCAAGAAGAAAAGTGAGGTCGTAATCAACACAGAACGAAGAAACGTATGACTCAAACAAGAACAAAGACAGAATAAAATAAAGCACGAAGGAAGTAAGCTAGAAATCAAACTAGAAGAAAGGACGGTTGAAATAAATCAAGAAGGAAGGAAGGTTGAATCAAAGCACAAACGAAGAAGTGTTGAAAACAAGCAAGACGGTAAGTGGGTGGAAATTAAGCAAGAAAGAAGAAAGATTTAAGATAAATGGAAAAGGAGTAAAGTAGAAATAAAGCAAGACTTAATAAAGTTGACATTCAATGCACAGGAAGGGGGGTTAATGGAAAAGGAGTAAAGTAGAAATAAAGCAAGACTTAATAAAGTTGACATTCAATGCACAGGAAGGAGGGTTAATGGAAAAGGAGTAAAGTAGAAATAAAGCAAGACTTAATAAAGTTGACATTCAATGCACAGGAAGGGGGGTTAATGGAAAAGGAGTAAAGTAGAAATAAAGCAAGACTTAATAAAGGTGACATTCAATGCACAGTAAGGGGGGTTAATGGAAAAGGAGTAAAGTAGAAATAAAGCAAGACTTAATAAAGTTGACATTCAATGCACAGGAAGGAGGGTTAATGGAAAAGGAGTAAAGTAGAAATAAAGCAAGACTTAATAAAGGTGACATTCAATGCACAGGAAGGGGGGTTAATGGAAAAGGAGTAGAGTAGAAATAAAGCAAGACTTAATAAAGTTGACATTCAATGCACAGTAAGGAGGTTAATGGAAAAGGAGTAAAAGTAAGAAATAAAGCAAGACTTAATAAAGGTGACATTCAATGCACAGGAAGGAGGGTTAATGGGGAAAGAGGAGTAAAAGTAGAAATAAAGCAAGACTTAATAAAGGTGACATTCAATGCACAGGAAGGAGGTTAATGGAAAAGGAGTAAAGTAGAAATAAAGCAAGACTTAATAAAGTTGACATTCAATGCACAGGAAAGGAGGGTTAATGGAAAAGGAGTAAAGTAGGAAATAAAGCAGACTTAATAAAGGTGACATTCAATGCACAGGAAGGAGGGGTTAATGGAAAAAGGAGTAAGTAGAAATAAGCAAGACTTAATAAAGGAGGTGACATTCAATGCACAGGAAGGAGGGTTAATGGAAAGGGTAAAGTAGAAATAAAGCAAGACTTAATGAGTTGACATTCCGTGCACAGGAAGGAGGGGTTAATGGAAAAGGAGTAAAGTAGAAATAAAGCAAGACTTAATGAAGTTGACATTCAATGCACAGGAAGGAGGGTTAATGGAAAAGGAGTAAAGTAGAAATAAAGCAGAGTTAATAAAGGTGACATTCAATGCACAGGAAGGAGGGTTAATGGAAAAGGAGTAAAGTAGAAATAAAGCAAGACTTAATAAAGGTGACATTCAATGGGAAAGAGGAGATTTAATGGAAAGGAGTAAAGTAGAAATAAAACTAGACTTAATAAGTTGACATTCAATGCACAGGAAGGAGGGTTAATGGAAAAGGAGTAAAGTAGAAATAAAGAAACAGACTTAATAAAGGTGACATTCAATGCACAGGAAGGGTTAATGGAAAAGGAGTAAAGTAGGAAATAAAGCCAAGACTTAATAAAGGTGACATTCAATGCACAGGAAGGAGGGTTAATGGAAAAGAATTAAAGTAGTAATAAAGCAAGACTTAATAAAGTTGACATTCAATGCACAGGAAGGAGGGTTACTGGAAAAGGAGTAAGTAGAAATAAAGCAAGACTTAATAAAGTTGACATTCAATGCACAGGGAAGGAGGGTTAATGGAAAAGGAGTAAAAGTAGAAATAAACAGAGACTTAATAAAGGTGACATTCAATGCACAGGAAGGAGGGTTAATGGAAAAGGTAAAGTAGGGAAGCAACAAGACTTAATAAAATTCTGACATTCAATACAGGAAGGAGGGTTAATGGAAAAGGAGTAAAGTAGAAATAAAGCAAGACTTAATGAAGTTGACATTCAATGCACAGGAAGGAGGTTAATGGAAAAGGAGTAAAGTAGAAATAAAGCAAGAGTTAATAAAGGTGACATTCAATGGGAAGGAGGGTTAATGGAAAAGGAGTAAAGTAGAAATAAAGCAAGACTTAATAAAGGTGACATTCAATGCACAGGAAGGGGGGTTAATGGAAAAGGAGTAAAGTAGAAGCAAACAGACTTAATAAAGTTGACATTCAATGCACAGGAAGGAGGTTAATGGAAAAGGAGTAAAGTAGAAATAAAGCAAGACTTAATATGAGTAGCATTCAATGCACAGGAAGGAGGGTTAATGGAAAAGGAGTAAAGTAGAAATAAAGCAAGACTTAATAAAGTTGACATTCAATGCACAGGAAGGAGGGTTAATGGAAAGAGCCAAGAAGTAGAAATAAAGCAAGACTTAATAAAGGTGACATTCAATGCACAGGAAAGGAGGGTTAATGGAAAGGAGTAAAGTAGTAATAAAGCAAGACTTAATAAAGTTGACATTCAATGCACAGGAAGGAGGGTTACTGGAAAGAGGTAAAGTAAATAAAGCAAAACTTAATAAAGGTGACATTCAATGCACAGGAAGGAGGATTTAATGGAAAAAGAACAAAGTAGAAATAAAGCAAGACTTAATAAAGGTGACATTCAATGGACAGGAAGGAGGGTTAATGGAAAAGGGTAAAGTAGAAATAAAAGCAAGACTTAATAAAGTTGACATTCAATGCACAGGAAGGAGGTTAATGGAAAAGGAGTAAAGTAGAAATAAAGCAAGACTTAATGAAGTTGACATTCAATGCACAGGAAGGAGGGTTAAACCTAAGCAAGACGGGGAACATGGCAAAAATCAAGCAAAAAAGAAGAGAGTTTGAAATCAAACACACAAGAAAGTGGGTTAAATCCAAGCAGAACTGGAAGCATTGTTGAAATAATTAAGAAGGACGCATGGTAGGAAACAAAGAAAAAGGTGGTGTTGAAAAAGACACAATCAAGAAAGAAAAATGTTCGATCGAAATCAAGCACGAAAGAAGGAGGGTTCAGATAGGGCAAATAATCAGCGATATAAAGAAGGCTGCAATCAAGTAAAAAGTATGGATGATTAGTGTTGTGGATCACCCCATTTTGGATACAAGAATGGACTCGTCGACAATGTACATATACTACTGCCTATACATAGAGCATGCGTTCAGTACTTGTACTCAGCTATGACACTGTCAGCTCTCTACTTTCGAGTGGAGAGCACTCTCTTCTTCCGAGCAGAGAGCACTAACACAGTCGTGGTTCTGCCGAAGGGTAGAATCACGACTGGGCAAAAATAGACAGACATGTTTGGCTGGGCCATATAGCCCGGAAATCCCACTTATAACTTACAATGTGTCACATGTTTCCCTTAGTGGGAGGGACAACAAAATATAGTTGAGTACTTGTACTCTGCTATGACAATGTCAGCTCTCTGCCATCGGGTGGAGAGCATTCTCTGCTCGGAAGCAGAGAGCACTAACACAGTCGTGGTTCCGCCGAAGGGTAGAATCACGACTGGGCAAAAATAGACAGACATGTTTGGCTGGGCCATATAGCCCGGAAACCCCACTTATAACTGACCATGTGTCACATGTTGCCCTTAGTTGAAGGGACAACTAAATATAGTTGAGGCAGTCAGTAAGTTAAGTGCCATACATGATACACGCTTGGGCGATCATGTCTCGAAAGAGACATGACTGACTGGGAGGCAGAATATTATCCCGCAGTAGGTTGCCATTGCTTTCTAGGGTAGACTGGTTGCCGACCAAGGCTATAGAACCCAATCTGTCTTGTTATTTAACCCATAACTAGAGGGAAGACACGGATTAATACCTTTCCTAAGAGTATTTGCGCGTAAGTGAATACAAAGAATTCAACTAGAATTCGAACTCGGCTCAATTTAGACAGACATTTTTGGCCTGGCTATATAACCGGGAAGACTCACAATAAATAGACCTTCTGTCAGATCTAGCCTTGCGTGGGAAGGTTCGTAAATACCGTTGAGTAATTGTAAACGTATTGATGTAATTGTACAGTCGCTTAGTCGGTAAGTAAGTTAGGGCATATTAAGTGGAGTTGATTTGGATATAGACTCATCACCCGAACATACTTTCTTCCCTACAAGACTGTATATATTGATTCCTACCCACAGTATTCCTAGTATTCCTGAATTGACTAACTCGTGTTCCAGTTTCTATATTTTTGTTCAATATAACTTACATTTTCTATCTCTATCTTTGTTTTTGTTATTTATTATTTTGTCTGGTTTCTCATCCACAATCCACAGTTCGGATCAGTCAAGTATAATGGATGATAGAAAGATTGGATGGGAGTTGAAGCAAACAAGTAAGATGGAAGGTGGGAAAAAAAGGGAAACGGATGTTGAAATCGTTCTCGAATGAAATAGGGTGGAATCAAGGATGAACTAGGCAAGCTGAAATCAAGGGAAGAGGTAGGAAGGTACAAATCAAGCAAGGTGATAGGGAGGTACATATGAAGCAAGGAGATAGGAGGGTATAAATCAAGCAAGGAGATAGGAAGTTAAAAATATAAGTAGTTGTTAGGAAGGTACGAATCAAACAAGAAGTAAATATTGTAGAAATCACGGAAGAAGAAATAAGTTTGAAATCAAGCATGAAGAAGGAAGGCAAAATATAGCAAGATGGAAGGAAAGTTGAATGAAGCAAAAGGTAAGTAATGCTGAAATCAAGCAAGCAAGATAGAAGTTTAAAATTAATCAAGAAGAAATAAAATTAGAAACAGACATTATGGACGGGAGGTTGAAATCAAACAAGAAGGATAATAGGTTTGAATTCAAGCAAGAAAGAAGAAAAGTACAACTCAAGTAAGAAAAATGAGAGTAGAATTAGACGTGTGGGAACGAACTTTTATATAAACTTTTATATAACTTTTATATAAAGCACGAAATACGCGAGTTGAAATTAAGCAATAAAGAATTAACATTGAAATCAAGCTAGAAGGAATTAAGACTGAAATCAAGCAAGAAGAAATTAAGGCTGAAATCAAGCAAGAAGATATTAAGGCTGAAATCAAGCAAGAAGCAATTAAGGCTGAAATCAAGCAAGAAGCAATTAAGGCTGAAATCAAGCAAGAAGAAATTAAGGCTGAAATCAAGTAAGAAGCAATTCAGGCGGAAATCAAGAAAGAAGAAATCAAGCTAGAAGGAATTAAGGCTGAAATCAAGCAAGAAGAAATTAAGGCTGAAATCAAGTAAGAAGCAATTAAGGCGGAAATCAAGGAAAGAAGAAATCAAGCTAGAAGGAATTAAGGCTGAAATCAAGTAAGAAGCAATTAAGGCGGAAATCAAGAAAGAAGAAATCAAGCTAGAAGGAATTAAGGCTGAAATCAAGCATGAAGAAATTAAGGCTGAAATCAAGCAAGAATTGATATAGGGGGAAATCAAGCAAGAAGGCCAAAAAGGTTTGAATCAAGCAAGAAAGACAAGTTGAAAATAATAAAGGATGAAAGAAGGTTCAAATAAAGGACAAAAGAAGGTAGGTTGAAATTAAGCAATAAAGAATGAAGGTTGAAATCAACGAAAGGAAAAGATGCTGAAATCCAGAAAATAAGGAAGGTAGGCTAAAGTCAAGATGGGGAGGATGGAAGGTTGAAGTTTAGGACGAATAAACGATAGGGGAAATCAAGCAGGAGTGAAGGAAGGTTGAAATCAAACAAGAGGAGGTGAGGCTAAAATCAAGCAAGAAGGATGGAAGGTAGAAAACTATAAAGAAGGAGAATGAAGTTGTGATCCACCTTTAAGAAAAGAACGTAGAAATCAAGCAAGAAAGAAGAGAAAATGAAATTAAGCAAAAAGAAGGGTTAATGTAATCAAGCCAGTAAGAATGGAGAATGAAATCAAGCAGGAAGGAAGTAAGATAAAATCAAACCAGGAGAACGGAAGTTAGAATAAAATCACTTAGGAAGAAATTTAGAATCAAAGCATGAAAAAGGGGGTGTTGAAAACGAGCAAGAAGGGAGGTAGGTTGAAATTAAGCAAGAATGAAGAAAGGTTTTAGCCTAACAGGAAAGAAGTAAAAAGTAAAAAGTAAAAATGTAAAAAAAAGGATGTAATGGTGAAATATAACACAAAAGAATGTGCATTAAATCAAGCAAGGAAAGCAACGTGTCGGAAATCAAGCAAAAAAGAAAAGAGCTTGAAATCTTAAACACACAAAAGTGGGCCAAAACCATAACAAGACGGGATGCAATTGTTGAAATAACTAAAAAGGAAGAAATATAGAGATAACTAAAAACACGGAATGTAGAAATCAACGAAGAAGGGGTGAGGCTGAAATCAAGCAGATGTGAAAGAGATAAAATTAAGCAAGAGGATGTGAGTTTGAAATCAAACACGAAAGATGCGGGCTGAAATATGACAATTAAGAAGCAAAATGCAAGGAAGGCTGAAATCAAGTAAAATGAAGGAGATAAGGAACAGTCAGGAAGGATGATAGGTAAAAATAAGCAAGAAGGATGGAAGGTGGAAAAATACACAAAGAAAGGAATGTTGAAATCGAGTTCGAAAGATATCGGGTAAAATCAAGAAAGAACAAAAAAAGAAAACCTGAAATCAATCAAGGAGATAGGAAAGTACACATCAGACAAGCAGTTAGGCAGGTACAAATCAAGCTAGAAGCTTTAAAGAAACAAATCTAGCAAGAGGTAAAAAATGTAGAAATTAGAAAAAAGTTTGAAAAAATCAAGAAAGAAGGCAGAATATAGAAAGATATAAGGAAGTTTGAAATAAAGAATGGTGTAAGTAAGGTTTAAATCAATCAAAAATGAGGGAAGGTTGAAGTCAATCAAGAAGGAACGAAGGTAGAAATAATTATGAAGAAAGGGAAGTTGAAATGAAATAACGGATATTGAGTTTAATTCAAGCATGAAAGAAGGAAGTATGAAATCAAGCAGGAAGGAAGAAAGGTACAAATCACGAAAGAATGTATGAAAGAAGGTACGTTGACATCATGGACGAAGGAAGGCATGTTAAAACTGAGCATGAACTAATTTAGGTTGAGATGGTGGAAAAGGTTTGAATCAAGCAGGAAAAAGAAGTCAAAAATAATAAAGCTCAAGACAGAAGGAAGTTAAAATAAGCCAAAAAGCAAAGAAGGTAGAAATCAAGTAAGAAGATAAAAAGTTTAAAATCAAGCTAAAAGGAAGGATGGTATAAATCATAACCAAAGAAGGTAGACACCAATCAAGAAAATAGGAAGTTAAAATCAAGCATAAACCAAGGAACGTAGTAATCAAACCAAAAGGAAGAAGGTAGAAATCAAGGATTAACCAAATTATGTATAAACCAAGCAAAAACAGGAAAGTAGAAACAAATCAAGATGGTGGGAAAGTAGAAATCTAGCAAAAACCAAGGAATATAGAAATCAAACAAGTAAAAAAGAAGTTGGAAATCAATTAATAACAAAGGAGAATAAAAATCAATCAAGAAGGAAGGAATGTGGAAATCAAGCAAGAAGTAATGAAGGTAAAAATCAAGCAAGGACCAAGGAAAGAGAAACCAATCAAAAAGGAAGGAAGGTAGAAACCAAGCAAGTGAGAAGGACCATAGAAAACACGGAAGAATCATGAAAGATAAAAGTCAAGCAAGAATTTAAGAAAGTGGAAATCAAAAAGGTAAGAAACTCATGTAAGAACCGAGGGAAGTCAAAATAAAAAAGAAAGAACAGAAGATAGAATTCAAACAAAAACCAAGCAAGGTAGAAATCAATCAAGAAATAAAAATCGTAAAAATCAAGCAAGAATCAATGAAGGTAGAGATCAATCAATCAGAAATGGAGTTAGAAACCACGCTTGAAATAAGGAACATAAATATCAAACAAGAAGGAAGGAGGGTAGAATTCAACCAATAAGAAAAGAAGGTAGAAATCAAGCAAAAAATAAGGAAGGAAAAATTAATCAAGAAGGAAGGAAGGTAGGAATTAAGCCAAAACCAATCAATCAAGAAGGAAAGAAGGTAAAAATCATGCTCAAAGGATAAAAAAGGGAAAATTAAGCAAGATGGAAGAATGTAAAAATCAAGCAAGAATAGAAGAAGGCCGAGATCAATAAAAAATACAGAAAATAAAATTCAAACAACAACCAAGCAAGAAAGAACTGATTCAAGAAGGAAGGAAGATGAAACTCAACCGAGGCGGAAAAATGTTAAATATCAAGAAAGAATCAATGAAGGTAGAAATCAATCAAGAAAAAAGAGAGTTGAAAATTACGCTAGAAGTAAGGAACGTAAATATTAATCAAGAAAGAAAGAAGGTGGAAATCAAGCAAGAAGGAAGGAAGTTAAAAATAAGGCTAGAATTAAGGAAGGTAGAAATCAAGAAAAAAGGAAGGAAGGAAGAAATCAAGCAAGAACCATGGACCGTAGAAACGAAGTAAGAAGGAAAGAAGTCGGAAATCAAGCATGAATGAAGAAAGGTAAAAATCAAGCAATTACGAAGGAACGTACAAATCAAGTCAGAACTAAATAAGGTAGAATTTAAGCATGAAGAAATGAAGGTGGAAAGCAATAATGAAGGAATGACGGTAGCAGTAAAGGAAGAACCAAAGAATGTAGAAATCAAGCAAGTTGGAAAGTAGGTAGAAATCAAGCAATAACAAAGGAACGTACAAATCAAGCCAGAATTAAGTAAAGTAGAATGAAGCATGAAGGAAGTAAGGTGAAAATCAAGCATGAAATAAGGGAGGTAGATATCAAGAAAGAAGACAGAAAAACAGAAATTAATTAGGAAACAAGGAAGGTAGAATCAAGAAAGAAATAAGGAAGGTCGATAACAAGCAAGAAGAAAGGAAGGTAGAAATGAATCAAGAAGAAAGTGTGGTTGATATTGTCCCAGAAGGAAGTGAGGTTGAAATCAAGGGAATAATTATGATTGAAATAAAGTAAATGTACTGAAGGTGAAAATCGGACAAAAGAAAGGAATATTGGAATCAAGTGAGAAAGAATAAGGGTTAAAATCAATATGGAAGGAAGGAATGTTGTTCATTCGCAGCGGCTCGATATTAAACCGTGATAGTTCGCGCAAGTCTTCTTTCAGGATGAGAAATACTTCCTTAAATCATATCGAAGAGTAGAGAGGAAAGATGCGTGAAACAAAAAGGAGGGGAGAGAGAGAGTGTATGTGTGTGTGTGTGTGATGGAAAGGTGAAGAGACAGAGATAATGAGAAAATGAAGAAGAAATACAGAGTCAGAAAAAGAGACAGAGACGAAGGAAAAATATGCAAAAGCGATTCACTCAGGAGGATTGAAGCTTGAAATCAAGCAAGAAGTCAGTTTGAAGTAAAGAAAGAAAAGAAGGATGTTTGAAAATACAGCAAGATGGAAGAAAGTTTGAATAAAACACACGGGAATGATGTTGGTAAAAAAAGAAGGAAAAGAGGTTGAAAACATGGAAGAACGAAAAAGGGAAAATCAAGTAAAATGAAGAAAAATTAAAATCAAGCGAAAAGGAAGGAAGAATGAAAGGAAGGGAAAAAGGAAGGAAGAAAGGAAGGAAGAATGAAAGGAAGGAAGGAAAGAAGGCAACGTGTAGGAAGGAAGAATAGAAGGAAGGAAGAAAGGAAGGAAAAAGCGAGAAGGATGGAAGACTGCAAGGAAGGATAAAATGAATGGAAGGAAGGAAGGATGTTGAAAGCAAGCGAGAACGAATAAAAGGGAAAATCAAGTAAAATGAAGAAAGATTGAAATCAAGAAAAAAGGAAAGAAGGAGAGAATAAAATGAATGAAGAATGAAAGGAAGGATAAAAATAAGGAAGAATGAAAGGAAGGAAAGAAGGAAGAATGCAAGGAAGGGTAAAATGGAAGGAAGGAAGGAAGGAAGGAAGAAGGTTGAAAACAAGCACGAACGAATACATGGGTAAATCAAGTAAAATGAAGAATGATTGAAATCAAGCGAAAAGGAAGGAAGGAAGAATGAAAGGAATGAAGGATGAAAGGAAGGAAGAATGAAATGAAGTAAGAAAGGAAGGAAAATGAAAGGAAGGAAGGAATGAAAGATGGAAGGAAGCGAGTATGAAGAATGAATAAAATCGAATAGCAATGAAGGGAAATTGAATTAAAGCATGAGAGAAAAATCTTTGAAGTAAACAAGAATGAAGGGACGTAGTATTAAAGCGGAAAGGAAAGAAAGTTGAAATCAATTTTGATGAGAAAAAGGTAGAAATAAAGAAAGAAAGAAAGAAAGAAAGAAAGAGGATAAATTGAAGCAAGACGAAAATGAGGTTGAAATCTAGCAAGAAAGATGTGTTGTTGAAATCCGGAAAGAATGAATGAGGTTGAAATCAAACAAAAATGAAAAAAAGTCGAAATCATGCAAGAAGCAAGTAAGTTACAAATCAGGTAAATATGAATGATTTTGAAATCAATCACGAAAGAAAAAAAGCCGAAATCAAGTAGTAGGGCAGAATGTTTAAAACCAAGCAATAAGAAGTGATGTTTAAAATCAAGCATATACTAACACACAATACATCATACTATATTCTATCAGAAACGTATTAGTTAAAAATACAAGCGTAATAGCTCCATCCATGTGCAAAAATAAATAAAAAATAAGGTAAACCACAGTAATAAATAAAGTCTATATTTAATAACATTAACTACGAACACGACAACAATATGGTAACTGTGCTTAGAATGGAGAACAATTGTTTAAATTTAAAAACGTACATAAAAATGCACATATTCAGTTAAAACTATAAAATAAAAATCGTTAATTTTGCTATTCATTTGGCAATTTTTATTTGCGAAAAGAATAGTCGAAATTTGCTTTGATATGCAGAAGTGTTGGATAGTTTTAAACAGTGTCCAGAAAAAAATTCTTGTCTACACATGTAGAATCAATACAAGTAATGTTTTTCCCTTTAGCTGATTGATATAAACTTCAGTAAATTTATTCTACAATTTCAAACACTTCGAGAATCATTCTGTTTACTTGACAGGGAGATATATATATATATATATATATATATATATATATATATATATATATATATATATATATATATATATATAGGGGTCGTATGTTCGAATACTGCTGGATAGCACACATTTTCGTAATAAAAGTTTATCGTGAAATAATCAGGCCGGTAAATATAAATATAAAATACTGTTTAATTAAAAACAGAATATCTACTTAAATACGAGTACGGTAAAAATGATGTTCAAAATAATTCATTACAAATTGTCGGTTGCTTATAACCAAGTTTCGTAAAAAATTCGTTAATCTCCGTAACATGTTTATATATATATGTGTGTGTGTCTTTTTGTGTTCGCACGAGCACGTGTGTGTTCGTGTGGAGGAAGAAACTGCATATTTTATTTTGCAGTCACGGCCAGCGTCAATGTTTCCTCCTAAATAAAGCAAAATCGTCACTTTCTTTTTAACTTTTCTCATACCCTAAAATTTTATATTATTCATTATTTTTTTCTTCAATATAAGTAAATATATTTTCCTATCAATCGGTTTAAATTACTCCTTTCTTTGAGAACATTGGTAGAGGTTTTATGCCTTGTATACGGTTTACTATTGAGTTTCCATTTCCTTTTAAATTCTGAGTCTACTCTATAATTCTAACGCCTTCCCTGAATGTATACTATTTATTTGTTTTTTTTCAAGAAGAAGTATATAAGTAACCTTTACCAGCCGGTTTACATTACTACCCGGTCATTTGAAGAGTAGCTCCGTGCGTTTAGTGGCGTTATCGCCTTGCTTGAGATAAACTGATGAAAAATAAAATAAAATAAAACGTGACAAACGTCAACTCATACAGGTTTTAGAATTCAGTGGAACAAGAAGCTAAATTAAGGCAGATGTTTGAATTTCCCCTCGTGAATACAATCATTACCCTCTCTTCTCGCGTACAAAGACTTAATAATTATCGTACGATATCGGAAGCTGAGTGCATCGGAAGTTTATGTTGTTCTACTAAAAGGCAAAATTCTGATAACCATTGGTTAGAAAGATTGTTTTACGCTGATCTTCCAAAAAGTGTATTTAATCAAGATCAACTTTAACTTATTAAATCTTGATAGTTCCACACAAATTATTCTGGGTGGGGAAATATTTAGAAGTTAACTTGTTTCTTACTCTTCAAATATATATTTTTCTTGCTAATTGTTAATGTTGTATATTTTGACAGTTGCATTAAGTATGGTTGGTGTGGCTACCATGTGATGTAAGAGTGCAGATGCAGTAATGTAATAAATAAAAGCTTGCAATGAGATATCGGAAATCTGAGTTAGAATGGCAGTCTGTTTCGTTACATTAACTTACGTGTCAATACACTTGTGGAAGATAAGAATCCAGCTACCCCCCCAACTATGGTTTAAATAGTAAGATGCGTATTACAATACCATTATTATCTTTAAAAATTTCTTAGAATCCATAAATATATTTCAGCTATAATTAATAGCATATAACTTCGACAAGGTGCAAAGAAAAGAAATAAAATAGAAATCAATCTGTCAAGTATAGGTTACGGCTTCTGCTCCAATGAACTTAGATCACTGGTGCCCCCTAAATACGAATTTGAACGAGATAGTAGATTAGCAACTAGATCCCACCCTTTTACAGTGAAACCGATAAAATGCAACCGAAACTTCTACTCCAACAGTTTCTTTCCTCGCACTTCGCGACTGTGGAATTCTCTTCCACACAATTGCTTCCCCGACGGCTACAATCTCCAGGAGTTTAAATGTAAGGTCAATAGACACCTCCTAACACACTAACCTGCTCCCATTCTATCAAGCACTCTTCCCATCTGCCCAACCCTCATCCTCGCTATCCTTACTCATCTGTCACCTTACTCCTGACATTCCCTATGTCTAACCACTCCTTCTCTTTACCTTCCCCTATGTAGCCCCATGCGCAATAGTGGCAGTGGAATGCCTTGCTTGGGGTGAGATGATTAAAAAAAAAAATGGAATATGATAATTAACGAAAATAATATTCATGAATTTCTTAAGATTCTTAGTGAGATATAATCATCAGTAGATTCAGGCGAAAATATATATAAGGTTTTCAGTTGGTTTGCTGTATTGATTACTCACGCACAGACACGATCACAAAATACCTGATGCTGATATCTTTAAATTGCGGATGATGTAATCGATAGTGTTTTGGAATCCTTTTGGGTTCGCGCAAATAATCTTACAAAACCTATGAATCCACCTTTTTTACCAAAGCCTTTTTACCAAAACCTTTTTACCAAAGCCTTCTGTCAATAATCACACGTCTGATCATTCATCCATTTCTAGAAATCTACAACATTTCTGTCTACATTCAAAATATAAAAAAATAATTATCGAAAACTCAACTATCCTACACCAAGAAAACAAAAAAAATGCAAACTATAGATCTTCCAGGCAATATTCATTTAAAAAAAGAACACCAAACCATCAATTTATAGAATCAGCTATTAATACTGTATTACAGTTCTTAAGTAATTATAAAAATAACAAGTTTTTCATGCTTTAACACGTGCATAGCCATGATATTACAACCAAAAATTATCCATTTTTTTATAATTTTCAAGGTCTAATAAACTCTAAGCAATTTGTTATCCGTTATATTTGACGCAAGAAAAAAATTTAGAGTAATACTTAGCAACACTGATTTGAGGTTAGTTTTTCTTTCCACAACTCACACCCTGAATATGATCTCGGAAGAAGACTGTAAGTACTTGGACATCGAGAAATAAATAATAAAATCAGCTATCAAAGTTACAGTTCATTTATTACATATTTCAGTTATAATACGCAAGAGTATGAACGGATTTTAGTAAAAATAGCCAGGCACAATGTTTGCAATTAATTTGTCATGCCTAAATAAAAATGTTCTGCATATATATATATATATATATATATATATATATATATATATATATAGTGGGAGACTTTGTAAACAGTAGCCACTCCGGCATATACACATCGCTCATTCGATAATGAATTGGATCACTCTTGCTATTGGGCGTGTTTATACGCGCTAAAAAGCCTGCCTTCTTCTACCGGACGCTCGTGGCCTAGGGGTAGAATCGCCAACTGACGCCGATACGGACGGGTTTCAATCCTGAGTTAGGAAGCGAACGGAGTCTGATACATACTAATGAGCTGTAATACAGCGAAACAGATCTGACTACAGTATATATATATATATATATATATATATATATATATATATATATATATATAATTATGGTTAACTCAGACAAAGGATTGGAAGAAGAAACTGGAAATAATATGTGTTTATTATTAGGTCAGCAGCAAGTTGACGAGCGATTAGAAAAAATGTTAAGAGCCTGAGTTAGAAAGTGACAGTTTAATTTCTCTATTGTTTGAAATCCAGTATCCTATTTGTGAAGTATTTTGCCACGTAAGACTAGAGAGCGCTAATTACGCTGCTATTTAACTGATAGGTTTAAATTTTCACGGTAATATTGTCCAGTCTATTATATGGAAACATTCGGAATTCATTGACTGAGAAACTAGAGCAATTTTCACTTGGGAGGTATAACATCTTTCTGTTATTGGTTCAGGAAAATGAGCTTTTCATGTCCAGTAGCCTTTATCGCTCTTTCTAGTATTTCTAACGTTTTGTTTGATGTTTATATTGTGTGATTAATTTCTCCATTATGTCATTATTCATTAATATTAGCTATAGTTACGGTTGGAATTACACCGGTATTGCAGTTTGTATTACGTAGTACAGTTAATTGTGGTTCTCTTACGGCCTTACGGGAGAGTCAAACAAAGATGTTCCTTGCATAAACCTATTTGTTTCATTCTCTCGAAGCCAAATTTAAAGAACTGATTTCAGAAGGAATTTGTCTTAAGTTAACAGACGACAAAGATGCGTTAGTTTCATTGCTAATATTTCCACGCATGACCACAATCACGTAATGCAGTAAAAGAAGTTGATGTTATGAAAGTGGCTATATTAGAGCTCAAAAGATAAAATTAAATATGACCACAATCACGTAATGCAGTAAAAGAAGTTGATGTTATGAAAGTGGCTATATTAGAGCTCAAAAGATAAAATTAAATATACCTCCGCCTAGCAAATGCTTTTTAACATAGAGTAGGCGCCAAAAAACCTTCATTAAGAGAATTTCTACTGGTTAAGGAAAATGAAAATATTTTCCTTGGGAAATAATACTTAAACTATTAATACAAAATATAAAAACAATAAATATACAATTTTCATGAATAAGAAATAAATCAATTCAGAACGTGTTTTTTTTTAATTCTTTTAAATATGAAGCCTTCACTTTTTTTAAATGCGAGTACAGATCGGATCAAAACAGACAGGAGTCTATCCATTGCTTCCGGATCGAGGAGGTGGATGTCAACTTATTGGCTAGTATTTTATCGCCGCGTGTTTGTTTGTCTCACTAAGAAATCTGGATGCGGCATGCATGTTGAGCCTTCAGGTTACTTTTTGTATTTTAAAATTGTTGTGTCGTGGCTCTTACTATGTGACAACCGGCCGCTCGGATCTATAACAGAAAAAGTGCGCTTAGCACGGGAGTTGTCATTATCATGGACTCCTGGAAGTAACACCTACTACTGCGAGAAACTATAAATATTGTATATACGTCTTGATTATAAAACTCTGTTAATAAAGTAGATTATCTATATTTCTTTGTGTATCTCTTCATTCCACGATACAACAATATCAAAAATGGCAGTTTATCACTCTCTGAATTTCACATATTTTGTTTGTGACATTTTAGTTTTGACAAGCAGTGTGCAATTCTGGGCCAGCCTACGCATGCTGCGACATTGTGAAAATTTGTAGAATAGAAATTTATTACTAAGTTTAGAATATTAATTCTAATTATTTTCTGTGCAATACAATACTCAATAAAGAAGAGGCAGTGGATTAAATGATACAAGGTAAAAGTAACGAATCTTAGAGCTGACTTAGAATTCCAGTCATGATCATAATAATCACTCTTGATAAACGTATGAAAGGTACGGTGCTTGAATAAAAATATAAATAAACTTATTTATAAATAAAACTCTGTGTGTGTGTGTCTGTGTGTGTATCCGTTACCTATAGACTCCGAAACGGCTAAACCGATCTTCTTGAAAATTTACACAGTTATACTATAAACGATTGCGAGTGTTCTTAGCTATGTTTTGTGTCGAGGTGCCCCCGATAAATACCAAAAATCGATAATTGAAAAAATCGGGTTATAGAAAGAGTGGTTCGATTTTAATCAATTTTGATACTCTCATAGACAAAGACATAAGAAACGATATTCAGAGGTTTCAAGTTTGCAGTTCTTACAATAGTACAGAAAATCAATAATATATATATATATATATAAGGCAAGATGTTTGTGTGCGCGTCTGTTTATCTATCTGTATTTCCTTGATACAAATCCAAACTTTTATCCGATTCTCATCAAACTTCACACAAATATTCTTTTGGCTGAGTCTGAGCTCCAGGACTATGGATTAGTTATAAAGCTTTTATTGCACCCGAGCAACGCCGAGCTATACTGCTAGTATAACATATTTTGAAATATGGAAGAATTATTAGCCAACGTGGTAAAAATGCAACAGTGGAAACCTCAAGAACAGCAACTCCAGACACAACAATAAAAGGTAATTGATAAAATGCAAAGGAAAACAGGAAACTCTACAAAGGATTTTCCAATTCACTACCTACGCTGTGGCATAGCCATAGCTGAATCCCCATACACCAGATGATAGAATTATCCTTTTCTGCTTATCCTAAATGATACTAGCAAATTTACAGATAATAACCTGCAACTGAGAAGACGAGATAAAAAACAAGATTTGGTTGAGAAAGATATCACCAGAACAAAATAAAAAAATACTATGATTTTGCATTTGCATATATTTCTGAGATAAAGTCATACATACTCTATTTATTATCCTGATTCCCAGCTTCTTCTCTTTCGGGAGGTTTGGTTTGGGTGGCTTGAATTTTTCCGTTGTCTATCTCACTTTCCTTCCTCGATCATCACCCCTGTGCTTGAGGGCTTTTCAAGAAAAGGCTATTTCCTTCAACATCCCTCAGTGTCAGGAAGATGAGCTAAAATGAAAATCTAATGTTTTCCATGTTACACTTCGATTTGATTCGAATTGTTTAAGACATAAATGATGGCACCCAAAGTGAAATCTAAATTCTCATTGACTGAATGAGATTACTCTCACAGCTTAGGTTTTTTATAAAAGATATTTTATTAATATTGTTAATGATTAATCAAGGATTAATTTCTTCCACGTTTATGAGCCCCTTCTCTGTTAGAATAAATAGTATTATGCAAACACCGCCAATGTTAGAAACTGTAAGCCTTTCCTTATACAGTGATGTTTGAGATTTATATCAGTATGAATATAGCGAGTTATCTGACTACAGTTGACGTTGATATTTAATTCAATAGCAGATGAGCCAAGTTCAGCTAAATGAGGGAATTGAGCGTGAAACTTGATTTAAAATTAAAGTAGATTTTTTGCATGAAAAAAAATTTGTTTCGTGACCCCTTAGCTGACTTTTTAATACTTTGCTGAGGTTAGGACAGCAGTAGAACGTTGCCCTTTGTAACCCACCTGAAAGATGATTTTTGATATTCATGCTTGTGTTTTATTTGCTTAGTTTTTATCTCCGGTTTATCATTCTTACTGAGAGAAGTAGAGTCAGATTGACAGGTAGTTCTTCCAAACCATATTCACTGACACGAGTATTATGCTACAATAGGGTCGCGTAAAAGTCAAATATATAGTTTCTAATGTAGTGACGTATTAAGTTGTAATTGTATCCCCCATTAGTATAAATCTTATCCTTACCGCAGAAGGATTATATGGATCAATAAGGGATAGTTAATTGAATGGGTCTATTGTTTCTGGTATCAATTGAGAGATCATTGATAACATCCAAAGTAGTATCTGCAATGTTATATATAATGACCTGGCTTCTGAACTTCGGTAATTTTCCACCGCCTAAACGTAGTTTCGCTGGTAATTTTCTACGTATACTTCATGGATCCCTTTCTTCTTTCAATTCACCACTTACGCGCAAATACCCTTGCGAAAGGTATTAATCCGTCTCTTCCTTCCAGTTATGGGTTAAATAACAGGAGAGATTGGGTTCTATAGCCTTGGTCGGCAACCAGTCTACCGCAGAAAGCAATGGCAACCTACCGCGGGATAATCTTATGCTCAGTTAGTCATGTCTCTTTCGAGACATGATCGCCCAAGCGTGTATCACGTATGGCACTTAACTGACTGACTGACTAGATTAGCATCTAGGTCTAGTAACTTTACAGTTGAAATTACTCAATAAAAGCTAAAGATCAATTCTAAAAATATACTCGTAGTTTTCACAAGAAGAACTCTATACCGACTAGCGGTTCTCCAATAAATCAATCTTCATGAATGTCATTATTTTGTCTCATTGAATATTGTTCTTTTGTTGCCCCTTCTTAATATTTTCACAGATTTTTACATTTTTAAAGACTTGCATTTTAATGGTTATATTATCTTTATTGGCAGGAAAGTATAAAATATAATAGACTTCTACATTTTTTAATAGACCGTCCACTATATGTTTGTAGTGCTAATAATAGTAATATTTAAATAAGTTAAATGTTTTTGTTATAAATTTTATTGTCTAAGGTGTAGAATTATAAGAGGCAGAATAAATCGCCTCAAATCAGTTCCCTTCCCAAAATATGACAACAAATTTTGAAGGCACTTTTCCGTCATATTAAGAAGCAAGTATCTCCTATATTAATATTTATTGACGCAGATTTACATGCAATTTTGGAAGGTTTCATACGTCTCGTTCTTTTAATCTTTATCTTGTTTATTAGAAGCTATATTTTAAAGAACGTAAAGCCAAATACGCAGAGGATTTGTCTTATTTTCTAACACCTGAGACCAGTACATCAAAGAAATGCACATCAATCAGAAAACTTAGTTCAAACAGCAACCAATTGCACCCGAAATTATATTCATGGTTAAAAGCTTAAACCGAATTTGATAATTAGATGCGTTGGACATTTTCCATCTAGCAAACCCCAGAGCCTTAATATTGTGTTCTTTGGTTAGATCATTAATGTCAACACTGCAAATCCACTCTCGTCATCTCTGACGTAGTATTATCTATTAGTGCGACTGATCGTCAAGCAATCCTAGATAGTGTCCAAAATGTATACATCCCAAGAAGATATTTAGCTCCTGCTGTTATTCTTTACATTGAAAAGAGTTAGATCAGATCGAATATGCAGAAAAGCTAAGAAAATGAGATTTCTCCTGCAAGGATACCGATTGATAACCATTCATAGTTACTGGGAGTCACCGAATAATATTTCTTGTTCATAAGTAGAACAAGATCAGTCAGTTAAGTGCCATACGTGAAACACGCTTGGGCGATCATGTCTCGAAAGAGACATGACTGACTGGAGAGAAGATAGAAGATCCCATAGTAGCTTGCCACTGCTTTCTGCGGAAAACTGGTTGCCAGCCAAGGCTATAGAACCCAGTCTATCCTGTTATTTAACCCATAACTGGAGGAAAGTAAGTGATTAATATATTTCCCAAGGGTATTTGTTTGTAAGCGAATGCAAGGAATTCAACAGGAATTCGAACTCTGCAACCCAATTTGTGGTGCCGAGTTGATATACATTGCCCGACAACGCATACCTATGTACTCAGAACTTTTATCACAATGATTTAGACTCTTCTTTAACACACTATAGTCAGTCAGTTAAGTGCCATACGGGATACACGCTTGGGCGATCATGTCTCGAAAGAGACATGACTGACTGGGCAGAAGATTATCCCGCAGTAGGTTGCCATTTCTTTCTGCGGTAGACTGGCTGCCGACCAAGGCTATAGAATCCAATCTGTCCTGTTATTTGACCCATAACTGGAAGGAAGGGACGGATTAATACCTTTCCCAAGGGTATTTGCGCGTAAGTGAATGCAATGAATTCAACTGGAATTCGAACTCGGCTCCCCGATTTTCTTCTAAAAAAGAACACATGACCCAGTGGATAAAAATGTTGGTTAGTTCCTGTGACTTGACACAAAGTGTTCTATGTTTAATGCTTGGCTACAACAGTGGTGAATAAGTAACTTACAGGGTTAGAGGGAGATAACTCATAACTTCCAAACGTGTCACTACTAAGCAAGGGTTGAGAAAAAATTTACCCCAGTGATTGTAATAAAGGGTTCGTTTCGAAATTTCTAGCACCTGAACAGGGCTGGAGCGTACAACAATAGAAACGCTGTAGAAATTGCAACAAAGATGCGAACAATAGTCCGAAAAATGTAAATAGAGTAGATACTACATCATCTAAGAAATATAGAAAGCTACTTCTAAAAAGTGTCGTATTTCCTAATTTCATACCCAACGACATGTTATGATCTCGGAAAAGTACCGAAAACGACGGTCGTCTTTCCATCACAGTATTATCATTTCCTTGACAAATATAGCATAAAGAATTACTAACCAATATATATATATATGCGTTTTTGATGCAGTGGATATATGTCCGGAATATTAAATCAGGAAGCCGAATTCGAATTACACTTGAATTACTTGCATTCACTTTTGTGCAAATACCCTTGGGAAATGTATTAATTTGTCGTTTCTTCCTCCCATTATTGATTAACTATCTGGATAGATTGTGTTCTATAGCCATGGCTGGCAACCAGTCTACCGCAGAAAATAATGGCAACCTACTGCGGGAAATTCTCTGTATTCATTCATATCTCTTTCGGGATATGATCGCCCAAGCGTGTATCACATATGACATTTAACTGACACAATTGTAAGTCAAACTAAACTTATATAATAAAAACCAAATGTACAGCAGTGTTAATCATTAACTGAGTCATTTCCTTTCTCACTTCACTTGCCGAAATATTTATACAGATTTAAAACTGAGAGAAGGGACTAATCTCTCTAGCAAGGCAAAATCTTGACTCAGCTACAAATTTACATCATTGAGACACAGAAACACGACAATCTGTTAATATCAAAGTTACTTCAACAGTAAAGATCTCGGAGGTTAGTTTTATAGCAACTGATAAACTGAGAATTTTCCAGTTTAAAATTGATAGTATTCTTAATTATTCAAAATAAGTGTTTCTTGCTGCAGTTGCTCACATCGTTTATATTCTACGGTTTCTGTCGACATGGATTGCAAAACAAGTTGTCTCCGATGAGATTTAAACTCGAATATCGTATAACATGGCGCCTATCTGACTGGATGAAGCTTTACCCATCTGTTCGCGGATAGAACACACAAAGATGCCTGACGTATATTCAAATCACGTCAATCGCATTGTTTCCAGTTCATGTTGATTATTTGGCATTCGTCGAATAGCAGAGAAAAAGTTGCGATAAACAGGGTCAGAAATATAAAACAGTTAAGCATTACATTATTATAAAAACATAGAAATATAAATTAGTCAAGCATTAGTCAAACATTAGTCAAGCATTACATTATTATAGAAATATAGAAATATAAAATATTTAAGCATTACATTATTCGGAGTATTGTCCTCATCTTTATTGCCATGTTTACGACGTTTCAGCTGTTGTACCCTCTGGTGTTCTTCAGATGCCAGGAACTTTGAATCGAACCCTTTATTTTGGTCACTGAGGTATATCAACCTCATTTCATATACGATTCCACTTCTTGTAGCCGTGTAAATATCTCCCGTTAACTTAACTCACTGAGTTAATTGTTCACTATGGCTGTAGCCTGGTATTGAAGTCACAAGTCTTTGGAGTAAATCACTGGAAATTAACCAACGTCTATATCCACTTGACTATGTGCCTTTAGAAATTAATAAATGCAAGTAACTTGGTTTTCTTATTAATAAAATAAAGTTTTGATAGATAAAACTTATTAAATACTTCCTTTTTGCTAGGTTTATAAATGAATGCATTTCTTTGAATATAACAGTTGTAAGTTTTTAAGGTTATAAAGTAGTTACAGTTAAAATTTCAGATATGCAGTGCAGTGGATATTGACTCGGGACGAGAAATTGGAGAGCCGAGTCCGAATTACAGTGAATTCGTTGCATTCACATACGCGCAAATGCCATTAATAAAGGCATTAATTTCTTCCTTCTCTTTACGTCTATGTGTTAAATAGGACAGACTGAGTTCTATAGCCTTGGTTAGCAACCAGTTTACCGGATGTGTAATCTACTGCAAGAAAAACCTCTGCCAACTCAGCTATGTCTTTTTCAAGACATGATCGCCCAACCGTGTATCACATATGGCACTTAACTGAAACTAATTATCTGGTGATTTACACAATTAGCAAGCATCGCCATCATCAGTGTCATCATCATTTAAATGTCTGAGTGTTGTTGTAGCTTTATTGCACTGCTAAGAATCTGACAAATCCGCCCTCAAATGCTTGGTTTGCATGTCAATGCGAATAGTCATGTCCATTCAAGGAAGTTTTCAGCTAATTTCTAATAATTCTCTCTATTTGGCGGCCATAATCTCAACAATATCCGATACGCGGATGACACAGTGTTGATAGCAGACACGGAAAGGGAAATACAGGACCTTCTACAGAAGTTAGCAAAAAAAAAAAAAAAAAGTGAAAAGAAAGGGTTGAACATAAACCTCAAGAAAACTAAATGCATGGTCATCAGCACAAAAAGGAGACCAATATGCCAACTGCAATTTGTAGAATCTAAAATAAACAAGTAAAAAACTTCACATACTTTGGAGGTGTTCTGACAGAGGATCCAAAATGCGACACGGTGAACAAAGACGCATTGGCATGGCCAAATACGCATTTCAGAAGCTAGCCAGGATAATTTATCAAGAAGCCGAATTCGAATTCTAGTTGAACTACTTACATTAATTTTCGCGCAAATACCCTTTGTAAAAGTATTAAATCGCCTTTACTCACTCCAATTATTAGTTAACTAGCGAGACAGACTGAGTTCTGTAGCCATGGTTGGCAACCAGTCTACCGCAGAAAATAATGGCAGCCTAGTGCGGGAAATTCTCTCTTGTCATTCATATCACGAGATATGATCGCACAAGCTTGTATCACATATAACACTAGAATACTGAAAGACAGGAAAATATCATTAGAAACAAAGAAAGAGTGCCGGATTGCTACGTGATATCTGTCCTTGTGTATGGAAGTGAATGCTGAACGATCTTATCAAAAGAGACCTGAGGCAGCAGAAATGTGGTTTTACAGAAGGATGCTGAGGAGTGCGCACGTGTGGAACGATTAGGTGTTGGAAAAGATGCAAAGGAGAAGAAAAATGATAAGAATTATCTGGAAGAGACAAATGAGGTTCCTGGGATAATTGATGAGGAAGGACGGCCGAGAGAACTTTATACTCCCAGGTCGGAGAATTATGAGAAGAAACAGGAGAAAGCCACGCGGGACGTACTTGTTAGGTCTGAGCAAATGGTTGATGGAGTGAGGTTTGGAAGAGATATCAAGAGAAAAATTGCTGAGACAGAGTCAAGTGGAAGTTCTGAATATCCCAAATCCTGAAAGGAGTGGCACATGAAGAAGGAATAAGAATTGTTTTTTTTGGGGGGTTTTTTTGCCATTAAACGAATGCTGCCACTTGTGATCTGGTCATATTATTTCAGCTTCATTTACTTGGCAGTGCTTATGGTTTATCTTAACGGTATATTTCTTGTCGAACACTGTCCCGCAATGTGTCAAGTGGGCTGCGGTTTACGTAGGGGATTATACTGAGTCACCTTATTTCCAATCATTCTCTGATTCCTTGCAGTACGTGTCTAGCAGGTATACAGAAAAATTGATAAAGCTAGTGCGCGAAACGCTCCCATCTTTGATCTCTTGCAGGTTTCTTATCTTTTGAAACGGTTTGTAGTTTCATGACAGGTGACATTTTGGGCTCAAAGTGAATATATTTGTAGCTATTCTGCAAATATTTTCTCTTATAACCAATATACTTACTTTTTTTCACTACTTAAATTCCTTAGACCCCACATCATGATTAAAAAAGGTTCTTTCCCTCTTCGTAAGGTTATTTTTTCTGGATTTGTCTATATTTTTGAGATAAGGCAGTGTTCATATTATTTTCATTGTTCAGGCTGTTGTCCTCAAATTTATTGCCACGTTTACGACGTTTCAGCTGTTGCACGCTGCAGTCTTCTTCAGGTGCATGAAATTTCGAATCGAAACCATTTATTTCGATCACTTAGGAATACTATTCTCATTTCATATGCGATTTTATTTCCAGTAACCATGTAGTTATCTCCCTTTAACTTAACAATCTAAGTTATTCGTTCGTCGCGGCTGTGTTGAACTAACAAATTGTTGGTCAGTTTCGGATATTTATGAGGCATTTTCAAGGAAGTACATTGTTAGTTTGCTTCATGTATTTTTATTCTAATTTACATTTTATAGAAGTAGTAATTATTATAAATAGTGCTATTTAGAAGGCAATTTTAATATTGGAGTCTATTTACAAACCGCCAAAAAAATATTATTCCCAGCGTTGATTAGGGTAAGTTTGAGACTTGGAATAAATATTTTTATATATAAAGAGCTTCAAACAGTTTACAATTGGATTGTTTTATATAGAGATCTTCTAACAGAAACACGTTGTTGTGTGTGCGTGTGCGTTGTGCTGCAACGGATATCGACTCAGAACGACAAATCGAGGAGTCGAGTTCGAATTTCAGTTGGATTCCTTACATTCACTTAAAGGTTTTAATCCGTCTCTTCCCTCCAGATATGTGTTAATAATAGGAGAGATTGGGTTCTCTAGCCTTGTCTGTCAACCGGCCTACCGCAGAAAGCCATGGGAACCTACAGCGGGAGAATCTCCTGCCCAGTCAGTCATGTCTCTTTTGAGACATGATCGCCCAAGCGTGTATCAGGTATGGCACTTAACTGATGTAACCTTTCCGGTGCTCAGGTACGCAAGGAATCCACGAAACGATTACGAAATTAATGAAGGTGAAGAAAAAATCCCCATAAAAGTTTTTATTTACGTCCAAACACTTAGTGTATAAATTGAAAATTACCAGTCGCATTAGTATTATGAACAGTAATTGTATTTAGTACAAAAGTGCACTGATATAATACAGGCACTTTTTATGATTCTAGGCCGGATAATGCTAATTGACGATGCTTCATATAATGCATTCGTGTTATATCACTAATACTAAAACACCATTAACTTTTACAAAGCTTTTCGTTTACTAGTTCATGATATATGAGTCTCCTCACAAACAAACATTTTTCAGGGGGATTACAAATAACTTCTGATGAGATGATCTGAGAAGATGTTTTTCTCACCAGCTTACTTTGATATTTCACAGGTCTTCGCATTAGATTCTTCAATAGTGATACCAATTTTCTTAAACACAACACCCCCACGACTCTAAGAAACTCCGCACACATAGATCCAATTAGCCCAATTGAAAATTTCACCACCTATTTCGATGCAGACTTCCAGGCGTCTTAACACCTAAAATTGCAACTAAAAAGAGGTTAGCCAGGTGTGGGTATGTATCACTCACAAGAAAATTTCGGAGAAAACATTTTAACTGACCAAATTTTTAATTTAACCAAATTGATTGATGTTCAATCTTTGGAGCAGGTCACCTCTAAAATTTTGTAAACTTTTGTAAATTGAATATTTAATAATTGTTCAAACCGCTATTCACAAGTTTCCATTCATTATTGCTATTCTAGCTCGGGTGTGATGAAAGCTTTCAAATAACCCATGGTCTTGAAGCTCAGACGCTTTGGACGTTGGCACGAAAGACTAAAAAGCAATACCGTAGACTGAAAGAAAAATGAATGGATGTAAGTCAAATTTTCATTTCCTGGTATCGATATCAAATAAGTTTTTTTCGTCGTAAACTGAATTTTGAGGGCTAAATAAGTCCTCTGAGTAAATGACATCATAGCTGAGACTAAACACTACAATTATACCTACTTAGATCCAAACCCAAAGCGAAAACTAAAATAAAATGGCTGAAAAAAATACAGACATAAAGGCAGATAAACAGACTCACACGCAAACATCTTGCCTTATATATATATATATATATGTTATATATATATATATATGTTATATATATATATATATGTTATATATATATATATATGTTATATATATATATATATATATATACATATATATATATATATATATATATATCATCGATTTCCTGCACTATTGTAAGAGCTGCAACCTTGAAACTTCTGAATATCGTTTATCTCTGTTGAAAATTTCACCACCTATTTCGATGCAGACGACCGGGCGTCTTAACACCTAAAATTTCAACTAAAAAGAAGTTAGTCAGGTGTGGGTATGCATCAGTCACAAGAAAATTCATGGAAATCATTTTAACTGACCAAATCTTTATTAGAAAGAAGATACTCTTGAGAAAAAAGGAAATATATATACATACCCCACTACATATATATATATATATATATATATATATATATATATATATATATATAAAGACAGAAAATCTAAGCAAGGGCCAACAAACCTACCTAGGTTTCACCCTACAGATTGTCAGGGTAAACAGATTTTCTGTCTTTTTTGCTCTACTTTCGTATTGAGCACTTTAGTGTTAGGGTTTTCCTCTTGGAGTTTTTTCCTTGTTACGAGTGCTTGACATTTGGTTCATGTACTCATTTTCCTTTTTTTTACTTCCCCATCTTTTCCCTCCGATTTCGTTCTCGGTGGGTTGTTCAAGACGATTTAAATTATAGCTTAATTATTACTAGTTTTGGCAGAGTTAGTTCTGTTACTATTGGTATTGTAATTACTATAGTTAATATCATATATATATATATATATATATATATAGAGAGAGAGAGAGAGAGAGAGAGAGAAAGAGAGAAATAGAGAGACAATTAATACAAATATATGTAGTTTGTCATTTGATTGTTGTTCAGTCTTTGTAGCAGGTCACCTCTAAAATTTTGTAGACTTTTGTAGATTGAATATTTAATAATTGTTCAAACCGCTGTTTATGAGCTTTCATTGTTTATTGCTATATACGATAATATTAATGGGTAAATATATTTCGAAGGCTATCCCGCTTTTTTTTCCGTAAATAGCGAAAGTAAATACAAACGACCTAAATCGAGAAGTCATACTAAAAAAAGTAGGGACTACCAAAGTAGTCCCGCCCGTATCTTCTTTTTTATCTGTGAAATCTGATCAATACAGTATCATATTTTCGATCACGGATTTTCACATATCTTTTCTTTATTAACGGGGAGCCGAGTTAGAATTCCATTTGAATTCCTGGCATTCAAATATATTGGAAAAGTTATTAATCCATTTCTTCCCTCCAGTTATGGGTTAAATAATTGAACAGATTGGGTTCTAAAGCCTTGGTTGGCAACTAGTCTACCGCAGAAAGCAATGGCACCCTATTGCGTGATAATCTTCTATTCAGTCAGTCATGTCCTATTTGAGACATGATTGTCGAATCATGTCTCAAACCATGTCTTTAGTCATGTCTTTAAACCACATCTACGCTATGCTTAGAAAATAACCATCTTTTTGAAAGGACAGTGTAATAGTTTTGACATTTTAAAATTCTGAGATTTCATTCACAAACTGGTTGACACTCAAGTGTAGGGAGAACAGTCTACATTACTAGTGAAACTCTAGTTGAAGAGTATTTATGAAGAATTCATTCCCGGTACACATATTTATTGACTCGCCGATTTAATTTATGTGCTGATCTCTACTGTACCTTCAGGACATGACGCACTAGGCTTAACAAAAAATGAAACTTCAGTGTAGGAAAATAGTGAGCCGTCTCCTGATTATTAATTCTAATAATCTTTCACAGGGAATACTGGAGGGGTGTAGTGGGTTCTAACTCGGCCAAGGCCTCAAGACGACGATGACGATTAATTCTATTTAGGGAAAGTGAAAAAATGATTTTCTTTTGTAAAATTATAATGTCATACATTACCACTGAGAAATTGGCATGCATCTCTTACGAGTTGATATATGTTATATTAGACGCATATGCTTGCGTTTTTTTTTTCTCCATTTTATAAAAGAGCAAAAAGACTGTGGACCGGGGGCAGAGCGTGATTGGACTGTAAAGAACTAAGCAGTTCTTTTGTCGCAGAGGGTTAGGATACTGGTTAGATATGTAAGGATTTGTCACTGATAACTGGTATACACATGAACATCTGATCAATATATTGTGCGGAGTCTTGTAATAACCGAAACCCTCATTGATTCAAAGCGAAAAACACCCTGATGGTGTGTAACAATGTATTTGAGAAATGTATTTTAGGAAAGGATGTTTGCTGTAGTGCAGGGGATATCGACTCAGATCGAGATATGAGGGTTCCGAGTTCGAATTCCAATTCAATTCCTTGCATTCACATACGCACAAATACCCTTGAGAAAGGTATTAATCCATCTCTTCCTTCCACTTATGGGTTAAATAATTGTACTGATTGGCTGCAACCAGTCTACCACTGGGAAAATGCGGGAAAATGTTCTGCCTAGTCAGTCATGTCACTTTCGAGACATGATCGCCCAAGCGTGTATCCCGTATGGCACTTAACTGACTGACTGAATATAATAGTTGAACATATGATTAAGGCCTCTAATGGGCATAAAGTGGGGGATCGGTTTTATATTGTTATGAAGTAATAAACTGACCCCCCCCACTTATTGCTATATAATAATATAATACATATCTTCCCTTTCTAGCTATGAGGCAAATAATAGGACAGATTGGGTTCTATAGCCTTGGTCGGCAACCAGTCTACCGCAGAAAGCAATGGCAACCTACTGCGGGAAAATGTTCTGCCCAGTCAGTCATGTCACTTTCGAGACATGATCGCCCAAAGCGTGTATCACGTATGGCACTTAACTGACTGATTTTAAGAAAATGACGTTACAGTAACGCTGTCTCTTGCTGTATATGATAAATAAGAAAAAATCTGTGGGTTGAATTACTTTGTATAATGTAAATGTCATTTGCCATTTATAAATTATTTCACTTAACTAGCAACGGAAATGATAGACGTTTTTACGAAATCCCAAACTTAAACATCAGTCAGAAAGAACATTTATGCCTAGAAGGTTGACATAATTCCTTCTCTAACGCAAATATACGAGACTTTTGTCTTATTTAAAGAGATAATTTCTTTTAAAATGAAAATTTATATAAAAGAAAACCTGGAGGTGGTTGAAAAACTTTGAATACATTTTAAGTAATATACATTAAGAAAGTATATTAAGTAAAAAATTTTAAAACGTTTAATAATTGAGTATATCTTGTTTATTTTTATTCATCGAGCATTATTCACAATTCTATTAATAATATTTAAAACCGCATTAGAGACATTATTTCTAAGCTTATGTCTTCCGATAAAATGCTTTTAATGTGTACGAATATTGTATTGTCTAAGTGGAAAATACTGTATACTAAGTCGCATCACAAACCTGGAAACACACACATATATTTATTTATTTACTTATTTATTTCTAAAGGCAAATCGTCTCTGTTGTTTTCGCTTGTTGTCCATTAAATTGGCAGAAGTATGTGTGTATATTTAGCAAGGAAAATACAACTAGCTCTGATATAAATAGTGAAGATGTCAAAAATCAAGATTCCATATCAATTTAAATATATGTCAATTGTTTAACACATGACGATAAATATGACATAAACCTCGGTAGCAAACCGTCTATATAAGAATAGAAAATGAATTCATTAAATATGCGAAAATACAAAGAAGCGTATGTGTCGATTCTTAGGTGATTCTAAATAATTAAATGCCATATCAGGATTCATAATTGGCAGCCAAAATCCTAACATAACAGATGAATATTTTACATTGTTGATAGCAGGGAGAGAAAGAAACTACAAGAACTTCTATAGAAGGTAGTATAGGAAAGCGAGAAGAAAGTACTAAGGGTGATGCTATAGATTTCGTTGATATAAAGGTTGTTTTTTAATCAGCTCTCCCCAACAAGGCAGTTTTACTGCCACTGTTGCGCAAGGGGTTACATAGGGGCAAGTGATGAGAAAGAGGGGTTAGTTATAGGAAATGTCAGGAAGAGGATAATAGACGCATGAGAATACCGAGGATAGGGGTGGAGTAGATGAATAAAGAGCTTGAGAGAATGGATGCGAGTAGTGAGATAGGAGATGTCTATTGACCTTACATTTAAATTCCTGAAGATTGTAGCTGTCGGGGAAGCAAGTATATGGAAGGGAATTCCACAGGTGGAAAGTGCGTGAAAAGAAGCTGTTAGAGTAGAAATTGCGGTTACATTTTATCGGTTTCACTGTAGAAGAGTAGGACCTACTTGCTAATCTAGGAGCTCGTGTAAATTCATACGTAGGGGGCACCAGTGATCTAAGTTCATTGGAGCAGAAGCTGTGAAAGTACTTACAGAAAAGGCACAGGGAAGCCACGTACCGCCGGTGAGACAGTGACTGCAGCCGAGCTGCTAAATCGGTATCGATCATATTACAGATTCTCAGATGGATTTGTCAAGAAACCAAAGGTGAATAGCAGGGACACCTGAGTATTTTTTGTAAATAGTGTTTATTCTTATGTATTCATAAAATCATGTTTCAATCGTAATTATAATTTATTTCATTTTCTATCATTTTAAGACCCCTTTCCTGTAAACCACGTGCCTTTTATAAAAAACAGTTTCCTTGGTAAATACGAAGATAAAAATATTGGCCTGAAAGGATAGTAACAGAAATTAAGAAAGAATAATTTCTAAATTGCATATTGCTCGTACGAAAAATAAAAATACATAAAACACCTAGTTATCGACAAAATCAAAAAACAACACAACAATCAAACGAAAATAAAAAAAATAAAAAGGACAAAAACATAAATATGAACAAAACAACTATGACACAGAAAAAATAACCCTCATGCAGCAAAACATACAAACACATTAAGAAAAAGGTCAAACCATTAAAAACGTGATCAGTACAACAAAAAAGTCCAACCCAGTTAAAAAAAATAACTCATTCCCACATTCACTAAAAACAAGCAGAAAATATTTAAAAAATCAAACATTTACGAAATAAAAATAAAAAATAAAAACAAACAAAAGAAAAAGAAAAAGAAAAATCAACCAGTAACATGCAAGACCACTTCACGAAATGTTCTACATACACTAGAAAAACTGGAACATAACTGTAAATACCCCTGATGAGCGAGACATCATAACAATGCTCTCACGAAAATTTGAAGTCGGCAAGAATCAGCCCAGTTAAAGAGACAAATACACACACACACACACACACACACACACACACACACACACATATATATATATATATATATATATATATATATGTATGTATGTATCAAGTATATTTATATAGCAGGAATGAAACTAAACTTTCCTTAAATTTAAACAAAAATGTCTTAGTTATTTTTCTAATACCGTAGAAAATGGGGCACCTCGACAGAGTGTAATGTTTAGCAAACTTGTTCTGCTAGAACCTATTACAGCTGAGTAGTGAGTTCGCTCTTCATTACCTCCCCTGCTTTTTCGAAGGAAATGTCTATCGGGGTTTCAATAAGGAAGAACTTTTTCAAGTTTTTGGCTCATTTTCTGTTTTGTTTAATAAGAACACTGGCCGTCTCAATTAAACTGATGGTTTGGTAAAGTAATTATTAGTAAATCCTGTCGTTTTTAGGTCGTTAGAATTTTGATCATTTCAATTCGAATTCCTATGAAAGAATTAGATGGAAAACAACGAATATTTACAGGTATTTTTGTTTTAGTTTGCGTATTAAATATTACTATGTGCATATTTCTAGCTACTCAAATATGCCATGTTTGAAAAAATATATTTTATTTTATGTAATTTATTTGTTTGCATTATAACGTTTTCTAGAACTTTGAAGCATTCTTTTTAGTCAACTCAGTATAGTAGTTTTCCATTTTCTGTTAAAATTTGTCTGAGGTTAATAGTTTTATTTGTATTTTTTGTGATGTGAAGATAAATATACGAACGTATTTCAATAGGTTGCTGCAGGAGTTTTGATTTTCTTGATCATGAGAACAATGTGAGCAGGTGCATTTCTAACTGCGTATGACAGTCACAAAATTTTATTTTCTTTCAGTTGAATTAAAGAAATGCATGGAACCATCACGAAAAAATCGTATTCAAATAAGCGTAGTGGGGAATTGTTAAACAAAATAGAAAACTATTGTCTTTACTGCTATGGTTTTTCCCAGAGAAATATCAGTAACTTTTTGTGTTCAAGTTGACATATACAAAGTTTCATTTAAAAAAATTCTATTGGAAGTGAATATCATACATGTATAATTATGTTGATAATTTTATCGTTACCAGATTAAAATTACTGAATCGTTTAAACCTTTTAACACCTGCAAAAAGTTATCATGTACAACTATACATACAGTTTGATATCTATCATACTTTGTACATTGGTCCCAAATTGAAGATACATCTAGACCTTTTTTTAAATTTTAATTTACTGGAGGTACCTACTATTTGTTTTACAGACAAATGGTATCATCAATAAAAAAACAAGTCGGACAATGTTAAACTGTGAGACCTGAGTTATCCAGTGTTAAATGAGAAATTTTATTATCCTAGTAAGCCACCGTGTTCGCACATGGATAGTTGATAAAATTGAATAAGATTTTTAATGAGGGATGTGTAGCTATATATTATGCTATTTTTCAGCGTTTTAAAGGCAAAAACCTGTTGCTATCTTTAGTAATAATAGCAAATGTTGGTTGGTCCCCGATGAACCGTCTTTGAAGAAATATCAAAAACTATAATCCTGATATATTCAACTGTCGAACAGTGTAACGAAGGCATTTTGATATTAGCCGTTCTATATGACATTGACGGATTAAGCGCTAAAAGTTGCTGGTTGAATATGTGTTCTAATGAATTGTTATATTGTCTGTGATTTTCTCGTGATAATAAATTTGACTTGCAGCTCTATAATACTTTTGCAATTTTGCTATTGACATTAAAACTTGGCTGTTAGACAATAGAAGTGATTAGGTTAAATATTGGATAAAAACAAATGTGAAAGTTGTTATTGGACTTTATATAATCAGTGCAACTTCAGAGGAATTTGCCTAACACAAACGTTCTTTAGATTCAATAAGTACAGCATACTGCATTAAAAATCTAACAAGCTGCTATTTTATTGAATTAGGATCATGTTTACTCAAAGCGGCAAACACGGGGACCAGACCAGGTGTGGAATGGAATCATAATTATTATTAATGATTAGCCAAATACTTAGTAATCTCATGAACTCAATATCAATATATTAATCAAGGCCCAATACTGAATTACAACAAGTAAATTGTTACTATCCATCATAATATCCATTATCAATTATAAGTTTATTCAAAATTCCATTAAAATAATATTTTATTTCTAGATTTATAAAACATTCAGTATTAATTAGAGTTCTAAAAACGGAATTAATCTGCAGTTTATACATACAAACTATTATAATTAATATCTGAATAATATGACGATGAGTAAAAATTATTTAATGTGAATATTATGTTAGTAGAAAGTGCCTGAAAACCATAGCACGTGTTGATGGGACTCTTCAAGAGTAGTCGATGTCTATATAACCACGAATCGAATGTCATCGTGACCGAGGGTTAGAGCGTCTTGATTGTGTTAAGAGTTTTCTTCACGCTAGGTAAGCGTTCTCTCCCAGAATTTGTAACTAAGATCTGCTCGGCATTGTTGAATTATACAACACATTTTGGCTCTGTGGGTGAAGACTAAGCACAACATTTTCTGTGCAGGCGTTCGCAACGGAGGTTAGCGAGCCGATATTGTTCACACGCGTCTTTGGATACGAGTGACCAGCTATTATTATTGGCCGGTTTCATAAACATAATTATATACTTGAAAATTAATTGTAGAAATGTTAAAATTAGTCAAAATACAACCCTTGACCTCATCTGCCATCGATCAATGAACTTATTAATTTCTCGTTGATAAAAGGTTTTTGGCTGTGATGCAACAAAATTATTTGAAAGCAAACGGCACCTCTAGTTTGGACCTACATGTTATACCATCTGGATTTGTTTTAAGAGCTTAAAAATGATAATCAATGTGTGAAAAATCAGGCGAATATGAATTATGCGATAAATTATCGGAGATTAACGTCATTCCTGTAACAAGTGTCTCCGCATTTTACTATAGCAAAATTGAACCACGTCAATTAACCAAATTCAGGTTTCATTTTGGTTGAAGGCGTTCGTACATTTCAGCAAGTTGTTTGCTGTAAAGCTTTGTATTAATGCTCTGATAGGCTTCCAGAAAGCTGTAATGAAAAACACCAACTGCCGAATACCAGACAGTCGCTATAATATTTTTCTGATGAAACTTAGGCCTTGTGAAAAGTTTGAGGACTCATCCCGTTCAAACATTTGAAGTGATCGGTTATGTTTATCATAAAGTATCCACTTTTCATCACTAGTGATTACTTGGTCAAGAAAGGGATCATTAGTGGTACGCATAGCATCGAACGCACTTCAAAATGTCCTTGATTTTAATTTGGATGATCAGGAAACCATGTATCGAAATTTTTGATTTTGCTGATACCCTGCAAATAGCGTGGGACGGTTGAACGCTGACACCAACGGTCTGAACCATTTCTGTGACACTTTGGCGTAGGTTTACCTCTACAACTGCTTGCAATTTTCGTTGTCAAGACTTCATGACCGTTCTCTACCTTATTCTTATTCAAGGTTCTCATCCCTAGTATGACATTTCTAGAACAGCCTTCGTACTGTAGGCACATCTTTCCATTCTATGTTGATATTAGCAGAAGTTTGGGAGGTACTGTTCCCAAGTTTGTACTCATGCAAGGAAAGTAAACAAAGATCATGTTTAGTTATGTTCATAATAAAAACCTTCTGTGTTTCAAGAATATTTATGTCAGAAATTAGTTAAATTCTTTTAAAGAGCACACATCAGTTATCACATATATTAAACTTAATATATACCGTTAATATTATCTTGAAACTATTTTCAAAATACAACGCTTCGAATGGTCATTACTTTTTAAACAACCTAATGTTATGAACAATTATCTGTGGGCATGGCTTGAAGCACTATAATCGCAATTGTTAATGGCGCAAATCTTATATGAATATTTTCATATATTTAAATTTAAATATATCTGATATATTTAACATACCATAAACTATTAGTTGCTTAACAGAATAGCATTTAATAGTAATAGTGTTTATTATTATTGTTTGTTATATCATCAAAGGATAGCGTATCTGCTTATATAGCAGTGTAAGAATACATTTTGACTCTTCTGAATAGGCTTTTTAAATATGTGTCTCTTTGAATGCAGCTTCGTTCACAACTGCAGTTAATTGGTAATATTTTCCACTTCTATATTGTACATATTTTGCTAGGTCAGAGGTCAGTTTTAATTTCAAAGTTATACTTCATTTAAAGTGGATTCAACCATATCTAGAGTCTCCACTGAGCATTAATCAACGTCTGTATTACTGTTAAGATGCATTGACATAAGCTGACCAACTAAAGTAACATAAGGAATGTTTTGAAAAGGCCTTATAACATGACTGGTATAAATTCAGCCGCTGTTTTCAAAAAGAAATTTGCCAAGTGTTAAATTTCACAAAAACCTTCTACAAAATCTATTACTTTTCTATACATCTAATTTAAGGAAGTATTTACATTATTTAATTTTATTGCCATATTCATGACGTTTTCGCCGTTATACGCTCCAGGCTTCTTCAGGTGATTGAAAATTAGAACCGAACGATTTATTTCTATCACTGGGAAATATTGTTCTCGTTCCATGAGCTATGTCACTTCCAGATATATGTTATCGCAATTTAATTCAACTGTCCTAGTTATTTGTACTACTAGTACTAATATTACAGGAGACAGATATTGAACAACACAACACTTTGGGTCAAGTCTTAAAACTAAATCATTTACCAAATTGAGGACATCAGTGTATCAATTTTTGAGACATATTAATCTAATGTCTCAGTAATATATATTGTATTTTACTAGAGTGCATATCTTAATCTTGAAGCTAATGATTTTCTCTAGCAAAACGGATTGTTGGTTCACATATTGCAATCATATCTATGATTAATCTGCTTAGGAGAATTTTATGGCCAATCATATGCACTGATTCATTAAGTTTTTGTAATTTCCTGTGGTGTTCTCGATTATTCCAACTACATCCTATAGGAGACAGTGATCTCCTTTTTTCATCATATGATGAGCTACGCCTGTTTTTTTTTCTATCTCCCCCTCGTGTTACGGCCTTGCAATTATCTTGTAGTCTTATCTGAAGCAGGCCTCCCGTTTCTCATTCTTTCCACGGCAGCAGGGAATGGTGTAACCTTAGTTATGTTCTCCTCTATTGGAAGTCTTATTCAAGAGAGCTATCTGCAAAATGTAAAACAACGTTTTAGGTTCATCCTTAAGTTGTATGAACTGCAGATCTTCTGAACTTTCTCCGATAATACTTTCACATAGGGTAAGCAGACTGACTGTTTCCAGATCTGTTGGAGTTGTTTTCATGTATCATGGGTTTGCTACGTTGTACGTTACTACTTATAAAGACAACCACTTGTTCATATATCTCTGAACAGTGGTTTATGATCTTTGGTCGATGTTGCAAGCAGCGAACGAGCCCTTGTTTAAATATATTGGTGGTTGTGGTTGAAGTTGAACTATATTTTGGTGAATGTTGGCTTGCGATATACGGATGTCTTGAACTCATTCCCTGCTCGAAATATTAATAAATCCAGTAATGCTAGTTTAATGTTGTTTTCTTTTTCATTGTGAACTGTATCGATGATCTTATTAAGTCCACATGGTCTAATATTAGCTGAAAATAGTCCTTCTCTAGCCAGAGTATGAAGGTGTCATCTACGTATTTTAACCATAGAGTTGGCTTTAGTGATGTGGATTTTAATGCCTTCAATTCGAAGTATTCCATGTATATGTTAGCCAATGATGCTGATAATAGCGAGCCCATTGCTAAACCTTCCTCCGATAAATCCCAATCAAAAAAATGTTCTTTGTCTGCAGAAATTTAGCCTCTCTATCAGGTTGTTTAGTGATATACTGGTACGATCTCCTACGGATAGGTCTGAGGCCAGGCTGTCACACCGCCGTAGATTCCTTGATGAACAGATTTTCGCATCAAGGCTCACCATCTGGTTTCATTGAATGGAAGCAACTTTGATTAATTTCACAATATGAGCGAAGTTCCTGAAATATGATGGTGACTTTCCTATCAATGAGTCAATTATATCTGCAAAAAAAGACTAGGAGGATAACAGAAATAGACTTGTCAACTGACAATTTGCCAAAGAGGAATACTATTGTGAGTCTTGGGGAACTATGCATATGAGGTATCTTGCTGTAACTTTAAGATAGATACCTGTTTGTTTTCGTATTAAGTGATCCTTGTTTTTTAATAGGATCTACGAAAGCTTTCGTTCTGAATTCAACGTTGGATCTTTAATATAACTACCAATTCTAATGAGGTTTTTCGGTTTCTCTTTGTATTCTGTTTTGTGCCTCACGGTAGTTGCCTTTGTCGACTATTATTATTATGATGATATCATTCGTCTGTATGGTTTTACTTGCTAGACTCTCCTGATTTGTGATGTTTCGTTTGGACGGCTTGGCTTTCTATAATGTCTGTCTCACTTTGCAGCTTAATTCATATGTCTGAGATTGAGAAATGTTCACATTTATTTCAACGATTCAGGCAATTATGTCCAAGTATAATATTCGCTTGATGGTTGTTGCAAAGTTGAAACCCTTCAGAGGCACTCAGCTGATAATGTTAAGTAACTTAAAAGGAGCGAAGTGATTGACCTCATGTCTCACATTCTGAGCTTTTAGTCTATTCAATTGTCCTACTTTTCGAATCTTGACTGCATCAAATTCTTGTCTGAAAGATTTATTCAGCCCGTACAGGATCCTTTTACGCTCTTCTTCATCGGTGATTCTCTCGAGGAAGTGATAATAAAAATCATTAGCTTTAAGATGGCAATATGAGCTCAGGTTAAAAAAATTGATGCTGAGACATTAGTTTTATACGTTCGAAAATTCATACACTACTCTCCTAAATGACACATGGTCTATTGGATAAACTCTTTGTTTTGACCCTGCGACTTGACCCAAAGAGTTGTGATTTCAATACCTGTATACGAAGAGAGTACAGTTATAAATAAATAATTATAGCATCCGGAAATTGTATGGCTCATGGAACGAAAACAAAATACTCCAGTTATCGAAATAAACTTTTCGCTTCAAATTGCTATCAACTGTACAAAGCCGTAGTCAACGACCGAAATGTCCTGGATATGACAATAAAAATGAAAACAACAGTCTGAATAATGTAAAATATTAAGTTATTTTCACCAAATTTTACACACCATGTATTTGATTCTGAAAATCTAAAAATTAAAACATAATTATATACCTTACACATCTTAACGATATATATATATATATATATATATATATATATATATATATATATATATTTGTAGAAAGACATACTCAGTTCACTGTTTTTTCTATTTTCTTTCAGAGATTGGCAATGTCATCAATCGATAAGTTGCTTTTGCCAATAGCTGTACGATGTGTACAATTGCCAAAGATATTTTTACCCATAGTGCACTGAACCTCTAATGTCAAAGATTCAAAGCGCATTCTTTGAAAAAAGATATTACCAGTAATTCTTCGATCTCTTTTAAACTTTTAAGAGTCATACTGATGCCAACATAATCTTTATTTTTTGATTCAAAAGTTTGTTATTTTCTCTACAACTCTTTCAATTGCATTTTATTTCTATTTACACAAACACAAGATATAACTTACAAATGACATGAAAGATCAAGTGTTACTTAGTCATTTTTAAGACACCAAAAGTCATCTCCTTATTCATTTTGTTTAGCATAATAATGTTTCGATGAACTCAAAACGTCTTTTGTTAAAGTTATTCAAAGTTTTTTGCTTAATATTTTATGACAGTCATAGTTGCCCAACAACTCCTGATAATATTGTCTTCTTCAGCAATTATGTGCGTTCTAATCTTTTCAATTGTATTTAGTTTTATTTCGAAGTTGGTAGTCTGATAGACATGTATACATGTATCATAGTAAACATTGGTACTTAGGAGGATCCTGCCGTTTGTGGTTACAATACCAACTGACTCCGTAACGTTAACTTTCGTACAAATACACTTGAAATAGTGACATTAACCATAGAATGATCCATCTGTCGTCGCTGGGCAACCAGTCTATGGGGACACATCTTAATTTCATATCACACGGGTCATCTTCATCGCATGCAAAATATATTTTACAGAAACGTCAGCACAGCGTAGTAAGGCTGTGGATTTATACTCCTAATTTTTACTCCTGAAAAATCTGAAATTCCACTACTACAACAACAAGCAAATACGGGGAATACGATGCTATGCAGATGAGCAGTTCCCCAGAATGTGATCATTTAAAACTCTTGTAAACAACTGAGATCCCTTTAACATCCTTGCCTACCATTTTTGGCCGTATCCATGTCTAATTATGATAGATATAACATTAGTGCGTTGTGGTGCAGTATATAACGGCACGGAACGAGAAATCGGGGAGCTGAGTTCGAATTCCAGTTGAATTCCTTGCATTTACTTACATGCAAATATCCTTGGGAAAGGTATTAATCCGTTTCTGTGCCAAATAACAGGACATATTGATTTCTAAATCCTTAGCTGCCAACCAGTCTACCGCAGAGTGTAATGGCAACCTACTCTGTTATAGTCTTCTGCCCAGTCATTTTTTTATGATATGATTTTGTATCACGTATGGCATTTAACTGACTGATAACAATAGATTTAAGGTGTCATATCTTGCCATATACAATTTCGTTATCCCTATGATTATTTTGTCATATTTTATAACAGGTATGTATTTTTTTATTTATAGACACTGCCTTATTTACGAGGATGTGTGTTGTGGCGCAGTGGATATCGGCTCGGAACGAGAAATCGGGGAACCGAGTTCGAATTCCAGATGAATTCCTTGCATTCACTTATGCGCAAATACCCTTGGGAAAGATATTAATCCGTCTCTTCCCTCCAGTTATGGGTTAAATAATAGCACAGATTGGGTTCTATAGCCTTGGTCGGCAACCAGTCTACCGCAGAAAGCAATGACAACCTACTGCGGGATAATCTTCTGCCCAGTCAGTCATGTCTCTTTCGAGACATGATCGCCCAAGCGTGTATCGCGCATGGCACTTAACTGACTTATTTACGAGGAATACATTTTTGTTTGTTGTCTTTAATATTTATATCTGGTCTATTAATTTTCAAATATCTTTAATTGTGAGTGATATTCATGTGTTCATAGGTTTCTATGACTAATTTTTTGAATTTCATAGTATTTTCCTATAGAGCGTTTATTCAGTGTGCAATGCTTAGTATAGTTCACGTCATTGTTGCGCTATCTATTTACTCATGCAAACTGAATATGGTTATCCGTTGTTTTGTGCTATCTCTGTTCCGTTCAATCTTGAGAGCGTTGTGAGTATCAAATTTCATAAGGCCTATATGCTCCACATGTTTTCTAGAAAGTTCAACTATTTCTTTCTGATCTAAAAATATAAGTATCCTTTTTGTTTCTATTTTCACTAAAATTTCGATATTGCTTAATTTTTCGGGTCATGGCATTCTCACCATCCTTCTGTAGAATTAGACTTTCTAGCACTTACTTCCATATTAGAAAACTGACATTACGTAGCAGTTAGGTTTACATCAATTCTAAGGAAATTTGCTTTTTTTAATATTTTGCTAAATTTTGTTTTAAGGTTAAGCAACTGAAATGGAAGGATGCTGCGAATATCATGGATCTAGCGTGTGAGCAATGATGAGGTTTTGGAAATGAAGGAAACGAAAAGGAAATTAATACTGAGCATCAGGAAGGGACAGCTGAATTTCCTGAGACATGTAATAAAGAAAGGGAGCTTGGAGAACCTGATGCTAACAGGCCAGATAGAGAGGAAAAGTGACGGGAAAACAGCGGATAACATATTTGCAGGAACTGATCAGGTAGATGACGGAACGAGGGTCGCGTGGTGCAACAGGGGAAATCGTGCTAAGAGCCACAAGTGATAGGGAGATATGGAAAGCCATGATCGCCTTCGTCCTGAAAGGACAGAGCACATAGAAGAAAAAAATCTCTATTCCAGTGAGATTTCGGATTACATTGTTATCCTTTCTCTATTAAAACACAACGCGGTTGGTGTATTTGTTTCATTTTGCTATTTACATTTCAAAATGTTCGTTTTGCTAACAATCATGCATTCTGATTCTTGCAGTTGATTTTTTCTTTTCGCTTTGCCTTCATTAAAAGTTAGTGAATGAAAGCATTCTTTGTGTTTAAGCTATCAACACGGCGTCACCTTCATGCTTTATGTTGTTAAGATTGTGTGCGCCAATAAGAAAACTTAGTAGGATTTCTAATTCTCTCAGAATCATATCGCTGGATAGGTTGAATAAACCTGATCAGCATAAACATCCTTGTTTTACATACTTTTCTAAGTTGTTGTGTATTACCTATTTATTATACATCAATATTTTGAGATCAAAATCTCGTCTTCAAAATGGTAGGAGAGATTGTATTCAAATTCACCGAAAGGCACGGTTCACGGAGGAACTCAGAAAGAAACTCTCCTACCATTCTGAAGACGAGACTTTGTTCTCGAAATATTAATGAATAATAAATAGGTAATACACAACAACTACTTAACCATCCTTTATTTTACTAAACGCTTCAAGACCTAATCATACACCTAATATACACAATGCTTCAAGCAAATTACAAAACTCTCCTATATTTTTATAGTTTGGTATATTTACTAAAGTCATTTTTATACGTATGCTGGCGGCTCGCTGCCACTATAACAGCTAGATTTTTCTTTCTCAAATATGTCAAGGTTAGATGAACTTTATAAAATCTAATGCATATAAAAATAGCGAGGATCACATAAACGAACAAGAAAATTTACAGTTACGATAAAATACAAAACGAATGTAGTAATAAAACATGTCAAGAAAAGAATTCATCTAGGAACCACTTCTTCCTGTTAATTTAGAATCACGAGTCAGAAATAGGTGCCAATTTGCCTTTCCTCGTAAGAACTGTGAAACTTTTGTGGAGTTATTGTTAAAATAAATAACGAGAATACTCGGGAACAGTGAAATAAATTAATGTATTAACAAAATACATATAGTTGTTAAAGCTGAGTTGTATCTCCACTCAGCTACAGGACAAATCAGGTTACGACCTTTACTCTCTCTGTCTCTGGATCTGACTGCACGGAAAACAGAACCTGTTAACCGGCAGTGACGTCAGGATTAGTCGATTTGTCAATAGACTGACAGGTGTGCCACCCTAACAGAAACTAATGAGAGATGTTCACATAACCACCTCTCTAGTATCTAATATCATTTCAATACTTGACCCCCATAAGGCGACCAGAGGCGACGGAATCCCGTTCACTCTCATGAAAAAAATGTGCCCCTGAACTCTCCTCTACTCTCTCTAAACTTTATAATAACTGCCTCTCTGGTTCTTGTTTTCCTGCCTGTGGTTTCTGTATATACGAACTCAGAGGAACTATAGGTGTCATACAATTATCGCCCAATTAGTCTCCTACAAATTTTCATCAAAGTGTTCGAGGCTATCAATAATGCTGAAATAGTTCAACATCTCTCAGCCCATAAACTATTCTCAAACAGAGAGTACTGCTTCTGCTTTGCCAGGTCTTCTGCCGATAATCTAACGGCCATCACCAAGTACATATACCAAGTCTTTAATATGTCCAGCGAAGCTCGAGATGTTGCCCTGGATATCTCCAAATCATTTGATGGGGTCTGGCCTGCTGGTAACTCTACGCAAGCTACGGGCTTATGGTATCACTAGACGATTGCTTGGTTTGATCCGACTTTTACTATTAAATCGCATAATGAAGGTCGTCTTGAACGTATGACTGCACATCCTGCCAAACAAAAGCTGGTGTCCCCCAGAGCTCTATCCTAGGCCCGACGCTCTTTCTGATCTTCATAAATGATCTGTTTGAAGTGATCAAATGCCAAGTAGGCATCTACGTTGATGACAGCACCATTTAAACTCGCCCCAGTAAAATATCTGGTTGGGAGGTCAAACAAAAACTCGCTGCTGATCTTAAGAAAGACCTTCATTCTGTGGTAGACTGGGGTAAGAAACGACTTGTAAATTTTAATACTTCTAAAACGAAGCTGCTATCTGTGAAACACCACAGGCAGTCTCTCCTAACCGTCATAAGCATGAACCAAGAGAGTCTCCCTGAAAGAATTACACTGCGCCCACTCGGCCTCACCGTCTCTTCCGACCTCAAGTGGAACCATTTCAATGAACTAATAGCTAAATTCACTGTAAGAAAAGTTGGGTCACTGTATCGGGCTAGGAAGTTTTTTTTCCGCCTGAGTTCATATTGCCTATATACAAACCAACCATCCGACTGTGCATTGAATACTGTTGTCATATCTGGTCGGGCGCCTCTGCTATTCATCTCAGGTTTCTCGACTGGCTCCAAAGGAGAATCTGTAATGTGATCGTTCTCGACCTGGCAGCTCGACTGTAGCAACTTTCTCACCAGTGTGATCTGGCTTCCCTCCGTCTCTTCTACAAATGTTTTCATGGCTTCTGCTCCGACGAGCTTAGCTTACTGACGCCCCCTCCACAAGAATTTACTCGGGTAACCAGACTGGCAACAAGGTCCCACTATTTAAGAGTTGCATCTACCCAATGCAGTCGTCACTTCTATTCCATTTAACTTCTTTTCTCGAACTTACTGCCTGTGGAATTCCCTACCTGACGGCTACAATATCCAGGAATTTAAATTCAATGAAAATAGCAATCTTTTAGACACTTGATACCACTCTTTTCCTCATCCTTTCCACATCATACCTTATATCTTGTTCTTTTCCTTTCTGACTCTCCCTTCCTCACTCTTTCTTTCTCATATTCACAACTGTCATCCACCGGTATTCCTATCCTTTTCTTGCCCCATTTTCTGACCCCCCATGTAGCCTTCGTCTTTTTCTTCGCTCTCATCCTACATTCAGTTTCATCTATCATTCAAGCAAAATTTATTTTAGTAATCCTTACTTTCATCTAACTCATATATATATGAGTTTTTCCTTTAAAAGTCAACTAACGTATTGCATTTAAAAATCCACTGACACATTGCATTTCTCAGAATTATTATTAGCAAAAGCCTCATAGAATTTTCCATCAGAAAGGTAATTTTTTAAACTCTAGTAGCACTGACCATTACATTCACCAAATAAAGAAATGAATGTAATGGGAAAAGATTAGATACCCATTATAAGGTTTCTGCTTTAACATCTGACTTTTCTCAACTTTCTAACTTTAAAAACATATATATATATATATTGTATATAGTATATATTAATGCTTTTACTGTCCAATAAAACTAAGAAAATGAATGAAAGTAATTTTGCTCAAATATACCATGCTCTATAATTTTGGTCCTAAAATAATGAACGAACTAATTTTTTTAAGATTAATGCAATGGTTATTTTTTATATAATTAATATTAAATAAATTTGTACAAATGAAAGATTTTTGGTAAAAGCAATAAAGAAGAGATAATCGGGCACTAATTTGTTAATCTTTTCCATCCTAAAGAATATGCTCAGTTCAAACTATGGTTATCCAAAGATAGAACGAATCCGGACAAAGTAAAACCAAGCCGGTCAAGTGGAAAAGTTTTAGAGATATGCTTCTGAGAAATGCAATGTGGCAGTGGATTTTTAAATGCAATACGTTAGTTGACTTTTAAAGGGAAAACCGCAATACCTCATACTTATTAGCACAAGCCTCATAGAATTTTCCATCAGAAAGGTAATTTTTTAAACTCTAGTAGCACTGACAATTACATTCACCAAATAAAGAAATGAATGTAATGGGAAAAGATTAGATACCCATTATAAGGGTTCTGCTTTAACATCTAACTTTTCTCAAATTTCTAACTTTAAAAACATTTTTATGAACATGAATTCAGTAAAGAAAAAACTTCGTCATGAATAAATTCTCGTGTTCCTCTTTTCTTCCAGGATTGTATAATAGTTTGGATTCATCGCTTAATGAAATGCCTTGATGTGTAAAGTATTGAAAAATAAAGTTTATTATTAAAATCTTTGGATTCTACATGACTTTTTATGAAGTTTTATAACCTTGGATCTATTAAAATTTTAAAAACTTGGGCCTATGGAAAGATATGGTTCAAAATTAAAATTTTTCGCTTCTAAATCACTTTTTATGAAATATAATATTGGCCTATTAAAATATTATAATATTGGGCCTATTAAAATATTAAAATATTGGGCCTATGGTAAAATATAGATTGTAATGAAAATGTTTTGCTTCTAAATCACTTTTTATGAAATTTTAGAATATTGGATCTATGAAAAGTTTAAAATTTGGGACCTATGGAAAAATATGGTTTATAATTAAAATGTTTTGCTTCTAAATCATTATTTATGAAATTTTATAATACTGGGACTATTAGAATTTTATTATATTGGGTCTATGGAAAAATATAATTTATAATTTAAATGTTTTGCTTTTAAATCACTTTTTTATGAAATTTTATAATATTGGACATATTAAATTAAATTAAAATATCATATTTAGTTAATGAATGTTTTCTTTACTTATTCAGTTTTTGTCAAGTTTTCCGTCCATTTTCAGTTTCTTTTTTCGCTGGGTATATTTATTTTTATCTGAAACAATACAATCTATAGAGAGCGCTTTTTTTTTCTATCTTTGAATATGAAGCTCATGATTTACATTTACATAAACATGAACATTTACATAATTAGAGATTTGTAATGATTTTTGTAACGATAAGGGCAAATGAAGTGCAAATACCTACGATAATATGTGAACTTAATTGTTATGATCAGGGCGTTTCACAGTGACGTACTGTTAACAGCATGCGTTCTTATAATATTATTACTGCCGCTCTTTCACTGACGTTGTTAATGTGACAATTAATCTATTTTATCCTCTACACATTTGAAATCATTACACAATTCTTTCGTCACGATTGTAGGTCGTCATAGCTACTCAACTTCCAACTCTTTTCCTTCGTATTTTTTAACTTCAGACAGGTGCAGAAAAAAAGATAGATTGAGAGAACGAAAGAGAGAGAGAGAGAGAGAGAGAGATAGAGAGGGAGATAGAGGGAGAGGGAGATAGAGAGAGAGATGAAGAGAAAGAATTCGCACTGATTAAGCTGAATTGATCGATACCTTGTCATATGTTGACGTCATACGGACTGCTAAATTTCGCATTGTGTGATTGTTGAAGCAAGTATTTAAAAAAATGCACTATTCTTTTCACTTGGTTGGAATCCTTCCTCTGCTTATTGAAATTTCTCTTTTTTCTTATATATTGCATAAATAAAGCACGTACATGATTATAGTATACTTTTTTTCGTTATGTGATTAGGTGACAATGTTAAATATTCAATAACTGCAACTGTTTGGCTCTTTTTTATTTTTGTCTTGTACGCTGTGCGTTTTCCAATCTCCTGTTTTCAGAAAATGACAAATAGTTTATCATTTGCTTAACTTTCTTCTATTTATGATTTCATACTTATCCGATATTACAACAGTGCTACTCGGAGATGTATGTGGAAGTTGAGGCAGCAGACGAGATTCTACAGTATAGTGAGAATAATATGGATAAATCATGTGGGCAGAGAGAAACTAAGAAACCTAGAACAGATAATACAGTTTATACATACACCCAGAAAGAGATTTAAAGATTCTAAAACATAAGAGAAAAGACGACTTGGAGACTTTGGAACTTACAGGACTTACAAAAGTTAAACGTAGCAAACAATGCGCAAGCAACCCAGTAGATAAATGAATGACAAAGCAAAGACTAGGAGGGATAATAGAAAGACATATATTGAAAACAGTTTTAAAAGTAAGGTTGTTTTCGATAGCCATGAACATGCAAGTCCTTACAAGGTAGGCTGCATTGAACAGGTTTTCAAGCAAAAAAAATTGATTTAATGAGTACCCTCACAAATTAATACTATTGCAAAGTGACCAAACTAACTCCAATTTTTTTCCTTTATATTTTTAAGTTTTATAAATATATCCGTTATATATATTTTTGAACATGTCATTATTTATATAGTTTGGAGTCAAAATATATCGCATCAAATTTTAATAAGAAATTTGTTGTGGATTCCGGATGTGGAACCGCACAAAATAATAAACAACAAAAACAGATATGATTATAGAAAAGTAGGTTATATTGAAAATAACATACAAACTGGAACGCGGGTTACTCAATTCAGGAATACTATTAGTAGAAATAAATATATACAAGTCTTGAAGTGAAACCGTTGGAAATAGTATGTCCGGGTAACTTATTCTAGATGAGTGGAACTCAGTGCTAGTCTGGTCTCTGGGTAACTTCGGTATCTGTCGGAACTCTTCGATAACTGTAATGGATATCTACGATTACTCTCCACGGTTCTGCCACTACAACTGTGATTCCAGATCACTGTTCGCTTCATGGCAATATTATATGTACATTCAGTCGAGTCCATTATCATATATAAAAATAGGGAGATCCCACAACAAAGTTTAACAAAATAATGTTTATGCAATTGAAATTATGGGTTGGTAGCGTAACAGATGTCGACCGATGAAGTGAAATCAGTGAGCCGAATCCAAATTCCGTTTGCTTTCGCATCGATTCCCATATGAAGTGCATAAATTCGTCTCTTGCTTTCGCAGCTATGGATTAAATATCAGTGAAACTAGGACTCTCTAGCCTTGGGTGACAATTACTTTAAATGAAATAATTAATTTCAAATTCTGAAAAGGCCAATGAGAGATCGGGCCACTGTATTTCTCGAAAAGTCATATATAATAAATAAAACAAAATTTAGAGCTCCATGATCCCCCATGTAAAGACGAGACATGATATTAAGTAAATCAAATGAACATTTTGCTTTTGATAATTTTTTAAAATATTTCTAATTCAGAAACTGAATTAATTAAAAGTGAGGCATGTAGCCAATGTAAGATTTCTGTTTGCAAAAAATCCCTAATTGCGTATGCATTAGAAAAGGAAGCAGTATTATTATTATCATTAGTAGTAGTAGTAGTAGTAGTAGTAGTAGAACAGCTTTTGTGAAGTGTATATCCAAATATGTCCTCGTCGCCCTGTATCTAGAAATTGATATAAAGAGACAAAATCGAATGTTAGGAAAAACTTGGTAAACGTTTAAACCCTTGTATCACTAATTCGGAAGTAAAACAGCCAATTATTGAATACTGACTTTCAGAGTTCAAACAAAATCTAATTTTACTGAAAGGATTTTTTTTAACGGGATAACAACATTTTCTTGGTCATATGAAGCCGGGAATTAATTTTTATGGCATTTTAAATTTTTATCCTTTCAGATTTTAGGGTTTACTTTTTGCCTATATCTGGGGCAGCTAACAGATGCTATTATCCGGGTCAGTGTGTACTGGGATACAACAGCAATAAGATGTGATTCTACTCACCTCAAAAGCTTCCGATTAAAGGCCTTTCTGATCATACTCAGGAAAAGCAAATAATTTGTTAATTAGATCTCTAACAGATTGAAAAAATAATCATGTAATTTAGCATGCACCTATTTATTGGATAATATAATGATAAAAAATTTCGATAACTTGGATATTCTCATGATCATAATTACGTGACCTTCATTTTAGGATGAAAAATGTAGTTTTTTTTTATTGGCCTCAAATGTTGGAATTCAGTTTAGTTGGATTATGACCATTTTTTCTCAAAAGTAAGAAGAAATAGTGAATTAATTAAAGTTGTCATTTATAATACTATAAAATAAAATTACCGTGCTATAGATGTGCAAACATCAATGAGGTGTTTACAAATTTGTACCAATGTGCAGACAAAATAAGCTTAAAGACTATTTAGATGTTGAATATGACAGCAGGTGGTTTAATTATTAACGGTTTGAAACCTGAACACGGCGAACCGATTCCAAATTCCATTTTTGGTACTGTGCTAATAAAATTAAGAAAGGTATTGATCGCTCTACACTGTATTCACATACGTGTTATTTACTGGGGTTAATTGTGTTATTCAGCATGAGTTAGTATCGGGTTAGAAAAGAAATCTGAATAGAACAAGAATGTAGCTCTGGCGAAGCACATGCTATGTAACTAATCAATGATTCTATGATACCGAAATCGATCGACATAATGAATTGACCATTGAAAGGATTTCACTTCTCCCTGGGCACCAACAACAAGTGGCTTTAAACGAAACGAGATAGTCATTAGAAAATGAGTTTTTATTCCATTACTGCATTAGTTGTCTAAAAGTTTGAGATCAGTGACTGCGTCATCTCAACTTTATTAATAACTAGGTGATCTTGTCGTTAGGGTTGTGTTTAGAAAACCAATTTTATTTCTTCTCAACCCTTTATTTTTTAAATTTGATTGAGACGAATAGTCTTAAGAGAGACAATATATCATTAGGTTTTTTTCTTACCGAATACATGTTTTATAGAAGAGCTTTCATATCAAGAAAAAAAAAACAGAAAATAATAGATATTTTTGTGATTGAAAAAATTAGCGAAAGTTACACTGCACTCATTACAAGGAATTTTACAACTTTTTAGGATTTTATCAAATAGTCTTTTTTGTGTATATACAGTACTGTGCAAAAGTATTAGGACAAGAACTATTTTATCTTTTATGAGGCATCAAAATAATTGCGACAATTTACCAATCGCACCTAGTATATATACAGTACTGTGCAAAAGTATTAGGACAAGAACTATTTTATCTTTTATGAGGCATCAAAATTAAGTTTAAAATCACCCCTGTCCTAACATTTTTGACCACTACTGATAGTGTGCAAAAGTATTAGTACAGGAATGATTTTTCTAAAAACCTCACTGAAATTCAAATACATGGAGAAAAGCCAAGTAAATTGTTAGTAAATATTGATTATTTAAAACTAGATGTAAAAGAAATGTATTGAAAAAAATGTTATATATAATTTTCCTATTTTCTATTAATCAAGTTATTTGGAAACTACTCATTATTCTGTTATCCATGGATATGACTGACTTTTTCTCTTATTCCCCCATCTTGAATTGATAAATCTAATGTTACTTTGCAAAATACACTTTGGGAACATATACCAGCTGCTTGGCGGAAGATATCATTACATACATTGAAGAAGATTTTGATGTCAATGTCTGACAGAAAGAAGGGTGTGATAAACAAAAGGCTATTATACTAAATATTAAATTTATTTTGTAACAAGAATTGTTACTTTTTGAAGAATCAAATACAATTACATTAATTAAATTGTTTATTTTCTGTCAATATGCTTCATAAAAGATAAAATAGTTTTTGTCCTAATATCTTTGCACAGTACTGTAAATAAATAAATAAATAAATAAATAAATATATATATATATATATATATATATATATATATATATATATAAAGTTCCAGAAAATGTGCTATGGTTAACATTTTATTTATTTTTTCATATGATCTTATATATTCCTGATATATTCCTAATATGATCTTAAATATTCCTAAGATATTCCTGATAGTTCAAATAAAATTCATCCTTGATAACAGCTTAGTGTGAACCTGAAACTGAATAAAACATTTAGATGTAACCCTATAGAAAACAATCAATGTTGTTATTTTTATTTTTTTAACAGTATAGGTTTATTCATTGTTTTTTAACAATGAATAAACCCACACTGTTAAAAAGAATGTAAAGTGTGTGGAGCGAACGATAAGCGAATATATCTATTCCTACAAAATAGATTTAAACAAATCATCTTGATACTAAGAAAAGAACTAATTTATTTTGTTTTATCATGGATTCTGACTAGTTTTGAGAACCAAAGCGAAGTGTCTGATTAACTTGGGTTACATTGATTATAATATTCAGGATGGTTAGTTACATACTAATTGTAAACTGCGGGATTATTTTTGGATGAAACGAAGCGATTTTGAATCTCACAAGAAACGGTAGACACTTGACGTTGCTTATTAACCAATAAATCAGATGGCGGTAAAGTAGAAAAAAACTTGCGTAAGTGGTCCGAAGATTTATTTGAGCTAAAACAAGTATAGTCTTAATGTCACATTCAATGAGAATTTTAATAATGTTTCCCTCGAAACATCGTTGAGATAACATTTCAAATGTTGGTTCAAATATAATAGATAACGTTTGAAGGCTTCTATCTTGGCCAGAAATCATTTGAAAGGGATCCGTATTCTGAAAGTAAAACACTAACTCATAGTGAATGTGTTCGCGCTGAAACAATGGAAAATAGCAGCGCGAGAAAACGAAGTGGTGATGTTTTCGCTGATCGAGTGAAAATATTCAACGCGATGTACTAAGCGTTAATATGCATTCTGATTATTTGTGCTAAGTACAGGATTCTAGATTAAAATATTTTATCACCCAGATCTGTTATATCGCCTCTCTTCATTCCAGATGTCTCGTTCCGTGTCTTATGGATTTTGCCAAAGCTAAAATCATCATTTGAAAAGAAGAGAGTATGTACGAGATTAATAGGCGGAAATGAAGCAGCTTATGGTAATCCTTAAATGTATTATTAAAGAAAAATTGTAAATTCGAATGGTAGTTAAGAAATTACTCCGAGAAAACAATAAGCATATTTTTAAACGGAATCATGCTCCTTGCACTAGATTCACACCAGTGTAATCTTTGCCAAAGAGTTAAATCAATGCGATTCAATGCATAGCTTATCTTTAAATTTATTGATTAGATAATGACTGGAATGATATCATCTATTTCTTTTTCTTTTTCTTTCAAATTTAGCAAGGTGATAATGCCACTAAGACACAAGAGGCTTTTTAGGAGCGAAAGAAAATTAAAAGATTTTAGGAAGAATATACGAAACCTATTCTAGGAAAGGGATGTGCGTTGTGGTACAGTTAATATCGGCTCAGAAAGAGAAATCGTTGAGCTGTGTTCAAATTCCAGCTGAATACCTTGCAATCACTTATGCCGAAATACTCTTGGGAAATGTATTAATCCGTCTCTTCCCTTTAGCTATGGGTTAAATAACAGGATAGATTAGGTTTTATAATAACCACTCCACCGCAGAATGTAATGGAAAACTACTGCGGCATAATCTTCTGCCCAGTCCGTCATAAGTGTATTACTTATGGCTCTTAACTGACACAATTTATGCAAAAAAGTATATGCCACTATTCCTGTTGGTCAAAGTCCGAAGGAGTGTAAACCGGGATAAAAGTTAACCGATATACTCCTATTTTTTAATGTTTGTTTCTTATTTATTTCATGTGAATGCTTATTGCTGAATCTTTCTATCCGTTACTTTTTCATGTTTTTTTCTATTTTCTCTTATAATACTTTGTAGTGTACTTTTTTTATTGTCATGTTAATTCATATATTCGAATTTTATCTATCCTTTTCTTGCAATCTATTTCTTCTTAGTATCCAACATTTAAAAAATATCTTCCGATCAGCATTCATTTACCAGTGAAAACAAATATTATTGAAACATTTACAAGTTAAACTTAGTTAAATGCTACATTAAACATAATTAGGCTGTATTTAGTGCGATTTACTGGAATACACGCAAAAAATTTGGCAAGACAGCAAAATTCATAAGCAGAGAAGTTAGAATTCAGACAATAACCTGACATTAGAAGAGATATGTCAACGATGGAATCGTTTCAATTTTCGGCGAAGTATCCTTGAATGTGCGTTGTGGTGTAGTGGATTTCTTGAAACGAGAAATCGGGGAACCGAGTTAGAAATCCAGTGGAATTCCTTGCATTTAATTAAGCGCAAATACCCATGGGAAAGGTATTAATCCGTTCCTTCTCTCCAGGTATGGGGTAAATAACAGGACAGATTGAGTTCTAAACTCTTTGCTGGAAACTAGTCTACCGCCGAAATTAATGACAGCCTACTGCGAGATAATCTTCGAACAAGTCTGTCATGTCTCTTTCTAGACATGATCGTCCAAGCGTGTATCACGTATGACACTTAAATGACTGATACTTGGGTTACTGTAAGAGTTGTATAAGACGGGATAATATCATTTAATAAAGGGAAAGTTATAAATCGGTACCTTGTAATAGTAGGATTAGCTTTTTCTTTAGAGAAACTGTTCATCATTAATTGCCCAAAGGTCCGGCATTACTGTCAGTAAAATTGTATATGTTTTTTTTCCTTAAATATGTTTTCACTAAAATATGATTCGAACTTCCACTGCCGTTGTCTCAAATAGTTTAGAAAGTAAGCCTCTTGATTATGACATTATTTTCTTCTCAATTTGCATGTAATACTCACTGTCGTTATTGCTGCCGTCGAAAGTTAAATGACATGTTTCTGATATTTGCTACAATGTTATCTGATTCTGTAGCTCCAGTCTTTATTAAAGCTTAATCTTTACTGTCGAATTTCTAAATCTTAATCTAAAATAATTCTTATAAATACCTAATATTTGAAAAATTTCTAATCCAATGAAACGTGATACATAGCATCCTTAAAAGAGTCTCTATTACAGAAGTATATTTCAGTATAAGGTTAGAATTCATGTGTGAGAATTTGAAAATTTAAAAATTCTCTTATTAATTAAATGTTTCAAACATTTTCAGTACTAATTTAAATTTTATGAAATTCTGGAATTATATATATATATATATATATATATATATATATATTAACTATACCAACAACAATACCAATAGTAAAACTAATACCAATAGCAATAGTAAAATTAATCAAGCTATAATTTAAATCGTCTTGTATAGCCCACCGAGAACAAACTCAGAGGGAGAAAAGTGGAAGCAAAAAACAAAAAAAAAAAAAACGAAGTACATGAACAAAAAGTCAAGCACTCGTAAGAAAGAAAAAGAACAAGACGAAAACCCTAACACTAAAGCGCTCAATACAAAAGCAGAGTAAACAAAGATAGCAAACTCTTGCTTAGATTTTATCTCTCTCTCTCTCTCTCTCTCTCTCTCTATATATATATATATATATATATATATATATATATGCATAATCACTATTCCATCAATGTTTATCAAAAGATTTTCACTTTTTTGGTATAGACGACCGCCAGCAGTCCAAAAAATAGCCTGTGCATAAAGAAACAGACAGTCTTTTTCGGAAGAAAAATACAGGCACACTATAGAGAGATAGGAGCAACTTATTATTTTTTAATCCAAGTCTCTAAAGCAGAAAGTGGCAGTCTGTACGGCAAGATAAGTCTGTCTTATATTAGCTTCATAAGTCGGCATGCATCAGGAATTATACACCTTCTTATATCTTTTTCGAAGTTACAGATATCAAGTCAAAGCATTACTCCAAGTGACCTTCTTGCTTGTCTCATTAGTACGTTTTATTTCAGATGAGAATTCCAAAAGGAAAACATTACTTTTGAGCAAATAATTATTCATAAGATACTCTATCGATTGATAAATTATGTTTCAGGTCTGTGGAATGGCATGTTGACCAAGAAAGGCATAAAATTATGATTCTCTTTTAAGTATATGTTTCGAAAGGAAGAAGAGACACATTTGTAGCTATTAATATACTTGGTCTGTCTGTTAACGAACAAACTCATCGGTCGTAATTGATCAAGAGTGATAAACTATTGTCTGTGATGTTCTTTATGGAGTGAATTGCTTGTAAAATCCTATTGAGTGATTTTTTATAACATGACACTATACAAATATAATTCTTAAGGCAATTTTCTGATGATGGTTTGTTCGTGAATTTTATAAAATTTAGCTATATACTGGAATAACCTACTGCAATGAAATTGGCTTAATCTTTAGTAGAATAAAACAGAATATATTGAATAATGATATTAGCCAACTGATGAAATAGTAAAGCCCAATCATAGGATTAATAGTAAACAATGTCAGATAACATGATTACATTTCTTCTATGCATAAGTAATGTATTCTATGATTATTAATAAAGGTCTAATTCTTTTTTATGAGTGTAAAGTAGCACCTCTACTCGGAAGCTTGAGTTAAAGAGAATGAAAGCTAGTAATTTGGAAGCAGTTAGAACCGACACTACGGGCCATATTAACCTGTACTTCTTTTTTTCTAGTTGTAACCCCCTACGAACTACTATTGGTCCGTCTTTCATAGGGCAAAATGATTATATATATATGATTTGAAAAGGAGTTATTTCCGAAACCTGGGTTTCAACCTTTCGGTATTTTCTAAAAACTTGCTAAAGTAGTTTTGTTTTCATGGCATATCAACCAGAGCCGGTCATTTATTGCCAACTAAATCTTATTTATTTATTGCTGGTAATACCTTTTTCTTTCAAAAATTTATTGTTGTTTTTATATAAGTTTTGTGTTTATTAATACTTTTTTTTCGAGTATCAAGATTCATTTTTAAGGGCAGGGTCCCCAAGTCTTACCATGTTATTTAAACCATAACTGGAGGGAAGGGACGGATTAATATCTTTCCAAAGGTTACCAGTGCTTAGGTGAATGCAGGATATTCAACTAGAATTCGAACTCGGCTCACCGATTTCTCTTTCCGAGCCGATGTCCACTGCACCACAACGCACATCCGTCACTAAACGCTTACAGCGCCTGATATTCCCAAGCGGTCACCCATCTAAATACTGACCAAGCTCAAGGTTGCTTAACTTCGGTGATCGAGCGAGAACCGGTGTATTCAACGTGATAGACCGTAAGCCGTACTTGCTAAAGAAACTCATAATTAAGACATACAAGTGTAACAATTTATGTACATTCTCCCAGGGAGAAAAATTAGCTATTATGCTGTTCTCAGAACGAACAAAATAACTAAATGAAAGATTAAAAATGATTTCCTGATATAATCACATCTATAAATACATATAACAATTAACGAAATTGTTCTAAGATCATTAGATAACCCATTTTGAAAATGTTTTGGTTGTTTGAACATTCCAGCCGGGCGTTCGTAAACAATGCATGTTCGAGCTTTTGAAAAACGCTAAAATCAGTTATTGTATATCGCCGAAAGTTTGAAACCTAGTTTTCAAAAATCACTCATTTCCAAAAGAAAATTATTCAGAATTTTTACAATATAAATGTATTGATCACTTTTGAATTCATCTGTGTACTGGTCTAAATTAATTATGACTAAAAGCTAACAAACGCAACACATCTTTGTGCTCGGGCAGAGCGCACCTGAAAAAATATTGAAAGAAGTCCGGTCGCGGCAAACAGTTGCCCATGACAACAAGTGAGCTATTTTTGGTCTCGCCATATTAAATCCATCTTGTGCCTCATTTGGCCATCTCTCAGTTGTGTTTCTGTTTTCGGAGAGGACACGACAACAAATGAGAAATGTCTCATCTACCCTGGGGATGCATCTTTTTCTTTAAATAAAAAAGGGTTGGTCGGTAGAAAATCGACGCCAGTAACAAGCTGGTTCGTGGAACCGGGCACGATTTTGACTTGATCTATATGTACGCGCTTGGGTTTCCCACTTTAATCCAGCCTAATAATTCTCCTATCACCTTTGTAAGACCATTAAATTAAAGTGTATATCTGTTCGATTCATATCTAACAGCAATGAAAATATTAACCGTTTCCTTATGAGGAAACATTTGACAGTCACTGACTGAGCGATAAGTACTACTTTTGGTTGAAATTTAATAAATATATAAATCTTTGAGAATATTTTTTTTCAAGAAAATAGGTTTCTCAAGTCCACCATCTATTAATACACTTTCCTATATTCATGAGAACTTACTACTTATTTTTTGTTTAAGTAATGTAAAATATAACAATCTTTTTTTTCTCTCATTATTTTCTTATCAACTCACTTGTGCTAGCCAATTTAATTGTTACTGCTGTTGAAAAGTTTTAGTTGATTGTTTCCTGTTATTATTTGTGAGTAAGGATGTTTAGCATAAAGAAGTATATGCATCTGTCACTCGAAGCCATTTTAAGCTATTGATTTAAGAATGCTTTCTTATACAAGTGACAATTTAAATATTTCTGAACGAGCTTGATGTTATCCTTGATGCCATATTAAATCCTGGATCTGACAATAGTATCTAACAATATGACTCAAGAATTTAGAATAATAATTTGTTTTCATAGCAATAAGTAGCATCTGGCCAAACTACATCTAGGAAAGCCTATTCTATGTTCAAAAATCATATCTCTTACTAAATTTATTCAAATGGTTAAGAATTGCATTTGCCAAAGACCATAACTCCGATATTAGCATAAGCATTTGGAATTCGAAATTGTTATGGTTTCAAATTTCCTGGAAGCCTGCGTATCTATGCATAAAAAATAACTGTAACATTTTTTAAAGATGGAAGGATTTTAAATCTACTTCACACATGTGTAATCTTTTCCAAAAAGTTAACTCAATGCAATTTAATGCATAAAAATAAAAATGATTAGTACGAGGTGTATTCTTTTAAATTTTCTAATGTAGAATCTTTTAATCAAGCGAATTTCCATTCCTTTCTGCATTGCCATCTGTCATCATTTGGAAGTGCCGGAAAAGCAAACAATAGGATGATATAAGCCCAAGTGGTTGAAATTTCGTAAACGAAATTGTTCGGCAACTGTCGATTGATGTGCGAGTTTGAAGTCACACGTCACCGTGAATCAAGGTTTGAACATACTTACATTGATGGTATGCACTCTTCCAAAAAGTCTAACAACCTTAGAGTATAATTACAGTAATTCCCGGTTTTAGATATTAACATCAAACAAGTAAAACAATTCGTTTTTATTAGAAGACGGAAAGTGAAACAGTGAAATTCGAAAGCGCTTTGAGATAAGAGAATTGTCTTTTAAAAAATAAATCACAGTATTAAAATGCAAGAAAATTAACTTTAAAAAAATAACAAAAACAAGTTAATTATTATGCAATACGAGTCCTTGTCTATAAGAGTGCATGCTCGAAAGTCACCTAGCAGATTATGGGAAAACTTTAAGCTAAAAATGTTTAAAATAACATACACTGAACACGTGAGAAATGACGAGGACTTAGAAAAAAATGTAAAGAAATAATAGATTTATACACTTGAAATTCTTATGTCACATAATGAGGGAAGATGATTTTGAAATTGCTTTACACTGACAGGAGATATTGAACGCAAGAGGAACAGAAAAAACAGTACATATTTTATCTAACGAGCTTGTGTGAATGAATGACAGAATAGAAATTAGGAGAGGCAGCAAATCGAGAATGTTTTTAAGGCTACTAAAAATGTGGTGGGCAATGATCGTCAACGTTGCAAACCGGCATTGCTTATACAATATAATTTCGGTTTAAACTATAGGTTGGCTCTGGGGGAAATGAAAAAATCGAAAATATGTCTGAAGAGGTGTTTGCAACAGAGACTACATGGCGTCCCCAGGAGATTGATGGACTTGAAAAACGAGCAACCTAGACATTGTATACCTATTTATTTATTTGTTTAACCTGAGAACACTAACCATCAGTATATAGCACCCAGCTTAAATAACGCTATATTAATTACAATTTAATCCAATTTTCCGTACCTGATTTTCCTACCTAAATAATATTATTTTCAGTTGCTTTAATTAATGTTAAAACAAAGTACAAATTTTGAAGTGCCGGCATGTAAGATATTTTAAATAAAGATGTATATTTAATATTTTTTGATATTTTCAAATTCGATTATGATATACCCATGGTTAGTAGTGGTGTAACTTTAATTGAGGATTATTGTTCCAGGGTTAGATATCTGTTCAGATCACATCTCTATAGCAGTGTAATGTTTTACAAAAGCAATTATATAAAAACAGGTTTTCTCCCACTCATGAGCCTGCGTCACAATTTGAAATAAGGTATCAAAGCGAATACTGTGCTAATATGAGTGAAACATTGTCTATTTAATTCCTGACAAAAACTGTTGCTATTAGCGACCTTAATAGGTTAACATCAGAATGAAATCGATTAAGTTTAACGATTATTCTTTGGAAGAGGCAATTCTAATTGTGATAAAAGTATATTGATTGTTTAAATTGTCAGTCTAGTGCTCGAGGAATGTTGAACAGTAACTGTGCCTGTCAGCTGATATTACAATTTTGCCTCATGTTATAATGATGAGTTATCACTATTAGTTTTGATTACATTTTCATTTATTCATGCTCAACATATGCAAGAACATGAGCCTCTCGTAATAGACGAGGTTTTTATTGAAATTGTAAGATGTGTGAGGTGCAGCTCATGGGATATGTGAAAAAACGCTTCATCGGAAATTGAACAGGTTAAATTCATAAGAGTTGGAAGAACATATTCTTGGGATTTGCTTTCAAAGACTAGCATTTCGTGTAAATAGGCTGTGTGCAAGCTGCATTTACCCTAGTCGGGTTGAGCCGGCTTCCTCCTTTTGAAGGAAGATTCATTAGGATTTGTTTAATGACAGGGTCTCAAGTTCTACCCTGTTATTTAACCCATCACTGGAGTGAAGGGACGGATTAATACCTTTCCCAAGGGTACCAGTGCGTAAGTGAATGCAGGTTATTAAACTGGAATTCGAATTCGGCTCACCGATTTCCCTTTCCAAGCCAATTTTCACTGCACCACAACGTACATCCGCCATTAAACGCCTACAGCACCTGGTATTCCCAAGTAATGACTAGGTTCAACGTTGCTTAAATCGAACGTGATCGAACGAGAAACAGTGTATTCAATGTGATATGACCCTAAGCCAAAATAATAAAAAAAAATAAAAAATAAGCTGTCTTAGTGGAACTTACTAATCCCTGCTAAGAATGAAATACGAAGGGAATGAGGATGGTTAATCTTGGTATATGCGACAAGAAGGGTGTTACAAAGGAAATTTAGAATTGGTGTATAGTTCTTCGTCTGAATATTTTCAATGGAAATCGCCAAAGAATAGAGAATGTTTTGTAACATATTCTCTTTTCAAAAGAAACTGCGGGGTGTAATACAATTTGTACAAAATTGCTTCATTGATTATATTGATATTGTTCATAAATTATTAAAGAAATATAAAGGCGTTAATTACTGGATTTGCATTAAAATTCCCTGAAAAAATATTCTGTCTTCAATCAGTTAGATTACTTATCATATTTTTGAAGCATGTTCTTATTCTTGTCCTTTCAACATTTCTTTTACTTGAGAGTCTATTATTCTCTGTAACTTATTATGTCTCATTGTATGTGCGTTTTGGTGCAGTTGATATCGTCTCGGAACGATAAATCAGGGAGCCGAGTTCGAATTACAGTTGAAACCTTTGCATTCACTGACGCGCAAATAACCTTGGGAAAGGTATTAATCCGTCTCTTCCCTCCAGTTATGGGTTAAATAACAGGACAGATTTGGTTCTATAGCCTCGGCTGGCAACCAGGCTATCACAGAAATTAATGGCAATCTACTGCGGGATAATATTTTACCTTTTCAGTCAGGTCTCTTTTGAGACATGATCGCCCAAGCGTCTATAACGTATGGCACTTAACTGACTGACTGAAACTATTATGTCTCATTGGCTCTAACGCCTTACTTACATTAAAACTAGTAAACTTTGTGGACGAAATATATCACATATAACACACTTGGAATTTTTTAAATAGTCTCAGTGAAAATCACTGGAGATTCAGGATTTTTATTCTCACAAATGTTCACATCTTGAGGATCTGAGAGATTATCTTTGTCTCTTTCCTATCAGATGAAATTCGCTTAGAAAAAAATAAAAGAGGAAAAAACGTTCCTGCTTTTTCGCCAGGCTACGGATAATAAAGGCTGCTATGCCGACGATATGTATTCATAGTTGGCATGAGAATGATCACGCCGAAAAAGTAACAAATATACCAAAAAATAGGAAACAAGATAAAAGTTTTAAAACAGAAACTATGCTCAGAATCTGGAAAGACAGCCTGTTCCTCGAGTCCTTATAAAATTCATGATTGTGGAATTAATAAATATAAAAAAGTTCAAATACCTTGGTTTATCGACAATATATAAAGAATTTTTATAGGACATAAAGAAAGTAAACAGAGAATAGAATGCCAAGCAGTTGTTTGGCTCGTAACTGAGAGCTACTACAAAACAAAAACATGAACCTAAAAACACTAATCATATTCAGAAATAACAACGTCAGATGGAGACATTGATAACAGTGGCCAACTCATTCAGAAATATCTAAACTGTGAACTAGTTTCAAACGTTTTCTAAAAATCAATCAATCAATCAATCAATCAGTCAATATATATATATATATATATATATATATATATATATATATATATATATATGGTCCAGTAAACCCGTACCATCAAAAGTAAAATATTTAAGTCGATATACTGTCTAAAATGACAGCAACATATATATTGATGTACCTACTAATGAGTATCTTACATTAAAAAGTAAAAAAAATTAATCGAAAACCACTGAGTGTGACAGAAGGGAAATACATACATATATATATATATATACGAGGGTCATTCAATAAATAAGGTGAATCTTTTGTGAATGAGGTCTTTTAATACAGATAGAAGCTTACCGTTTTAATTTTTTTTCCTTTACTTCTTTTTCAAAAGGATTTATTTATTTTTTATTTTTTTTGCAGATTGAAAAAAAAAACTTTGAGAGTTTTGGAGATTAACAAAGATAGCCGACGAAGAAGCATGCTCTAGAATTGAACAGAGATCAGTTAACAAGTTTTTGGTTATTGAATGGCACAAACCAGTTGAAATTTTTAGGAGAATCTCACCTGTGTATGATGCCATATGTTTCAGTTAAAAATGACTAAAAGTGGGCTAAATTGTTTAAAGAGGGACTGAGTAGTGTTAAAGGTGAAGATAGTCCTGTGAGGCCTACAGAAATGAGGTCTCCTGAGGTGATCGAATCAGTCAATGACCTCAGTCAGTCTGAGAGAAGGGTGACAGTGGATGACATTGCAAGAACTTTGAGCCTGTCTGTTGACACACAAAATTGTCGATAATGACCTTGTTTACTCAATGATCAGCTGCCGGTGGTGACCAAGATGCAAACGATGCAGACCATCAACGAGCTGGGTTGGGAACTGCTTCCTCATCCCCCTTACAGCCCAGATCTTACCCCTTCAGACTTTCACCTGTTTGGTCCCTTGAAAACGTCCACAAGTGGCACGAAGTTTGAAAATGACGATTAAGTCAAAAGTGCTGTGAGCGATTTGCTGAAACATCAGTCCGAAGATTTTTACGCTGAGGAAATATGGAAGCATGTGCACAGATGAGAAATCTGTGTGACACTACTGGGAGACTACGTTGAATAAAAAAACAAGTAAGCTTTTTTCTGTATTAGAAGGCCTTATACCAAAAAATTCACCTTATTTATTTAATGATCCTCGTGTATATATATATATATATATATATATATATATATATATATATATATATGCTGACGCTTTTGTTAGTCCGTCCATCACACCCTCTAAAATACTCATTTCTTTTTCGATCAAAATTAAATTCTTGGCGGGAATTTTACGTAGGTAATTGTCTACAGATTAATTAGTTTTACTAGAGTGCGGAACTTACTACTAACATTTTCATTTAATTATTTGGAAGTATTGAGTTCTATTTAATATACAAAATACTCTATCTTAAAAGTTACCAATTAAAATTGTAAATAGTTTTTTTCTTGCTTTTTATCTATTTATTTAGATACAAAATCTTGTGACTTCCATTTCTACGTACGTACGTTTCTCCGTCAAACCCTGTTAAACAGTCATTCATTGACCGATCCAAACAAATTTGAAAATGAATTGCTACAATGTTGTTGTTTGAAATAAGACGGGTGGTATTAATCCCAAAATTAAATTTTATTACCAAACATTACGAATATTATTTCAAATGAGCAAGAATTCAGTTTTCAGTTCACCCTGAGTTTGTGAAAAAAATCAGAAGGCCAAACACTTCAAAATGTTTGAATATGACACCAGAAAAAATATTTACGCATAGATATATGTATGTTGCATGCTCAAGGTTAATAAATCCTATGAATTTATTTTTTGCTGTTAACAAGGACAAAGAATAAAAACTTTGTTAAGAAAATATTTACTGTGATGTCCTATAAATTTAAATTGAAAAAAATATTAAGCCATGAGGCGGCGTTTTTGTCAAAGTATTTTACAAATAAATCAGCTTATTACAATTTTATCGATTGGTTTGCGAAATTGAACTAAACGTAGAGTTTCTAGATCTTGGCAAAAGATTAACGATAACATCAAAATAATAATAAATATCGTGAGGATTTCAACGTGCTTAAGAATAATGAAAAAAAAACGCTTCAAAAGAAACAAAGTTTATGTCTTTCAGAGTACGAATGTTTTAAGAGAAATATTTTATAAATTCCAACTGACGAAAGCATTCACTGTTCGATCAATGAATGAATTCACATTAAATCAAGTTCAGATTATTTGGCATACTACATAATCACACGATCTAAATCCAGTTAATAAAGGTTGAAGAAGAATGAATATAAATATACATATATATTTTTAATGATATAAGTAATCTGAACGCTGCTATTAATCACCATATTTTATAATAATAATTATCTTTTTTAAGAATAAATTATATAATATTTATAAAATAAATTATAAACATTGTATAATAATGCAATAATATATCAATATGTTGATAAAACTTTCTAAGCCTTGCAGAACAAAGTCCAATATTCATACAAATATATAACATCATATTCAGTGATTTAAGCATTTTAATTGTCTTCGGTAACTTTATGTTTCGGCTTGTTACATAATTGTTTAATGTATACTCCCTTTACATTACCGTTTTCTGTGTGGCGAATACAAAAACATCTTTTCTTCGCTCTTTTCAATTTCCCGAGCCTCTGAGAAAATTTATATTGACGAACATTAAAAGAGACTGACTTTTGGGCTGAATAAAAAAAACACGGCAAATTTAATGAGATTATGCAAAAATTTACTTTGACCAACGAAAAGGGAGCGGCTTAAAAACTGAGAAAATATAAGGAGCCGATATCCAATTGCTTTTTGATATAAATACGCACAGAAAGATGAATCAACGAGAAAGATGTAAGAGAGAAATAGACAGAGTTCCACGCGTCTAAATAATTACACGGTGATATATTATCAGCCTTTAATAAGAGCAGGCAATTTCGAAGAACTCCATTCAACTACTAAGATAAGAATATATATATATATATATATATATATCCTTTTATTCATATTGTTTATAACTGCATACTTTTATGTAAGAAATGGATTTTTTAAAGCATTTTGTAATATTGCTTCTTGTTTTTCTCTTAGTTGTTGATTTCTTCTTTTTCATAAAGATGGACTCGTCCAGAGTATAATTATACTACTGCCATAGGAGCGAGACGAAAGAATACCGCGTTTTCTCGCGGTAATTCCTTTGACACTGTCAATCTCCCTGCCTCCGGGCGGAGAGTATTAGCCCAGTCGTGGCTCGCCGAAGAGTAGAGTCACGAGTGTGCAAAATTAGACAGATATTTTTGGTTGGGCCATATGGTCCGGAGAACCCACGTTAAAAAGCTTTTTGCCATTTTGTCATAGTGGGAGGGTAAATAAATACAGAATACCGCGTTTTCACAGAAGGTTAACCGGAGAAGACGAGAGTCCAGAGAGAGATTAGCAGTCAGTACACAGTAGCTCATACTAGCTCTGTGCCTCAATTATCGAGAAACTATTACACCGTACCCGCCAGCTTCCGACGCGGATATACTCAGTATACTATGGCTTCACTTCCAGAGACTTGCACATATACTTTTTACTAATCCGCATTCCTGGAGTACTAATCTTCATTCAAGTCTGTATCCTTACGTTAATACACTTATTTTTTTTTTAATCATATCATCCCAAGCAAGGCGAAAACGCCACTGATGCGCAGGGGGCTACGTGAGAGTGAAAAGATTGGGAAAGAGAAAAACCGGAAACCACATCCTAACCATGAAACAAGGGATGAGCCTCTTCACCTGTTCAATAGACGTGGGCGGAGTATGAACCGGGCGATAGTTTAGTCTATCTACTCCAACTGAAAAAAATAAAATAAAAAAAGAGTGAAAAGATTGGAAAAGAGAAAAACCGGAGACCACATCCTAAACAGGAAACAAGGGATGAGCCTCTTCACCTGTTCAATAGACGTGGGTGGAGTGTGAACCGGGCGATAGTTTAGTCTATAACACTCTTCTTGGCTATTTATTGAAACTACGAACCTTTAATTTTGTATTACACGTCCTTGAAAAAGCTACTGAAAATTTAAATGTGTAAATTTGTAAATCAATTCATTATCTTGTTTCATTAAATTAACACGCGTTTCCTTGTCATTATTCGTATATATTTCAAATGTATGCTCCCTAATTGTCTTTAAGTAACATGATTTTTGCTATTCGATACGTTTCGTTTCTCTCTAATCCCTTTCTTATTCTCCTTCGTCCAGCACCTAATATAAGCCGATCACGTTTCGTTTCGCCTCTATCAAATATGTGTCTTATTTTCAATGACTTAATGATGACTGATACCAACAAAAGAGGCAGTCCCACGTAAGCTGCTTCATTGTCGTACGGCATTTTAAGGGTATGATAACGCGAGAGAAAAAAAAGAACAGTCAAAAATAACCCCCATTAAGCTAGCTGGACAGCAAGACTAATGCTTCAGAAGGATGGAAATACTGGATATGTAAAATAGCTAGAGCATTGGGACCAAACTTCGGGGACAAAATAAGGATTAACAAACAACTATTTCTTTACGCTATCGGACCAGACACATTGATAGTATACAACGGTTTGCGATTCGCTTCAGCAGGAAGCAAGGATGTCTTGGACACGGTAATAGCCAAGTTAGATCAATATTTTATCTGATTGACGTATAAACGCTACGTCTTCAACAAAAGAGACCAGGATCAATTTGAAGTCATAGATTCATATCTAACTATGACTCGTAATCTAGCGAAATCTTGTGAATGTATACACGATTCTTTGTTACGCGACCGCATAGTGCTAAGTGTAAGAGACAAATAGTTACGTAAAAGAATGCAACTGTTTCAGCGCTAAATCTCATACAATGTCTTGACATATGCCGAAGTTGTGAAGCTAGGACTAAAGAGATTAAAACTGAGTGAGACCTGAACCTGACTGACGAAATAAAAATACAAAAGAAACAAGCAGATATACCGTAAACAGGAATAAACAGACTGCAACTTCTGCGACAAGACACAGGATAAACAGAAAGAATCGTGTCCCTCGTTGAGCCTAAAATATGACATTTACAACAGTAGAAAACTTATTGCACTGAAATTTCCGAGAAAGAATTCTATAGAAAAAAAACAGTGGTTAAGTTTAAGCATACAATTAACAATATTTATTTTCAAATTTTTCTAGGAAACTGAATGTGAGTATGCATTATGCGTAAACTCGAGGCGGGAGAGAGAGAGAGGTAGCAGTCAGATAAAATTCTCTATACAAATATGATGCTCGATGAAAGAAAATTGTATTTCCAAGTAGACATTAGAGCTACCCTCATAAATCCCAGTTAAATATGTGAATAATCAATCGGCAACGGTATAGCATGAAACTCAAGCTGTGGAATAGAACAGAACAACCTCCATTGCAAAATTACTAATTGTGGGGCGCCATACCACAAAATAAAAAAATATTTTCAGTAAAATTCACTGTAATCAGGAAGAGTTTCACTGCTTTGTTAGAAAAAAGCTCAAGCGAACAGGTGGACCTGATAAATATGAATTGCCATAATAGTGTTAATGTTACTTTAATACCCGAGTGCATGCAGCTACTAACAGAATATGCAGAAAATTTCAACTGGGCAGGGGCATATATAAGTTAATGAAACAGAACGCATACTGCCACAGCATAACACATCCATGATCTTTTTCTTCTTCTATGTGCCATGTTCTTTCAGGACTTAGGCAATCATGGATTTCCACGTCTCTCTATCCCTGGTGTCTCTTAGCACGCTTTCTCCTGTTGCTACATGCAACCCTCGTCCCGTCATCTACCTGATTAGATCCTTCAAATATGTTATTCATTGCTTTCCCCTGTCTCTTTTTTCCCATATCTGGCCTGTTAGTATCAGGGTCTCCAAGCTCTCCCTCCTCATTGCATGTCACAGGATCCTCAGCTGTCTCTTCTTAGTGCTCAGTATCAATTTCCTTTTTGTTTCCATCATCTCTAAGACCTCATCATTGCTCACATGCTCGATCCATGATATTCGCAGCATCCTTCTGTAGAACCACATTTCATTTGCTTCAAATGTTTCCTTCATCTTTGATGATATTGTCCAGCATTCACTAACATATTGAAGAACTGAAAACACATAGCAATCCAGTACTCTCTTCTTTGTTTCTAGCAAAATTGTCCTGTTTCTTAATAGTTTACTTAACTTCTGGAATGCTCTTTTTGCCATGCCGATTCGCCTTCGGATCTCTGTGTCGCACTTTCCGTTTTCTTTTATAACACTTCCCAGGTATTGAAATTTTTGTACCTACTCGATTCTATTATCTCCGACCTGTATCTGATATATTTCGCTGCCCTTTTTACTAATTACCATGCATTCGGTTTTCTTGTAGTTTGTTTGTAGTCCTTTCTTATCACTCTCGTTAGCTAACTAAATCGACGAGAAGAACTCGTGCTTATCGCTACTGTTGACTTACCTACATACTAGATTAGCAGATCGTTCACTGCAACCAAGGTTTCGGGTTAAATTCATATCTGTATTGGTACTGCAGCTTGAACGATACCAGTTATCAGTCAAAAATAAAAAGATGAAGTGCTACCAAGAATAACAAATACTTCACTAATTGATGCAGTTACTAGGTTGCACACACCCACTTCAGTTGAAAAAGTACAGTACCTCTGCAGAACTGTTAATTACGTGGCAACCTTTCTGCTACGAATAACCTGCCATGGATCTGATCAGATGATTGACACGTAAGGATGTTCCATGGAAATGGCCTCATTTACATGACGCAACTCTCGCCGTAATGTAGCTTCAGCACTCATTTTCTACGGTCCGAACTCATCACTTGTTATTCATCCCTACTGCACCAAGGAAAACCAGTTGCATACACATGCATAGCCCTCACTGAGCCAAATTTTTTAAAATTTGATTTTCAATAGTACTCTCATTAAAGATCTGTCACTAATTCACCTATGGTAGAAGTGTGAAGCCCTGTTTCAGTGTTGTTAAAAATACTAACATATTTAAGTGCCTTTACTAGAAATTTGTTTTGTACATTTAAACGGCTCACAAAAGGTAACTGAATCTTTTGTTGTTTGATTGCATCCCGATTTGAATTTTTGTAGTCGTATATATCAAGGAATCAGCTATGTTGTTTATAAACGCACATTTTATTTTCAATTGGCAGAAGGAAAATATATCTCTGAAATTTACAGAAGCGCAACTTCAATATATTATCGTCAACATTTATTCTTCCGTAAAAGAAATATCTATATGAGAAAAATATTTGTTTGACAATATCATGAGATTACACATCTAATTTTCAGATTCTTTGGAACCTTCTAAATTAGCTAAATCTGGATAAATGTTGTTTGTTAATCCGGTCTTAATCTTTCACTTTGTTTTTTATTCGATTGAACGAATCTTAAATTCTCACTTAAGTAATGTTATATACGTACCTATGAACATTAATGGGTATGTCCCAATCCTCAACAAAAACACTTTTGTGAAGTGGGCTAAATTGTTTCTCCCTGATTTTTAAAAACTTTCCTTTCTAAAGAAGGGATGGTAATCTGTGATCGAGAAATCAGAGATATTTTTGTGAGGTGGATTTAGCATTGTACTTGGAGTTGTGAGTATTTATTTTGTTATTTTTGGTAAGGAGAGACCACGAGTAGTGGTAGTAAATGGTCATCAACTACTATATGTGTAGGAAAAGAACTGGCGCAGACTGACACTTATCCATGCGCGTCATGGCACTACAACAAACCCGTTAATATGCAACTGTTGATCAGAGCAGCCATTCAAGACGCTAGGCAGATAAAAGTGCAAAACGGCTCATGAGAAAAAATAAAATTACCTAAACAAACCAGTTTCTGGAACTACAGTACTTCAAAAATACTCCAGCTAAAACCTGGCAATCAGCCCTTCTCAGAGCCTACTAAATCACCACACACTTACACTCCTCCGCCCCTTAATGAGAAATTTGCTTCACTTTAGGACGGCGAGCCTTGAATCAAATTATAAAATTCAACTGAAAAATAAACAAAAAACAAAATAAAACAGTCAGAACATTTAGGCGAAATTCTATAACCGTCATATACATGATTCTTTTGTTGCACGTGATAGTGATGTTGTACAAATGCGCCCATACAAGACAGGTGATTGAATGACAAAAAAGGTTTATAAATCACCAACTAAATGAAAGTTCATACATAGAGGATCATACTGTTTCATAACACTATATATGTATACTATTGTGCCTATGTTAATTTTTCTCGTACTCTCTTTTTATCTGTTTCATCTGTCCATCATTTATTGTTATGAATGGTAAACCACACTGATCAGTAGTTTTCAGGCCCTAAATGTACATGCCATGAGGAGAAACAACCAGATTCAATCACAGTTCCACCCGCCACAATCTATACCACACAACATGTGTTTGATGCATGGCATAAATACAACTGTGTGCCGATTCACGACGATTACAATCATCTTACACGATTCATTACTCCATGGAGAAGATATAGGTATCGCACTGCACATCAAGGAGACTTCGCCTCTGTAGATGGCTGCACAAGACTATTTGATGAAATTGTTTCTAATGTCTTAAACAAGAGAAAATGTACAAGATCAATTATATTTAATACTAATTAGGTTTTAGAATATTTTATATAATCATTTTGTCTATTTAATAACAGTTAAGATAATACAGTAAACCTTACAAAAATTCCACACTGACCAACATATATAAATAGTCGAGCTATCAACTAGCACATAACCCGAAGACTGCATTCAAGTATGAAGTTCTTACTCCTGGTTCTGGAGAATTAAAGCAATTATGGTAGAGTGATTTGCTAGAAAATACATCTAAATACATCTAAATTTGCCATAAAAATTAAGTTATTCCAGTGACTAAATATTTTACCAGAACGATGGCGAATAATGTGATGCAATGTGCAAGGGTGATGATACGTTGTTTATCTCAGTGGCATTAGCGTTAATATGAAGTAACGCATTCTTACATTTCCTTGGCAAAAACCTAAGAAAGTACTCCAATCTTGTGGATAGCAGATAATGACTGATTGAATTAGTGTATCGATTCTTGTGTGAAGTTGGGTAGAATTTCAGAAGTTGCAGATGAACAGAGCATTGTTTTGGTTAAATCCATCCGGCAAGTTCGCTGTTCATGCAAATATTAGCTTACAACTGTATAGGGCCAAAAATATGATCCCTATTTTTCGGACTTGCTTTGCTGCTCTTACTATAAATAATCACCTATTTAGTAAAATGTCCTTGTTCTGGCAGAAGTCTGAAAGTATGTAATTTTTAGTAATAATCGTATTTGTCTCTAATAAATTATTTCGGCAGCTGTATTGCTAACAATATTACCATGACGAAAATAACTACTTAACTTAGCCACTTGCGGTAGAAAATAAGTATCGTACTAGCTACACAGTAAAAGTCGATTAGTCTAACTGGACAAACATTTCCACAAACCTAAACGCTTATATTGTTGCTAGAATCGGTTGGTGGGGACCATGTTTATATGAACGAGAAATAGACATCACATTCGTGAGCCATAAAGGAGAGCAGTCCTACTATTGTTCGCAATCTTTTCTCACCTTCAAAAATATTGTGTTCAGTATCAATGAACAGTTGTAAATCTCCTTCTTTCTCACAAAGATCATCATTCATAAATATGTGTTATTAAAATAAAGAATAATGTACTGGAGGTTGTTTACTGCAGCTGTGGACAGTAGAGCGTAAGACGAGATGTTTTCCTCGCTAATATTGTAAGGTAAAGAGTAGAAAGCGAATAAATATCTAGCTTTTAAGTTAGAATTAACTAGATTAACAATCCAGCCAACCGCATCCATAAACTAATAAAGCAAGCCATCACACATCATATATATATATATATATATATATATATATATATATATATATATATAGTATTTATGCTAGATAAAGTATAGCCGAAAGAGCTTAGAAAAAAAATAAAACATTCGGACAATTTTTACATAATTAATATACTGAATAAAAAAAATAACACCAAATTTTCTTCAATTTTTAAAGCAACTTGTATATATATATATATATATATATAGTAGCCTAAAAAGCCAACCAACCTACCAAGGTTTTACCTAACCGTATCTTCAGGGAAGTTTGAGCTCCTTAGTTACTTTCTTTGTTTGCTCTACTCATGTATTGAGCGTTTTTTGTATTCGGTTACACGTCTCGGGGTTGTTTTCTTTGGGCTATGTACTTTGACTGATGTTCAAATGCTTGGCTCTTTTTTTTAATAACATTTTTTCCTTCCGCGTATATAATCGGAGGGTTTTTTCGTAACGATTATTGCGATAAGTTTACACACACACACACACACACACACACACACACACACACACACACACACACACACATATATATATATATATATATATATATATATATATATATATATATATGAAGATGCGTGTGTGTGTGCGTGTGTGTGCGTGTGTGTGTAAAAATTGTATATCTGGACAGAAATCTCTCTTTTATGCAGATTTCATTAAAATGGCAGATAATTTGTGATGGTTAAGATCTTTTGGTAATTTTTCATTTGATCTTATGATATACTTTTGAGGACATAAACTATAAAAATTGTCCAGTGTTTTTGTTTGTCCGATCACTTTCGGCTATACTGTTAGCCATTTTCAAGGAAGAATGTTATGTTACGTGTAACAATATATATGGTGTTATGTGTGATGTAAATTAGTGTGTAATGGTTATATACTGAACACACGTAAGCATGTTAGCGTGCTCGTAGTTAATATTGACTGTTATTTTTTAACAATAAAATCTCCATTTGTTTTTAGCATTTTCGTTGTGCATGGGGATGATGCTAAAACCTCCACGCTCCCAAAAATACAATAGTAAAAGCCGCCTTTTTTCTCATTCTGTGGATTATGGTAAGTTGATAGCTTGGGAAATCCTTCATGGTGGACTAATGCCCTGCCGTGATGACCATTGAATAAAAAATCCAACTGTATCCGTGTCACAACAAGCGGCTTAAAGATCACCTTCGAAAACAGCTGAATGACTGGATTAACGAGAACAAGTCATTAAGGTTGGTTAGCGGATAACATATTTGCAGGGCCTGATCAGGTGGATGACGGAACGGGGGTTGCCAGGAGCAACAGGAGCAAACATACAAGAGCCACAAGGGATAGGGAGGCGTGGAGAGCCATGATCGCCTACGTCCTGAAGGGACAGGGCACATAGAAGAAGAAGAAGTGTAGTAACCTGCCGAAAATAGAGCAGCCACTCATGAAGTATTGTACATTGTTGTAATATATGGACAATATTTTTATTAGAATTTGAGTGAAATGACAGATTTCATATATGCTGACAGAATTTATTTAATATTCTCAATTCATTTCATTTTAACATATTAATTGAGATCGTTTCCTGTAGAAATTTCAGCTTGCAACCTAAGGGATATATATATATATATATATATATATATATATATATATACTGTTTTTGAAATATATGTTTTTATGCTGTTTTTAAAATCACTTATATATAGACATATTTATTTAGAAAGGAAAACTCAACACGTCATTAGATTGGTTATGAATTATAATTCATTTCTATGATCTAAATTAGCTCATTTCATCTGACCACACTATATTCGTTCCATTCAGTACAAATACAATATGATATGGTACAAATATTTTACCGGAAATATTGCTCAATATCATATTGCTCTGGATAACATCCGTTGAGCTCTGTATACAGATATAACACTTAATATTTTATATTAAGTTGATCTTGTTAGATTATCCTCGCCTTTTACGGACTGGCCAGCTATATATACATATATTTTATATATTAATTTGTTCGGAAAATAATGTACAGTTTTAGAATCAATTTTCTTCCAGAAATATTGTAGTTAAACAGTATTTAAATAATTAAAAGTAGAAAAATGAACATTTATGCATTTCTTTCATCGATTTATAAGATAAAGTTTTAATGGCGGACCACCAAATTCACCAAAAGTCTCTGTCGGTACAGTTTCGCTTTTGGAATGCGTTTCGTTGCTTAGCCTTTATCATACCATCAAACCGATCATTTTCACTTATCATAACAGATACATTTGTCCTCAGAATTTCCTGTGCGATTACGAAACGGACCATTCGACTTTCGCCGTTGCAGTATCAAACACACTTCCAAACTTTCACTTTTTGTCTTTCACCGAGTTCATGTGGACTCAGTTTATCGATTTTCTTCACCACACTAATTTTCTTGAAATGGCCTAATATTGCCGAAATGTTGACACCCATAACCAGAGATATTTCTCTGATACATTAAAGTGTGATTTTTTCAACTACTCTTTTTAGATATTGATTGCCAGTTGCCGATGTGTGTCATCTATCACATCGTATCGCAATCATGTCGTACTGTGCAGTCACAAGTGGATCCTTCACTGCATGGGTTTTAAACGTCGGCACCAATTTTAGAAGCACAATTCTTTGTCCCTGTTCAGGATGAGGACTATTTAATGTCTTAAGTTAAATTCGGAGACTGATATAAAATTTTAAAAGCTATAACAGTTTCATCATTAAGAATGCGTAATATACTTTGGTACTGTTGTGGGACTTCCCATTTTTCTATGATAATGAACTTGACTTGAGTATACATAATGAGATCCGGGAGATGACCGGACTGATTCGCAAGATACCGAGAGATATCGAAGTTACACAGAGAATACCACGTCAGCAGTCATAGTAGTTCTAGGCTCTACTCAGTTAGAATAGTAATATACGGATATACTAATTCCAGCACGGATTTACTAATTCCATCAAATCTTCACTTTAAAGACTTATATATATATATATATATATATATATATATATATATATATATATATATATATATTCCTTACTGAATTACTTACCTGCTTTCCAGTTGTATCATTACGTTTAATATAACCTAATTTCCTATCTGAAATATCTGTTTTGTTGTTCATTATTTTGTGTGGTTGCTCATCACCCGGAATTTACAAGTACAAATATTATAATAATAATAATAAAGTTTTCATTCTAAAATATTGCATTTTCAAAACAACCTAATAATTTTCTAAGCCTCACTGACATATAGGAAGGTAGATAGCACTAAGCAGTTCGCACGTTCTTCTTGTATCTATCGTAGTTTTCCTATATTTTAAATGTTTTATTTTATAGAAGTTATATTTTGACATTTTAGTGCAATATCGAATCAAAATCTTCATCATCGATTAGATATTTCCTTATTTTACACCCGTAACGTTCGGCAGTGATCGATTTCATAAATAATTTTGAAAACTGATATACAAGACGGAAAATTGGAGAAAAAAATATGCCATGCATTAACTCAAACCACCCCTAGTTCAGTACAAATGTATTAAAGGTATTTTTTTACTTACCTGAATTTGGATTGAACAGTTACGAATTTAAAAGTAAATTTAGATATCAGAAATCTAAATGTGAAGTTGACATTTGGGAAGAGAATCACAGATGAAAATACAGTCCATTAATTTTCCACTTAAGTCAGGCACAAAACGATCATGTCCAAGATTTTTTTCAAATTCATTACAACAGTCATGTGTTGTATATAGAATATCTCTGCGATTTCCAGTGTCGAATGAAAGGAATTCATTTTAATCAGTGCTTTGATTATGTATTATCAACAGCTGTAGGTCTAGAGGAAACTTCTTGTCACTCCAAGAAAATCTTTCGATGTCTGGAACTAAAGAACCACTTACATACAGGACATGTCTCTAAAAACTATACATATATTTTGCAGTTTTTAAAATCATTTTTGCCCTTCCAGAAGTAAAATGCGTCAAATGACAAAAATTGGCTCTTCTTACTCCAATTTCATTTTTAAAACTCAAAAGAAGAATTTGTAATGTTACTAGTCTTGACCAGTTATCTCGGTTTAGACCCTTTCCAAACACTGTAATGTATCTTTTCTGTAAGTTTTCTATAATTACTTTCATGGGAATTTTTTAAAAATTTTCATTTATAGTACATAGTTTCATGAATTAAACGTAGTACTAAATTTGGGAAAGATTCTACTCCTTTCCCAGTTTAAATGCTGAGATATATTTATATGTTTAATATCTCATATTGCAATTGCTTTCTATTCAACATTGATCTTCAAAACTTTTAATGCAATAAGAATTTCCTTATTAATACTTGTTTTTATTGTCCTCTCTCATTAAAATTGTTTATCACATTCTATAACAGGCATTAACATTTTGCGTCTGAGCTTGATTTAAAATGAATAAAACTATATTTATTACAAGTGAGTTCGTGCTGTTAAAAATTAAAAAGAGTATTCATATAGAAACACCATCTAAAATGACGGCAATATATATATATTGATATTCCAAATATTGAGTATCTTACATTAAGATACGACAAAAAATATAATACAAAGCTCCTGAGCATGACAAGAGGTTCACTATATATATATATATATATATATATATATATATATATATTAGGTACCTCCAGTCAAATCGATAACAAAAAACAACATGGTATCAATAAAAAAATTCCTAGACTAAATAAAACAAACACATTCCTTTGGAAATTCTCGCAAAAATTAAATAATCGTTAGATTTTAAAGAAACTTTCAGTACTCATTTACAAATCAATGACATTATTTTGACATTATTATTTTTTAAAAATCTTCATAATTATATTTTTACCTCTGTTACAACCCTCCACGTAAATACATGAAATCTTAATGAATTTTATATTAATGGCTAACTTTTGTTTCATTAGTTCCATGTAGGAATTATTGAGGAATATAAATCATTTTTTTTTATTTTAAGTTTGCAATCATTATCCGAAAATCTTTTTCAGAGTGTAAAAAAATGCAATAAAACTCTGATATAATTTAATTTGATAATCTTTTAATTGCTGGAATAAATAATAACTAGTAAGAACATTATATACTGAAGAAAAAAGTTTTTGTCAATTACTAATAAAATTTTAAAAGAATTGTTTTCTTTTTTATTATTATTAAATAATTTAATAATATAAATAGTTTTAAAAAAACATTTTTAAAATCTTCACAAAATTGATTGCGAGTAGACTTTTTATTTAAGATTTGATGATTATATTGCTGATCTAAAATTGAAAAGTTTGATGAAAATTGTTCTGCGGAAATATTTGAAATTATTTTTAAAAAATTGTTTGTATATATGTTCATTTTGATTAAATACGATGTTCTATTTGATTAAGTACGATGTTCCATAGGAGTCATAATAGGTTTCCATAAAAATTAAATTAGACATTTTTCCATGCCTGAAATCATAACTTATTAATAAATAACATAATATAACTTAGTTCAGTTATTTTAATTTCATTCTTTCTTATTAAATTAAAATTGTTTAAAAAAATATAATTTTTGAAATTTTTATCTATTCTGAAAGCATATTCAAATGTCTGGCTATAAATCTAAACTAAACTTCTATAAAATATTATATAATTGCAGAAAATATTAAGTTACATGTTTAATTATACTATTTAGTTAAAAAGAAAAAAAAGTAATTGAAATTTGAAAATTTTGTTTTAACCTAAGTGAAATTTTGGCACGTTTATCGCCACCGTTTTAGCGTTCTTGAGAAAATCTAGCTCTCATATCTTTCTTCACCCCGATAACGCAGATAAAAGAGTGCTAACAGTCTTAAACTTTTTTTCATTGTAAATTTCTGGCAGTAAGCAATTATTACTTGATTAAAATTAGATAAAGATAAGTTTAGATTTTAAAATTTAACTTAACTGATGTGTCAGCGAGGTATATTTTATTTTTCAAGATTTTTAAAACAGAAATTTGGCTAATGTTTACGTAATGTGTCTATCAATCAAAAATGGATGGAAATTTAAATTTTATTTTTTCAATTCAGAAAAATTTAGATTAGAATCAATATAATTTTGGTTTAAAATACACCAGTGTATTTTCTTTCTGAAATTAAAATTTAATCTCTTGGCTTTCATTCAAAGCTAATTTTAAAGCTGGAAGATAAATTAATTATTTTTTAAAATTTCAATTTAATTTTAGGTATTGAAAATGGGTGGAGGTATGGAGGTATCTATATATATATATATATATATATATATATATATATAACTGAGAAATTGTATGAGGATTTGAAATATTAAGTAAGTATTTCATCGAGTTTTATTCAACCTCAAAAGAATACAAAAAGCACTGGACGGCCGTTTCGTCCCATTTTCGGGACTACATTTACAGTGCGCATCCCATACCAGGAATTGAAACACAGATAGCTGTGCTAATAACCGAGTGTCATACCAACAGTACCACAGGCCCTAGTGACAAAACGGTAACGAATTAAACTTGACACGGCTCCGCTCATTCACATATTCCATGGGAGGCACAGTCCTATGTTTAAAAGGAGCTCAGCAGTGTTCCACCACGGAATATGTGAATGAGCGGCGCTGTATCAAGTTTAATTCGTTACCGCTTCGTCACTAGGGCCTGTGGTACAGTTGGTACGACATTCGGCCAATAACACAACTGTCTGGGTTTCAATTCCTGGTAGTATATACGCACTGCTGATAAGTCCCAAATATAGGACGAAACGGCCGTCTAGTGTATTCTTCATTTTGTTGAGGTTGAATAAAACTCGATGAATTACTTACTTTATATCTTTATATCTTTATTTATATATATATATATATATATATATATATATATATGCATCTCGATGACAAAAATAAGGTTAGGTACAATTGCAAAGCAAACGTGCGCAAGAGCTTTCATAAATGGTAGTAAAATTTCTTCTCTTGATAAAGAAAATGAACTGAGCGTAAGCTTGTCTCTCTCCATGTTCGTGATAGGAGATATATATATATAAAAACCGTTGTTTATTTGCATTATTTATATATATGTATATAATACAAATAAACATCTGTTTTTATTAAGGTTGAGAGGTTTCAAAATACAGGAACGAATCATAACAATATGTGTTAAAATTTGTTCTGTTTGAAAAAGCATGTTAAAATGTTTATTCATGTGTGAAATTAACCTTTAAGTCGCTACCTATTGACGAAATGAGCGAATGTTTGTTTCCACCCAGTAAGTGTCATATTTGTTAATGTTTTTACATTATTTGAAATATTAATATTCTAGATATATAATAAGCCTGTCTGTGGGGAAGTTAGCTTTTTATGTAGTATTTTTATGTCTATATCTCTATCAAAGACAGAAATTCTTACATAAAAATACAGTTTTCTATGAAACTGCAAACTGCATTGAATATTAGAAATTAAGTTTGATGAAGCATTATCAGGCATTATTTTTAAATTTGAATTATTTTCTGCACCACAAAGTATTAGTTCTTTTTATCATATTTCTTCCTTAAGTCTCTTACAGGCAGTAATATTTCTTAATAAAAACCTCATTATCAATTATTTTTTTCATTTGTCCTCATCAGATTTAACTTCCGTAATTTTAAATCAATAAAGATTAAAAGAAAGAAAATATCAGCGTTATACTCTTCAGCATATTTAATGTAATTAAACTCCCTCATTTTTTCTTTTTTGTCCCCGCTCTGCCGCTCATTCATCCAAACACACTAGCTTGATTACTCTCTGTTTTTCTCAGCCTGAACTTACTATGACCTAAAAATATTAGATGTTTATTCATAAACTATACAAGAATCAGTTTCGTAATTTTAATTTTCAATTTTCTTCTTACTTCCTATATTTTGGAACTTCCTCATTGCTTAAATGTTCCGTATATGGTATTCATTGCATATATCTGCAGAACAACATAACAGTTTTTTCGTTTAAATTTTCTGCTTTTTGACATTTCCTATTCTCTGTTACTACACTATCTAGAAAGATAAATCCACTTACCACCATGATACTCAAGTCACTAATTCGAATGTAACGCTTTTAACGCATTCTGTCTTCATATAGACAATGGATAGTCATTTTTTTAAACATCCGCGGCAGACCTGGTGAAACAGAAGTCATATTGTTTTCGTTTTTCTGAAAGGAGGTCGTGCAAAACAAGATAATAAATCCTTTCGTAATTGATTAAAGTTTCTAGTACTTTAGAGAGTTATAGAGCTATAATGCGAGGTTTCAGAGCGTTCTCCACAATTCTTACAGAACTTCAAAGGGGATTCTATACAATTTGGAAAGCAGAAAGCAGTGAAACAATTGTAAAGATTGAGGAGAACAAAAGTTCGTAATTCAGAACAGATTATTTTAAGACAACGGCGCATGGATCCGCTTGTCTTGTGAAGATTAAATTTTAAAATGATGTCTGAAAGCGTCTATAATAGTTTTAGGTGTCGGCGGGAAATGTTTGCTCTTAAATCTTTCGTTTGTACAGTGTACCTGTTACGTTGTGGTTACGACCTCCGATAATAAATCCGTGTTTTTTTTTTTTTTGTATATTTAGGATAGCTTCGTTGTTTAGGTTAAACATAATCGGTAATATTGCACAGTAAATAAAGTGCAGTGTAGTGAAAGTTTTGAAGTATTGCGAGCGATGTAACGGAAATCGGCACACAAATTGAAATAAAGAGTTCAAATTCTGTGTTTGCGTGTTTCGTTCATTTTCACAATTTCTTTTGAGGAAAGTATAGTGTTGTACTGGATATCGACCCGGAACGCGAATTCGGGGAGCCCAGTTCAAATTCCAGTTGAATTCTTTGCATTCACTTACGCACAAATACCCTTGGAAAAAATACTAATCCGTCTCTTTCCACTAGTTATAGGTTAAATAATAATAAAAATTGAGTTCTGTAGCAACGGCTAGCAACCAGTCTACCGCAGAAAGCAATGACAGCCTACTGTGGGATAATCCTCTACCCAGTCAGTCATACCTCAAAAGAAACATGATCGCATAAGCGTGTATCACGTATGGCATTTAACTGACTGATGTACTATTACAATTGAGGACAGTGTAGAGGATTGAAAATGAGTTGGATGAGTTTAATAGAGATTATGAAGGTACGGCGGCTCAGAAAATTCACTCTGAACGTTCCGATGAGAAAAGAACTCCCTAATTTGTGGGTGAGATCCAGGTCATGATTGACAACGACCCCTCCTAAACAATCAAGCTCATAGTCAGGGGCACAGGTGTATTTGTTACTTATCAGGCAGATAGTCTATAGGGCTATTTGGTATTTATTTTGAAAATTGAGAAATGGGTAATTGTTATCCCAAGCCATAAAGGGCAAGACGGAAAAGTACGCTACTAGTTTTTGAACTAACTCAAGAAAACCTTCAGCCGAACAAGCTCTAGTTTTCCTTATACGAGATAATTTTCTGCCAGGGCAAGATATTGAACGCAAAAAAGTTGGACCGTGGGTGATGAAAACCAAATATCCAGTAAGCATGATGATGTTTGCAGTGATCATTAGTGAGGGGGATCTTATTCATCTATTCATCCGTCATTGAATATGGCTTCAGACTCAACACGGAGTTCACAACCAAGTACGTTGAGGAGAGAGCGATTCTCTTAGTCAAGGGGGTGACAGCCGGAAAACTATATATCTGGCAACAGAACTCTGCATCATGCCCCACAAGCAAAAGAAACCAGGGTCAGACAATTTCGCGACCCCATCACAAATTTATGTCTGGCCACATAACTCCTCCAGACGATAACTCTCATGATTATTATGTGTGGGATGCAGTTGAACGAGATACCCACAAAACCCGTTGTAACACAAACGATGAACTGAAGAAAAGAATTATAGCAGCATTGTTACATCTCAAACAAGGATACTGTCTAGAAGAGATTCAAGAGATCCCGAAGTTCTCTGGAGATAATAGTTAAAATCAATGGCAATTTTATTAAACAAATTTACTCTTTAGTATTTCTGTAATTTTGGTAAGTATATCTGTTAAAATTACATTTCACTGCTTTCATTTTTGCATAATTTAAACAACAATTAATCCATTGGATCATTAATACATTTACTAAGAAAGCATGACAGTTCGCAGCTAATGAAGAGATATATGTGGAGAGACAGGTTCACCTACATGCTGAAACAATATGAGATTATAAATATATATATATATATATATATATATATATATATATATAGATAGATAGATAGATAGATAGATAGATAGATATAAAATTACCTGCAAAGTATATAAATGTTTTAACTCACTTTATTGCGTCACTTTTTTTATTACGATGGTTTGCAATAAGTCTTGAATTATTTCAGTGGTAAGATTCATATGTAAAGAATTTTTAGATACACTAAGCAAGTCCAGACGTTTAAGTATGTGGGACGGGTTTTAACAGGGGATGGAAATAGCAACACAAAATCTAATTGCGCGTTGGAATAGTAAATGATGCCTTCTGAAATGCAAGCATAGAATTAAAATCAGAAAAATTATCTACAAAGAAAAGAAAAGTGCAGAAATCTCACATAATATCAATCCGCCGATATGGCGATAAAAATAGACAATCTCTTCAGAAATTTATGTCTTTGGTATGACGGTAAACTGCATACGGCAGCAAGGCCTCTGATTGGGAGGTTGTGAGGAGCATGGAACCACCTCTTAATTGCTGTTGTTCTCAGATCCACCCTGACCCGGAGCGGTAGTACCTGTTAGGGTCCCAGCTTTGGGCAAATATTTAACACTTTGAAAGTATAAAAATATACTTTTATAGAAATATATACATAAAGATATACTTTCATAAAAAAATATACATTTTCAAAGAATAATTATTACCGTAACACATTTTTGAAGTAAAAAAATAATTCTCAGCAAAACATTTCTGAATACAAAAGTAGAAGACATTTTCAGTTTTTCAAAATAATAAAAATAAAATGAATTATTAAAATCTGACTAAATCAACATTCTCACTATACCTGAACATTTAAAAAAATACCTTAAAACCCAACCTTTTTGGCATTAAATAATCCACAGTGGTTGATATGCCATCAAACAAAACTCAAACTCACAAATGAAAAAAGAGATTGTAATAGAATTTATGTTCCACCAGATTTCCATACATTGAGCGCGCTAGCAACTAAGAAACATTAAAAACAAATAAAAGCCAAAATGGGCAATTATACACAGAATCATAATAATACAGTTAAATTTTTTGGATATATGATGAGGAAAGACAGCTTGAAGAGTTTTAATGTCCCAGGGATGACCAAATTCAAAAGAAGCAGATAAAACTAGTAGGCCAGCTCACAAAGGATCTTGTGTGCATGGACGGTTGAATAAATGTAAATTTTTATGGAGAAAAAAAAACGCTAATATAAGCAACAAATGATAGAACGTTGTGGAGAGTCACTATCGCCCATATACAGATGGTATGCTCTACTGTGAATAAGTAGATTAGACAGCTGTTAAGATATAGGATTCAGTCGATTACATTTCTTCTTACATAAAAATTCTCTAAAAAATTCCAAAGCACTTAACATGAAGCATCCTTTATGCGCAAATTTTTTTTTCAGAGCTTCACATTTCATTTGAGATTGGTTTAAAATTTGGTGAAGCATTTATTAGCGTTGATATTTTAGCGGTAATTGAAATACATAAAAGAAATAATATTAGACAGAAAAAAAGAGAAATTTCCACCAACCTGGAAATGCCAACGTTGAGTGAATTTAAACTTATTTCTTTTGGTTTTTTTTTCGTGAATGCTTAAGTCAACATCGAAGAGCAAAGCGGGTAGCAAGAAACACTAATGTGGATTGACATATTCATAGGAAAGATTAATAGCGTTCCTCGTTCAGTCGGCAGCTGGAAATGATGGGAAACTTAGTGCGATGGGGAGATGATGACGCGTGGAAAAGAGAGGAAACGAAATCTGCATAATTTTGTCAGATTACGATGAAAGATAACACACACACAAAGACACACACAAGAAAAACAAGTACATCGTCCCATCGAGGATGCTGGTAGACAAATGTAAACGCATTTAAATCAAAATAAAATTTTCCTGTCATCTTCAAAGGCCACATAGGTATCCCAGATTTTGAAAAATAATTTTCTCTCTGTAAAGATATGAGAAATAAATTAAGTTTTCACTCGAAAAATATTCAACATATTTAATTTTTTGTCTCTTTCTTCTTATACGACTTCAAGTTTTTGAATAACCAGTAGTTTTATATTTTCTTGTTTTTTTTCAACAATTCATGTTTTACTTTTCTTCTTTTCTGTAGGGTAATTATTCTACTCCCTTTTAAAAATATCATTTAGTGATTTACTAAGTGTAGCTTAGAAGTTGCACAAGGTTTTAAGTATGGAGCACCAAGCAATTCATTATTCAGTCGTAAATAACTTATAGAGACAAGCTTACTAATTGCATCCCGAAATCCCCACCCATTAAAAAAATAATTCGTTTAGATATCTTGCAAATCCGCGTGTATGCCGCACCAAGTGAGAATCGTAGTCATTACTCAGTCATAATTGACCTTAGTTTATTTCTTTCAGCTCTATGTGCTACTTTTCAAATCAGTTTCAAAATACACTGAAATTAGCTCGACTCAGTTAACTTTTTAAACATTACATTATCACTGAAGCACTCTTAATGTCCTTACAAAGTTTGACATACAGACCTCAAATGGAAGCACTATATTGAATCCATAGCTAAATCTAGTGCTAAGAAGGTTGGGTCACTATGTCGATCCAGGATGTTTTTTCCGCCTGAATCCATCCTGCATATATACAAGTCAACCATCCGTCCGTGCATGGAGTACTGCTGCCATTTATGGTCAGGCGCCCCTGCCATTCTCGTCAGTGTTCTCGACAGGGTCCAAAGGAGAGTCTATAATGTGATAGGTACTGATCTGGCGGCTCGCCTGCGGCCACTTTCCCACCGTCGAAATGTGGCCTCCCTTTGTCTGTTCTATAAATACTTTCATGGCTTCTGCTCGGACGAACTTAAGTCACTGGTGCCTCCTCAACAGGTGTTTACTCGTGCAACCAGACTGGCAACTGGGTCCCACCCATTCACAGTCATGTTAGCCAAATGCAGACAACAATTCTACTCCTTCAGCTTCTTCTCTCGCATTTCCCGCCTGTGGAACTAGCTCCCATATTCTTGCTTTCCTGACGGTTACAACCTCCAGAAATTTAAATGCAATGTCAATACTCATCTATTAACCACTGGACTCTAGCTCTCTCCCCACCCCCGTATATCTTTCCCTTTCTCTCCACCTATGTATCTGTCATCGCATCTGTATTCTCAGCTTTCTATTTCTCCTTTCTAACTAGTTTGTACTCCTCACTCTTTTCTAATTAATCTTTTTACAGTTATGTAGCCCCCCACCCCGCTCATCAGTGGCATTTCTGGCTTCCTCGGGGTGAAATGATTAAAAGAAAAAAAAAGTTGGCCTTAGTTTATTTCTTTCAGCTTTTTTTTTTCAGTATGCCCTGAATTAATCAAGTCTTTTAATCCTATTATCTATTCCAGATGTTAGCGACCTATTCTTAAAGGTTTACGAGAATTTTCTTGTCTTTAACTTTATTAAAAGTAACTTGCTTCTGACATAATTTGTATTCATAATATTTTCGGTAATTTCAAAGGTGTTGGTAGAGACACCATTGCTATTCCAATTATTTTCTTTCTCTTTGAGGAAATTGTCCTGCATTCCTTGCCTCGTGGGAAAGTAGAAATTGCGTTGTATTCAAGCAAACTGTTTTCATTTTAAAGGATATTTTCCGATCTTTAAGTTTCACAACTATTTCTGAAATGAAAACATCCAAATCCTAATCCCCATTGGACTTTTATTACGATATACAGGGTGTACAAAAAATACTTTCGCAAAATGTATGGGTGGATTCCTGAAAGAAAAAACAAGGTAGAATATCCATACAAACATACGTGCAAAAGGCCATACTTGTACAGCAACTCAACAAATGTATAAAATGTTCTCTGCATGCACACGTCGGACCATTGACTGGCGGACCTTTTCGTGAATATGGTAAAAAATATGAGGACAAAAGTTCGAAAATTATAAATAACGATAATAGAAAATAACCCGGTGAACAGACTTGTGCAAATAGTTGACGTCAGTAGGATTAGTAGAAAAGTTCTCCAGGAGATATAAATAACAAACACATTGTGTAGAGCTATATTCATTTTCACCCTGAAGAAGTTCAGGATTACTTCGCCAGTTTATTCTGCACTGCTTGTATCACTTATATATATATATAAGTGTAAAAATTGAAGGCAACCCTCAGGGACCACACGTGGCCTGATGATTGCGCTTAGCATGAAACAGTCTGTCGCCCCTGAAGGTTGACTTTATATATATATATATAGTAAATAAAAGCAAGGCGATAAAACCAATAAGGTTTATTGAGTGTAAAAAAAAACTGACAAAACATGATTGATGAAAAAAGCAATAACAATTCATGATTGAAGGAGATAGAAGGTGAAAATTAACGTTGCCTTTAAACTTTTGAAAAGCGCTTTTACGAAAAACCCATACTGGATGAGAGTGCGAAGAGTGCGAAGAGTGCGAAAGAAGAAACTGTTACTATAGAACTTACGGTTGCGTTTTGAAATTTTAACCGTAGAAATAGTTGTCAAATTACTACGCTCAAATCTATGAAGTACAAGTACTAGAAGAAAAGGCAACTAGAACATTTGCCGGTAATATATTTATGCATGAGGTACAGGGAAGATAAGTTACGGCATTTATAAAGTTACTGAAATCGAGGTGCTGTTAAACTTAGGGATTTGGTACAATAACCTGTTCAAATGACCCGATGTGATCACACTTTGCCAATAGCCGATTGATAGTGACACCTTACGAAGACTCTTTATCGATGAAGTTGAACGACTTCACAGTGTTAAGGGACACTTGTGGACGATAAATTATCATCATTTTTCTTGTTTAACTTTCTGCTGTCTTTTTCATCTTATTTATTTATGAACATTCAAAGAAATAGATAAGAAGTTTAGATTCAAGAAAAGATATTATTTAGCCCTAGATTTGAAGATGTCAACATTGAAGCGATAGGAGAAGTATCCTACCGATAGTCTGTGAAACAGATTAAATATTCTTGAAAAGAAACTTTTACGAAGCGGGCGTGAATGATTTCTTTATCTCTTTGCCGTAAACTAGTGAACAAATAAGTGTTGCGCGTCAGAACATTAGCCATGGAAAAAGAGACAGAATAGCCGCTTGCTTACGATGTTTTGTTTGTGGGTTAGGTTTTGTAGAGTGGAAATATCTAAACGACTATGAGTTTGTGTAGATACATTTAAATGTGGCGACAAGCTACCTCTTACTGTAGTACACCATTGCAAAAATAAATTCTTATCCCCAAGTCTAGAATGGAGTTACACCACGCAAACTTGGGTTCAGATGAGGTGTTGGAAAGAATGTCAACAAAAAGGAAATTGATACTGAGCATCAGGAAGAGAAAAATGAAGTTCCTGGGACATGCAATAAAAAGGAGGGAATTGGAGAAACTGATACTATCAGGCCGGATAGAGGGAGAATGAGACAGGAGAAAGCAGCGTATAACATATTTGAAAGGCCTGATCAGGTGGATGATGGAACGAGTGTTGCGTGCTGTAACAGGAGAAAATGTGCTAAGAGCCACAAGTGATAGGGATATGTAGATAGTCAAGATCGCCTATGTCCTGAAAGGAGAGGGCACATAGAAAAATATGAACGCAGAAATCCAGAATACATTACTTCCGTTAGAATGATTACCGAAATCTACCGCTTATTTTAAGATGATGTTGAGGGGCAGAGATAACCTGGAGATTAGGATTTTAGAGTAGCTCTAAGATTTTTCATACTTAAGTTGTTCTAAGTTTTCCCAGTGTCTTTGTTTTTGAGTGTGTTTCAATTCCCGAATGGCCATTTGGCTACTTTAAGTTTAAACACAGGTACCTCTACATTCACCGAATGTAAGCAACGTTGAGCCTAGTTCCTACGTAGATGGGTGACTCCTTAGAAATACCCGAGACTGCAAGCTTGAATACGCGAGTGATATCGTAGATAATGGTTTGGTATTTTTAATTTATAATTTGTTACTTCCACTAAAATACCATTGGAAAAGGTATAAATATACTTTTCTCCTAAACTAAGTATTAAATAGCAAGCCTTGTATCACTAAACCTTTATTATCTCCAACACACATACACACACACACAGAGATATGTATATATATATACTAGCAGTATAGCCCAGCATTGCTCGAGTGTGATGAAAGCTTTAAAACTAATCCATGGTCCTGGAGCTCAGACTCTTTGGACGTTTGCACAAAAGACTAAATAGCTATAGTTATTTCCAGTTAAAGTGAAACCGTAAACTGAAAGAAAAATGACTGGATGTAAGTCAAATTTTGATTTCCTGGTATTGATATCAAATAAGTTTTTTCGTCGTAAACTGAATTTTGAAGGCTAAATAAGTCCTCTGTCGAAATGGTATCATGGCGGAGACTATGAACTACAAAAACTAATTAGAGCCAACCCGAACCAAAAACTAAAATAAAAGGGCTGAAAAAATACAGACATATAGACAGATAAACACACACACACACAAACATCTTGCCTTTTATATATATATATATATATATATATTATCGATTTTCTGCACTATTGTAAGAACTGAAATCTTGAAACTTCTGAATATCGTTTCTTATGTCTTTTTCTATGAATGTATCCAATTTGGTTAAAATCAAACCACTCCTTCTATAGCCCAATTTAGTCGATTATCGATTTTCGATATTTATCGGGGGTACCACGACAAAAAACCTAGCTAAGAACACTCGCAGACGCATATAGTACAACTATGTAAATTTTAAAGAAATTCGTTTCAGCCGTTTCGGAGTCTATAGCTAATGGACACACACACACACACAGACACACACACAGACAAAGTTCCATTTATTATGTAAGTTAAATATAAGAGACAATGAATGTCTATTATGTCTATTCACGAGCCGTTCGAAACATCGTATTTTCGCTTAAATTTCAGTTGAAAATTTAGACAATAATTCTCCAACAATTAAAATTAAATTAAACCGAAAATACGTTGTTTAGAACGGCTCATGATTAAACAAACCAGAATTCATTGTCTCTTATATATAACAGTATATGTTTAGAAAATTATTCGCTGCCACGATACACTAAATATATACACATATGTTTATGTAATGAATTATTTTGAACATTATTTTTACAACATTAATTTATTACAAATTGTCGGTTGTTTATAACCAAGTTTCGTTAAAATTCATTAATTTCCGTAACATGTTTACATTTGTTGACATTACGATACATTTCAAAGCAGATATGCTTGTTTGCGGTAAAATCGAAAATTGTGTTATATAAGCATGATAAAAACCTCGTCTGATCAAGAGTCTATCCATGGTTGAGTGGTCAAGACGGTACCAGATCAAATGGTATGCTTCCCCTATGTAATAGGGGTCGCAGGTTCGATTCCTGCTGGATAGCACACATTTTCGTAATAAATATTTATCGTAAATAATCAGGCCGGTAGTTATAAATATAAAAATACTGTTTAATTAAAAACAGAAAATCTACTTAAATACGCGTATCGGTAAAAATAATGTTCAAAGAAATATTTTATATTAATAGTTACTGATTTAAATAACTTATATTAATTTACATTCAAATTAATGTCATCAAAACGTAACAGCCTTTGAGTTTCCCTCCATCTTCAAGTGTCAGTCAATAGAGCTCATCTTATTTAAGCGAATTTCGAAATGAGGCTTATATTTTATTCTACAGAGTTGTTTTTAAAAACTTCTATAATATGTATATACTTACACATTATTTTTTCGTTATTTTTTTTGTTTTTTTTTTGGTATAGCCCGTTTGGAAACTAGACTGATATTTAAATTCTTTTTAATGAATTTTGGTAGCAATTGTGATTACAATTCGTAGAATGGAAGCACATACGGCTCATCTTATTTAAGCGACTTTCGAAATGAGGCTTATATTTTATTCTACAGAGTTGTTTTTAAAAACTTCGATAACATGTACATGCTTACACATTTTTTTTTTTTTTTGGTACAGCCCGTTTGGAAACTAGACTGATATTTAAATTCTTTTTAATGAATTTGGTATGGTAGCAATTGTGATTACATATTCGTAGACTGGAAGTACATACAAACAAAAAATGCATAGATATGTATATATCTACCTATGTTATATATGATAATTTTTAAAGCAGACATCTCTTGCCATGTTGTAAGTTGCACTTTTCGAAAAGGATTACTATTTAATATAAAAGTGTTTTCAACCTCGGACTGAAGAACTAGCTGAAAGTGAAACATTTACATGATATAAGATTCACAAACCGTTGTTCCTTGTTAAGGATTTTGTGCGTAGTGACAGAACTGATGTATTTTCCTGCTGGTTAAATAAATTCGAATGTTTTTCTCGGCAACAGAAACTATACTGTGTTTTTTTTCAAAGCAACATCGAATCAAAATAAGAATAACGAAGACTACTCTATTCACGGCGTGCTGAAAAGAGAAATATTTAATGAGGAATATTGTGCCATTTGCGCTTAAAAACGTGGTAGCTTCGCTCTTGAAGAAGGGAGAGAAAGTAAAAAAATTGCCGGATTGCATTGTAGATTTTAGTGGAGGCGTTAACCTTTGAACTTTAAGGCGCTTGTATTTTATTCATATTTTAGTTTCAGTTTTACGTTTTTTTTATTTTTCTACAGCTCACAAAGTGAACGATTTTCTCTACAGATACTTCTTTCCGTGAAATCATCAGTTGAAGGCAGAGTGAAATATTCCAACATTTTGTGTTCTTTTCTATGATTTTATATTCGACTTCTGACATATCAGAATGTTTCAACGTTATAATAATCACTGAAAAACCTGCTTTGAATTCGACTGACCTTTTTTACCTTATTCTTTCTTTCTCGTTCTTCTTTTAAAGACAACAGAATCTCAATCGTTAGCAGTGAAAATAATTTGAATCACCTCCTGCAGGTACTTCGTCGTTAAATAACTAAATACTGGCAGATTCGTTTAATTATTATTTCCTATTTCAAATTCTCTGCATATAGATACTTACCTAGCATTTTCTGTGTCGTAACTCGAAGTCATTTTACCTTTTTTTTTAATCATATCACTCCGAGCAAGGCGGTAACGCCACTGATGTGCAGGCGGCTACGTAAGAGTGAAAAGATTTGGAAAAGAGAAAACCGGAAACCACATCCTAAACAGGCAACAATGGGTGGAGTGTGAATCGGGCGATAGTTTACTTTATCTACTCCAAATGAAAAAAAAAAAAGAGAAAAAAAGAAAAGTGAAAAGATTGGAAAAGAGAAAGCCGGAAACCACATCCTAAACAGGGAACAAGAGATGAGCCTCTACACCTGTACAATAGACGTGGATGGAGTGTGAACCGGGCGATAGTATAGTCTATCTACTCCAACTGAAAAAAAAAGAAAAAAAAAAGAAAAGTGAAAAGATTGGAAAAGAGAAAGCCGGCAACCACATCCTAAACAGGGAACAAGAGATGAGCCTCTACACCTGTACAATAGACGTGGATGGAATGTGAACCGGGCGATAGTATAGTCTATCTACTCCAATTGAAAAAAAAAGAAAAAAAAAAGAAAAGTGAAAAGATTGGAAAAGAGAAAGCCGGCAACCACATCCTAAACAGGGAACAAGGGATGAGCCTCTACACCTGTACAATAGACGTGGGTGGAGTGTGAACTGGGCGATAGTTTAGTCTATTATTACTCCAATTGAAAAAAAAAAAAGAAAAGTGAAAAATTAGAAAAAGATAAAGCCGGAAACCACATCTTAAACAGGGAACAAGGGATGAGCCTCCACACCTGTACAATAGATACTGATTTTGCTTAACAATAAGAAAATTATTTTATAGTTCATAAAGCTTTTTTTTCTTTTCTTTCCTTAGGAAAGAATTAAAAATTATTCACAATGTATTTTTAGGGTAGCGGTTTACGGCGCTTAAACAGAAATTGGTGTTCTGAGTATAGATTCTAACCAATTTCGTTGCAATCACTTTCACACTTGAACTTTAAAGAAAAGGTATGAATTCATCTATTCATCACTGCGAGGTTTCGGAAATATTGTAGAGTAGAATTGCCATATAGAGACTTAAATAGCATGGGTTATCTTTTTTTCTTTTTATCAAACAGAGATCTGTAGCTTTAGTTGACAAACGGTCACGCCGAAGGACGTATTTAAATTCAAAAATCAGTTTGTCGTGATACTGTAAACTTGAACTTGCTAAACCACAACAGCAAAATATATTATAGTGAGGCTGTGGTCATATACTTCACTAGCGATGGAAATTAATATTACTTTTGGTTTTACCATTTGATTCAGCAAATTAGAACTCACTCAGCAAATAAATAAAATCTATCTATTCGGAAATATAAAATATAAAATGCTAGAGAGCTAACCAAATTATAAGCTTATGTTATAGATTATATGAACTGGTGATTAATTTCCTGAAAAAGTGTATTTTTATGAAATAGTAAAAATATGCAAACTGGCTAGCAAAAGAAAAATAGACATTGTTTTGATAAATATTTGATTGTTGCAAAAATTAAAAAATGAGCATTCTCAATGTCAGAAAAATACTTGATTGTTTTGAAAACTGCAAGGCCAGAAGCGAATATGATTTACATTGATTTATTTCGGGTTATAAACCAATGAATTTTATGTTACAGCCAACTAGAAATATGTTTTGGTTGTCAGAACAATAAGATAATTACGCATTTTCGGCGTGTCAAATTCTACCCTTGATCAATGAGTTGAGTGATATGAATGAAATAAGAAGTGGTAAGAAGTAAATGCAATAAGAATCACGGAGTTGACGATTGACTTTAGATTTTGAAATCATCAGAGAATCACCTATTCGTTACACGATTTGACAAAGTGGTAATGCTCGTAGAAAAGGCTGTCTCAGTGGAACAAACTTTGGTAAATTAGAATCCAGGGGTAATGCGTTTGATTTGATTCCATAAATATGGCATGTCGTAGCCAAAATGACTGAAATAGTGAAATTAAACGGTACTTATTTTAATAATTGTCATAGAAATAGCAAGAGATTAGTGAGAAGCTCCCGTATGTAGGGTTAGTAGGAAAGAGGTTGTAAAGAATACGAAATAAATCTTTCGCTACCTGCTGGCGTAAACGACTTACAACGCCATCAGATCTAGAAATGACCAGCTCCAGTCAAAATATAATGTCAATATTCAAATGTTAATATAATCTGATTCTTGTAAATATAACGTCTGTCAGAAGGAACAACATTTCTGCCCAAAGTTTTAATTTGGACTGAAACAAGACTACTGTTATAGATCAACATGTATAACTTAGCTTTCCTTGCCTTTCCTTACCTTTCCATTCTTCTTCTTCTTCTTCTTCTTCTTCTTCTTCTTCTTCTTCTTTTTCTTCTTCTTCTTCTATGTGCCGTATCCTATCAGGACATAGGTGATCATAACCTTCCACAACTTATTATTCCTGGTGTTTCACAGCAGGCTTTCACCTGTTACCATTATCTGTTATAGATTTAATTTATTATTTCTGTAATTTCCTCTTCTCCGAAATCGTCTAAGGCTCTCAGAATCAAACATGATGTCCTCTTATGCAAACTGCGGAGCTACGGTATAATTGGGCATCTGTTTGACCTCATCCAGTCATTCCTCTCTAACCGCACATTGAAGGTAGTATTAAATGGGCATGCCTCACAAAACTACCATACGAACGCGGGCGTCCCTCAAGGTTCTATCCTAGGCCCCACGCTCTTTCTGCTGTACATCAATGATCTCCCCGGCGCCATTAGATCCCAAGTAGGCATGTACGCCGATTACACCACAATCTACTCTCGCCTCGATCAAAAACCCGGTGTGCGCGACAAAGCGAACCTCGCTGCCGAGCTTGAAAAGGACCTCCAATCTGTAATGGCCTGGTGTAGGAAATGGCTAGTAAATGTCAATGCTTCTAAAACGAAACTGTTATCAACTAACCACCATAGACAATCGCATCTACCTCCCATTAGCATGGAACCTGCTTGCCTCCCAGAGAGTAAAACACTACGCCTCCTTGGCCTGACACTTTCGGTGGACCTCAAATGGAATGACTATATTGAATCCATTGCCAAATCTGCCGCTATGAAAGTCGGCTCTCTGTGCATGGCCCGGAAGTTTTTCCCGCCTGATTCTATCCTGCACATATACAAAACTACAATCCACCCATGCATTGCATACTGCTGCCATATCTGTTCGGGTGCCCCTGCTACTCTTCTTGGGCTTCTTGACAAAATACAAAGGAGAATCTGTAACGTGGTTGATACTGACTTGACAGACCGGCTGCAACCACTCTCTCACCGGCGTGATGTGGCTTCCCTGTGATTCTTCTACAAGTACTTTCATGGCTTCTGCTCCGATGAACTTAGATCACTGGTGCCGCCTAAGCACGAATTTGCACGAGATACTAGATTAGCAACTAGGTCCCACCCTTTTACAGTTAAACAGATAAGATGTAACCTTAGTTTCTACTCCAACAGCTTCTTTTCTCGAGCTTCCCGCCTGTAGAATTCCCTTCCACAAGTCTGCTTTTCCGACAACTACAATCTACAGGTGTTTAAATGTAGGGTCAATAGACACCTCCTATCACACTAACTCCCAATTATTCTCAGAACACTCTCATCTACCCAACCCTCATTCTCGGTATCCTTACCCGCCTATCACCCACCCTCTGACATTTCCTATATTTAACCATCCTTCCTCCACTCTATGTAGCCCGCTGCGCAGTAGTGCCAGTGAAATGCCTTGCTCGGTGTGAAACGCTTATACAAAAAATAAAATGTGTTTCAATTCAGTTTGAACATTGTAGCTTTCACTTGGGATTTTAATATTTCCGATATGTCAGTATCTGTGAGTATTGTACGTTGCTTTCTCTTGTTGTGGAAAAATTCTCATATATACTTTTTTTTTCCATCGCTGAAGTATTTCTTCTGTCCCTAATATGAGTATTCATAATAATTAGTGTATTCATCTAAGCCCAAATTGTTAATTAAAATTAACTTGTTGAACATTAAGCTACGAAGAATATTCACCTATTTCGAATAACCCAGAAATTATAATGAGAGCAAATCGGTTGTATAGAGATAGAAATAAATTGGTAATTTATGGGTTATCTGTCACCACTTGTAAAATTAGCTAGATACCCAACCAGGATTTATTATCGGGGGTGCAAATATTACAATATAAAATACGTAGGTTGGACTGTGTTGATGGCTAACACAATAAAAACTATAGAAACTGATAGAGAAGATATTAAAGAAAAGCGAGAAAGATGTCGTAAACATCAACTGTCATAAGAGAGAAAATGTGACCATGTGTAAGAGAAAAGTATAAGATGTAAACTACGAACAGAAGATGTCAACATTAAAATGTACAAAAGTATTCTTACAAGGAATAAAAATGTGCCACAAATGCAAAAAAATGCATTATAAATGAAAAAGAAATCTACTAAAAACATAAATATTTTGTTAAAAAAATAAGTGTACTGAACTGCTAACTAATAACAATCCTACTATACGCTAGTGAATGCAGAAAAATGTCCTCACATATGAAGTGAAGACAGGGCGTAACTGCAATTTTATACATAGTTATCGAATCGGAGCGAGTAAACTTCGAGGACGTTGTAAACAAAATTGATACTCATTTTAATTTTTAAAACGAGATCGTTGCAAACGTAGTTCCAACCTGTAAAGACGGAGCGTGTAAACTTTGATGGCTTGGTAAACACAAATGATAATCATTTTAATTTTTAAAAAGAGATAGTTGGAATTTTAGCTCTAACCTCTAGACCCGCTATTTAATGTCTTGGTGCCGTTATATATACGCTTTCATTTATTTTACGCTGTAAATATCATCGTTGGTTTTTCAACACCAGCACTTTTCTGACATTTTTATACAAGTATGATACATACCAAAAACTGCTCCTTTACTAATAGATGTATATTAAATTTTATTAATTTTTACGCATTTTTCTACAATAAGTCAACCTTCCGACCGTGCAGAGAATAGTGCTGTCATAACACTGTGCCTCCTTGGGTTAACTCTCACAACATACCTCAAGTGGAATGACTATATAGAATCCACAGCTAAATCCGTTGTTAAGAAAGTCGGTTCTCTGTGCAGGGCCAGGAAGTTTTTCCCGGCTGAAACAATCTTGCACATATACAAATCCACTATCCGCCGTATATTGAATACTGCTGCCATATCTGGTCGAGTGTTCCTGCTATCAACTTAGAGGTCCTAGGACAAAATCCAACGGAGAATCTATACTGTGATAGATCCCGACTCGGCAGCTCAGATATAAACACTTCCTCACCGGCGCAATGTGGCTTCCCTGTGTCTCTTCTTCGAATACTTTCACTGCGTCTGCTCAGATGAACTTAGCTCACTGGTAACCCCCTATATATGAATTTAATCGAGTCTCAACATTAGCAACTGGGTCCCACCCTTTTACTGTGAAATAAATAAATAAAATTCTTCTCAATCAGCTTCTTTTCTCGCACTTTCCGTCTGTGGAATTCCCTTCCGTTTACTTGCTTTCCCGACAGCTACAATCTTCAAGAAAAAAAAAACTTTTCCGTTACATCCAATGGTGTGTAGGGCAGCGTTTTTGGCTGTTTCCGTAAACTGTTTTGTAAGGGGTAATGTTGTTAGCCCTGCGCCCTACCCCCAAACCTTGAGGAAGGTGATTTTCTAAGCATAGCTTAGATGTGAAACACAGCTGAAAGTAGGGGTACCCAGTGAGGGTCGAACTCACTACTTAGTTCCAGTTTCTAACCATTACACCCCGCCGAGAAGAATTCAAATGTAAAGTCAATAGTCATCTTCTATCTAACGTGCATCCTCTCTTTCTCATGATCCTTTCTTCGTCCACTCCACTCTCATCAGTATTCTCATTCTTCCCTTACTCACTTCCTAACACACATTGTAGCCTGTCACTCTTTCTTATAACTTTCCTCCTATGTAACCCCCTGCTCAACAGTGGCAGTAAAATGTCTTGCTTGGGGCGACGCGATTATAAGAAAAATATCTGGTCGGGCTCCCCTGCTATTCTCACCGGCGGGATGTGACTTTCCTCTGTCTCTTCTACAAATATTTTCATGGCTTCTGCTCTGAGGACCTTTGGTCTCTGGTGCCCCCTCCACAAAAATATTCTTGAGCAAACAGTTCCCACTATTTTACAGTTAAATTTACCAAACGCACTCAACACTTCTTCTCCATCATCTTCTTTTCTGTGAAACTCCTTTCTGTACTCTTGCTTCTCTGACGGCTAAAACCTCCAAGAATTTAAATGCAATGTCAATTATCATCTCTTATCCACTAGACTCCAGTCCTTCCCTTGTTCTTTCCCCATAACGCTGTGCATCCTGTTCTTTTCTTTTTTCACTCAACTCTTGCAACTGTTTTCACACGTATGCCGATATCTTTCTCTTGCCCTTTCTCCGAAAACCTTTGCAACTGGTTCATCTTTCTGTTCGCTCTCCTCGTGTATGAACTTATACTTTTTTGTCGCTCCCTAGGCATCAGTGTCGGTATCGCCTTGCTTGGGGCGAAACGATAAAAAAGAAGTAATATACAAAACAGCGAATATTTGTTAATATTTAATGGTTTTAATGTTAGTTGGTTGTTTTGTTTTTATGGCATATCAACTTCGGCGGGTCATTTATTACCAACTAATTTTTTATTTATTTATTGCTAGTAATACATTTTTCTTTCAACAATGTATTGTTGCTTTTATATAAGTTTTGTGTTTAGTAATACTTTTTTCTTTTTCGAGTATCAAGATTCATTAGGGTTTGATTTTAAGGGCAGAGCCCCCAAGTCGTACCCTTGTTATTTAGCCCACAACTGGAGAGAATGGACGGATAAATACCTTTCCCAAGAATACCAGTGCTTAAGCGAATGCATGGTATTCAACTGGGATTCGAACTTGGCTCACCGATTTCTCTTTACGAGCCTCTATCCACTGCACCACAACGCACACCCGTCACTACACGCTTACAGCACCTGGTATTCCCAAGCGGTAAAACTTCTAATTACTGACCAGGCTCAACGTTGCTTAACTTCGGTAATCGAGCGAGAACCTGTGTATTCAACGTGATAGGCCGTAAGCCTAGCTTTCATGCGATATTGAATAAGCTAGAAGGTCCCTTAAGACGACTATGTATTTATTTCCATAGATGAAAATGCAATGGCTATACTAATGGGGATATATACTTGAGCTACACCAGAAGTTAAAACAAAACATTTGAATTGCTTAAAATCTGGTTGTATATTTGCAGGCACATTAACAGATTCAATATACGACAAAGGGCTATTGTATATTCATCTTCGTTTACCACCGATATAAAATAGTGACATCATGTAATTATCCACCGAGGGGAATATGTACTGGCACATCTACGAAATCAAATAAAACAAAAAATGATTTCTGATTCATACATTATGTAACATAGTTAACAATATTTTAAAGAAAGTCCTGTTAAGATATGACGTAATTTTACAAATATTATTTTGTTAATATACAAAACAATTAGGTTTATACACCGTAACTCAAGACTTTATTCAAGGTTTTCAGTATGTGCTTCGCCTGTATACCTGCAATTTTTAAATCTATTCTTAATATTGTGAAACACGTTTCGAAGCATTTTAGAAGTTATCTTCTCCACAGTTACTTGAATGCTTTCTTTCAGCTCAGATAAACTATTGTTCTTTTGGCGATAATTTTTTTTGTGTGTTTATGAGACCATATGCGAAGAGAACGTAAAAGCGATACGTCGTAAAATTAGAAATTCATGCACTGTCACATATTACACACGATGAACAGAAATAAAAGTGAGTTTCAAAAAAATGTGCGATTTCACTGAAATTTATATTTATTTTGGGGATATTCTTTATATATATATATATACACACACACACACACACACACACACACACACATATATATATATATATATATATATATATATATATATATATATAGAACATTAAATACCACTTATTAACAAAACAAAATAAGACAGAGAATCAATGCTGAGTTGTATATTAATATTTGACACTCACATATTCAAAATACAAAAGTTTAACTTTCCAACGTGATAAATATGTATATGCTCATGCAGACACGCGAAATGTGGTAGACTGATGTATTAGGTTTCCTTCCCAGGAACGAAGATATAAACCATGCGTGCGTTTGAAAACATACAAGCTTGCCAAATTCTTTGCCAAAGATGCTTGGTCATTGCATTTACTTGCCTTGGTGTGATGAAGATGCTGTATTTATTTACACCTTTCTAGTAACATGGAACAATTTCAATTATTTCTGAATACACAATTTACTAAGAATATAGATTATATCTGATAGCACGCTGATAAACTGTATGCAATAATTTTTAAAATGAAAATTTCATTGAAGAATTTCCATGGTTTTCATTTCAAAATTAAAAATAAAAACAAATTTACTGAGTGCTGATTTCGAACAACACGAGATGCTCCAAATTTTGACCTTATGACATAACTAAATCACTGTAAGAATATCACTTAGTGAGTTAAGTGAAACCCGCATAGGCGATCATGTCTCAAAGAGACGTGGCTAACTGGTCAGGGTATTTTCCCGCAGTAGGTTGTCATTAGTTTCTGTGGTAGATTAATTTCCAATCAAGTCTATATAATCCAATTAGTTCTGCATATTTAACCCATAGCTAGAGAGAGAAAAGACAAATTAATACCTTTCCCATCGGCACTTTCACGTAAGTGAATGCAACGGTCAACGTGAATTCAAACTCGACTCTCTGATTTCATGTTCCAAGCCGATATCCACTACACCACACACACATCCAATAACCTATTTTATTTTTAGGTTAACCTAAATAAGGATATAAGGATATAAATGAATCTCAAATATCCAATCATCGATTGTCCTTTATTGTAAAAATGTCAGCGTTCAATCATTTATCGTAATATTAGGGAAGAGGCAGGTTTTTTTTAAATGTCATACGTTTTCATTTACCTCATGATTACCTTATGAAAAGTGTAAAATGTTAATTTAAAATATAACACTTATTGAAATCCTTTATGTCAAAAGGTAAATTAATTGTTCTCTACATTTTAAGTATATTCTCATATATATATATATTTTTTCTTTGATACATATTTTCTTTTGTTCTTCTATATATAAAAATAATATATATATATATGTGTGTGTGTGTGTGTGTGTGTGTGTGTACTAAATAACGTAAGGTTATAGATTTAAGAGTTTTGTTTTCATATTTTGTAATTTTGTAGTTATGTATTTTGGCTAGAAAAGAAAAAAACAATAACATCTTTCGTCTTGCGGATGAATTATTGTCACGAGATAAAAAAAACAAACTTACATTTGCTTTCATAAACTGGCACAGAAGACGTAACATGTCGGCTTAGATAAGTTGGCTTTATTTTTCTTTCTTTAGTAAGCTATTCATGTGTGATAGTGTCCGTGTGTCGTTTCACTGAATATCACAAATATAAAATTTCATAATTTTCGTTTCCAATGTCAGAAAATGGCTCTACATAAACTGGCAGATGAGTTTCCAGTACGATTATTGTTCTTATATTATGCGCAAATTTTGGTTTCAAAATGAGCATTAAACATCGACTGCGGAATTTGTTGCAAATGATATTTTGCGAACACAAATTGTAATTAAAGCCGAAGGAATTACATTTTTCATTTCTTATGAAAACGATCCACTAAAAGTTGCAGCATTAAAAGTAAACATTTATCATTTGCAAACATCTGTAATCTATTGTGTAACCATATTGATCGGAACTAATTAAGTCTACTTATATCAATTAACTCTATTTTATTTTTTATACATCTGTAATCTATTGTGTAACCATATTAATCGGAACTAATTAAGTCTACTCATATCAATTAACTCTATTTTATTTTTTATACATCTGTAATCTATTGTGTAACCATATTGATCGGAACTAATTAAGTCTACTCATATCAATTAACTCTATTTTATTTTTTATACATCTGTAATCTATTGTGTAACCATATTGATCGGAACTAATTAAGTCTACTCATATCAATTAACTCTATTTTATTTTTTATACATCTGTAATCTATTGTGTAACCATATTGATCGGAACTAATTAAGTCTACTCATATCAATTAACTCTATTTTATTTTTTATACATCTGTAATCTATTGTGTAACATTATGGATCGGAACTAATTAAGTCTACTTATATCAATTAACTCTATTTTATTTTTTAATAATAAGAAGTAGTAGCATTAGTCATATTTTTATTGTTGACTGTTTGTTGACAGCTGTGATTTTAATCGGAAATAAATAGTTTTTGATGTATTTATCGTTCTAACTGATATAAAAAATCAGTGATGGATGTTTGACATTATTTAATATTTTTTAAAGAGATTTATTTCTCCGATGCAAATGCTAAATTGCACATTTTAATACTTGAATATATGTTGATTCTACCTATATGAGGATAAGGTCATCTGTTGAGAGATACCGTATGACTGTAAACAGTGTTACCATAATTTGATAAGATAACAGAAGCCAAATTTTCTTTCCTAATACATAATCACTAGACTCTGTATGTGTTTTTAAATATTCATGTCGTGGAATCCTTTATATACAGTAATATGAAAAATGTGTTGGGTGCAGTTCATCGAGCGTTAAAAAAACAGTTTGTAATACAAAAGATGAACTGGGGGCAAGGATTATGGCAGCATTCACCAACTTAAGCAGGGAGATCGTCATCGTCAAGAAAAGATGCTAAAGAATCCGAAGCAATTTGGAGACACTGATTGAAGTGAATTGCGATTTTATAGAGTAAATTTAATCTTTAATATTTCAATCTAATTTTGCGTCTGTTTGGAAAATAAATATTTTAAAAACATATATATATATATATAAATGGATGCGATTTATTTTCAATTAGCCATATATCCCGGCGTTAATCTGGTGTAATGAAAGCTTTAAAACTAATCCATGGTCCTGGAGCTCAGACTCTTTGGAAGTTGGCACGAAAGACTAAAAAGCAATAGTAGTTTCCAGTTAAAGCGAAACCGTAGACTGAAAGAAAAATGAATGGACGTCAGTCAAATTTTGGTTTCCTGATATCGATATCAAATAAGTTATTTTTTTTGTCGTAAAATGAATCTTGAAGGCTAAATAAATCATCTGAGTAAATGGTATCATGGCTGAGACTAAGAACTACAATTATACCTACTTAGAGCCAATCCCGAAGCAAAATGAAAAATAAAAATAAAAGGGTTGAAAAAAATACAGACATACAGGCAGATAAGCAGACACACACACAAACATCTGGCCTTTTATATATATATATATATATATATATATATATATTATCGATTTTCTGTATTATTGTAAGAACTGCAACCTTGAAACTTCTGAATATCGTTTTTTTATTTTTTTTGTCTATGAGTGCATCAAATTTGATTAAAATCGGACCATTCCTTCTATAAACCATTTTTTTCGATTATCGATTTTCGATATTTATCAGGGTACCTCGACACAAAACCTGACAAAGTACACTCGCAGACGCTTATAGTACAACTGTTTGAATTTTCAAGAAAATCGGTTCAGCCGTTTTGGTGCCTATATGTAACGGATACACACACAAACAAAGTTTCATTTATAAATAAGTTTATATATATATATATATATATATATATATATATATATATATATATATCCGTTTAGAAAGACAAGTTAGACACGGCTCACTCTTAATAAAATGGATCAGCACCAACATTTTCCTTCTCTGGTACAATATATTTCTAATTTAGCGAAATTATGTTTTTTGGGTTAACCCTAGAGGTTATGCCAAGATTCGTCATTGGAGGCCTCATTTTAAACAATACCAGTTACGTAGATGATACAGTGCTGATAGCAGACACGGAAAAGAAAGTAAAAGACCTGCTACAGGAGTGGCAAGGAAGAACAAATAAACTGCAAGAAAGCCGAATGCTTGGTCATCAGCAAAAACGGTAGCCCAAAATGCCAAATACAGGTCGAGGATACTAAAATTAAGCAGGTACAAATGTTCAAATAGCTGGGAAGTGTTCTAACGGAAAACACAAAATGGCATGTAGAACAAAGCATTCCAGAAGTTGAGTATATATTAAGAAACAGGACAATTTCACTAGAAACAAAGAAAATTTTACTGGATTGCTATGTGATGTCGGTTCTTCCACATGCCAGTAAATGTTAGACAATATCTTCGAAAACGAAAGAAAAACTTGAAGCAGCTGAAATGTTCTATAGAATGATGCTGAGAATATCATGGATCGAGCATATGATCAACGATGAGGTTTTGGAAAGGATGGGAACGAAAAAGAAATTAATACTGAACGTCAGGAAGAGAGGGTTAATGTTACTGGGACATGCAATGAGGAAGGAGGGCTTGGAGAACCTGATACTAACAGGCTAGATAGAGGGAAAGAGACAAGAGAAGCAGTGGATAACATATTTGAAGAACCTGATCAGGGTGGATGACGAAACAAGGGTTCTGTGTTGAGAAAACCTGCTAAGAGATAGGGGATAGGGAGATGTGGGAAGCCATGATCGCCTACGTCCTGAAAGGACAGATCACAAAAAGAAGAAGAAGATGCATATTATGCAATATATTTTTTGTTGATGTAACAAAAAAAAGATCACACTCCCTGAATGTGTGCGCGTGTGTGTATGCATAATTACTGTTTTTTATTGTTTTTTTTATGAAAATTAATATTATTTTTTGTAATTTATTGCCACTTTTTTTCTGACGAAAGTTAAGGAATATGTGTTGGTTACTCTTTAAAACATATCTTTTAAAAATTACGATCATGTCTCTGAAATGTATTTTCTTCTGTTCAACACTATCGTCATGTCCAGTATTTTCATTACTGGGACTATTTTTTCATCTTTGTTGTCATTTCTACTACGTTTCGGCCGTTGTACGCTCCGGTCTTTCTCAGGTGCTAGAAATTTCGAACTGTACCCTATATTACATTCACTGGGGTAAGTCATCTCTCATTCTTTGCTTAGAGCCTTTTCTGGTAGTCATGAGTTATCTCCCTCTAACTAGAAAAGGATCTAGGCATGGAATGGAAATGATATACGTCAGTGATCGTAATAAAGGGTTTCGCTACGAAATTCCTAGAACCTGAAGAAGGCCGGAGAGTACAACGGCTGAAACGTTGTACAAATAGCAGCAAAGATGAGGACAATAGTCCGAATAATGTAATTACTACCTCATATAAGAAATATAGACAAATACTATCGTCAGGCTTTTTCTTTTAAGTGCCGTTATTATATTTTCAGTTTTATGTATTACATTCACTGTTCTTCATCTATTAACACATTCGAGTTATATAGGTGACTGGCCGTTTCTTTCTCGTCCTTATAGTATGTAGTATTTGTGTAGATTGTTTGCTTTCAAAAAACAGTTTCAGGATCGATTGCATTTTAAAAGAAATTTTCTTTTGTAGTTTCCACTTGCCAGGGAGAACAATGGCCATATTGGAAAATCCACACAATGGCCATATTGGAAAATCCAAAGACAAATTTGCGTTTCTGTAACCTTGTCTTTCGAAAGTAAACAAGACTGATACTTAAAAATGAAACGTAAAAACAACTTTAGGTCTATTTTCAATATTAAAAAGGAATAAAACACAATGGAAGCACAGAAGTGAAAGGGCGTTGAAATCGATTTGACGAGACTTTTACTCTATTTCTCAGATGTCATGCTACCTCTACTGACGTGTGATGACCTCATTAAACAACATTTGTTCCTGATATAACAACATAAATGGAGGGAAACAAATCAGGATGAAGAATAGTTGTTTTGAAAGAAGATGAGAAAGTTCTCGGGCAAATATTCTCTTTCATCTTTTGAAAGAAATATGTATAACTATCAAATAACGTATATTTACAAGAAAACGCCACGAATATGAGACACCTATTACACCTCAGATTTAATCAACACTCCAAAACTTGCTTTCTAATTATCTCTTCACATTGAATAAAAATATTTATTAAAATGCGCATCATTTCTCATCTATGCGTTTCTGAAGATTTGAGTCCGTTGATATCAAACTCGTTGATATCAAAAGTTCGGAGGACGAAATAGAAACATTCTATTCAATACTGGACAGTGCCAAGGCTCAGTGCAAAAGCCAAGAAATTAGGATTCTAATGGGGGAGTTGAATGCCAAGGTTGGTAAAGATAGGCAAGGAGACACGACCGGCAACTTTGGACTAGGGGATCGCAACGAAGGAGGAGAAAAATGTGTCCAATGATGCTCAGCCAATGACCAGGTAATTACTAACACCTGGTTTCAAGAACACCCACGCCGTTTATGGACATAGAGAAGCCCAGGAGGCGACACGAAGAACCAAATAGACTATATAACTATAAACAAGAGATTCAGGAACTCAGTCCCAGTCATTTGCAAACTAAGGGTGAAACTCCGAAGACTGAAGAAGCCCAGCACATGACCAAGGCTTCAATAGGACGCGCTTGTGAATGTCCTCACCCTGAAGAAAGAAATATGAAGAACAAATTGGAAAAGGGCAATCAAAATGGGATTCAGTAAAGGAAGCGATGGTGACCTCAGCGAATAACATAGCTCCAAAGGAAATCAGACGCAGAAGAAAAAACGAGTGGATGACCGGAGAGATTCTCCACATGATGCAAACGAGTCAAAAAATAACGCCAAAACATGGAGCAGAGTATAAGAAACTTCACAATGAGATAAGGAACAAATGCAGACAAGCTAAAGAGGAATGGCTCAACAACGAATGCGCAGACTGAGCAGGAACAATAAAGCAGAGAATGCATAAAAAGATAAGAGAACTGACAGGAAAAAAACCTGCTCCTCAACAGGATGCATAAAATCCAAGGATGGAACAATCATATTGGAGAAAGAGGAAATACTCCAGCGATGGGAAGAGTGTATAAAGTATACTTTTGCGACAGGAGAGAACAACCGAGAATACACAAGGAGGCGATGGACCGGAAATACTAAAGTCCGAAGTGGAAGCTGCAATGTCCAAAATGAACAGAAACAAACAGCTGGTCCAGACGGTATAGTGATAGAGCTGCTGATAGCCTCAGAAGAATATGGCATAGAAAAAAATTACCGACATAATAAACGAAATTTATAGCAGTGGAATAATACCAGATGACCTATGCAACTCGATATTTATAGCACTACCGAAGAAACCAGGCGCAAACGAGTGTGAACTACACAGAACTATCCACTTAATGAGCCACAATACCAAACTGATTGTCAGAATCTTGGTGAATAGAGCGAGAAGCAAAATTAGGCCACAGATATGGCAGGAACAGTGCGGGTTTGTCAAGGACACTGGAACAAGGAACGCCATATTCATGATTAGGATGCTCTCCGAAAGTGCAATACAAATGAAGAATTACTTGTACCTATGTTTCATTGACTATGCAAAGGCATTCGACAAGATATGATACAAAGAATTGATGGAGATGCTCGGCAGCCTCGACATATTCGGGAAAGACATAAGAGTAATCAAGAATCACTACTGGCAGCAAACGTCCTGCATACGGACAGGTAACGATCTCAGTAGATTTACAAAGATAGAGAGAGGCGTAAAACAAGGATGCGTATCTTCACCGGATTTGTTCAACATGTACAGCGAGAATATTTTGAGGACCCTAGATGACACGCCAGAATTTGTTATTGAAGGCCACAATTGAACAACATAAGGTATGCAGATGATACAGTGCTGATTGCAGACACGGAAAGGAAACTACAAGACGGTGGAGAGTGACAAAAAGAACTACAAATAAACTTTAAGAAAACTGAATGTATAGTCATCAGCAAAATGTGCAACCCAAAATGTCAAATACAGGTGGTGGGGGTACCAGAATCAAGAAAGTACAAAAATTGAAATATCTAGGAAGTGTTCTAACAGGAGATGGAAAGTGCGACACAGAGATCCGAAAGCAAATTGGCATGGCAAAGGACGCGCTCCAGAAGCTGAGTAAAGTACTAACACAGAGGAAGATTTCACTAGAAACAAAGAAAAGAGTGCTGGATTGCTATGTGATGTCAGTTCTTCAATACGGCAGAGAATTCTGGACAATATCCTCGAAAATGAGGACAAAACTGGAAGCAGCGGAAATGTGGTTCTACAGAAGGATGCTGCGGATATCGTGGACTGAGAATGCAAGCAACGACGAGGTATTGGAAAGAATGGCAACCAAAAGGAAATTAATACTGAGCATCAGGAAGAAACAACTGAATTTCCTGGGACACGCAAAGAGGAAGGAGAGCCTGGAGAACCTGATACTGTCTGGCCAGATAGAAGGAAGGAGAGACAGAGGAAGGCAGCGGATAACATATTTGCAGGGCCTGATCATATGGATGACGGAACGGAGGTTGCCAGGAGTAACAGGAACAAACATACTAAGAGCCACAAGGGATAGGGAGACGTGGAGAACCATTATCGCCTATATCCTGAAGGTACAGGGCACATAGAAGAAGAAGAAGAAGATATCTGCTCGGATTGGGAACTCGGAGTTGAATTCCAGTTAAATTCGTTGCATTCGCTTACGCTCAAATACGCTGGTAAAGGGTATTCGTCTATCGTTCCTCTCTCAAGTTATGCGATAAATAACAAAACAGATGGGGTTCTGTAGCTTTGTTTGGAATCCAGTCTATCTCGACTGGACAAAAAAGAGAATTGCAGAAGGTCAACATCTTTACGTGTATAAAAAGTAGAGGAGCCCTCATTGGTGTCGAGGGTTTGTAGATAGCCTATGCTTCAATAGAAGCGATGAGGTTTAGTTTCTGATAATTGAGAAATGTTAAACGAAAATAAATATCATATGTCGTGCAGGATTAAATCACAGGATACAGTTCTCGCAACACTTTTTATATACATCTGGCTGAAAAAGTTATATTGAGGTAAGTCCTAGGAAAGTATACCCAACATTTAATTTATAAGTCACGAAATAAGCCGCATTTGGAAACAGGTGTTTCAAAATTGTGCATTAGCTATCGACTAGTCTGTATCTTATGTAAGCCAAACTGAATTTAGATGTATATCATGAGTTCGATAGGCGGTAGGCGGAAATAAAGGTGGATCCAGTTAGAAATAAATTCACTCAGATAAATTTGTACCCTGAGACCGTCAACGATTGAGGGTATATCGAATTATGTGACTGAGACCCCCAAGTAGTTTTTTGATGTTCTTTTTTCTCCACACTCAACCTGAGGCTTCCTCACTAATCACGTTCAGGAATGGATGTGCACAGGTTAGTTTCAGACAAGAAAATTTACGGAGCTGTTGGCAAAGTTTTCTGTAGACACAATTCACTAAAATATAACATGTAGATATTGATACTGTTATTGTCGTCCAGTTTAAGTCATAAGACCCACTTAAGGTAAAGGATTACTGGATGGAGTTATGTGCGTAAAAATTATAGATTATGAGAATATTGAGATAATTAAGACACTAATCTTGAAGAGGAAAGTGCCGTCTAAAGGAAGAATCGTAACGAGTGACTGTTCCAGAAATCAGAGGCTATTGAAACTTCCTTCTTTCTTATTGAATTCATAGCGAAAAAGGCTCTATTGTCCCGTAAAGGTGTTTCCTGTTGGAAGAAAATAATATAGCAATATAATATCGAGGTGTTTGTAATGTCTCGCTTGTTAGAAATAAGTTGTAGGATGAAAGATAATGTATTCCCTTCAATTTTGGATAAATACTTTCAAACTCTGTCGACTCTCGGAAGAGAATATTAGACAGCACCATATGATATTCATTTAAGTGCCATATGTGAAACACGCTTGGGCGATCATGTCTCTTAAAAGACATAACTGACTGGGCAGAAGATTATATTGAAGTAGGTTGCCATTACTTTCTGTGGTAGACCGGTTACCTACAAAGGCTATAAAAAACGATATGTCCTGTTATTTAACCCATAACTGGAGGAAAGAGACGGATTAATACCTTTCCCAATGTTATTTGCGCGTAAGTGAATACAACGAATTCAACTGGAATTCGAACTTTGATCCCCGATTTCTGGTTCCGAGCCGATATCAACTGCACCTCAACGCACATCCTCATATGATATTAGTACGCCGTTTTCTTCACATTTATGTCATGTAAAGATAGAGTATAGAGTTAATTACTTTCTACAGAAGTATGAGAAGTCGACCATTTTCCGTCTTTATATTTAGGATTATCTTAGGAAACTCACAGCAAGGAACCTTTTTAAGAGTTCAACCATTCATCTTTTTTGGTGAGAATTTATTGTCCGATAGATGAGGGCAAATATTTCAGTAATTCTTAGTGTATAATCAGTGCATTTCTCATTCTCATTCTTTTTCTTGTTCTTTTTTTAATTCTTCTTTAACTTCTTCCATTTGTTTTTGTTCTTCGTCTTTACCTTCTACGACTTCTGCTTGTTCTTTTCTTCATTTTCTTCTTCTCATTATTATTATTATTATTATTATTATTATTATTATTATTATTATTATGTCAGTTTTCATCATATTTCGATTTCTGTTATGGTCGCACTACAAACCAAGTCTGCGGGGAGACCTAAGGCAGGTCGTGGTGTGTTGTTATGGCCCCATTTCATGTTTTTTCTATCTCCCCTATCATCCCTAGCGTTACATAGATAAAGTTTTCCTTAGTGTGTGGGCTGTACTTAATAAGACAATTTTGTGTATATCTCTTAAGCTGGTGTTTCCAGGGATTCTTTCAATGTGTTGTTTTGTTCCATTTTTTATCATTCCAAGTGCACCTACTATCACTGGCACAACTCTTGTTTTCAATTTCCACATTTTTTCTATTTCAATTTCCAAGTCTTTATAGTTTTTCAAATTCCTTGGTTGCTATGTTACAATCCGCTGGACAAGCCATATCAATTAATAGACAAGTTTTCTCTTTATTATTATTATTATCATTATTATTTTGTTTTCGTTTAAATTTATCCATCGATGATGAAGAGTGCATATAATTTCTTATAACTTGCTTTCGTAGGTGCATGCCAGTTTAATCTCGGGATTTGATTAAGATAACTGTGATAAATTATCAATTTCTCATGTCGTATAACGTCTAAGACCGTAGGAGAATATGCAAATAGAGTTGCGCCCGGGGCAAAACAACACTGACTAAAAACAAAATGTGTCACCATATTAGACACGCCTGAATGTGGTTTATATACTTAGTATACCGTTACCAGTCACCGTGTCAAGATCTGTATATTAGGCTACCAATATTTGTACCCGAGCGACAATTTTGGCTTTGTGTTATCTCAATCAATCCATCACCCAATCAGTCAGTAATAATGGTAATAATAATGAACATAATAATTATAATCTTAATTATAAAAGATCAGATTCGCTATCCATCACACACTGTCTGCGTGTATGCCAAACAATATCTGTACGTATGTGTTGTGCCTGAATGATATAATTTTGCTGATACCATATAATGTACACGCGTGAACAGGTCGGCACACATACACATATCGGATATTGAAATAACTTAGCATGCAAATCCGTTAGCATTATCCCTCTTATTGGCTAAGACTTAAAACTGAATTTAGGACAACACAAAATGTAAAATTAAAAAAAATAAAAGCACCTTAAAATGTTAACAGTGATTTAGCTGAACAAAATGTAAGTTAACCTTAAAATATTAAGGTGAAAATCAGTGTAAACCTTTATAACTAGCAAAAACCTTTCGTGATATATAAAACCAGGAATAATGAGGGTTTGTTAAAATGTTTAGCTATCGTCGAACCAATTGTGTTAACGCACTTCTGAAAATTATTCAAATTGTTTTTCCTATTATATCCTGATAGGTCTTGAATAATCCTTGTTACTCTGAACCGTTCTATTCACGTAGTTTCATTTTATCTACTACAGATTATGTTAGTAAATATTTTGAAATATTTCTCTTGCATTTAGCTTCTCGAAAAAAACAACTATATTTTAGTAATTTCGAAACATATTACTGATATATCAATGTACAACATTAGCAAATAGACAGAGATACCAGCAAGACCATCACTATACTACACCATTGAAAAAGTTTGTTTCTGCTAATGGAATTAAGATCGTTCGCGATTTCATGACGAAAACAACAACAGAGATTTGTTTCATTGAAAAATAAAACTTTTATGCTGCCTCGGGTACGATTTCATTAAAGAAAAGTAACAACTAAAACAGCACAGTTTAAATAAATCTCCAAAATCGAATATCATTTTTTTTATCATAAAATTAGCCAGAAGTAAATCAGTAAAATTTATGTCTTAAAGTTTTGGACAATATGTACATCCATTAAACTAGACATAAATGTTCTTATTTGAAGAAAATTTAACTAAAAAATGCAGGTCTAAAGACTTTAATCAAGCGTGTATTCATGTTATAGTGCTGCCTAAAGTTACTTGCACCCACACACACACACACACACACACACACACACACACACACACATATATATATATATATATTATATATATATATATATATATATATATAAACATATATATATAACATATTTAAATATAAACATATATATATTTCCGCTTATATAGCTATATAAAGCTGACTATCTATTTTTTTAAATATATAAATATATATCAACTTCGTAGGTTAGAGATTTTGAATTTACCTCATAATGAACAACAGCCACTCTCCAGCTGCTAGCTGTGTTGATAGAACTAATGTTGTGTATGAATTGAAATGTCCTTTTGAAGAACGCTCTTATAATCCATATACATACATTGGATTTACGACTATCCGTCTCTCTAGATGATTAACTATGCATTCAAATGATTTTAGTGCCATTACACAACATCTTAAGTCACATGTAACATACCTTAGCAAGTAGATGACAAAGCGGTGGTTGGGTGGGGTAACAGGAGAAAGCTTGGTAAGAGTCGCCTGGGATAGGGGGACCTTGGAGGTTCCTGATCATCTACGTCCTGAAGGAACGTGGCACATAGAAAAAGAAAAATCGCTATTGAACTGCATTAATATTTTTTATGGCATATAAGTAAAGGATATAAATTCTATAGTTAGATGATAATATTAGTATTATTGGTAGTTTAATATTTTGTATAGTTATTTTTAATACACTTTCAACATACAGATATATTTCAAGCAACATCAAGGAACTCAAACCGACAACAATTTCCAAGAAAAAGGGATATTTTTTAAGATTCTTCCTTGATATAATACTCCCGCTGGTCAAAAATGTCACATAGTTTAAATGGGATAGTTCCCAAAGTGCCAATCACCAATGGAATCATCTTGACATTCGTTTTATGCATTCCAATAATCTTGTCATCTCAGCTTTCAAATAAAAATAGTTTGAAATTTTCTCAATCGCCATGTTTTCTATATTTAGCATGGCAACCTCAGTAACATGACAGTTCTTATCTAACACAGAATACCCAGACGGTGATATCACTCTGTCTATCTGAAAATCATAGTCGCAAACTCTTGTGGGATTTCCAAACTCTTAACTGGTAATGCAAAGCACATACTTGTATTAAAATGTAATCTGTGATGCTCTAATAATTTATTGCTTAAATATATTCTTTTCCCTTTAAATATTCGATGTGTGAAAAGTTAACATAAAGGAATAAAAATTATTATTATTATTATTATTATTATTGTTGTTGTTGTTGTTGCTGCCGTTGTTGTTTTAATAATTTCGTTGGCTATCTATTGTATACACATTTTCTTCCGGGTCAAAATCTGAAACCTATTGTCAGAAATAGCTTCACGTCATTTTCAACTGATCAATTTTGCCACAAACAACAAATAAAATCACTTTTCTTTGTATAGATAAATGTCTTTGTAAGATATGAACTATACGAATGAATAAATTTGTTTGTGTTTATTTGAGGTATGGCTTACTAAGAAACCCTACATTGTCTTTCGGGACATTTTCCAATCAATGCTAAGGCTCCAACTACAACTGGAATTATTGATCCCATAATTTGCCAAATTTATTAGATTTTCACGTCAACTTTAAGAATTTTTATAATTTTGTTTTGAATATCTTACATTATAATCTACAAAAACTACTCGTACTATGTAAAGCACGTTTTGTTTTTATGGTCTTTGATACCGATATTTGGGCGATTAATTTTGATTGATCTATCCGTGAGTATTTTAAATTGTCATAAAATGTTTACAAATCGTATATGTGCAACTTAACCTGGATGATGTTCATACCAATTTGTTGCAGTTTCTTTCCAATAAAACATTCATAATTTCCAGGGCAAATATTGCTTCAATTTGTCATGGAGAGTTCTATATTTAGGCGGTGCTAATATTGTTCAACCTGATAAAAGATGGTCAATTGTTTCTGGATATCTTTCCACAGAATCTATATTATTATTATTATTAGTAGTAGTAGTAGTAGTAGGAGGAGGAGGAGGAGGAGGAGTAGGATTATTATATAAAGAGTGAAAATTTAATTTAAAGAATGACCGCAGCGTGTCGCTAGAATACGGTGTGAGGAAAAAATTGTAACCAAGTATACCCACACCTTTTCCAGCGTCAACATCCTTGAAAATCAGACAAGCTGAATAATTACTTGTTGAGCAGCAGAAATAAATGTACATGTTCATGTTATTCTGTTGTCAGATTAGGAATAAAAGACATCTGGAGTAACAGTGTAGTGTTAATAAATTTGTGAAGATTCGTAATGATATTACTATGACATAATATTTTTTTAATGACATATGGAGAAAATCGGGTGATTTTGTGTACCAAAAGTTACTCAGAGAAAGACAACAAATGTGAAAGTTGTTGCAAGATATGAACAGTCAAAAGAGTACATAGTAGATGTAATTGTTCATGTTGAAATCTTGAAGGATTTATAAGAATCTATATGGAGCAAAAAAGAGCGGATTTGATTTTCCGACATAACGTTGATTCTGGGTATGATGTATTTAGATAACATAAGATACTGGCTAAGAAATTCATTTAAAAATAGTATATTCACTTAATGCACTAGACGTATTACCCTTCTGATTTCTAGTTTTTTCAAGAGTTAAAATATGCCAATAAGCGACATCGGTTAGCTGACATCTTTCGGAGACAGTAAGTGTACTAAAATGATGATATTCTGGAAACAGACTTTTTGTTATGCATTCTAAAATATTCAGTGTGGATCAGGAAGTAAATAGCTTCATATGTGGTGCACACTGAAGATGCCATAATCAGTAATAAGCTGGTAAGAAAATTACGTTTTTAATATCAGAGATTAAGTTTTCACACATCGAATATTTAAAGGGAAAAGAATATATTTCAGCAATAAATTATTAGAGAATCACAGATTACATTTTAATATTTTTAGGATATATATAGCATTAATCCACAATTTGATTGCCTAACAGTAACTGAATTTTATATACAGTATTAATTGTACAAAGTTCTGTCTGTGTTATTTATATCAGGTCGGTGCAAAAGTTTTCGCCAATTTAAAATTTCATCTTAAAAATAAAACACTGTGTATTTGAAAATCTTTATTCATAACAATAACGACCTTTGCTCTCTATGACTTGATTCGTTTTGCTGAACATATTTTTGCGATGGAGTCCGGCTTTCGGTTGCTGAACTGTTCTTTCTCCTCGATTTATTCACGATCGCTGACATTTAATGTTATGGTAGAAAATCCACTTCTCATCACCTGTGACAAGCCTACTCAAAAATGGTGTGTGAAGGTGTCGTGAAAGCAAAGATTCACAAAAATACATACGTTGCATTGGAACCTCTGTGAAACTCATAGAACAGAGTATGCCTAATGTGTTCTTTAGATGGAAAAACATGGGTGAGAATATTGCAAAAAAAATATGAATGATGCTTTAATAATCTGAGAGAAAAATTATAAATTAATCATGGTGATATGTTTAAGTAATAACAATATGCAAAAAACAAATTACAATGATTTAAAATGCATTTTTACAAATCGGCGAAAACATTTGCACATACCTAATATACCCTGGAGAAATTTCTGTCTAACGTTGAAATATCGTCGTCTGTCGGCAATTCTTCCGTCCCCGATGCTGCATGACATACTGAATAAAGAACGGACAATTAGGTTAGGTTGCTATTACTTTCTTCATTTCATTGGGAAACCATAGTATTAGTTGCATCATTGCTTGAGGGATTGAGAGGATGAAGGCTGTTACTAGGATGAGTGTTACCAGGTTTGCATACTGTGCATTACTATGTGTTTGCCTGTTACGCGACGGAATCAGGGAGAAGTAGATACTTTCGTCTTTCTGTTTTTTGCAAACGAATTAACTGTCTTCACGTATTTCAGTCTTATCTTCTTCTACATGCCCTATCATTTCAGGACGTAGGCGATCATGGCTTTCCACGTCTCTCTATCTCTGGTGGCTTTTAGCACGCTTTCTCGTGTTACACCACGCAACCCCCGTTCTGTCATCCACCTGCTCAGGTCCTTCAAATATTTTATCCGCTGCTTTCTTCTGTCTATTTTTCCTCTATTTTGTCTGTCAGTATCAGGTTCTCTAAAATCTTCTTCCACATTGTATGTCCCAGAAACTTCAGTTGATTCTTCCTGATGCTCACTATTAAATTTTCTTTTCATTGTCATTCTTTCCAACAACTCATCATCGATCACATACTCGGTGCATTGTATCCGCTGCATCTTTCTGTAGAGCCACATTTCCACTACTTTAAGGTTTTCCTTCATCTTTGTTGATATTATTCAAGATTCACTGCCATATTGAAGAACCGATATCACATAGAAATCTAGTACTCTCTTTGTTTCTAGTGAAAATTTCCTGTATCTTAGTACTTTACTAAGCTTCTGGAACGCCTCAATCGCCATGCCAATTTGCTTTCGGATCTCTGTGTTGCACTTTCCATTTCCTGTTAGAACGCTTCCTACGTATTCAATTTGTTGTACTTGCTTGATTCTAGTATCCTCCACCTGTATCTGGCATTTGGAGTTGCTTTTTTGGCTGATGACTATGCATTAATTACCTTAAAAATTACAGTTCATTATTCTCAGAAATCAACACCGAAGGAAGTAAAAAAATCCCACTCATTTCTTGTCGTCAGAGTTTTGATCATAATGTGGTTTGTAATTTTGAACCAGCTTATACATGATGTAACAATATACAAATCAGGCTATTCAGTTTCAAATAATACATGCATAAAATAAATACATTTCTTTCTCTATGCTACTGAATCGCTGATATATGTACATAAGATTGCGTGTAGTATTCTGGCTGCATATATGTTTAGATCGATGACAATTTTATCTAAAGCAATAATAGCCATTGAATATTTGTTGGTGTAACACGAATATTTTTTTCCAATAAGATGTCACTTGATGATGTCACTTGGGAACATTTTTCAATTGTTTACATTGGGAAAGAGTTTTTACCATTGTTCTTCAAATAGAATCCTTTCTTTCGGTCCTTGACTTTGATTTGCTAAATGAAAACCGGATGAAACTGTCTGGGATGAATGTAATATATTAGTGAAGCTGATTATGGTTTAGAAATATATGTTATGTTCCTTTATTCGATCAACTGTAAAGAGCAGCGGCGACAAGGGGATATTCTTAGTGAAGAGTATTTAAACTCATCTGAAGTTTTGTACATAAAAGGCGGGTCGATTTAAGAAATGGTATATGTGCAATAGTGTTTTATTATAGGCAAAAATGCAAGTAAATTGATTTGCTTGATATATTTAGAGACACTAATAGAGAATTTGTCTATACTTCTAGAATGCGGTAGTAATTATATTATTTACACTGTTGGAACTGTTGTCTCATTTTTATTGGCATTTTTACGACGTTTCGGTCGTTGTACGTTCTGGCCTTCCTCATGTACTAGGAGAGTTGTAACGTTATTTCGATCACTGGGGTATATCATTCTAATTCCATGTGCGATGCCACTTCTTTTAGTCATGTAGTTATCTCCTTTTACTCAACGCTCTAAGTTATTTGTTCACCACTGCTGTAGCCAGGTACTGAACACACAACTCTTTGGGTCAAGTCGTTGGAAGTAACCAAAGCCTCTATCCACTGGGCATTTTACTGAGGATATCATGTTTCAGTAACCATTTTTACCAGAGCTCTTATTTGAAGCCCATCTCTTTGAAGCTTATTATTTTCTCTAGCAATCAGTATTACGGGTTCCCATATTGTATTCATTGCTATGCTTGGTCGGCTTAGGAGATTTTTAGGCCTAGCATCAGCACTGATTCCTTACGTTCAAGTAGTTTCCTATGGTGTTTTCTATCAGTTATTTCAAATTAATCTCATAGAAGGAGGTGATCCCTTTACTCCCTATATATGTGCTAATCTAAACGTTATTCTATTAACCCACGTGAAACTATGGCAATAATGATGAGGAAAACAGGCTGAATCATTTTTAATAAGGTAGTAGTGAAATGTCCTGCTATGCATACACGAACTTGTAAGACAATGTAACTTTTTTATGTTTCACCCCAAGCAAGGCGTTACTGTCATTGATAGGCAGGGGCCTACATAAGAGTAAAAGTTTAGACAGGAGGCGGGAGAAATTTAAAACGAACCAGTTACAGGCGGTGTCAGTGAAAGGGCAAGAGAAGAATGGGAACACATGTGTGAAGGCAGTTGCGAACGTAGAGAGAAAAAAAAGAACTTGACATAGAGGGTGATGTAGAAAAGAGTCAAGCGGATAAGAGATGGGTATTGATATTGCATTTAAATTTCTGGAGGTTGCAGCAGTCAGAAAATAAAGGGAAGGGAGTTCCACAGGCTGAAAGTGGGAGAAAAAAAGCTGAGGGAGTATAATTGTCAGCTGTACTTGGTTGACCTAACTGTAAATGGGTAGGGCCTTGTTGCCAGTCTGGTTGCATGAGAAACTTCTTGTGGTGGGGGCACCAGTGACTTAAGTTCGTCGGAGATGAAGCCATGAATATATTTGTAGAATAGACAGAGGGAAGCCACATCCTGCAATTGAGAAAGCCGCTGAAGTCGAGCTTCAAAGTCGGAACCTATCGCATGACATCCTACTTTGGAGCCTGTCGAAAACACTGTGATGAACAGTAGGGTCGCCTAATATATACAAAGGCTTAATGGCATGGCATCCAAATAGCTAAAAAATAAAAAAACCACCAGGGAATTACAAATGCAACAAACCTCGTTGCTTAGTTTGCAAACATTTAGTAAACGATACAGTATCTTCTATACCCAAACACCAACATCAAATTTCACCCACCTTGCCTCACTTGTGATAGCCAAAATATAATATATTTTCTCTTCCTCTCAATACTGGATATATTGATGAATCTGGAAACAGTTTTAGATTTAGCTTTAATAATCATAAACTAAGCATACGCCAAAACAACCCTTATTCACCCATAGCTGAACACTTCAATCAACCAGGACACACATTAGAAAACTGCAAATGTTTACTGATAGATACCGATTTTATTTCCACATACTAACGCAGAAAAAAGAAAAATACTGGATTGTAAAATTAAATATATATAGACTAGGGTTAAATAGGAACTTAGATATTTTGAATCTTTATGAATATTTCAATAGTTAAACAATTTTAAATACATTTAAAAATGTTTTCTTTAAAACAACATTTAAACGTATTATTACAATTAACTTTACGTTTAAAAATATTCAAACTCTATTGCTTTCTACATCACGCGATGGACACATCTCGCGACTGACGCATTCTCGCGACGGACGCTTCTAGTTTAAAATCATTTGTTTCTGATGAAAGGCCAAGGCTGGTCTGAAATATCAAATATATATTTATAATAATAGAAATAAATAAATACTGTCAAAAAAACATTTTTACCTTAAACTTTTTAGTAGTTTCTCTCTCTCTCTCTCTCTCTCTCTCACTGTCTGTCTGTCTGTCTGTCTCTCTATATATATATATAAATATATATATGAATAAAGTACAAAGAAAACATTACCAACGTTCAAAACAGTAATTTAAAACAGTGCTCAGCATAAAAATATAGATATGAATATTTATTATAAATTATAATTTAGAACATGTTCAAATTACAATCTACAAGGAAAAATGTCTCATCAGCTTTTACCACCTGATGAGACATTTTCCCTTCAATGTCGAAACAAAATGTACACATGGTAGTAGATCGTAATTTGAACATATATATATATATATATATATATATATATATAGCATGTAGGCAAAAAGCTCTATTTTATGCAGGGTTCACTGAGTTGAGAAAGAAGGTAATATTGTTAATTTACTATTTGTAACTTTTTGTGTAATCTGATTTTTTTCTGTTCAGAACACAGATTCTATAGGATTTGTTCAAATGTTTTGTTTTTCCGGGCTATATTTTTGCTATTTTCAAGCGTGAATTTTACATAACATGTAACTGAATACGGGTAGAGTTTATGTATGTAGAATCAGTTTATACATACATATATATAACAATAATAAATATCACAGTATTAAGAGTAACAAAAATAATTCTGCTAATACTAGTAATAGTTATACTATATTTACGTTCGTCTTGAAAAACCCACCGAGGACGAACTCGGAGGGAAAAGGAGGGGAAGCAAAAAAAAGAAACACACGAAGTACATGAACAAAAGTCAAACAGTCGTAGGAAAGAAAAAACCCAAAGACGAAAATCCTAACACTAAAGCGCTCAATACAAAGGTAGAACAACAAAGACAGAAAATTTAAGCAAGAGCCAACAAACCTAGCTAGGTTTCACCCATCGGCTCGTCAGGGTAAATTGGTGTATATATATATATATATATATATATATATATATATATATATATATACTATGTGTGTGTGTATGTGTGTGTGTGTGTGTGTGTCCACATTCTCAGGTATAATCTTTCAAGAGGATCAATATGACGAAAAGAAAGAGCCAATAAGAAAACTATATTTACTTTTAGCTGACGCATTTCGTCCACTGACAGATTTTATCAAGGCTAAAAATGAAACAAAATGTGTGTATATGTGTATGTTCGTGTGTGGGGGTGTGGGGCTGCAGTAATGAAATGGACGCATACTTTTCCACTGTATGAATTTTTGGGATGAAGTTTTACTTTCTTTACTCTCTTTACAAGAGTACTATTGTCCTCATCAGTTTAGTTTTGATCAAATCGATTTTGCTATTGTGCTCTCCGGCGATAATCTGTTGTATGCCGATGCGACTATCCTACAGGAAACTTCGAACTAGATTATATTTTCTGGGTTCAGTTCGGAATTCCCTCTGGGTTACTAGGCTCGATACAGACCTAATAAAATCAAGCGAGGACAGCAGTCGAAATATAGTAATAAAACAACAAAGCTGAAGACGATATTCGGTACGTAAATAAAGAAAATAAAGATTAATTTATAAAGGCATTTGTATATACGTTTCTCTTTTTAAATTGATTATAAATTATTTTTTGTCTGATATTTTAAAAATATATTCCTGACTAATAGAAAACTTTTTAACAGTATTCTAGAAAACATATTTAATAAGATCTAATTTATAAGTGAATCACTCAATATATATCGATTGTGTTCTATATAAGTATTCTTTATTTCTTATAGGTGAATTATTAATTGTTATCCAATAACGTAACTTGTGGTTAAAAGAGAGTGTGCACGTGTAGTATCTTAAAAATAAAGTGGCAATTTATCAGTAATAACTTAAATAGACAGAAAAATATATTTATGTTTAACTTATATGAATATGCGTTCACATAGAGTATAAAATTGTAGAAGAGAATTTCAAACATACAATATTTACCTATGTAACACGTGATATAACATATATGATTCATACAGGGATCAAAACGGTAGTTATTTTTATTTCGCGGGCAACAACAAAACGAGAAGGTTTCTTTCTTTAACCGTGGGCCAAAAGAAACATGCTTACAAACTCATGGCGACATATCCATTTGGATCATAGACGTATCTGGCACGTTTACATCTGGAGTCTTAAAAATGGCTTATCTACATCAGAAGATCTAAATTATATGTAAGACTATTCTTTTCATCCCTCTTTATATATATATATATTAATCCGCAGACAAATCAGTTTGACTGCATCACAGCTCATCAGTACGATTAGACATCTGATTGCTTCTAGCCTGTATTGAAAAGCGACCGAATTGACATCAGTCGGTTATTCTACTTCTGAGCTATGGGCGCTCGGTACAGGTAGGCGAAGTTTTAGCATTTTGTATACAAAGTAGAAACACTCCAGTAACTGAGAGAGTTTAAATTCATTACTGAATAAACGATATTACTGTGTAGATACATAGTCCTTCATGCGGGACAATTGCAAATATGTATATGTATAGTTTTGTGTATGTCGTAGAATATGGAATTCTCTCTGCACACAAAGCATGTTTGTAATTCTGTCCTGTCAGTGAGCTGCGGTGTTGTTATATCATAGATATGGCAATGACAATAACGAGAGAAATGTAAATGGGAGAATAAATCTTTATTTCTTTTGCTTTCTTCCCTTAACAAAATCTATTTCTTTTCTTGTGGGAGTAGCATAAGTAATAAAACAGACTAATGATATTTCAGTGTCAACCTTGACTTTCAAAATTTGCTGAAGCTGATTTCAATATGCTTTTACAATAAGTGCCTATTATTATCTCTGTCTTAAGGTAGCGGTATAGTATTCTGTCGCGTTTGTTTGCTTGTTGGTTGGTTTTTTGGGTTTTATTCCGTTCTCAGGATCAGCTGAATTAGTTTGTAACTTTTAGGAATTATTTGTCAAATCTACTGTCAATAGCTGATTAGATATTGGGTTCGAATAGGTAAGATTCTGAGTTATTTTTCCAGTTTTATTAATACTTTTATTTCTTTTCAAATATCAAATACTGAATTGACTACCCTGGAACATTTTAAATACTTAATTATCATCCCCTGTTTTATATTAAAATGCCTTTAATTTTGAAAGCGGTCGGTCTCCGTTTCTTTTTTTATTCTTGAAATGTTTACGTTCATTGCCATTATTCATTCTCATTTTAAAAATCATCTCTTGTTAATCAATGAGATAATGTCAGTATAGCCTTGGCAGAGGTTTGCGGTTTTTGACTGCCCTTTCTAGTTGTTATCATCATATTATTAATTATTATAATTAATATTATTTTTCTTCCATAGTTTTAACACGGTGCACCTTGAAATTACCTCAGAAAAATAGCTGATCCAGGTAGATTGCCACTATAGACTTAAGAAAGTATATTCCAAAATCTTTGTTAGGCTGTATATAAAATAAGTAAAAAGAAATACAGAAAAAAATGGGATATAAGGTAAACCATAATACTCATGTGTTTAACTTCTGTTTCAGTGAAATGCATAACCTTATCAATTTTGATTTTTTAAAATTTGTACCTAGGTAAATAATGACCTGCATTCAAATGTATTCTTTTTTTATTGTGTAACTAGCAGTATAGCCCGGCGTTGCTCGGGTGTAACGAAAACTTATATATATATATATATATATATTATCGATTTTCTGCACTATTGTAAAAACTGCAACCTTGAAACTTCGTAATATCGTTTCTTATGTCTTTGTCTATGAGTGTATCAAATTTGATTAAAATCGGACCACTCCTTCTATAACCCGATTTTTTCGATTATCGATTTTCGATATTTATCGGGGGTACCTCGACACAAAACCTTGCTAAGGACACTCGCAGACGCTTATAGTACAACTGTGTAAATTTTCAAGAAAATCAGTTCAGCCATTTTGGAGTCTATAGGTAACGGATACACAGACACACACAGACACACACACACACACAGACAAAGTTCCATTTATAAATAAGTTTAGATTTTGATAGATGTGCTACTGTTGTAAAGCACAAATATTAAACTAGGTAGGTACAAGTAAATTTTCCACGAGGGTTTATAAATCGAACAGCACGTAAGTAACTTAATTAATTATTAACTAAAGAATTAAGATACAACAAAAACTTCAAATAGAAAACTATGAAGTCTTCATGGTTAAAACTAGTTACTACTACTCTTATTAATAGTTGTAAGAGCTGTCATTTAATTTATATTTGTTACAATCATTTACTAATTCTCTCACCTGAGACCTTACTAAATATTTTTTTCTTTGGAAGTTATTGAAGTTCTTAGACGAAATGTTTATTTTTTATATTTTTCATTAGCAAATTGAGCTCCGGGCATTTTCTTAATAACTGCACTAGTAATCTTAATCATTCGTAATAACATTGAAATAGCAGATGTGTCTCGGCACCATACATCTTTAATTTCTATTTCCAAATTGTTTTTGTTTTTTATTAGAACTCTTTAGGATTTTTTAAATATCTGCATAAGATGTTATTAATATGTGTTATATTTTCATTTACAATTTTCTTATATTTTGTGTCATATTTTTTTATCTGTTCAATATTTGAATATCGGACATTCAAATTTACACATATTTTATACGTTATGCTTTCGGTTGTGGATTCGGTTTTATGAGATTCATAAATATTGTTTGTATCCATAGTATAAATACACGAATTATTTCTGCCGATTATTCTCAGTTGAATAAGTATTAATATTTCAGTGGCTGTCGTCTTAAACAGTCGATGAAATATTAATACTTAATAATCATATGAGCTTAATCACAATCAAATACAACAAAGCGCTGAACGCCAAATCTTATTTTCAGAAAGAACGAAAATGGTAAAGTTAGTATCAACTGTTGGCTTATGTAGAATCAATCGAAATTCTTTAAACAATCTGCCAGTCGTTTACTTCACTCTCTTCTAATCGGATTAATAAAGAAGTCTAGTATCTTGCTTCGAATTAGCAAACTATATTTTATCTCTCAATTGCGTTTCTGTCCGAATTCCAGCCCAGTGACAGCACCTTCCTCATTACATAAAAGAGTGAGTGACAGTGTTATATCAACACCAGCACGACGTTGGTTTCGGGGATTGAGCTGTATGTTTTGGTCCTTAACACATCTATACGTGCCTAAGCTCTCAAATTGAAACAAGCCTTGTACCATATGCATCCACTATGATGTGAGACAGTAATTACGAAATGTAGTATATTTCTACTAATATTTAAAGTATCGGTTATATTAAAGAGGACATATTTGGCACTTGCTGAAAGAACAACCGGTGTTGAAATATATAAGATCTCTTTTATTACAAGAACTTTGCAGAAAACCTGGTAACTCAAGCATATCAACTGTTATCTTATTTCTCTTATTTATCAGTGTTTATTTTCTAAATATATGTTGAAACATGTCTGGAACTACAACATATGTATTATGGCATTATTTTCTCTTTGATTTACATAAAATATACATTTTAACTGTTATTCTGTTGTAAGATATCGAATGACATTCTTCTTCTTTTGCTATGTGCCTTGTCCCTTCAGGACGTAGGCGATCATGGTTCTCCACGTCTCCCTATCCCGGATGGCTCTTAGTATGTTTTCTCCTGTTACACCTCGCAACCCCTATTCCGTCATCCACCTGATCAAGCCCTGCAAATATGTTATCCGCTGCCTTCCTCTGTCTCTTTTTACTTCTATCTGGCCTGTCAGTAGAAGATTCTCCAAGGTTTTCTAATTATTGCAGTTCTTTGCTATTTGCGATATTTTAGTAATCGTGTATGAAATTCGAAAAAAAAAAAGAACTTCCTTTGCTTGAATACATTTTTTTTAATCATCTCACCCCAAGCAAGGCATTCCACTGCCACTATTGCGCATGGGGCTACATAGGGGAAGGTAAAGAGAAGGAGTGGTTAGACATAGAGGAAGGTAAAGAGAAGGAGTGGTTAGACATAGGGAATGTCAGGAGGAATGAATGTTAGACATAGGGAATGTCAGGAGGAATGGGGGCAAGTTAGTTTGTTAGGAGGTGTCTATTGACCTTACATTTAAACTCCTGGAGATTGTATCCGTCAGGGAAGCAATCGTGTGGAAGGGAATTTCACAGTCGGGAAGTGCGAGGAAAGAAACTTTGGAGTAGAAGATGCGGTTGCATTTTATCGGTTTCACTGTAAAAGGGTGAGATGTAGTTGCTAATCTAGTATCTCGTGCAAATTCGTATTTAGGGGGCACCAGTGATCTAAGTTCATCGGAGCAGAAGCCGTGAAAGTATTTATAGAAGAGACACAGGGAAGCCACGTCGCGCCGGTGGGAGAGAGACTGCAGGCGGTCTGCCAAGTCGGTATCTATCACATTACAGACCCTCCTCCGAACCTTATCGAGAAGCCCGAGGAGAATAGCAGGGGCACCCGACCAGATATGGCAGCAGTATTCAATGCACGGGCGGATGGTAGATTTATATATGTGCAGGATAGATTGAGACGGAAAAAACTTCCGGGCCCTGCACAGAGAACCAACTTTCATAGCAGCGGATTTAGCAATGGATTCGATATATTCATTCCATTTGAGGTCCGCTGAAAGTGTGAGACCAAGGAGGCGTAGTTAAAATTTACTAGCCATTTCTTACCCCAGTCCAATATGGATTGGAGTTCTTTTTCAATCTCGGCTGCGAGGTTATCCTTAACGTCTACACCAGATTTTTGTAGGAGGCGAGAGTAAACTGTGGTGTCATCGGCGTACAAACTTACTTAGACTCTTATGGAATCAGGGAGATCATTAATGTATATCAGGAAGAGTGTAGGACCTAAGATGGAGCCTTTGGGGACACCTGCGTTTGTATGGTAGTTCTGGGAGGCATGTTCGTTTAATACCACCTTCATTGTGCGGTTAGAGAGGAATGACTGGATTAGTTCAAACAAATGTGCAGTTATACCATAGCTCCGCAGTTTACATAGAAGGCCAGCATGCCAAACTCTGTCGAACGCCTTAGATATATCCAATGCAACGGTTCGGGCTTCGCCATTCCTGTCGAGTGCCTGGTATATGTACTCGGAGATGGTCGTTAGCATATCACCAGTAGACCTGGTGAAGCGGAAACCATATTGCTTCTCCGAGAGGAGTCTGTGTGCTGTGAGATGCTGAACCCCCTCGGTGTTGATAATGGCTTCGAACACTTTGCCAAAGATCGGAAGAAGGCTGATAGGGCGTTAATTTGCAGGGTCAGAGGGTTCTCCAGTGTTTTTAAATATAGGAACTACAGTGGAAGATTTCCAACAGGCAGGAGAGCAGCAAACAGATAGGCAGAGGTTGTAGAGCTTAGAAAGGACAGAGGAGAGTTCAGGGGCACATTTCTTTAAGACTATAGTTGGGAATCCGTCACCACCGCTCGCTTTGTGAGGGTCAAGTTTTAACATTATCTTAGAGACAAGCGAAGGTGTAATGTGGACAACATTCAGTTGTGCCTCGGTTCTAAGTGAGAAGTCGGGTGTAAAAACTCCAGATGAGTCCAGACTCGAATTGTTCGAGAATCTGCGGGCAAAGCATTCAGCCTTATCTGCTGTGGAGGTGAGGACCTCAAATTTGTTGATTAGTGGGAGTATTGTGGACTTGCTCTTGTTAAGTACTCTTTTACAGAGTCGCCAGTAGTTTTTAGCGCCGAATTTAGAGCATGCTATGCGTTGCATCATTCTGGCAGCAACCAACATCTTAGCTTCGTTAAGTATCCTTTTACACTTATTACGTGCTTAAGTGAAAAGGCGCCTGTTTTGGTCCGACGCGTAGTTACGATAGAGTCGGAAGAAATGATTCCGGCGGGCAATGGCAGCCGAACAAGCGGGTGAGAACCATGGAAACGAATGAGATTTAAGCTGGAATTTCCTAGCAGGGATGAAGGCAACGATGCCAACCTTAACCTAGGAGGAGACCTCGGATGCACATTCTTCGATGGGAAGACTAAAGACGATGTTCCAAGGGATGTCACAGAGGAAGTCTCGGAACGAATCCCAGTCTGCTCTTTGATAGCAGTAGGATATTCTACTTGTCTGGGTATCATGGGTCGGGCGGGAGTGGAGTGAAATATTGACGGACACTACAGTGTGGTCAGAGTTTCCGAGTGGGCAGAGTTGTCTGGTAGTGCAAGAGTCTGGGATGGAAGTGAAGCAGAGGTCTAGAAGTGAGTCCCTTCCGTTAGGGTTGTCGGAGAAACGCGTGGGGAAGTTCACGACTTGCGTAAGGGATTGGGTGATTGAAAAGTTCATGGTGTGGACACCAGCAGGGTCGGTGAGAGCGTTCTTCAGCCACTTGGTGTGGTGGCCGTTAAAGTCACCAAACACAAATACATGAGCAGAGGGATGGGAAGAAATGGCTTTGTCGATATTGTCAGAAATGATGTCAAATAACGAACAGTCAGGGGAGGAAGGAGAGCGGTAGAGAAAGAAGAGATAGCTAATCGAGCTGAGAAGTGAGAGGCGAAAGGAAATGAAAGAATGATCTGGGGATTCAAAAGATGACACCCTAGCTAAAGGAAGGGAAGGTGTTTGCTGACATAGACACCAAGCCCATGCATATGAACATTGGAGTCCTTCCTGAAGAGGAGAAGGTAGCCAGAAACGTAGAACTCAGATGAGGAGATAGAAGGGTAAAGATTAGTTTCACATAGGGCTAATATATCAGGTGAGTTATTATGGAGGAATGAATCTACGCTGAGGAAGCTGGTGCGGATGCCGCGTATGTTAGTGAAATTTACCTTCCTGCTTTTTCTGATCATTAATCTAAGAAAGTGACTGTTGATTATTTTATTGATTTGTTTTCTATTTTTTATCAACACATTGTAGGTCACTTAAAGTCATAAAATATTTACACACACACACACACACACACACACACACACACACACACACACACATATATATATATATATATATATATATATATATATATATATAATCTCGCCTGTCAAGATCATGGATAAAGAAACAATAACGAGACAACGTCGGATCAGTTAATTCTCTTTATTCAGTCAGTTAAGTGCCATACGTGATACACGCTTTGGGCGATCATGTCTCGAAAGAGACATGACTGACAGGTCAGAAGGTTATCCCGGAGTAGATTGCCATTGCTTTCTGCTTTAGACTGGTTGCCAGCTAAGGCTATAGAACCCAGTCTCTCCTATTATTTAACCCGTAACTGGAAGGAAGAGATGGATTAATACCTTTCCCAAAGGTATTCGCTTTATTACCAGTTATTAAAATGTACTACCAGTTATGAAAGCTGTTAACACTTCTTTGTTCTATAACAGTGTCTTATATTATTTTTGTAACAATTATGTCGTTTATTAGGGAAGTGTATATACATATATATTTATATTCAGATACTTTAATCCAAGCGGAAAAAGCAGGAAGGTAAATTCCAAAAACCCGATCCTAATTAATATTAAAAATTTTATTTTAATATTAAAAAATGATACAGGAAGAGAGCTCCATGTAATAAAATATTACAGAGCAAATATAAATTAAAATAGGATTAATTCAAGGATGTTGAATGCCCATTTTCGTTTAAATTAAATGACCTAATTTTAAAAAAATATATATTTTAAATCCCATAACTTTTTATTCCCTTTAAAATAATTATACCTTTTTAAGTAAAGGCCTTTTTCTAATACTTCAACGTTTTTGGGAAGTTAGGATTTTGAATATGTCCAGCGTCTGTAATATATAATTATTTTTTGTTTCTTTTCTTTTTTCCCTCTCTTCATTTATCTCTCTTATCTCCCACCATTTTTCCGTTTTGCAACACGCCGTCCGTTCTTTTTAAGTTACAATTCTCTTTCCCTTTTTGCGAACCCAGACGATGCCAATTTTTCTTTCCTTGTTTATTTGATTTTATTTTGTTTCATCTTTTTCTTTTCTTTTCTTATTTTTTTTTAATTTCTTTGCAAATCTATTTAAAAAGCGAAATTAGACTGATTTTCCTCCAGTTTCTGAAAAGATTTTTTGTTGCTGAGGTGATGTGTTATCTCCCGATAATCATATCGAAATGGTCATTCAACATCCTTGAATTAATCTTATTTTAATTTATATATATATATATATATATATATATATATATATATATATATATATACACACGTAGATATATATTAAGTCAACAGAAACTCAAGGAAAAATTATAAGGACTCTTAAGTGATGCAATTTCATGTCTAATTCACAAAACTGAATGGTTATCATTTTTGTTGATTTTAATTTTTTTTTAGCTAATAATGGTTTTGTGATTCAAGTGTAATAATTAATCCATTGCTGTTAAAAAAGGGTGGAGTTTTTAATTGTTACAAGTTCATTCGTTCAAAGGAGACATAAAGAATCAACCGGAATATGGATTAGGCTCTCCGATCTCGATTTACGAGGCGTTATCCGTTAAACTAACTCCACATCGAAGCTTACAGCTCTTGGCTTTCTCAAGTGAACACCTATCTCTGATCTGAACGGTCTTTATGTTGTTTAACTTCGCTGATTGTATGGGAACTAGTGTTTCCACATGATGTAGCGGTAAGTAGAAAACGGTTATAGATATCTGACATTTTAGATTTTTCTGAGCGAGATAAGCGCCATGCGTATCATCCACACGGCGCGCGTATATAAAAACATAACGCAAGAATGCAATATTTAATTCGAAAGAAGCAATAAGTGAAGAAACAAATTGTTAAATACGTTAATATTAGAATTTACTATATATAGCTGTGTTTGTGCGGGTATATGTGTGCGTGTCTGTATGTGTTTGTGTATGTCTGTAAAACTATATCTGTATAAAGGACAATATGAAAAGAAAACTTATTTTAGACAACCGTTTTGCGATGCTGATTGAATGTATTAAGGTAAATGAAATGATTTTATTTAGCAATAAGTATTTATAAGCTAAAGTAAGTATTTATAAAGTAAGTATTTATAAAGTATTTATAAAGTATTTATAAAGTAAGTATTTATAAAGTATTTGTAAGCTAAAGTAAAAATGAAGTTAGCTTTTCAGAAATTTTAAATTTAAGAACACTCTATCTCTCCATTTTAATAATCAACGTTGTGTTTTTACTGGAATATATATATATATATATATATATATATATATATATATATATATATATATATTGCGAAATGAAAAATCAAAAATAATTTCTATATGTATTCACATAAAAAAAACGTTAGGATCATACAGTCATAGATGAAAGTGTTTAAGATCCTTAAGTAACTCCTCATTAATTTTAAGATTTCAGTTGCGCGTTCGTTAAAATGCCATTTGTACGTTAGAAAACCTTAGAAAATTAGTCATTATAGGTTAATAATTTAAATAAGTTAATGTAAGTGTGAACCGTAAGTTACAGAGGTAATTCGTTTCCAAATGAAAAATATTCAAAATCTCTAGAATATTTAATTAATGAGCACTTTCTCATACAATTTTCTACTAGTCTAATTTATCTATAGCCAAAAACTGATGAAATATGTATATATATATATTTCCATCCTGCCACGCTCACGCAGAGATACAAAAGCGAGGTAGAGTCTGCTCAGTTCATTAGAAGCAGCTCGGTTCGATTCTTTAGAGACACTAGCGAGGAAGCTTCGACTCAGTACACTAGAAAGATTAGATCGTTATGACAATAGAAAATTCTCTTTACTGTCAGTTTTCTCCTCTTTAGCTGTGCTTTATACTTTTATTTTTGCAATATTTATGAAGTTATGTAGCGACTCCGACTGACACCAAATCGGTCGAGTTTCGATCCCGGCCAAAAGCAAGTGGATACGTCTAGCCACACTGATGGGCTGTGATACAGCGAAACGGGCTTGTAGGTGGATGACTAATATATTATGCTCTCATTACGATTGCGCTCTCTGGAGAAGAAAATTTTATAAACAGTTTCCACTTCTGCTATATGCGTGACTCTTAAGAAATGAATTGAGTTCTTTCGGTGACTGGCGTGTGTATTACCCTTTTCTGATTCCATGCGTCGACGGCTTAAGGAGTAGAGTCTCCGACTGACACCAAATCGGTCGAGTTTCGATCCCGGCCAGAAGCAAGTGGATGCGTCTAGCCACACTGATGGGCTGTGATACAGCGAAACAGGCTTTTATGTGGATGACTTACATATATATATATAATAATGAAGACCATTCTGTATTTATTTTTATATATTTTGCCGCCAGTGGTCCCCACTAAATATATATTAAGCCATCAGGATGTCAAGTTAAAACTATGGGGGATCTTAAGTGATGTAATTTAAATTCTAATTAACGAAAATGAATAAATATTATTGTTGGCTATTTATTTTATTTTTTTAATGTAATGATTCTCATGAGAAACGAAAACTTTGGATTTAAGTTCCTCCGCGGCGCTGTGGCCTTAACCAATCATGGGAAAGGATTCTGATGAAAAGAGAGGGAACAAATCCGGAATCGGTGTCCCCAAGAGAGTTCGATGTTATGTTTAACTTTACTCTGACAGCTCCTATTACAAAGTCGATGACAAGCCGTATTGAACCAACTTTCCTTTGAATGACATCGGTGGCTTGCAGATGGGAGAATGATACATAGGCAACCTCGGATCTCACATAAAAAAAAACCTGTCCACAACTGCGCCCTGAAGAGAACACTGTAGCTTTGCCTCGTGACAAAACACGGGAAGCAACAGTCTGTTAAGAGAAGGATTCTGAAATTCGTTCTTTCTGGGGAGCTGGCCATCGGCTAGAGGTCACGGGAGAGACCACATTTTTGCTTCATATATGTCTGCACAATGGATATCAGAGCGATTGACATGGAGGTAGGAAATCATCGAAATACTTTGCTTACGATGGAGTCACGATTTACACCTAGGGCTTGGACGAGAAGCGAGCTAACAGAAGTTTTCCACCGGGGTAAAGTTTGCCTGAAGGAAAGAAAACAAGATGTGTCTGGAAAAATAGGGTGTCCAGACACATGAATGCTTCATGCATTTATATACTATTTTAATTTTAGATTAATTTATTATATATTCTAAATAATATTTTTTTTTAATTAACTATTTTCTTATATCAGTCAGTTAAGTGTCACACGCTTTGGGGGATCATGTCTCTAAAGAGACATGACTGACTGAGCAAAAGATTATCGAGTATGGGCAAGTCGAAGGCTCTCAATTTGGAAAAAACAAGTGTAACGAACGAACACCGATCTGATCGCACATGAACATCGCGCACGAAAGTACGCATCCAGGGGATGGATGTCTTAATATCAGAAGACTGACTAGTCAGGTTAGCACATGTAGAGGCAATGATGGGGATCAGCTATGGATCTGCTCAAGCAATAGTGCAAAAGAAAAATGGGCAAAGTGTGTACGCGTCAGGTAGCCAAACAAGCGAGTGGTGTAGATGTGCATCCTTTTTGAAAGAGATCAATAAACACGTTGAGAAATCCCCTAAGTTTAGTGCCGTGTGTGCTGCGATGGAGTGAACGATGTCGAAAAGGCATATATTTATTGTACGTCATCCATAGAAATGAAAATCTATTAAATTTGCCTGTACACTCATGTATATAATTCATAAGAGGACTTTAGTCTTTATTTCTCTTGTATTTATCACAGCAGTGGTGAGGACAAATTATCAAGAGAGTATTAATATGATATGTATGTTGTATTGTTAAAAAATAACTGACCAATTAAAAGCAATAAATCCTGGGCCTAACTAATAAAACAGAAACCTTTATGCAAAATTCGACTTTATTCATCAACATAGTCTCCTTTTAGGGGGGATACACTGATTACGACACTTTTTTCGGCGCAGTTTTGTACAATGATTTGTCTTTGGCCTCAAAATATGTTTCAGTTTTCGATATCACTTCTTTATTAGAGCAAAATCTCTTATACTGTACATCAGTATTTTAAATCACAGTTGTTGGTAACATTTTTCATTCAAAAATGTTTTGTTGGTAACATTTTTCATTCAAAAAAGTTTTGTTGGTTACATTTTTCATTCTCAAAGGTTTTGTTGGTAATATTTTTATTCAAAAATGTTTTGTTGGTAAACACCTTCATAGCATTTTGACCCCAGTTTGGGGGTTAACTATTTACCCATAGCAGAGACCCTAACAGGTCCTACCACCCTGGGTCAGCGCGGACCTGGGAACAACAGCAATTAAGAGGTGGTTCCACGCTCCTCACAACTTCCCAATCAGAGGCCTTGCTGTTGGATGCAGTTTACTGTCATGCCCAACAACGGTTTTCACGTGAGACTTCTTAAAATATACGTGACTATAATGAAAGTGCTGTATGTTTTTCTATGAAGAATAAATCAAAATAATTTTAATAGATTTACAGTTGATCGTGAGCAATAACCGTTGTTTTCAATGCGCTCAAATAATCTGTTAACCAACATTTTCAATGCTAGTAGTGCTAAATGGAGGTTGTGCGTTGTGGTGAAGTGGATATCGGCAGAGAACGGGAAGTTGGAGAGCCGTGTTCAAGTTCCAATTTAATTCATTGCATTCATTTACGCGCGAGTACCCTTGGGAAAAGTATTAACCCGTTGCTTCTCCCACCAGCTGTGGGTTAAATAGCAGAACAGTTTGTTTATTATAGCCTTTGTCAACCACCAGTCTGCCGCAGAAAATACTGGCAGTAGGCAATATTTTGCCTAGTCAGTATGGCATTTAAATTACTGATTGCGTAAAATCCATATAAATTGCGTTGCAGACATTTAAGAGATTATTAGTGACCAGTGGATATGGCACAAATGTCTTTTTTCCAGTCGGATTCCCCTCAGAAATCTTTAAATTTTGCAGTATGCCTTCTTCAGTTATCATGGTGAATGATGACTCATTTCTATTTGTTATAGATTAAGATCTTTCATTACGTCTTAAGCTGATAGGATGCCTCAAGTGTGATAATTTGACAGATCGTAGTAAACGATTCCGTTGGTATCCACCAGAAGCTCAGGGGATGCTGCACCACAAAGGATGACCTCGTATTCGATTACAACACTGACACCTCTAGTCAACACTGTGAGGAAGAGTCAACTTATTATTACTAGTAATGTCTCTGTCCTTGCAAAAGACTCACTGATGGACGCAAATCAAGTGATGCAAAAAAATTGAAACACATTGTCAGCAAGTTTCTATTGACAGGTTATGTAAAAAGCTATTTTTCAGCTGTTAATCTCTTGCGAAAGCCTTCTCATTTAGCGAGGGACATCCACGGGGTTAACATTGATGTGCCCTCTGAATTCCATCACTCTAAGTATCAACTACTTCCAGTCCGTCTTAATCAATTTTTGGAATCTTTTATTGACTCATTCTTTAAATTGATTGTTTTTATTTTTGTCTGAAATGAAAAGAAACGATTTCTACCCCTACTTTCAAACAGTACGCCATCACTAAATATATTTTGGTTTTATTGTTTTTTTTTTCTCAACAGTATTTAAGTAACTCTTTCATTGGAATTTATAGAAAATGCCATGACAAATACGTTTTTTTATGTGGAGGAACGATCTTATTAGTTTGAAAACGTCTTATTCAAATAATTTTCACGCTGAAAGAATAAGTCATCTTAACTCTGGAAATATCAAAGTTATATTTATTTCAATCTTGTTCAGAAACAGCTGTCAGAAATTGGTGCTGAACTTTTGTGACAACATAATTATTTCCAATTATTTACATGTTCATTCACTTAATCTCGCTCGTTAATTGGTTCTCTACATAGCGTATACTGTTCATAACAGTCTGATATAATCATAACAAATATATTTTTTAAAAATATTAATGCATTACATAAAATACATAAATTAAGATTATACCAAGCTTTATAACGAAATGATGAATACCCAAATTATTTTTACAAAGATTTCACTAAAATAGTATCAAATTATTTCTGGAGATATAATGAATAATGACTGAATGTAAACCCAGAGCCAATCCTTTAAAAGCCGTTAATAACAATTTCCCTTTTAAATGAACACTAACCGTATCTCGTTTTGATATTATTATTCAGTCGATTCCATTAAAATGCTTTCTGTAAACTCTGTATAGCAGTTTTATTGAAAGGTTATTCTTACGTTTCCAATATCATTTTTTGTATTTTGCTGCTATTGCCAAAGGACAAGATATACATTTACAGAGTTCAGCGTATCTTTTAAACTGTAATTTATGTAAACCATCAACAATTTAGCATTTTCAAAAGCATTTGTTTAGTAGGTTGTTTATAGCTTATATATTGGTTTTGCTTAACTTTTGTTTTAGAATGAAAGCTCATATTGTGAGGTTGGCGATCGATGCTTTTCCCAGCCTCTTTATTTATTACCTCTTAATTATTGTAGCATTTTGACAGAATAGTTTTTTTTTCAAATTGTCTTCATCACGAACCTTATTTTTAACTTTGCGAACACCTTTGTTACATGTTATCATGTAAATCACTAGAACTCATTGTACATTATTGTTTAGCATAAAAATAGAGGTTAAAGTAATCCGTTCATGGCTTACATAGTGCGAAAAGGAAAGTAAATAAATAGCTAGGACTCATAAATATTTCCTATTATTATTTTTATTCGTTAATTGTTCGTTGTTCTGCCTATTGGATTGGGATATTAAAATTTAACAGGCATTACAAACAATATCAATCACCTTTTGAAATCGCATCCGTGTTGACATATGCGGACACTCTTAAACATTTTGGTTTACCTGTGATAGAGATAAAAGTGTCCAGGCAGGGTAAGCTTCAAGTCTTACTAAAGATTATTATTATTATATTCTGCCTATTGGATTGGGATATTAAAATTTCACAGGCATTACAAACAATACCAATCAACTTTTGAAATCGCATCAGTGTTGACATATGCGGACACTCTTAAACATTTTGGTTTACCTGTGATAGAGATAAAAGTGTCCAGGCAGGGTAAGCTTCAAGTCTTACTAAAGATTATTATTATTATATTTTTTCTGATATGAGATAGTATTTAAATTATTTACTTTGTTCGGACATTTGACTTCATATTAATTGTAAGGTTTTCGGGGTTTCGAACGTTGCACTTCCCGTCCTTCTTCAGATGCTAAGAATTTTGAACGGGCCGCTTTATTTTGATTGCTAGAATATATAATTATCTTTCCATGGGGGATGTCACTTCCAAATACAAAGGTAGTTATTCCCTTTAACTTAACTCTATAAGTTATTTGTTCACCGCTGCTGTAGCCATGTCAGCAACTCATAAATCTTTCGGTTAAGTTTGTAGAATTAACCAACGCCTATACCCAGTGTCCCATGTCAGCAAGAAAAAATGACTGATGGAAAATAGATTTTCCGTAATCCAAAGTTGGCTGAATCCGACAACTGAAAGAAAAACAAAGTTCAGTGACTTTTAATGCAATTCAAAAAGAAATTTTTCAAGAGGAAACATGTACATTATGTGAACGAATTTTTTAATATTTTCCTATCCTAATTTTTAATATATATATATATATATATATATATATATATATATATATATATATTTCAGATATTCTACATTTTCATGGTTAATACGTATTTTGCAGTCTTACCTTGCTGCTCGTCAGACCCAAATTTGTAGAATATCTAAAGAATTTTCTAAATTATACAACTCTTTATCTGACTTATATACCAAGTATTCTACGTTATATATATATATATATATATATATATATATATATATATATGAATAATTAACGACATAATTTCGTCCTCTGAGGAAAATAATCAAATAAAAGTATAAAAGGATTTTCTGTAACAAATTTCTATATACAATAGCAATAATTTTAACAGTTTTTAAATATAAAAACATTAATAATTCTTATCAGGTTAGCCACAAAATCTAACAAATCTATGGAGGATACCAATTAACACACTTCAATATATAATCAATTTGACAATTACTGTGTAGCATCCCAATTAAAACCGCGCTTATACTTGTTCGGGATAATCGTAATCATAACATGCTCAGCTCCAGAGGGTTATTGCTTCCAAAAAAGCATCATATCAACCATTTCATTCACAGTGCCAAAATCCTTGACAAAGAGGAAAAACTAAGCTATTTAAAAGAAATTGATAATCTTATGTACGCATTTTATTTTTACTTAAAGCCGATGGTGGCATATATCTCCCACGTAAAGGGTTCATAAATACGACCATCCAGATAATATTTTCAGTTTGAAGAGGATATTTATTTTGGAACAGCATCTACCAATTCGTAATTAAAATCAGAGATCTAGGCTCAATATTTAAATTGTTAACGTGCTATGGGTAATTAGAGAAGTTTTTTTATCTACACTCTTGTATTCCTTGATGATATTTAAACCAGCCTTTTGTCATATTTTTCATGGTTAAAAGCCTAGTATATTGGTGGATAGAACTTCTTTTTATCTCATCATTGAGTTAGCACTCAATCCATAAGTGAATTCTATCGCTGACGTTGGATCATTACAGGTATAAACTTTCTTTCTAGATGTTCACGCAGACGAAGCGCCTGTAAAAACTGCCTGGAAGAGGCAGCAGCTGCTTTAATTTTGATTAATCTCATCTCTTTTCCTTTTCCATCTTTTTCTCTGGGTTAGTTTATTTTTGTTTCATTTTTTATTCAGTTAATCATCCTAGCTTCCTTTGATATTTCAGACACACCAATTGTTCTTTTTTTAATTTTGTACATCATGGCTGTTTAAACCTCCGCTGAGATTCCTAATGAGAAGCTATCTTTTATTCGAGTTTACAATCGAAGATATGACGCCCCCACGTATTTTGAAATGAAGTTTTATCGACATCATCAGCCAATTAGATCAGATTAATATATTCAAATGAGTTTTATGCTTCCTTTAATTCCAAAAACGTCAATCGTTAAATATATTTTATTTAATGTTCAGTCCTTTCAGAATATAGGCAATCATGGCTCCCCATACATTCTTTTGTTTTCATAATCAATGTACTGTCATTCATTTCAGTGGTGTATTTTCTTGTTATATTCGCCACGGTCGGAATTCATTTATTGCCTTCTCTGAGGTTGATGGCTATTTTAGTTTACCCAGAGGAAGATGTTATAGAATTCATGACTTTTCTAATGGAAAAGTGAGCAGAAATGGCTATGCTTTAATTTTAACCCAGTTCGACTATTCGCCTTTTCTTACCGATAGCGCTTGCACTAAACATACATCACTTTTCAAGCAAGTTTATAATCTCAGTGAGTTATAACAAATGTTGATGAATATTCGAGTTCAAGTTGGGTTTGGTATTACGCCATCTTTAATTACGTTCTCTTTATGAAAATTTGTTTTAACTCAAGCAAAGCAAGAGTGCCATTAGAACGCAGAATACTACTTGAGAGGCGAATGAATAGAAAAAGTATCAAGTTAAAGAGTGTGTCAGTCAGTTAAGTGCCATACGTGATACACGCATTAGCTGGCCATGTCTCGAAAAAGACATGAGTGTCCGGGCAGTAGATTATCCCGCAGTACGTTGCCATTGCATTCTGCGGTAGACCGGTTGCCAACCAAGGCTATAGAACCCGATCTGTCTTATTATTTAACCCATAATTGGAAGGAAGAGACAGATTAATACCTTTCCCAAGGGTATTTGTGCCTAAGTGAATGCAAGGAATTCAGCTGGAATTCGAACTCGGCTCCCCGATTTGTCGTTCCCAGTCGGTGCCCACTGCACCACAACGCACAAAGAGTGTGTATGAGTGTTAAATAGATACAACTAACAAGGCAACGTATTTCATAAAATCAAACAAACCAACGCAGTCGACATAAAAATGAATACGAAAATAGTAGAAATGAATGATACATTAAATGAAAATAAATATAATATCTGATGCTTTGAAAGACATGGTAAACGGAAATATACATTTGATAAAACATGAAGTCTATTATCGTCGCTAATTCCCCAAACAGGTGTTTTTGTTGTCATCATTAGCAGATCAATAATAATAATTCAAAGAACAGAATTGGCAAAGTTTATATAACAATAACCACAATTAAATTTACAATTACACCCAACAGAATTCATGTGAATAACTTCTATGTTTGCATTAACTGCATACATGTTATTAATACCTTTATGAGAGATATTTCCATCAACATCACTGATCGAAATATAATCTACGCTATCGTCGAGTGTAGAACGTTATAAGTATTTACCGTGGCTAAATAATAAGAATTATTAATATTGACACCAAAAGTAAGGCAATAAAGCCACTATAATACAAGGGGTTTCTGACAGTGAAAAACTATAAAAATAAAACAAAACCTTATTATTGTGAAAGAACAATAAAAGAATATGGATTAATAAAATAAAGTTAATTAATTAATTTACATTTTCGAAGATTAACTTTGCCTGAAAAGAAAGGTTCGAAAAGAGACATCCATATGTATTGCTAGCACATAAATTATGGCAGATGATTCATTACCATAATATCTTCAGTTGAGTAAATTCGCACCGGAAGTGGTGGTAATCATACCGGGGTAGAAAATAGAATCAGAAGGCCGAGGTCAAGGTTTGAGATAATGGGTAGCGTTCAATTTTGAAAAAGGCATGAAAAAAGATACGGAAACGATTTTTTCCAAGTCTTAGTTAACTTGGAATATAAACGGGATTTTCTAGCCTTGAGTTTTAACCTGCCTAAGAGGTATCCCTTGCAAATGTGCCAAAGAGCTTCACTGTTAGTGCCACCAGCATAGACATTTACTGCAAATACTCATTCTGCTAAACAGATAGAAGTCAGGTAAAGATGCATTCTGCAGATAGACAGATATCTTGACAATTGCAAGCTCCCGTGGAAAATGTAAGTATTTAACCTCAGCCTCTCCAATGATATTGGATCTGAAATAATGTCGGGTTAACGTCGAAAACACGAGAGCGTACACTATGGCAAAGTTTTAAAATTCATCCCGCCCTTGCATAAGCGGGATTAGGCTTGTCTATTATTCTTGGCCGAGTCTCGATCTGTAGACCCAAAACTAACTGTGTTAAACTCTACATGAAGAAAAGGAGCTTATATATTTTCCCCAGGCGAGTCTTTGTCTATACACAGAGACCCGACTGAGTCACTCTCTGCCTGAAAAAAAGGAGCTTGCATTTTTTTCTCTTTGTCTTTCTCTGTCAGAAGACAGATATATTGACTGAGAACTTTGAATTCCAAAGGCAATCTGGGTATTTACCTTCCGAATAAGTTGGGATGCGCCTCGAGGTCAGTTTTCAAAGTGTACACTCGGCCAAAAATTACCCGCATCCCAGAAATAGCCCAGACTGAGTTGCCCTATGCCAGAAGACAGAGAAGGTGACAAGTGCCAGTGCTCATGGAATGCTGCATATTTACTCTGAGTCTGCCACTGGGAAGGGACGAGACACAAGGTAGAGCTTTACGTTGGGAAAACGTATTCGAATCAAAAGTTGCCCTGACCCCACACACGAGATCAGGCATTAATCTTTTTCTACCGAGTCTCTGCCCATAGGACGAGCCACGACTGAGTCGAACTCTATACAGAATTTGTCTGCATTTCTTGGCAGAGTCCAAGTCTGTTGACCAAGCTCCGACTGAGTCGTTCTCAGCCTGAAGACAGACAGTTTGACTGACAGCTTCTCGCTAGTCTTGAACTCTGGGTATTTAACCTGAGTTCTCCACTGGGACAGAAATTATCACAAAGATCGAGCTTTATGCGGGCAACTTGAGCACGGACACTCACTCCAAGTGTCAAATTGGCCCCCACTCCACATACGCAGTATCAGGCATTTTGGTCTATACTTGTCAGCCCTGAGTGAGTCGAACTCTGCCCGAAGACATTGAGCTTAACAATTCTGAGCACGGCCAATAATCTGTCTATTAACTCTGAGTTCTTTATTTAAATCATTTCAAATAATTCATTTGTTTTACTGGGACTGTCTTATTTAGTCACCAACAATCTCAGAAACCATTTACAACATTTTTTCGGAATATTAGTAACAATTCCTGCATTATTAAATATCATAAATAATTTCAAAATATATGGACGGACACTATGCTTTACAAATACAATAAAGCTAATGTTGGAAATTTAAACAGAAAATCTTATTTTCCCCCCATAAGTCGAGTAATTATTCAAGTTATCTAATGACGGTCCAAACTTTCAATGTTCTCCTTCTGAAACAATTTTAGAACTATGCATATTCCGTAAAATCAGAAGAAACATAAAATTGTAGAATGATTAAATTACGAACAAATGTATGTATGTCTTAGTTTTGTTATTCAATCTAGGATTTTGTATTGTGCTAACAAATTAGCGCATTTTTTAATCCGTTTATCGCAATCTAATTTTCTTTATAAAAATATCTCCCAAAAACAATATAATATATATATATATATATATATATATATATATATATATATATATATATATATATATATAGGAAAAACTACTAAAAAGTTGTAAGTTAAAAATGTATTTCTTGACAGTATTTATTTATTTCTCTTATTATATATATATATATATAATAAAAATAAATAAATACTGTCAAAAAATACATTTTTAACTTACAACTTTATATATATTAAATATATATATTTAATATTTCAGACCGGCCTCGGTCTTTCATCAGAAATAAATGATTTTAAAATTTAAACTAGAATCGTCCTTCTCGAGGAGCGTCCGTCACGTGATGAAGAAAGCAACAGAGTCTGAATATTTTTAAACGTAAATCTAAATGTAATAATACTTTTAAATGTTGTTTTAAAGAAAAATTTTTAAGTGTATCTAAAAAACGTTTAACTATTGAAATATTTATAAAGATTCAAAATACCTAAGTCTCTATTTAACCCTAGACTATATGCATTTAATTTTAAAATCCAGTATTTTTCTTTCTTTCTGCGTGAGTATTTTATATATATATTTTCATTATCCTATATATATATATATATATATATATATATATATGTATATATATAGCATAATGCTATATATATATATATATATATATATATTTTTTTTTTTTTTTTTTTTTTCTTAAACATCACTTGACAAATTCTGTGTCATTTAAAGTATAATTAATTTGATTTGAAACAAATATTCATTTTAATTTCAAAATACTGCAGAAATATATTTGTATCACAGCGGTAGTTGTTTATTTAAGCTTTTGACAAGTTTGCTAATTTAATAATTTATGTTTATCTAAACTTTTTTTATAGCGGCAGTTTTAAAAATAGTATAAACTGAGCGCGTTCTATATTTAATTTTTTAAGTACTCAGGAATTTTAAAATTATTTTCTTTAATCTAATGTTTCATTGGATTTTAGAGACTTGCTTCAAAATTACTAAAATTATCACTCTTATTTTCTGATAATATCGTGGATGGACGATCAAATTACAAAGAAAATTCATGTTCATCCAGATACTAAATGTTTAAAATTATTTTTTACATATTAGTGATTGATGATTTGTACTAATTTGACTATTTGCACTAGGATTAGAACCTATAGTTTTTACTTAATAATTATGTCATCTAAAAGGATGAAATTAATAGGTAATTTTGAAAAAGGTAAAACTTGATAAATTATAAATTAATAGTTAATGTATAATTTAAATTTAAAGTAATGAAATCAATACTTGTAAAAATACATTATTTATAAAAAATAAATTTTTAATATAATAATGTCTTTAATGTATCTTATTTATAAGAGCGATTATTCTTCTTCTATGTGCCCTGTCCCTTCAGGACGTAGGCGATCATGGATCTTCACGTCTCCCTATCCCTTGTGGCTCTTAGTATGTTTGTTCCTGTTGCTCCTGGCAGCCCCCGTTCCGTCATCCACCTGATCAGACCCTGCAAATATGTTATCCGCTGCCTTCCTCTGTCTCTCCTTCCTTCTATCTGTCCAGTCAGTATCAGGTTCTCCAGGCTCTCCTTCCTCATTGCATGTCCCAGGAACTTTAGTTGTCTCTTCCTGATGCTCAGCATCAATTTCCTTTTTGTTGCCATTCTTTCTAACACTTCGTCGTTGCTTGTATGCTCAGTCCACGATATCCGTAGCATCCTTCTGTAGAACCACATTTCGGCCGCTTCCAGTTTTGTCCTCATTTTCGATGATATTGTCCAGCATTCACAGCCGTATTGAAGAACTGACATCACGTAGCAGTCTAGCACTCTTTTATTCGTTTCTATTGAGATTTTCCTGTGTGTTATTATTTTGCTCATCTTCTGGAACGCGTCCTTTGCCATGCCAATTCGCCTTCGGATCTCCGTGTCGCACTTTCCATCTCCTGTTAGAACACTTCCTAGGTACTTAAATTCTTGGACTTGTTTGATTCTGTTATCCACTACCTGTATTTGGCATTTAGGGTTGTATCTTTTGCTGATGACCATGCACTCAGTTTTCTTAAAGTTTATTTGTAGACCTTTCTTGTCACTCTCCACTGCTACTTTCTGTATGAGATCTTGCAGTTTACTTTCCGTGTCCGCAATCAGTACTGTATCGTCCGCATATCTTATTTTGTTCAGGTTGTGGCCTCCAATAACAAATCCTGGTGTGTCATCTAGGGTCCTCATCTTTGTCTTACGCCTTTTTCTATCTTTGTGTATCTACTGAGGTCGTTACCTGTCCGTATGAAGGCCGTTTGCTGCCAGTAGAGATTCTTGATTATTCTTATGTCTTTGCCAAAAATGTCGAGGTTGCCTAGCATTTCCATCAATTCTTTGTGTCGTATTTTGTCGAATGCTTTCGCGTAATCAATGAAGCATAGGTACAAGTCTTTCTTCATTTGTAATGCCCTTTCAGAGAGTATCCTAATCATGAATATGGCGTTCCTTGTTCCAGTGTCCTTGAGGAACCCGCACTGTTCCTGCCCTATCTCTGGCCTGATTCTGCTTCTCGCTCTATTCATCAGGATTCTGACAATCAGTTTTGTAATGTGACTCATTAAGCTGATAATTCTGTGTAGTTCGCACTCGTTTGCACCAGGTTTCTTCGGCAGCGCTATAAATATCGACTTGCATAGGTCTTCTGGTATTATTCCGCTGCTATAAATTTCGTTTATTATGTCGGTAATCTTTTCTATGCCATATTCTTCTAAGGCTGTCAGCAGCCATTACTATGCCATCTGGACCAGGTGCTTTGTTTCTGTTCATTTTGGCCATTGCAGCTTCCACTTCGGATTTTAGTATTTCCGGTCCATCCATCTCCTTGTGTATTCTCGGTTGTTCTCTCTTGTCGCAAAAGAGATCCTTTATGTATTCTTCCCATCGCTGGAGTATTTCCTCTTTCTCTAATATGATTGTCCCTTCCTTGGATTTTATGCATCCTGTTGAGGAGCAGGTTTTTTGACCCGTCAGTTCTCTTATCTCTTTATGCATCTCTGCTTTGTTGTTCCTGCTCAGTCTCTCTACTTCTGCACATTTGTTGTTGAGCCATTCCTCTTTGGCTTGTCTGCATTTGTTCCTTATCTCCCTGTGAAGTTTTTTGTACTCTGCTCCGTGTCTTGGCGATAATTTTTGTCTCCTTTGCATCATGTGGAAGATCTCTTCGGTCATCCACTCGTTTTTTCTTCTGCGTCTGATTTCCTTTGGGGCTATGTTGTTCGCTGAGGTCACCATTGCTTCTTTTAGTGAGCCTTAATTAAGCCATGTCTTTTGTTTTTTGCATTTTTTATTTTACAATTAAGAGCAGAATTTCGTAAATGATGTTTCTGTTTTAAAAATGTAAATGATGATTTAAAATCTCTAATATATATATATATATATATATATATATATATATATATATATATATATGGCATGTACGCATCGCTCATTCAATAATGAATTAGAGCACTCTGGCTATCAAAAAATGGCGTGCATTAATCCCTTCAACGACGTTAAATATTGAGAAAAAAAGATCTCGTAGGCCCAGAGTAACATCTATTGTAGAGAATAGGAACTTGATCATATCTAGCAAGGGGAAGAGATGAAAAACAATTAATTGGGAATTAACAATTGAAATGAATTCTACTCGGCAACATCCAATATCTGTTGCTACTGTTTATATACGACTTCATTCTGCTGTGTAGCAGTTAAGAAACCACTATTAAAAAAGGAGAATAAGGAATTAAATTGATCGTACTGTTCGAAATAAACTTCCTAAAATGAACAAATGTTGTTTAAATGCTTGCAGTATGTTTGGAAATCACGTTCACCAAATTATTTTTGTAAGTTATTAGAAAGAATGCCAAGGATTTGCTTTGCAGTAATAAAGGCTCGTTGTGGTTTTTTGATGAAAAGAAATCATGAATTAACTTTAATTAAATTTGAAATTATTCTATGTTAGTTTTAGTTTTAATTATTGTACAATTGTGAGCAACAATGAAATATATCAATATTTATTATTCTAAGACATAAAATTTGTTATTTCTTTTATTTTAGAGAATAAATCTAAGTGGTCCCAAACTTATGGTTGGTAGTGTACATACCCCTCAACTCCTTTGGATTATTTTTTAACTTGTCTTAATATAAGATGCCCATTAGTAAGAATATCAATATATATGTTGCCGTCATTTTAGACGGCATATCGATATAATTATTTTGTCGTCATTTTGATGGCAAAGACCAACTCTTAATAGCATAATCATGTCGTCGATCATTTTTTTTATCGAATTCGGGATTTTTTAATAACTGTATGCCCTTTCTTACCGAATTTTATTGAGGTACCTATTTAAAATGAACGGTTAAGCTCTCATATGACTTAAATCGAGGTGAACACTTATATATATATATATATATATATATATATATATATATATATATATATATGAGCGTTTTGAACTCTGATTCTCTAGTACTTAAATTTCACGTGTTAAATCTGCTTATAATATTTTGTTTTGCTAAGTTGGCCGAATCTTCAGAAAAGATGAATCTTAGTCTTACAAGATGTTATTTGCTTGGGTAATCTCATGCCAACCTTTTCAAAATTTAATGATCGAGAATTGGCAGCGTTACACTAATTCTCCAACGGTTTCTCCGCAAAAGTCTAGCCAAAATCTCCGCGGATATCTTAGTGGCAAATATCTTCTTCAAAGACAGACAAATAATTGTAAAATATGGTGAAGTGTTTTGGACAAAGTTTATTCATTTCAAGTTGTTGATAAAAAAGGTTTTATAAAAATATGGAAAAATTCGATATACTTTCTTTAACATTGAAGTATGTGAGTTTCTTATGCAGGGTAGCGTCTTAGAATAAAAAAAAATCAGAAAACGGACTTCGAATTCCAGTCGCGTTCGTTGCATTCACATTGTGCAAATAACCATGGGAAATATAAAAGCATACACCCGAGACCAAATTGCCAAATTCAGGTGTGGAATACTAAGATTAAGCAGATGCAGAAGTTTAAATACCTGGGTAGTCATCTAACAGAAGACGGAAATTGCAACACTGAGATCCGAATGCGAATTGTTAAAGCCAAGAATGCATTCCAGAAGCTGAGTAGAGATTTCAGAGTCAAGAAAAGTTTGCTATAAACAAAGAAGAGAGTACTAAATTTCTACGTGGTATCTGTTCTTCAATATGGCAGTGAATGGTGGACAATTGCTGAAGGGTAAACTTGAAACGGATGAGGTGTGGTTTTACAGAAGGATGCTGCGGATATCATGGTCCGTGTATGCGAGCAATGATGAACTTTTGGAAAGGACGGAAACGAAAAGAAAACAAATACTGAACATCAGGAATAAGACAGCTAAAGTTCCTGGATCATGTGACGAGGAAGAACAGATTGAGAATCTGATACTCGCACGTCAGATAGAGTGAGAGACAGGAGAAAGCAGAGGGAAATATATTTGAGGGGCCTGAGCAAGTGGGGTTTGGGTTGGGAAACATGAGAGTGTGTCAAGAGCAACCAAGAATAGGGAGACGTGGAAAGCCATAATACACTACGCCTTAAAAGCAGATAGCAAATAGAAGATTCCAAGAGCTCTAGCTTAAATATTAGGACTTATATGCGAAAAAATAATTCCCATTCTCAAAATACTAGTGAAGCAAATGTACAAATAAATTGCTAATGAATATTATAAAATTTATATAAGTAAATTAAACAGCGGTGAGAATTTTCAACTTCATGCCGTCAAAATATTCACCGCTACCTTAAGGCAAAGACAGAAAATAATTGTTAAAAAATATGATGTGCTTTAAACATAATTGAGAAATTAAAGGTTCTTCACACATTTCGTAACGTTTTATCGAAGATAGTGTTTACAATTTCAACCGGATATTTTTTTCAGTGAATTCTTGATAAAATATAGAGCAAACCATTAATTATCGAAAACAGCATTTGTACTCGAAAATGAAATTTTACTGACTGAACACTTTAGCATGTGGAAAAAATTCTTCCCTCTAAGCATAAAATCTACGGAAAATTTCCATATGAAATTTTATAAGTTTGTTAACTTCTTCTATTCTTTAAGACTTACATTTTTAACAGCTTTTTCAATTATATTTATGTGGATTAATCTTCCATTGTCATTTGCAGTCGAGAATATTCAAGATTTTCTTAAATGTCATATTTGTTTCTTATTCTAATAATCTGAAGAGCTATTTTTTATTCATTACCTTCTGATATTTTGGGGCACATTTCAAATGTTAGTCTGGAGATAGATAGATAGATAGATAGATAGATAGATAGATAGATAGATAGATAGATATGAACAGACTGAGATAGATAGATAAATAGATAGATAGATAAATAGATAATGAACAGACTGAGATAGATAGATAGATAGATAGATAGATAGATAGATAGATAGATAGATAGATATGAACAGACTGAGACAGATAGATAGATAGATAGATAGATAGATAGATAGATAGATAGATATGAACAGACTGAGACAGATAGATAGATAGATAGATAGATAGATATGAACAGACTGAGATAGATAGATAGATAGATAGATAGATAGATAGATAGATAGATATGAACAGACAGATAGATAGATAGATAGATAGATAGATAGATAGATAGATAGATAGATAGATAGATAGATAGAAAGAAACAAACTGGAACAGATAGATAGATAGATAGATAGATAGATAGATAGATAGATAGATAGATGTCCGCATACAGTCCTGTTTCACTGTATCTTAGCTCATCAGCACAGCTAGACATCCGTCCGTTTGCTTCCAGCTGCGAATAAAACTGGAGCGATTTGACATCAGTAGGAAATACTATCCCTAAGATATCGCATCCGCAAAGGCTGATTTTAGCGAGTTATATACACAATGGAAACAAACACTAGTAACCAGCATCTATCTATCTATCTATATATATATATATATATATATATATATATATATATATATATATTAAAAAATTGATAAGGGTTGTTTCAACGAGAGAAATTGTTATAGAAGGAAAAAATGCGAAAAGCCGAGAACATTTTGTTTAAAATGTAGATTTACTTAAATATGACTTGCTTTTTGTATATATTAAGCGTCCATAATGGTATTTGTGTCGCTACACATGTCCAAAGTAGTCTCTCACCGTGCAAATAAACTTGTGACTTTACATATCGAGATTGTTTTTTTGATGGCCAAAATAGCGTATATATATATATATATATATATATATATATATAAGTGGTCGTTGAGCAGGTCAGAAAGTTCATATGCCTGCGTGTTTTTTTTTTGTTTTTTTTTTGTTGATTTCGCTGTACTTTTTACACTCGCACGTTAAATCTGTTCTAGTTTGGGAGTCAGTCACATTTCTCTGGCCAGAGAAAATGTTTTATAAACTGACTTGCGACAATTGATTTCGTGTTTGTACTTCATAATTGCTTTCAACGATTTTGATTCAATTCTACATTACTGGTCATGTATTTCTTTTCGCTCTTTTGGAATACCATTTTTGCAATAGTTCGCGAATTTTTTTTCGCGCACGTTTGAATTTAGTATGTCTGTGTGTGTGTCTTAAGTTTTTCATTTTGGTTTGCTGAGGGAAGGTTTTTTTTTTATAAATATTTCTTCCCGCATCATGGGCGTGTCATGATATGCATTTGGATAGATAGGCATTACAGATAATTTACCTCCACTACATTCGTGTAAATGTCGAGAAGCGGAAAATTTCCTCTTATTGGCTAGTTTGATGTTACCTCTGTGCATGGCTACTCTTTTATTCAGGCTTTGTCTCGCCCCCACGTATATGTCATAAATTACGTTTTTAGAATTGCAGCTCACATTTGTTATATTATCGAATGCAGATTTGTTTTCGAACTTGAAGTGGTTCCATTTTAGTGTTATGTTGCATATCCCACATCTTTTTTGTTGGATTACGGAGAGATTCTAATGGTATTTGTTCTAACAGTTGGAAACCCAAGTTTATTAGTTGAATGGGTATACTCATATTTGCAGTGTTTTTACGAAAGGTTTCATCAGCTACTATTGTGCAAATTTGTCATGCTAGGAAGTAGATGATAGACTTTAGACAACTTTAAGTGTAGTGACTCTCGAAATAGAGGTATTGTTGGGTATCTGCGGGTTTATGGTAAGTGTCCGTGATGATGTAATTGCTTTTTTATGAGTATGTCTAAGAAATAACAATTCCTTATAGCTATGTTCTAGTATGAATTTAATTTTGGTGTGCTAGGTTTGGAGTAGATTGTGTAGTTTATTTATGTCTCCCCATGTTGATCTTCAACAGATAAAACAATCATCTAGATATTTATTCCTTGATTTTGTGAATTCTGTTTTTATGTTTTCCACATATTTATGTCCTATTTTGTTATATAGGCTTTCTTCTAGATATACTAGGGTGAGTGTTGCATATGTCGGTGCCATTTCTGTTGCCACTGCGTTACCTGTTGTTTGAAAATAATTTTGGTTGTTAAATTAGAATGAATTGTTGTCTAGAATTATTTCTATACTCTGTGTAATGAATTCTTCTGTGAAGCGAGTGAGAAGTACTTCCAGGTTTTTTTCAATCGAAAATATAGTGGTCTGTTTACCTAGTTTATGGGGTATGTTGTTGTACTGGCAGTTTGCGTCAAATATTTCTATGAATGTACCTGACACTACTTTTGTGGTATGAATCTTAGAAAATGCATACTCTCTCTGATGTAGCTTTTTATTTTTGTGGTGTATGGTTGCAATATTTTATCCATTAGGCTGCTCAGTCTGCTTGTGGGGCTGGATGGTCCTGCTAAAATGGGTATTTTAGATCACGAGAATTTGGGGTGTGAATATATTCAGATTTTTGTTCCTGGATAGCTGCTTTAATTGTGTTTGATTTATTTATCTTTGGGAGTTCGTAAAAATTGCTGCTTTTTAAACAAATCTTTGTAAGAAATACTTTTATTCTTTAGTACTTTATTCTGTGTAACACCGAGTTTTTTTTTTTTTGATGCGGTGTATTCATCTATATTATTTTTTATGAATCTGTAGTTATTTCCGTCTCCTAGTATATCTTGAAAATTTGTTTTGTAGTAAGTTTTATCTATAATGACTGCAATACTGTCCTTGTGTACTTTTTTATTGTTATGTAAGTGTTCTTACGGATGTTTTCCAATGCTAGATTTGTTTATGTTTGAGATTGTTATGTGGTTTGTGATTGTTTTGAAATTCTGTCTTAGAGTTTTTCAGAGAATATGTTCATTTCATTTGAATTATTATCTTTGTTTGGCAAATAGATTTGTTTTTTTACGACTGAGATATCGTTAGTATTGTTGTCGTTGTGTCATGTTTCCATAAGTTTAAATATCCGTTCGAATTATGTAAGTTCTATTTTTAGGTCTGTAATGTTACATATTTTTGATGTGGGACAGAATTTTACACATAACTTTAAAAGGTTTTTTTCCTCTTCTTTTAAAGGATTTGAGGAAAGATTAATAATAATGGGTTTTGTATTTTTTTAATTGGTCTTTTCGTTCGCATCTGGTGTTCTAAAAATGATTTCTAGTTAGAGAGGTACTTCTATTTGTATATTTTGTAATTTCTGGGTGGTAGGGGTTTGGGTTGGAAAATGTTGTGTTGGCATATCTGAGTGATCTTGAGTGGATGAGAATGTTTCGATCGTGGGATTCGTAGTAATAGCATGATCCATTTCGGTTGTTTGGAATCTTTTGCAATTGTGTCTGTTTGTGTTATGAAATAGTGGCCCGTTGCGTGGGCTTGATGCTGCGTGGCATCGTAGGTCTTGGTTTGTGTATTTGATGGGTGCATGTGTAGGTGCGTGAATATTAATATTATTATTATGAAATAGTTGTTTGCAGTGAAGGTCCATTAGTGAGTAGTTCGGTATGACTTGGAGAGTGTACCTGATGTGTGGATGTTTTTCTTTTCGATTGTGTGCTCTGAAATGCTTAGCTCAATTTTGTTTTTCATTTTGTTTCCTGTGTATCTGCTTTTACAGGGGCTCGTTTCTTACTAATGACTTCTTTTGTGTGTTTTTCCGTATTTTCCAATTTAGTTTTTATTTGGTTGGGTTTTGATCAATGTTATTTTATTTTCCAGAATTTTTCGGAATTTCTCTTCTTCCTCTTTGCATTTAGATTCTCATAATTCTGATAAGAATTTGTGTTTTCTTATGGGATGTCTCTTAATTTTCTTAGCAATGTGCTGTCTATTTATGTGTACTGATTTGTATTGTTTATTGATCTTTTCTCTAGCATGTCAAAGTTAGCCTGTAATTTTGTTTGCCTAAGGGTCATTTTAATTTCTTTTTGCTCCTCAGGAATTATTTCTCGAACATTTTTTGTATATATATATATATATATATATATATATATAATTTTATGAGTACGCTACAGCGGAAGGCGTCACTAAGCATATATTCGTAATATAACATACGTATCCAGGTGAAAATGAATTGAAGCGCCATTGTAAAATTCGGCGTAATGAGCCATATAACTGTTGGGACGCCCGCGCCTATTCGGCTATAATGGACTATTCCATTGCTATGTAAAGTAATGGTGGCATCTACGTTAGGTAGAGTGTGCCGAGCAGCCGATCGACAAGTCAGTCGTAGATTTCCGGTGACGACCCGGAAGTACCCATTGCTCATACTACGTCTTACGACGGTTGAGACGATTAACCTTTATTCTTGTATTGGATACTAATAACCTTTGTAAATACTATTTTCACGGAATATAACAATTAACCTATTCCTGCTGTTGAGTTATTTATTCTTACTCCCGACATAACAATAACCGAGATAATTATGCAAATTCTGATGACAATGATGCAAAAATATTATACAGGAAATTTTATAAAATTTCGAATTTCTTATAGACACTGGTACAGGAAAAGCGATATTAATTATTAGAAAGAAATTGTGGAAAGCAATACAAATGAAGAAGAATGGAATCCTACTTTCTGAAAGATGGTGAGAAAGCGTTTTAAATGTTACAGCACAAACATCGACTTGAACTTTTGTTGGAAGCTCGATCTTTTTGGATGTCAGGATAATCACGAACTTACGCTCGACAGAAACCGCTTGCGTAAGAATAGATAAGCAGTTGAGTAGACACTAAGATATAAAAGGGAGTATGCCAAGGATATTTCTTCTCTCTAGATGTATGGCAACTCTACAGAAATTTCCTAAGAAAGTTGGAGGCTCAGACAGTATTTACTATCGGTTGGCGTAGTCTTAACAATAAAGAGACGCAGATGCCATTGTGCTGATGCCTGACAAAGACAATAGACAAGACAGTAAATGGTAATATTAATATTAGCCGTTGCAATTTAAAGAATATTATTTCTTCTTTGTATATTTTTGTATACTGTAAATGAAAAAAATAAAATTTGCTAAAAGTATTGTTAAGATGCATAAAAATGTACTGAAGAATATATATAGAAAGAAAAGAATTTGCGCTATAAATTCAGCAAATTCAAAAGGATTAAAAAACCAAGATTAACACGAATATTTTCTTTTTATTTCACTTCGTATGTTGCAGATGTGCGTTGTGGTGTAGTGGATAACAACTCAAATCAAGAAATCAGAGAACCGAATTCGAATTCTAGTTGAATTCGTTGCTTTCACTTACGTGCAAATACACTTAGCAAAGATACCAATCATGCTTTTCCCTTCAGCTATGGATTAAATAACAAGACAGATTAAGTCTTCTAGCCTTGTTTGCTAACGAGTCTACCACAGAATGTAATGGCCATCTACAGTGGAAAAATCTTCAGCTCAGTCATTCATATCTCTTTCGAGACAAGCGTGTATAACACTTACCTGAGTGGTGTTGCAATAAAAATGCAAAAACATATTTCTCCTTCTGATGAGTGATTACTAAGTTTTTAAGTCTTAGTGTATTTGATTGTAACTAACATATGATCAGTTGTAATCACATTATTTATAATCACATCTGTCAATTGAATTGTCACTTTGACAATGATATTACCAAGGCTCTTTAACAATAATTGTGAATCAGAAATTTGAAAAGAAAACATTAGTGAGATTATACAATCGTTCTAGAATTATTTCCTGGAAATAAATATTACTTCGATTTCTTGAACTAAATATTGAAATGAATGTCTATCAATGACAATAAAATGTAATTTTCTACTATATCATTCGCTATTTGCTCATCAGAATTTAACAAATATAGTTCGAAGGAGACCCGGCGAGGTGAAATTTATCGAAATTCATTTAAGCTTCTAGGTCACTATTATGATGATGTAAAATACTAACTGGTCAGTAACTAGAATTATGAGTTCTTAAAAGCAGGAACTATAGAAGTAGGTTTCCAACACGCAGGAAATCAAGAAGCAGCAACAGATTTATTGTAGGGTTTATAGAGACCTGGACCATATCAGATGCACATTTATTTAGTACTAATGCAGAGATAGCACCATATTAAAATGCATTGTGCAAATCTAGTTTTAAAATGATACCAGAAATTATGGACGGTGTTATGTGCATACCATACATTTAAGACTCATTTCAACGGGAAATGTCGGGTAAGAACACACAACCAGAGTCAAAATTATAATTGGAAGATAACGTATATGATAACACTTCAATAATACCTCAAGAACATGTCAGGATAACATATGATAAAACCCCAAAGTAAGTGAAGTGAGCAGACTTACAAGATTATTCAACGCACTATTACATAGCAGCTAGTAGTCAGGAGAACTACACTTGTTAGAAGGTAAAATGTACCTCATACTTTTAGTAAAAAAAAAAAGGACGTTGATTGATGACACGTTTACAGTTGTTACCAGTGAATACAGATAAAAATATGTTGTGAGCAAAACCTTCACTTTGGTACAGCGGGAATAGGTAATTTATTTGTCCTAAAACGGCAGAGGTGACAATTATGAATAAAGGAATATATTGTGGATTAATCGGGTATTATCGAGTTGATACGAAAGCATGGATGTCGGTTTTTTTCCCAAGAGGAAACCTCCTTGGCCTAATTCAAAATACGATAATTAAACATTTCTCTCCAAGAAGAAAACCACAACATTCGACATTCGGTACTTTGGTAACAGAAAGAAATTTTGCGAATTGAGAGTTATTATAGTTAATTGATAGAAATGATTACCAGACGAGTTAATGGAATATCAATAGATAGTTTGAAAGCGTAATACGAATTTGAAAGCGTAATACGAATTTTCAGAAGAGACTTCTGTATTACGATCATCGACAGGGGCAAAAAATAATGGGCTAAAGAACAACTCAAGAAAGAAGCATGTTGATCTGAATTGTTACAGAAACGAATAGAGAACTTTACTATTATACTGAGGGATTGAGCAACAGAAAAATCTGAAAGAATGAATACCGACATCATCAGTAGGTTTAAGCCACTTGAAACTAAAAACTTGAAACGCAAAAATATCGGTAGAAGAAGTAATAATGACTGACATTTTGTCTAATATGCTACAATCTTGTGAAGAAGACAAGTGATAAGGAAGCAAGAGATACTTAACAGTAAATACGGACGAAAACATCAAAAAATCATTCGGATACTCAATAAAGATTCCTTTACCATTAGAAGCTTTTCGTAAATGTAAACATCAAAGCTATGTATATGCGTCCAAGAATATTTACGACAGAAGTGGGAGATGGCATGGAATATCGTCAGAGGAAATTGAAGATTCGTTTCAACCAATTTCTGCATGTTGTTTCCGACAGAGATGGTTGTCGGAAATCTCAACAAGAAATCTATGTACTTCAGTTGTAGATTAATTTTTAAATTATATGTTGTATTAATTTTTGAATAATGTGTTGCATTAACCGCAAATAAATTTTCTTTGGTACGAAATTCGACATGTTTCTTTTTCTTCTACTACTTTATGTGCCGTGTCCCTAAAAGACGTAGGCAATCATGGACTTCAACGTGGCTCTGTCTTTTGTCGTTCTCTGCATTCTTTATCTTGGTATCTCTCCAAAATTCTGCCCAAGCCTATCAAGTAGGTTTCGCACTGCTTCCCCGTCTACCTTTCACTCTATCCGCCCCGTGAGTATTAATTTATCCAGGCCCTCCTTCCTCATTACATATCTCAGAAATATCATCTGTCTCTTCCTGATATTTATTATCAGTTTTCTTCTCGTTTGCATCCTTTCCAACACCTCATCGTTAGTCACGTGCTCAGTCCATATTATCCTCAGCTTCCTCCAATAGAACCACATTTCTGCTGGCTCAAGCCTCTCCTTCATCTTTGAGGAGACCGTCCATTATTCAATGCCATGCAGAAGAACCGATATCACATAGTAGTCTAGCATATTCTTCTTTGTTTCCAATGAGATTTTCAGTCCTCTGGTTAGCTTTTGAAATGCGACCTTGGCCATGCCAACGCGTCTTTGGATCGCAACATCACACTTTCCATCCTCTGTCAGCATGCTTCCAAATTATTTAATTTTTTTTACTTGTTTTATTATATTTTTTCCGATCTGTAGTTGTCATTTAAGGGTCTTCTTTTTGCTGATGACTGTACATTCAGTTTTCTTTACGTTTATGCTTAGCCCTTTCTTTTCGATTTCTGTTGCTAAATTCCGTCAGAGATCTTGTATTTTTATTTTTGTCTCTGCTAACAGCACTGTGTCATCTGCGTATTTTACATTGTTGACATTGTGGCCACCAATGGCGAATCCTGGCAAGTGTTTTATTTTTTTACGAATTTTTACGCTGTATAAGTTAAATAGATCCGGTTGGAAAACATATCCTTGTCGTACACCCCTTTCTATCTTTTATACCTGCTGAATTCAGTTCCTATCAGTACTCAGGTGGTTTGCTGCTAATATATATTTTTGATTAACATTTAGCGGGGTTTCGGTGGAGTTCTCATTCCTTTGAACCTAGCTTCCTAGGTAGGGCTATGAAAATTGGTCTGCTTAAGTCTTACGGTATATTACCGCTTTTGTAGATTTCGTTTATGATTTGTGTGAGATGATCTATGCCAAAATCTTCTAAGGGCGTCAACTTCTCTATTAAAATCCCATCAGGTCCTTCCGCTTTATTTCTGTTCAATTTATCAGTTGCTGCTTCCACTTTAGTTTTAAATATTTCTAGTCCATCCGTATTTTTGTGTATTGCTGGTTGCTCTCTCTCTCTCTCTCTCTCTCTCTCTCTCTCTCTCTCTCTCTCTCTCTCTTGCCGTAGAACAGATCAGCAATATACTCATCTCATCTCTGAATTATTTTTTCTTTTTCTAAATGCTATGAAAAACAAAGTTGTTTACAATTTGGCGAAATGTCATAAACTAACTTAGCTTGCTTATAGTTTTTTTTTTATAGATGCGTTACCATCTGAATGTGCGTTGTGGCGCAGTGGATATCGGCTCGGAATGTGAAATCGGGGAACCGAGTTCGAATTCCAGTTGAATTCCTCGCATCCACTTACGCGCAAATACCCTTGGTATTAATCCGTCTATTCCTTCCAGTTATGGGTTAAATAACAGGATAGATTGGGTTCTATAGCCTTGGTCGGCAACCAGTCTACCGCAGAATGCAATGGCAACATACTGCGGGATAATGTTCTGCCCAGTCAGTCATGTCTCTTTGGAGACATGATCGCCCAAAGCGTGTATCGCGCATGGTACTTAACTGACTGACCATCTGAAACTCTACACACGCAAACCTAGAAATGCCATCTGTTAGAAAACATCGAGAAGTTGTTCAAAGTTCTAATAAAATTCAGAAACAAAAGAAAGTATATTTCGCAGCAGTTGCAATTTAGGAGTCGTTGATGCGTCTAGCCGTAATATTCTTTATTTGTAATTCATGAAATCAGTCCATATTCGCATTTGAAGCAGAAATATAAAAACAAATGTTGACATACTGATTTTCACTTCTGCAAAGGTCCGAGGGGCCTATTGTTGTAACCATAGAATTCTTCTTCCAACGAACTATAGGACATTACACAAGTTCATGAAAGTAAATTAAGTATAGACAGAGACTAAAATTTCAGGGCCACGCATAAGTTTCCCATAATATTCAGGAAAATACTAACCTGAGTTACATTTGAATCAACTTAATATTAATCTATACGGAATCATATAGAAAAATGTCTCGATTCAATTCTACTTATTAATTTTATGTTTGGTACCAACACCATCGACTTAATGCTACTCTACTCTAAAACTGTGTCAACACTGAATAAGTGATTTTTCTTTAGATTCCATTGTAAATTCATAACTTATTTCCACAGAAGTTTAGAGACTGAAATATAATTATTAAATTACATTCAATATTGTTCATGTCAGTAGAAAGAAAAAATACTTAATATATTCTTAAGTAGTAGTTTTGTTAATAATTTGTTTCCATTCCAACTACTCTATAAGAGAACAGATCGATTTGTTTGTTAAATCAATCATTATCAAGCAAAATACGAGTATTTTTTTCATTTCAATTCCATTAGTAACCTTAGTCTGATTAGTCGCAATAAAACACAACAAAAATAAACATAAGAAAACCAGGAATAAAATATTAGTTTAAATGAATGATCTGATATGAATTCTCGATAATATTGCTAATACTAATATTATTTGAGTAAATAGATCAACTTAAATTAACATGAAAGAATTAATAATAAAAACTTAATAACTGTTGTTAATGCAGTATCTAATCCAAATTGAAGATAATATTACCAATATTAATAATTCAATTTTATCATAATACTAGTATAAATAAAGTAATTGCTATTAAAATGAATGTAATACTACTCAAACATTTATGATAACTGGGCATGCTTCATCTAATAATGATTCAAGATAATATTACGACTAGTAATACTTCTAGTGTAAATAAGGCAATAGAAATTAAGCTGAAAAAATTTAAATCGAAAATAAATAATAGTTGAAAATAAAATATGCTTGAAATAAAATGTTATACGGCTTATCAACAATTGGTCATTAAATAAGTTTTAACTCTAAAAAAGATTACATTTTGAGAGTAGAATTGTATTTATAAATTTTCGCATATAACAATGATTTTTACATATGAACTTAATATTATTTAAAATCATAGATATACGTATAGGTAATGATTAATAACATTCCGAAGAGTAATCGCGTGTAACTAAAAATAAAGATCTACAGGAATTCGACATCCAGTATCATTTCATATTCAAAGCCGCTATACATGACAGCAAAAACTCAATTCCCGAAATGAATTTATTGCATTATTATTATTAGATAGGTGGGGTGTAATGTTTCTACTCAGAGAAATGGTAGTATCTAAACTTATTTATAAATGGAACTTTGTCTGTGTGTGTGTTTGCGTGTCTGTGTGTCCGTTACTTATAGACTCCAAAACCGATTTTCTTGAAAATTTACACAGTCGTACTATAAGCGTCTTCGAGTGTTCTTAGCTAGGTTTTGTGTCAACGTACCGCCGATAAATATCGAAAATCAATAATCGAAAAAATCGGTTAATAGAAGAAGTGGTCCGATTTTAATCAAATTTGATACACTCATAGACAAAGACATAAGAAACGATATTCAGAAGTTTCAAGGTTGCGGTTCTTAAAATAGTGCTGAAAATCGATAATAAATAAATATAAAAGGCAAGATGTTTGTGTGTGTGTCTGTTTATCTGCCTGTATGTCTGTATTTTTTCAGTCCTTTTATTTTAGTTTTAGCTTTTGGTTTGGCTCTCTGTAAGTATAATTGTAGTTGTTAGTCTCAGCCATGATACCCTTTACTCAGAGGACTTATTTAGCCTTCAAAATTCAGTTTACGACGAAGAAAACTTATTTGATATCGATACCAGGAAACCAAAATTTGATTACATCTATTCATTTTTTATTTCAGTCTACGGTTTCGCTTTAACTGGAAGCAACTATTGCTTTTTAGTCTTTCCTGCCAACTTCCAAAGAGTCTGAGCTCCAGAAACATGGATTAGTTTTAAAGCTTTCGTTACCCCCGAGCAACGCCGGACTATACTGCTAGTAGCTAATATATAGATAATTTATTTATGACAAGTAACACAGTATTGTACACGACATTCAAATTCATGCACTATATTAGTTTAGATTTGATATCAAACTATCAGGGGCACCTCAATACAAGAGAGGCACTATATATCAAGCGATTTTCTTCTACAATCAGCCTTACATTACTTAACAGTGGAAATGGAGTTTTAAAAGTTTATTTAAAAATTAGACAGACGCTAACTCGATGCCCAGCTGCGCGAGTCACGTGATAGTTTTAAAGAACGCTATTTAAAAATAAACACAAATATTAGGTTGCACTCAGAACATGAGGACAAAATAACAACATTAAAAAAAGATAACATCCTTGAATGTGACCGACGAAGTTGCTGAAATCGCTTGAAAAGTCGAAAATTATAGAACATCTTTAAATTACTCATCTCCGGCAAAAAAGAAACCTGTAAGAAGTCTGGAAAAATTGAATCAAAAATTATTAAAACCTTTTTGTTGGTAGTTTTTAACGAGTCATGTAAAAGAGAAAGATTACTGATATAAAATACATTAAATAAATTACACGATTCGGCAGCCAGCAAGGAATATATCACTAGCACATTCCAGAAAAAAACTCGATGAATGACAACGGAAAATGGCTAAGAGATAACATTCTGTGTGTCAAAACGAAAATTCAAAAAGGATATTCTACAAAATGCAATGAGAATGACAGAATTTATAACTACAAAACGTCACCTCAACCACCTCAATAGCACGTTAGAATTAAACCAAAATTTATGTTACTAAAAAGGAAAGTCTGCAATTTATATAAACTAAAGATTTAGCTAAATAAATGTGGTTCTACAGAAGGATACTGCAAATATCATGGATCGAGCATGTGAGCAATGATGAGCTCTTAGAATTGATGGAAACAAAAAGGAAATTAATACTGATATCAGGAAGAGACAGCTGAAGTTCATGGGACACGCAGTGAGGAAGGAGGGCTTGGATAATCTGATACTAACAGGCCAGATAGAGGGAAAAGAGACAGAGGAAAGCAACGGATAACATATTTGAAGAACCTAATCAGGTTGATGACGGAACGAGGATTGCGTGGTGTAAAAGGAGAAGGCGTGCTAAGAGCCACCATGAATAGTGAGACATGGAAAGCCATGATCATCTAAGTCGTGAAGGTACAAGGTACATAGAAGAATGATAAATGTAAATTCGTGAACTTGTACGAATAAAAGCCCACTGATGATCAAATAGAAATCGTGAATATCGGCCTGAATTACCACATCCAGTCATGATATGACCCCATTCAGAAGAAAACTGAAATCAAAATAAACTAATAATCTATCCAACAAAAAATAAATGACAGGACACTTAAGACTGAGAGATCTTCTAAAATCTGAATGTTTAAAAGAACATTCTCTACACAGCAAACAGGATAATATGCTCACACACTAAGCAAAATTAGTTGCAGATGACGTACGCAGTAACACCAATCTAATTATCAGAAATGCTGACAAAAACAGCAATATGTAGTTTTCATGTGAGTAAATTACAAAACATTACGAACTATTCTAGATGACATAGTATATTTTACAAAACTAAGAAAGAATTCCACAGATTCATAAAAAAGTACGTAAATAAATTAATACCAGCGAATGACGCTGATGTTTGTAGTTTAAAAATAAAAAAAAAATGTCGGCGATGACCAAATGTGATATTTTACTGTAATGTAAAAATCCATAAACCAAGGTTTCCTCTCTGATCCATCCTCTCACAAATGCCTACACCAGTAGGCCAAATCTGTATAAATTTAAGTGATATAATTTCTCCATACACCAATTAAAGTATCGCATCAACTATTGAATTCCTGCATGTACTAAAAGCTACTAATCCCAGAAATAATATTCTAGCTTTACCGGATGTAGAAAACATCTTACTAACGTATCAGATGAACAAACATTAAATATAATTGACTTAGTCTACAAACAGGCATGAATCCATCCTCCAAAATCCAACGGAAACTACTCACTGCGTGTACCACAAAGATCCTTTTTATGACCATAATAGTTACATCTACATCCAAACGAACGGTGGCAGTATAGGAAACCCATTAATTCTTATTTTAACTATTTTTACATATCATACACTGAAAACAACGTGTTTAAAACAACTGATAAATCTGAGATTTATACAAGGTATTTTAACGACATTTTGTTTTTGTATAAAATAGGGACGAAATTATAAATCTGAAATTAAATTTTCAAAATAATTCATCGCTAAAAATTTACCTTTGAACCCTTGGTCAATAAAAAAATCCCGTTTCGAGATGTGAATATAGAGCTAAAAGCCAACGAATTTATCATTTAAAAAGCACATCAATATGTATAAAAAGCACATCAATATGTATAAAAAGCACATCAATATGTATAAAAAGCACATCAATATGTATAAAAAGCACATCAATACGTATAAAAAGCACACAATAACTCTTGTCTTCCTAACTATTATAGCCAATGTCACAAAATGTATAAAATAACAGTATTAACGAACCTCTTAAATAGATCACAGCAAAATTCCTCCTCTCAAAGAATATTTTTGTGGGAACTAAAACACATAAACTAAACATTAGTCAACAATAATTTTCTAAACTATATCATGGATAAACAAATACAATTATTCTTTAAAAATAGATTACACCAGTATTAAAAATTGCACACAAACATAAACATATTCTATTGCAATCAAATGCACGATAATTATGAGCAGGATGAATTTGCTACAGGAAACATTATTAAAATTATTAAATTATGTAAATTTTATACTATATTATCGAAAATGGATGATTGTAAAACTTGTTTCTAATAAAAAATAAATCCATCAAAACTAAATCAATGATGACTAATATAGTGTATGAATTTCAATGCAATGTACAAGACTCTGCTTCTTGTCATAAATCATTTATATGTACTAGCCATAGTACTATATCGCTGATTGGACGTCTTACATGCCACCCATCTAATAATAATGGGTCAATAAAAAACATTTACTAACCCATAACTTACAAGAAATCTTAAGCAAAATTTTGGTTGACAATACAAAAACACTTTTTAAATCAAAATATCAAAGTCATCTCGCTATACGAGAGGTATTATATATGAAACATTTAATCCTATCATCAACCTTACAGTATTTTAGAAGGAAATAAAGTTTTCAAAGTGTTTTTTTTTCAAATAGAGAGACCAACACGTGATTTCTCGCTACGCACGTCGGTGATAGCATTAAAGAACACTCATTTTCAAACACACACACACACACACACAAACACACACACACACAAACACACACACACACACACACACACACACACACACACACACACATATATATATATATATATATATATATAGATAGATAGATAGATAGATAGATAGATATATTAGCAGTATAACCGGCGTTGCTCGGCTGTAATGAAAGCTTTAAAACTAATACATGGTCCTGGATTTCAGACTCAGCCTAAAGAATATTTGTGTGAAATTTGATGTGAATCGGATAAAAATTGTGGATTTGTATAAAGGGCATATACACAGATAAACAGACACACACACAAACATCTTGTTTTATATATATGTATTATCGATTTCCTGCACTATTGTAAGGACTGCAACCTTAAAACTTCTGAATACCGCTTCGTATGTCTTTGTCTATGAGTGTATCAAATTTGATTAAAATCGAACCACTCCTACTATAACCCGATTTTTTAGATTATCAATATTTATCGGGCGTACCTCGACACAAAACCGTGCTAAGAACAGTCGCAGACGCTTATAGTACAACTGTGTAAATTTTCAAGAAAATCAGTTCAGCCGTTTCGGAGTCTATAGGTAACGGACACATACACAGATACACACACAAAGTTCCATTTATAAATAAGTTTATATATATATATATATATATATATATATATATATATATATATGAGAGTTTTGTAATGTGATGTATTGTGTATATTATGTGTATGTGTTGGTATTTAAAGGTTATGACAATGCGTTTAGTAAAATAATAACAGCTAAATGAGTATTAAATGGGTATTAAGCATTTATTATTCATTATTATTTCGAGATCAGAATCTCATCTTCTATGATATGAATGATAGGAGAGCTTGATTTCACGTCCGTTTTCTGTTTGACAGTGACTTTAAACGAATGGTCTCTTTCGCAGCTACTGCTGACGTTAATTGTAGTGAGTATGTGTGTGTGTGTGCGTATGTGTGTGTGTCTACCTGTAAATTGGTTAGTTCATGTATGTGTGTGTGTTTATTGTTTATATAAGTGTGCGCGGTAGTAGGATATGGATTTTCGTGTCTGTGTGTGTTTTCCGGTGCATGGTGTGTTGGAGTATGGGATTACTGTGTGTGCATGTGTCTGTATATATAACTTTTTCCTTTGTGCGTGTTCTGGCTTATAGCGTAGTATACTTGTTGCTATTAGTCACGTGTTTATAGGCATGCATTTGTGTGCGTTAGAATGTGATGCGGTGGCCGGTGTGTGTCAATTGCGGGATAGTGTTTATTATTCTGTTTAATATGGCTTCCGCTTTGCCAGGTCCACTGCCGATATGCTAACAACCTTTACGGAGTACATGCTCCAGACCCTCGATGAGTCAGGCGATGCTCGTGCAGTTGCTCTGTACATCTCCAAGGCTTTTGACTGGGTTTGGCACTCTGGCCTCCTTTGCAAGCTTGACCTAATCAAGTCTTTTTTAAACAACCGCAAAATGAAGGTCGTTTTGAATGGGCATGCCTCTTCATCCTACAGCACGAATGCCGGTGTCCCCAGGGCTCTATCCTGGGCCCGACGCTCATCCTTATTTTAACCAATGACCTCCCAGATGAGATCAAGTCCCAAGTAGGTATCTACGCAGATAACACTACAATATACTCCAGCTCCAGTCAGAAACCTGGCATAGAGGACAGACACAATCTCGCTGCTGACCTTGAACGTGATCTACAGTCTGTGGTGAATTGGGGCAAGAAATGGCTTGTCAACTTCAATGCGTCCAAGACCAAACTGTTGTCTGTCAACCATCACAGGCAACCTCTCCTACCTCCCATAAGCATGGATCAAGCGATTCTCTCTCAGTGCAATACACTTCGCCTCCTCGGCCTTACTCACTCTTCTGATCTCAAATGGAACCGCTACATCGAATCCATAGCTAAATCCACTGATAAGAATGTTGGGTCACTGTGTCGATCGAGGACGTTCTTTCCACCTGAATCCACCCTGCATATATAAAAGTCTACCATTCGACCCTGCATGGAGCACTCCTGCCATTTATGGTCAGACGCCCCTGCCGCTCACCTCAGTGTTCTCGACAGGCTCCACAGGAGAGTTAGTAACGTGATAGGTGCTGACTTGGCGGCTCGACTACAGCCACTTCCCCACCGACGAGATGTGGCCTCCCTTTGTCTGTTCTATAAGTACGTTCATGGATTCTGCTCAGATGAACTTAAGTCACTGGTGCCTCCTCAACAGGTGTTTACTCGTGCAACCAGAATGGCAACTGGGTCCCACCCATTCACAGTAGGGTTAGCCAAGTGCAGACGACAATTCTACTCCCGCAGCTTCTTCTCTCGCACTTCCCGCCTGAGGAACTCGCTCCCATATTCTTGCTTTCCTGACGGCTACAACCTCCAGAAACTTAAATGCAATGTCAATACTCATCTACTAACCACTTGACTCTAGCCCTTCCCCCATCCCGTATATCCTTTACTTTCTCTCCCTCCTTGCAACAATCATCACACCTGCATTTTCATCTTTCTATTGTTTCTTCCTAATTGGTTTGTAATCCTCTTCTCCCTCCTCTAATTAATTTTCTTTCAGTTATGTAGCCCCCCCCCCCCGCACATCAGTGGCTTTTACGCCTTGCCCGGGGTGAAATGATTAAAAAAAAAAGTAATATAGATTGTGTTCCTCAGTCTACACACACACACACACACATCGATGAACTAACCCATACAACACATACTCACTACAATTAACGACAGCAGTAGCAGCGAAAGAGGACAATTCGTGTAAAAGCACGGTCCAGCAGCGGAGGGACGTAAAATCAAGCTCTCCTATCATCCTGAATATGATATTTTGATCTCGAAATATTTATGAATAATTAATAGGATATATATATATAAAGAGACACAATTGAATAAATGAAAACTATTAATGAATCTAATATTTATTATCAATGAGACTTTTGGTTCCTATATGGGTAGAAAAGCAATTTAACGCCTTCCTAATCATGTTGATCCGTCGGCGTCGTTTGGTACATATTTCAACCTAATTTTATTGCAGTCTTTTAATACAGTACAAATGCATGTGCTTCGAAACAATCAACATATTAGTATTTGTCCATATTGATTTGAAGCCAATGATTTTGGACGACGGAAGACGATCAAACTTTATATATATATATATATATATATATATATATATATATATATATATATATATATCCGAGTGAATACAGAAGGAAGAATTCGTTCAAAACATTAATTTAAAACAGTGCTTGATATATAAGTTTCTATATAGAGCTGTGAATATTTATTACAAATTATATTTTAGAACATGTACATAAGTTCTCTATATATAATCGCTACTATTTCTTTATGCGCAGTGATGTTGTACAGCAGGAATAGCCCCACCAGATCTGAAGATTCTGCTGAATCCAGGGCTCCCATGGATAATTCAAAATTATCCGTTGAATTTTTTGTCCACTGTTGGTCGTTGTGGAGGAGAACTGATTTTCTACAGTTCAGGATTATTTTGATTTCCTCCTTAATGAAAACACATTCCCTAAACCCAATATTAAGATTAAACATGCAAACTTACATCGATTGTAAAGACTCTGCAAAAATAAAAATATACAAACAAAATATCCGCACCAACGAATTAATTCCAACGGTCACAGACTAACTACATTATCTTGCTAACACCCACCAACACACACTAACACTCTCCACAAAAAATTCCAACTGTCAACGAAATATCACAATTTCAAAAACCCCCAGCCAATACCCATAACAAAACTAAATAAATAAAAATGAAATGTATTCCCAGTACCACATCGCCTGACGAAGCATTGGTACTCCGATGCAGAAACGGACGCGCCTTCGTAGCGAATATATATAGAGAAGTTATGTTCATGTTCTAATATATATATATATATATATATATATATATATATATATATATATATGTGTGTGTGTGTGTGTGTGACTTTAATTAACCTTTCGCTGAAATCTGTCGATATCAAATGCATTCTATCACATCTGTTTCTCATCCGGAGAAGGTCTTCAAAGGATCTGATCAGATCACTATAAGAATATTGTCCGCATCGCACGATTCTATCATTTCATTATTGCCACAGCTAGAAACAGGAAAATCATTCGTTTTTCCTCCAGAATAAGAAAGCGTAAAGTTTTCGCACACGTAATCGAGATCGATTGAGAGGAAATTTTCAAGGGCGATACGACCCGTCTACTAGCCGACAGTGTCTCAGAAAGTGTGCACCTGAGATCAGTGGAAGTCGGCGTGCGAAGTTGTTTCCTCTATACCAGGGACACACAGATCATAATCTGACAAATCCCCAGCAATTACCGAATCAATTGCTCGGTAAGCACTCAAAACCATAAAAAAGCAACTAAGTCGAAGACAAGCTAAGCAATCTGCAAAAATGTCTGACACGAACTTTTCCACTAAATCCGATACAAGATATTACTAGGCCGTGAAGTTTAAGGAACCGAAGAATCACAAAGGGAAACTTTCTTGATGAACGTTTTTCGAGATTAAAGCGTCTGTCAACGCACAGGATAAGAAAGCCAACCTGAAAGCGTGTCGGTGTCACTCGAAGTATGAACTTCCCAGCGCCCGATGACACGGACTCTGTCCACAGACATCTCTGCGAACCTCATGCCCACCACCATCCCACAAAAAGAGGAGAGCAAGCACTCGATCGTATTCTTGTTGTCTTTACAGAGAATTTCGTCTTCTTCTTTGCCGATTGTCGTACATAAAGGATAAGAGAAAATCCAGGAGTAGTGCTCACCTCCGATCTCACCTTTAAGAACAACCGCCTTCGGAGTAAAGTTCGAACGCCTCTTCTCTCTTTATCCGTGATAACAATCACTTCTTCTTCAGCTGATGAATGGGTTCAAAACACATTCCAAGAATGTAGAGAAGACCGATTATCGGAAGGCATCGGAAGGGCAATAAACTTCCAAATACATATGCAAACAGGAAGACTTGGTACCCGTGATCTTCTCGTACAGTACAAGCGAATTATGTACGACCTTGATGTTGCGGCGTCACGACACGGAAAATGTATATGTTATCGGCGTACCCGGAAACCCTCACTCATGCAACACCAGGGACACCGATTTCACCTAGGAGAGGATTGCACGCTTTGTCCCTCAGCCGTTGAAGGAGAAGCCCTAACGCCAAAGCGTAATGTAATAGTTGCAGCTTTACTTATTATAGAGAGACCTCCTTGATCAGCCCACATCTTTCAATAAAGGCTCCCAATTGGTCTTCGGTGCTAGCAGCTGTCACATCATGCTTCGATACTCTAGTCTTTCTGGTGCCCGCATATTCCGTCTCAAGACGCACTGCCTTCAGTTATAAAATGTTTCCGACTAGAAGATTAGCTTCATCTGTAACTAGCATGATATCCCACATAGCATTCGACATTTTGGCCAATAATTTCGACCCAATTTTTATATTTTTAAAGCATCGTTCATGGTTTCCTTGCTAACTCTAATTAATCTCTGAGTTTTACAAGGGTGGTAAGCAGGTTGCTTGTTCTAGTTGATTCTGCGTCCGGTATAACAAGCAACTATTTTGTGTTGGTGAATTTTCTGTATTTCTCTTGAAGTTGATAATAACTCGCATTTTTGGGTTCTGTTTTCAGCCCGAGTCGTTTTAAAAGATGTAGGTTATTCCACCTACACTGACAATGGCGATTCTACCCAAGTGATCGGGGCCTCACCACAGCAAATACTCGAAAGATTTCGTCACAAGAATTTGATTAAAACATGTTCTCCTAGTAATTGTAAAAAAAAAAAATATTAAAAAAGGAATACACGTATGAAATACTATCAGTATTGCCCGGCGTTGCTCGGATTTAATGAATGCTCCAGGGAAAGAGATTTTGCTCCAATGAAGTAGTGATATAGAAAACTGAGGCGTATTTTGAGGCCAAAGACAAATTGTTCTACACAGATGGCATCGAATTGTTACAGAAACGTTCAAATCAGTGTATAGAAGGAGTCTATGTTGATGAATAAAGTCGAATTTGGCTTAACGTTGTTTTATTAGTGAGTGCACCTCGTCAGACAAGGAAATCTCTTTTTATTGTTAGCAATTTTTATTTATACAAGCTTAGAAAACAACACAATTTTTTATTAAATCTTGGTGGAAAATATTTTTAACTTTACCTCAGCTAAATAACACAAAATCAGTTTATCATTTATCCATCACACAGAGATGGTGCATAGGGCAACAACTTTTTTTTTTACGGGGCAGAGTTGTTAGCCCTGTACCAAACACCCAACCCTGGAGGATCATTCTTGGACCGTACATTTACAGCACCTGGTATTCCCAAATGGTCACCCATTTAAATACTGAGCAGGCTCGACTTTGCTTAACTTCGGTGATCGGACGGGAACCGGTGTATTCAACACGATATAGACGTAGGTTATGATAGGAGAAATTTTAAGTGTAAAAAGAAAATAGACGTAAAATGACATGAGACTTAGACATTTTTCATACCTGTGATGAGATTAATTGAGCTACATGTGTCGCAATATTGCAAATCTGAAAGGTTATCGCGTGTCATTGCAAAACGGTTACTGGATTTTCTTTAAGTCATTATTCAACTCAGAATATTTGACACGAGACAAAGACGGAGAAGTCTTTTTAATGCCCTGCACGTCGAACATATGCAGACGACTCAATGGGTGATATATCCGTTAAGCTGCAATAAATTAAATTTTCATAATGTGGGAAAATTATTCAGTATATGTTAGGGAATATAGCATAGATGCCTAGTTATATTATATTAAGAAAATTAACTACGTATTTCTTAATAGAACTAGACATAATAAAATATTACCATATATAATGCCCTACTGAGTATAGAGCACTGTTAATAAAGTAAATCACGACAAATTGTAGGATGTCAACACATTAGTTCGTACTACTTCTAATATATATATATATATTTGTACTACTTCTAATTTATATATATATATATATATATATATATATGTATATATATATATATATATATATGATGTTAAATATAACAAACAATAAATGTCTATTATGTTTAATCATGTGCCGTTCTAAACATCGTATTTTGGCTTTAATTTCAGGTGAATATAAAGACAGACGTTTTACACATGCATATATATATATATATATATATATATATATATATATATATATATATATGTATAATATAATATAATATAATTATATGGTTATGTCAATTTTACATTGCGACGTGGACATTTCTATGTTTCGAGATCAATTCTCATCATCCCGGCAATATTGGTGTGGTTGTGCACACGATTTAGATTTAAATGACAAATACTTTCGGTTTACTGTGAATGTATGTGGGTGTTTTTTTTGTGTGTGTGTGTGTGTGTGTGTGGCTAATCAGAATGGAGATTCACTTTGGGGTTTGACCCCGAAGAATTTTTGTGCTAACCAACATTTTCCTCCTCTTTTTTCTTTTTCCTTGACCCTATTCTTCTCTTGTCTATTTCCCTTCGCATTTATCTGATCTTATAATTTTCCCTTCAGTTTTATTACATTTGATGTGATATTCCTTTTCTGTAGTACCCATCTCCTTTCTCGTCTCCTTTAGTCTATTTGTGAAAGAAAAGATTTTTTCCAAAAAAAACCTCGAAGTGCTATTTTTCGCTCCATCTATCAATTTACTAAAAAGTTTATTTTCCTGATACAAAGTGGGGGGGATTTTTTAAAAATAAAATAAAAAAAGGAAAACTAACTTATTCTATTTTTGGCTTTAATTTTATTTTTATTTTTACCTAATTCGTCAGTGAGCATGTTATTTAATTTAGATTTTATCCATTTTCTAATGTGAATAATTTACAATGTCTACATATTACATTAATTTCGTTACTTTTATTTAATAAATTTTTATTTTTAAGGGATCTAATAATAAATAGTTTTTCATATAAGCATAATGAACATGGTTCATTTAAGGACTTACATGTTTTAGCTTCTTTTAGGATTTTCCACTTTATTTTGGGTGATTTTTTTTTGTTTCCTTTAGGTACCAATGATATCTCGATAGGGATGTTCTATTTCTGTATTTCCTATTATTAAATGAAGAGGTATGCTGGTAAATTCTCTGCTTTAGAGTGTTTTTAGTACTACCTATATAGACTTTTATATTGTTTGGGTTTTCCTTCGTCGATATTTCGCATTGATAGATTATCGATTCCGTCAAACACCTATTTTCTAGCGGACAGTTTATATGGGTTTTTACAATTACATTTTTTCTTGTCTCAATTGTTATTTTCTGTTGTCTGGTTATTTTTACTGGTTTTGTTGAATTTTTTAAAAATATTATTATTGTGTTTTTTATAATTTTTTCTAGATTATTCATACAGCTGTAACTTAATTTTATAGTGTTTTTATTAAAGATCTTACTTAGTGGATTTTTTCCCGGGAAGTGTTTCCTAATTAACTCGAGGAATTTTCTTCCCAAAGTACCATTAGTCATCTGGCTGTAAGTGGATGTGTACCAGATGATTTTCCTATTCATAGTTTTTCTTCGAGGGTTGCTTTTCTTGTTTACATATTTAATATTTGGGTTTATGTATCCACTATTTTTCAATGCAGTATTATAAAAATCGCTATGTTTATTGAACACTTCCCCATTAGCCGAGTTTCTACTATATATATAATCATTTCACCCGAAGCAAGGCATTCCACTGCCACTATTGCGCAGGGGGTTACATAGGGGAAGGTGAAGAGAAAGATATAGGAAATATCAAAAGGACGGTGATAGACGGGTAATGATTGGGCAGATGGGGAGAGTGTTTGAGGGAATGGATGCGAGTTAGTGTGTCTGTTGACCTTATATTTAAACTCTTGGGGATTGTAGCTGTCGGGGGAGCAATCATCTGAAAGGGAATTCACGGGCGCGACGTGCGAGAAAAGAAGCTCTTGGAGTAGAAATTGCAGTTACATCTTATCGGTTTCACTGTAAGAGGGTGGGACCTAGTTGCTAATCTAGTATCTTGTGCTAATTCGTACATAGGGGGCACCAGTGATCTAAGTTAATCGGAGCAGAAGCCGTGAAAGTATTTACAGAAGAGCCACAGGGAGGCCTCGTCACGCCGGTGAGAGAGTGACAGCAGCCGGTCCGCCAAGTCGGTATCGATCACATTAGAGATTCTCCGTTGTATTTTGTCAAGAACCCCGAGGAGAATAGCAGGGGCACCCGACCAGATGTGGCAACAGTATTCAATACACGTGCGGATGGTTGATTTATATACGTGCAGGATAGATTCAGACGGAAAAACTTCCCGGCCCTTCACAGAGAACCGACTTTTATAGCAGCGGATTTAGCAATGGATTCGATATAGTCATTCCACTTGAGGTCCACTGAGTGTGTGAGGCCAAGGAGGCGTAATGTTTTATTCTCTGGGAGGCAATATATATATATATATATATATATATATATATATATATAAAGAAGAAAAGATGTACAAATTACAAAACTAATTTAAACAGTGCTCAATATAGAAATAGAGCAATGAATATTTATTATAAATTATACTTTAGAACATCAAAAATGTACATTATGTTTCGACATTGAAAGAAGTTTCTCACTTTTTCTCACATTCTTCCCCTCTGTGAATTTTCTCACTTACTCCTCTTTGATATGCCCAGGCGTCGTGTAACCGATGTTGTATAGATTTGCCACAAGGCCGGAAATATCGGGGTACCTAGCCTGGATCGGATTCACTGATAGTAATAGGTTATAGCGAGGCAAGCTTGCTAGCCATTACACCGCGTCGAATTTTCCCGCAATATATATATATATATTAATGCAGGTTTCATTGAATAATATAGAAAAGTTTTGTCTATTAATTTTGTGTAGGATCCGTTCATACCGTCTGATATACTTGATGGTGATGTCGTTGAAAGACAACAAAAAATCACAGTATTTGTTGAATTTTTTATCGGGTCTAAGCTTTCGGCTCACATAAGCCATTATCAAAGAGTAAATATTAACACACAGTAAACATAGAACATTTAAGCTATTAACAATAAAGATAATTGAATTGAAAATATAAGTCCATCCCTACCGTGGCGGATGGCCGAAGACAGTGACAAAATAGTGGTGTTGTGGTCCCTGGTCTGATTACAGACATTTGAGTACGTTATTGGAAATATCGAAATTGATTGTATTCAAACCAGGTTTAAATTGTTTAATGTAGAGTGCTTCGAGGATTTTTAGTTTCTGCTTATTATTTTCTTGTTTGAGTATGTATGTGTTATCAACAAGCGTTTTTCTCAGAAGTGTGCGTTGATAACCGTGTTGTTCTAAATGACGGAATATATTTGAATTTTTATTTAAGTGCAACGTCATACGCCGTGAGAGCGAATTTTTGGTGTGGCCGATGTAGATATTATTGAGGTTGTTAGAGATACATTCTCTAAATGGACATATGAATTTATATACTACATTGGTTTTTTGCAAATCACTAACGGTAGGAGAAGAGTCGTTGCGGACAAATGAATTAGATGTAGTGGATTTTGTGTAATATATAATGAACTTAATTCTTTTGTTAGAGTCTTTCAACGACATCACCATCAAGTATATCAGACGGTATGAACGGATCCTACACAAAATTAATAGACAAAACTTGTCTATATTATTCAATGAAACCTGCATTAATGAAAAAATGCTGCCAAAATCCACACAATATATATATATATATATATATGGAAGATAGATCAAATGCAGTCAAACTAAAATGAAAATGGACACACGCTAAATATTTTCACCATCCACCATTCTATAATGGAACAGTCTTAGTCCTATAAAAACCTTGTTACCAGGGTTGCCTGGTTTTCATCACGAAACGAATATAAAATAAACAGTTCTATTTTTCTAACTGCTGTCATGAAAAATTTATAATAGTTTCTCCTTTAAGAATGCTGGAAAACTGTCGCCTTCTGGTTTGCAGTTAATATAAAAAAGTATTCCGAAAATATATCATTTCTAGTAACCAAGTATGTATCCATGACTCGTATATTCCATTACACAAAGAAAAACAGAACCAAATAGACCTTTATTAGCAAGACAGTTGTCTAATAAAACCTCTTGAATACCTACGTTAAGAACCGATGTAGTGCCATGTGATGTTGTGTGGGCAGACGAAATATCTATCTTTTCATCTTTGCCTCCAATTTTTGCCAAGGAAGAAGACAAACTATTAATGCTAAATTGGTAAGTAAAGAATTAGTTATATTTTTCTGCCATTTTCTCTTGGACCATAAATACGGTTTGAAAATCGAAGTGAAGTTGTTGGAATTTTGTAATTTTACACCTGCCCGAATGGAATCCAAGACGCAGTCGTAAAACCAAAATCCGGGGATTTTAATTTCTCTTTAACATCACCTTTTTTGCTTATCACATTTGCATGTGTAAGAGGAGAATAAAACTAAACTGTTTTCGCCCCTCAATGGAGACGTTATTTTAATAGTCAATTAGAGTGACATGTGTTTATTTAGCGAGCGGATACTCGCGTTAATGTGTTAACATTACAGACCAGAAATAACCTGCTCGTAAGCAACGACTCCGAAGTCAATTCATTGAAACCTATCACATTAACATCCTCTAGTCTGGTGGTTCCCAACCAGTGGGTCGCGACCCCCTGGGGGGTTGTAAAACCTTGGCAAGGAGCTCGCGACTCCTTGGCAGAGAAGCGTGTATCCTTGTTAGAAGTAGCTTGGGATAACATCAATTGTATTTCATCAATTACATTTTTCAAGCTGTTACATTTTTTTTTGTTTAGGTGCAAAATAATTTATAAACGTTTTGAAGGTTATTTCTAAGCCTTAAAAACAAAATTTTCCATTCTTGTCAATATAAAAATGAAGAATAAAAACAGATTGGATGTTGGAGATGACATGAGACGGGCTCTAACAAACACTCGACCACAAATTCCAAAGCTTGGTGCTGAAATGCAAGATCAGTTATCTCACTATCTTTGGGTTGGATAGCTTTTAAAACCTATGATAATATTATGTTCTTTTGTGAATTCAGGTTAGACCAATATGATTTAATTTTGGTAATAAATAATTACAGAAATTAAAAATATTTTAGAGGTTTCTTTTCCTGTCCTTCACAGAAAATAAAAATAAAATTAAGCTGCTGATAGTAAGCCCTAAGTAGGAGGGCGCATGGGTTTCATCCTTTTAGGCAAGAGGTCGCGAGTGCCAAAAGGTGGGGAACCACTGCTCTAGCCATTTAATAGAATAAATCCGGCAATGTCTCAGATATTTTCACGGTGTAGTTTGTATTTTCTATATTACATGTCCTCCTGAATATATATATAATATGAGCATAATGATTTTATAATGTACTTTTACTCTTGTATTCCGGAGTTAATATATCACAGAATATATGGAAAATTATTTTGCTTATGTAATATTTCTAATTCTAAAATTTCATTAAATTTTTACCAATGTATTGGTTTTAAATTCCAGTGCGTTTACAATTAATGGAATTTATTCCACATGACTAACAGAATGCTCAATGAACAGCGGTCGAATAACATACGGGCACATCAATCATTTACTCTTTATAAATTAATATCTTGAAGCGTACACACACACACACACACACACACACACACACACAAAATGCACTTAAAAATGTCCGCCCAATTGTGTTAAGGCAGCATCAGACAAGAACATTCTTTTGAAAAATTTACCTTCATTATTCACTATTCAATGTTCTTTCATTAGTTGTACACAATTCACTCAATAGAACGGTTGATTCTATTGCCAACATTTTAAAGGAGAACCTTATTTTTCCTCACTTCAATCATTTTGTATTGGGCGCATCTGAAAAGAATATTTATATTATAAATAAAAGTAGAATTGTCATAAGCATGGTTAACCACCAATTTTTTTACTCATATTCCGTCAGTGAGCTTGTAAAAATAGTTACGAAGGGTTTTCCTTTAGTTTATTGTTTGCTGCATCCAACAAGATAAATATTAAAAATATCTAGGAATCTTGAAAACAGTACATGAAGATAAAATATATGCCAAGGATATTGATATTTTCAGTAGAAACAATTGAGAGAAACCTAGTGTTTCAATGACAAAAATATAAAACTTTTTGTTGAGGCAAGTAACTTGTCTAATAATATATAAAATGGTCAAAATTTGTTAACGATTTATTCTTCTTTTTAAAGAACACATTTAGGCAACAATATCACGTCTAAATTTACTGCATAGGTTTTTTGTTTATATGTTGAAAATAATTTTAATTTCTTTTTAATCGTTTCGCCCGAAGCAATGATCTAACGCCACTGATGCGCAGGGGGTTACATAAGAAGATAGGAGAAGAGTAAAGAGAAAGACGAACCAGTTCCAGGGGGTGTCAGAGAAAGGAGCAAGAGAAGAATGGGAATACAGGTGTGATAACAATTGCAAAGGTAGAGACAAAGGAAAAGATATACATAGTGATGTAGAAAGAACTAGAGTCAAGTGGAAAAGAGATGGGTATTGACATTGCATTTAAATTCATGGGGGTTGTAGCCGTCAGGAAAGCAAGATATTTCCATATGCGTGAAGGGCGAGAAAGGAAACTGCTGGAGTAGTATTGTCGTCTGAATTTGATTGATCTGTGAACGAGTAGGACCCAGTTGCTAGTCATGTTGCACGAGTAAAATCCTGTGGCAAGGGCACCAGTGACTTAAGTTCGTCAGAGCAGAAGCCATGCAAATATTTATAGAACAAAGCGAAGCCACATATCGTCTGTGAGAAAGTGACTGGAGTCGAGCCGCCAAGGCGGTACTTACCACATTACAGATTCTACTTTGGAGGCTGTCTAGAACAGTGAGATGAACAGAGGAGGCACCCGACCTTATATGGCAGCAGATGTCTATGCACGGACGGATGGCTGATTTGTATATGTGCAAGATGGATTTAGGTGGAAAAAAAAACATCCTAGCTGGACACAGTGACTCAACCTTCCTCGTGTTTTCACTACCTGGTCATTGGTTATGTGCGTTACAATTATGCATCTGTTAGAGTAGTCAGTCAGTTAAGTGCCATACGTCATACACGCTGTGGGCGATCATTTCACGATAAGAGATGACTGACTGGACAGAAGCTTATTCTGCAGGAGGTTGACATTGCTTTCTGCAATGGACTAGTTTCCAGCCAAAGTTATAGAAACCAGTCTGTCCTAATATTTAACGCATAATTGGAGGGAAGAGACGGATTAATATCTTTCTCAAGGGTATTTGTTCATAATTGAATGCAAGAAATGAATCTGGAATTCGAACTTGGCACCCCAATTTGTCATTCCGAGCCGATGTCCACAGAACCACAATGTAGAGTAGATAAATGCCAAATTTGAAATTCAAACAAAGCATTGATTATAGCATACTTGTCTAAAGGAGTGGGGGGAACTAATGCAATTTTTTAGATCACAAAAAAGTATGTTTTGTTAAGGTTCATTAAGAAAATATTTACAGAGACATAGATTTAATATTAATATTGTATGCTAATATACATCATTCACGCAGAAAATTTAACATACAAAAAACCGCTGCTAATGATTTTAAACAACCAAGAAAATGAAATAATGTATAAATACTGATCAAATATTATTCGATGTTGACAATCATTCAATATTACAGAAGAACCCCCCTCCTTTTCTTTAAGTTCCCAGAAAGAAATGTTTAGAAATATAATGCGTAGGTGGACGATTTCATTTCAATAGCAACAGTCCATGAAAAGCATAATGAAGTGATTTTGTTTATTTTTACAGAAAAGACAATTGCTATTCAGTGAAGATGCATTACTTTTGATGTGTTTGTAAATGGAAAAAAGTTATTGTCGTTGTTGAACTGTTGTATTCCCAATAGATAGAGAATGTGCTTTAAAATACTAAAGTAAAATAACTTGAACATTAATGTTCTGAAAGCTTTTTCTAAACTTTTATGGCCATAAGATAAACAGTACAAACAAGAATATCTTGCTCCAATTCGAAAATTATCTCGTAGTAACAAAGGGAATAACATATGCAGTGATAATCATTGATCTCAAGTAACATGTTAAAATGAAATTGGAACTATTAGATTAGGCAAGACGCAGACAGCAATAATTAGATAATGAGGGAAGCCAGTTTACTGAGCTAAACACGTGATTTTCGAGTTATATCTGTATCTTAAATGTCTAAATAACTGAAGACATAACAGTAAGTACATAATTTTACTACTTGTGGGAAAAGCAATTTTAATATGCAGAATGCGATAGATAAATTTTCTTTTGTGTGACCTGTGCTTTCAGGATGTAGGCGATCATGGCTTTCCATACCTTCCTATCCCAGGGGACTCCCCTGTCTATTTTCCCTTCGATCTGGCCTGTTAGTATCAGGTTCTCCAAGCCCTCATTCCTCATTGCATGTTCCAGGAACTTTAGCTGACTTTTCCTGATGTTCAGTATTAATTTGCTTTTCGTTTCCATTCTTTCGAAAACGTCATTGCTCACATGCTCGATCCATGATAAACTGATCCCCAATTAATTAGTGCTTAATAATATTCCCCTCTAGCTATGAGTCAAATAACAGGACAGATTGGGTTCTATAGCTTTAGTCGGCAACCATTGTACCGCAGAAAGCAATGGCTACCTACTGCGGGATAATCGTCTGCCCAATCAGTCATATCTCTTTCGAGATATGATCGCTTAAAGCGTGTATCAGGTATGGCACGTAACTGACTGACATGAAAATAAGCTGAATGGTAGCAAAAATGGAATTTCAAGCTACATTTCTCTTCCCTTTGAAAATTAAAAAAGGACGCTTCTTTTACTCAATGAAGTCATAATCATCCAAATTAATACAGAGAAAACAAGACTATAGGATCAAGTACTTTCTAGAAATTTTAACAGATAGACATCTAGTGAAGATTATTTTAAGGTGATGTAGTACACAATTAGCCAACAATTACGAGACGAATCTTTCCTGATAGATTTCATATATATATTTATCATTTTTATATCCAACATTGCCTTAATGACAAGATAGAAATCTCGAAACATAAAAATTTCCGTGTCACAAAGTACATTTAATTTATAATTATATTATATAATCCTGTAAATATTTAAAGTATTCAGCACTTTTTAAAAAAAGTATATGCCAGGAAAGTCAACATCGTAAAAATTTTGGGTCCTCTTCACCTGGATATATATATATATATATATATATATATATATATATATTGAGATTTTTTTATATTTATAGATTTTTATATATAACCATATATATATAGTGAGAAGATTTTCTTATATTTATAGATTTTTATATATAATTATATATATAGTGAGAATTTTTTATATTCATAGATTTTTATATATATTTATATATATATATAGTGAGATAATTTTTTATATTTATAGATTTTTATATATATTTATATATATATATATATAGTGAGATAATTTTTTATATATATATATATATATATATATATATATATGTATATATAGTGAGGGATGGTTTTATATTTATAGATTTTATATATGGATATATATATATATATATATATATATGAGATATTGATATATTTATAGATTATATATATATATAGAGAGAGAGAGTGAGATGTTTCTTATATTTATAGATTATATATATATATAGAGAGAGATTTTATATATATATATAGAGAGATTTTATATATATATATATAGAGAGAGATTTTATATATATATATAGAGAGAGAGATTTTATATATATATATATAGAGAGAGATTATATATATGTATATATATATAGAGAGATATATATATATATATATATAGTGTGCTATTTTCATATTTATAGATTTTCTATATATATATATATATATATATAGTGAGATATTTTGATATTTATAGATTTTATATATATATAGTGAGATGCTTTTATATTTATAGATTTTATATATATATATAGTGAGATGTTTTTATATTTATAGATTTTATATATATATAGTGAGATGTTTTTATATTTATAGATTTTATATATATATAGTGAGATAATTTTATATTTGTAGATTTTATATATATAGTGAGATATTTTTATATTTGTAGATTTTATATATATATAGTGAGATATTTTTATATTTGTAGATTTTATATATATAGTGAGATATTTTTATATTTGTAGATTTTATATATATATAGTGAGATTTTATTTTTATATTTGGAGATTTTATATATATTTTTATATTTAGTTTTGAGATATTTTTATATTTGGAGATTTTATTTTTATATATTTTATATAGTGAGATATTTTTATATTTGGAGATTTTATATATATATAGTGAGATATTTTTATATTTGTAGATTTTATATATATATAGTGAGATATTTTTATATTTGGAGATTTTATATATATATAGTGAGATATTTTTGATATTTGGAGATTTTATATATATATATATATATAGTGAGATATTTTTGATATTTGGAGATTTTATATATATATAGTGAGATATTTTTGATATTTGGAGATTTTATATATATATATATAGTGAGATATTTTTGATATTTGGAGATTTTATATATATATATATATATATGTGAGATATTTTTGATATTTGGAGATTTTATATATATATATAGTGAGATATTTTTGATATTTGGAGATTTTATTTATATATATATATATATATATATATATAGTGAGATATTTTTGATATTTGGAGATTTTATATATATATATATATAGTGAGATATTTTTGATATTTGGAGATTTTATATATATATAGTGAGATATTTTTGATATTTGGAGATTTTATATATATATATTGAGATATTTTTGATATTTGGAGATTTTATATATATATATTGTGAGATATTTTTGATATTTGGAGATTTTATATATATATATATTGTGAGATATTTTTGATATTTGGAGATTTTTATATATATATAGTGAGATATTTTTTATATTTGTAGATTTTATATATATATAGTGAGATTTTTTATATTTATAGATTTTATATATATATTGAGATATTTATAGATTATGTATATATAGTGAGAGATTTATATATATATATATATATATATATATATTATTACATACCGTCTTTTTCGCTATCTGCCTTGAGTTCTGAATAAAGTTTGAAAAGCATCATAACAAGTTGCTCTTCTAATAATTCTATTTTAATGATCTGATTTCTTATTTTGTTGATATTCCTCCCACCATCACCAATTTTCTGCCTGGCATGAATCGAATGTTTGACAACATGATTTACTCTCCGACTGCATTTCCGAGTTTCCTGAACGACATTATCACGAAAGGCAAACAATAAATATTGAAAGAAATAATTCTTCGAGGTATGCTTTGTTGATATTCAGCCAATTAAATCAGTTCTGTGTAGGAATTGGAGGATACGCCGATAGTTGTCAATGTATGCTTCACTGTATTCGCGTTGTCAAAGCCTGTCGGTTAGGTGATACACACATTAACAAATGTAACCTGAAGCAGAATAATTATGCATATTGGAAGGGCTAGCTGCATTGATGCAGATTTTTGGTTTTGTTTTGTCCTAATGCGAAAGCGCTAACAAATTCAAGGACACACAATTCGTCGCCTAATAAGCGAGATTTTTATGTTTCATATTTTGAAACGATTAAATGCCTAATGATTTTTTGTATTACTCAACGTAAATTTTCTAAAAGAATGCCAAACCACAATTATTTAACACTAAAGAATACTTTTTGTTTTTCTCTCTTCGAATATCGTTTTTTGCATCTCCCGAATAAGCACAGAATTGGTGCGCTTTAAATGCTAAAATCAAAACGTTTCAACATAACCGTATCTCATAAAAAAAATTCAAGGTCTTGTTTCTATTACTATCAAATAAATACTCTAGATAGTAATTAACAGTCCTTGCTCAGAATACGTAAATCAAATGCTTATTAATGAAGCTTCAACTAATTTTGAATTAATTTATTATGTAATGCATAATCTGTTTAACATTCGTTTATATTATTCTCACATATATAAATCTCAAATTCTAACCATATGAATTTTTGAAAACCATATTTTTAACTCTTAATTTTATTATTTATGGTAGGTTATTAGTTTTGTCGTTGCTTTGTTTTTTAGGCGGACAGATTGTGTTCTATAGCCTTGCCTGGAAACCAGTCTACCACAGAAAATAATGGCAACTTACTGCGGGATAATTTTCTGCCCGGTAAGTCATGTCTCTTGCGAGACATGATCGCTCAAGCGTGTATAACGTATGGCACTTAACTGGTCAGTCCCAATGGGTTATTTATTGCCAAAATTGAAATTATCATTTTAAGATAATACTTTTAGTGATATAAATCTTAATTACTCAATAGATGGATCAGAAGAGGTGCTTAGTACATTTCTCAAGGATATTTGCGCGTAAGTGAATATAAGTGACCCATTTTTTAAATTGGCTCTCATTAATTAATTCTGAGCCATAATCCATTACACCACTTGCACATCCAAGCTTACAGCGGTCACCTTTTAAAATACTACCCAGACTCGTCACTGCTTAACATCATTGATCGTATAGGAACCGGTATTTCAACGTAAAATTATTGCTGTCGTCCATTCTTCCTTATTTTATTCCAAGTCCCAAGCAGATTTATTGGCATTATATTTTCTAATGAACATTTTTGTAAAAATAAAACAATCTGAAAACATACGTTTTACACACATTGCATGTTATGAAGTTGGTGGTAATATTTTTTACTTATGGTATCACCTACCAGGTATTCCTTCATTAAATCACAGAACATTTACCAATCAAACCAATTTCTCAAACCACAAGTAGAATTATTGATTCATTTGTGCCACATGTTTTAAATATCCACTAAAAGATCCTAATATTTTGATGGTTCTTCAATATAATACTATGGTCGTTTATTCTACATTTTTTTTTGTTTTATGCATGTGTTTGTGACTTGAAGGTGTTTTTATAGAATATTTTGTTTTACGTTTTACTTCATGGATTGAATAATGTGATTAATTTACAATACATTTACATAGCCTACTAAAAATTTATTTTTTTATAATCGTTCTACTCCCTGCTCAGCCAGTAGTATTATTGGTGCGCAGTGGGTTAAAGTGAGAAGAGAGGGAAGAAAAAAAATGTTACATAAGGGTTTTTTAAAAAAACGAAATATAGTGTCAATGAGGTAGATTTAGATCGACGTTGTACTTAAAAGTTTGGAGATTGTATCTCACTGGGAATTACGTATGGGAAAGGGTGTTTCACGGGCGGAAGTGTGAGGAAAAACACTGATAGATGTGGTGTTTACTTTGCTTTTTTTGACAGTAAAAGGTGAGACCTAGTTGCCATTCTGTTAGAACGAGAAAATGCATGTGGCCTGGGCAGTAGTTAATGAAATTCGTGACGGCAGAAGACGTGATATTTGTAGAAAAGACAGGGGAGCCAAATCTCGTCGGTGAGAAAGTAACTGAAGTCGAGCTGCCAAATTTGGATCAATTACATTCCAGAATTGTTGAATTTTGTCGAACGAAACTAGGAGCATACGATCAGATATATCAAGATTATTCAATACTCGGTCGAATGGTATATTTATAAATATGCCAGGCGGATTCTGATAAGTAAACTTTTTGACCCGGCAACATGATCCAAACTTTTTAGCAGTAGATGTAGATATTGATTCGAGTTTTTTCTTCCACTTGAGGTCGGTTTAGAGTACGAGGCCAAAGTGGCGCTGCGTATTGCTTTCTAAGAGACTAGCGTAATACATATACAGGGAAGGCAGGAAAGCCTATCTGTGGTTAATATATAGCAACTTCGTTTTAGAAGCATTAGTGTTTACGAGCCATTTCTTCCCTCAATCCGTCACCGATTGGAGACCCTTTTCAAAAGCAGAAGCGAGGTTTAATTTGTCAGGCTTGGCAGATTTCTTTTTGAGACGGCAGTAGATTGGTGTCTTCTTTATAGATGCCTACTTGGTAACTGATTACATCAGAAAGATCATTGATAAAGGTTAGGAAAAGAACCTAGATTAGAACATTGCGAGAGGCCAACGTTCATATGAAAGGATTTGGAAGCGTTCCCGGTTAAAACGTTATTCAATTTACGATAGGACAGGATCGATTGAATTAAATCGAACAATCGTCCGCAGCTCTTTAACACACTGTCAAATGCTTACGAGATATGAACAGGAACAGCTCGACCTACGTTGTTCATATCAAGAACCTGTAGTGTATATATATATATATATATATATATATTGTATTGTAGTGTGTGTGTATATATATATATATATATATATATATATATATTGTATTCTATATTGTATTTTATGATATTATATAAATATATATGCAGCGGTGGTAGTCGTTAGCACATCAGCAGTAGACCTGACGAATCTATAAGCTACAGTTATTGTCAGAATAGTGTTGGAGATGAATATGAATAATTTCAACATTGATAAAAGCATCGAACACTTTGTCAAAAGCCATTAAGAGGCTGATAATACGATAGAGAGGACAGGACTCTCCAGAGTTTTTACTAACAGGAACTGCTGAGGAAGACTTAAAACAAGCAGTGAAGCAAGAAGCAATCTTCTTAAAACAATTCCTTCGCGAGTTGAAGAACTTAGTCGATAGTAATTTAAAAATTTAACTAACTTTTCTTAGAGGCTTACGCTTCTGTACAAAAACAAAGAGCTTCAGTAATAGCACAAAAATTATTGCCATCCAAACAAAACTTTCAAAGGGCCTCAAAAACTGGAATAAATAAAAATATTTCTAAACTTACCTTTAATGAGTGAGTTCAGACCTCACCTTGTGAACTTTTTAATTATGAACTCATGCTAATATTTTCTCAATAGGATATCTTATTATCGCCAGGCTTCCTTGGTTGTTGATCACGGTGTGAAAAGAACACATGCTCTCTTTTCTGTCTTACAATCTTGTAATATTCATATCGATCAGCTACTAGTCTGTTAACATTTCTTTATACAAGGCTTATGGATCTGGTCAATAAAAAGTTCAATTATCTGAGGCATTTCTTCATCTCTTAGATTTAAAAGTTAATAGCAAATGCTAAAATAATTTAGTAAACCATAAGGAAATGGATAGTGAAATGGAAAGCTGTCTCTGGTATTGGTCAATAACAAGCACTTTAAATACTGCAGAGTATGTTTCGGTTAGAGCAAATTTTGAATAGAAGATAATTAAATTGAATATAGACTACGATAACGTTAGTTGCGCAAGCAACATAAATAGATATATAATCAAAACATTAAGCTTAAAATTCAAGTGATGTATTTAAGTAGCTTTTTATATGGATATCATACATAGCAACAACCTCATTCTTAAATAACTACGTTCCCAGATGAAGACAACCACTTTATAATACCAGTGGTTAGTAATCCATTGAGCCAGTGAAGTCTGTGAATCTTGATCATATTTCTTTGAAATATCTAGATTGGTGCTATAAAATCAAACCACTGAAAGAGATATGAAGCACATTACATAAGGCTTCTTGCATCTGTGATTGTTTGGTATTATCCGAACCGGCAAGTTTATTAAAATTATGACAATTACAGGTGTTAGTCTTTTTGGGGTTTTTTTAATGGCACACTTCTATGTACTCTGTCCCTTCAGGACGTAGGCGATCATGGTTCTCCACGTCTCCCTATCCATTGTGGCTCTTAGTATGTTTGCTCCTGTTACACCTCGCAACCCCCGTTCCGTCATACACCTGATCAGACCCTGCAAATATGTTATCCGCTGCCTTCCTCTGTCTCTTTCTCTTTCGATCTGGCCTGTCAGTATCAGCTTCTCCAAGATACCCTTCCTTATTGAGTGTCCCAGGAACTTCAGTTGTCTCTTCCTGATGCTCAGTATTAATTTCCTTTTTGTTGCCATTCTTTCCAACACCTCATCGTTGCTTGCATGTTCAGTCCACGATATCCGCAGCATCCTTCTGTAGAACCACATTTCCGCTGCTTCCAGTTTTGTCCTCATTTTCGATGTTATTGTCCAGCATTCACTGCCGTATTGAAGAACTGACATCACATAGCAATGCAGCACTCTTTTCTTTGTTTCTAGTGAAATTTTCCTGTGTGTTAGTACTTTGCTCAGTTTCTGGAACGCATCCTTTACCATGCCAATTCGCTTTCGGGTCTCTGTGTCGCACTTTCCATCTGTTAGAACACTTCCTATGTATTTAAATTTTTACAGTTAAAAAGATCCCCATTGGTACATCTATTCTTGTCGAAACTTGTAATTGGTTCTATTGTGTATTTAGCAATCTGTCGTAATTTTATCTGCGTTTTAAAAAATAAATAGGAAAAAACAGGCTCAGCAAGAGGATATATAACATCAAAGAACGGAACGCTTATATTAGAGAAAGAAAAAATATTTCAGCGATAAGACGAGTATATCAGATATCTCTTATATGACAAGTGAGCAAATAACAATACGCAGAAACACCGACGGATTAGAAATATTAAAAACAAAATTAAAGCTACACTTGCCAAATTAAACAAAAACAAAGCAAGACTGGTCTTGTAATAGTATTGTAATAGATATGCTGACAGCCTAAGACGAATTAGGCGTAGACAAGATCACAGTAATAATAAACGAAATCGAAAAAAAGTGGCGATATACCAGAAAAACTAAGCAGATCATTTTTCATAACACTAAGCAACTTGCAAAAGAATCATTTTAACAGAAAAATCAGCTTAATGAGCCATATAACAAAACTCATCGTCAAGATACTTATAAACAGAGCGTGCAGTAGAATCAGGTCAGAGATAAGAACAGTGCGGGTGCGTTAAAGATACCGGAACAAAGAACGTAATATTCATGCTCAGAATGCTATAAGAAAACGCAATGCATATGCAGAAGAACTTGAATCTGTGCTTTATATACTGCACAAATGTATTTTACATAATACGCCACAAAAACTAGAAAGCGATGCTCAGCAACCCCGACATTTTCGGGAAAGATATTAGGATAATCTAGAATCTATAATGGCAACAACTCGCTTCATACAGACAGAAAATGAATTCAGCATGGATAGAAACATTAGAAAAGAGCGTAAGAAGAGGATGTGTTTTCTCACAGGATCTACTCAACCTGTACACCAAAATAATTCTGAGAGATAAAACCTTTGCCAGGATTCGTTATCGGCGGCCACAATCTCTTCAATATAAAATACGCAGATGACACAGTGCTGATAGCACACATGGTAAGGAAAATGCAGTATCTCCTACAGAAGGTAGCAAAAGAAAGCAAGAAAAAAGGATGAGCAAAAAAAAAATGATGAAAATTGAATGTATTGCCACCAGCAAAAAGACCCTAAAATATCAACTACAGATCGGGGAATCTAAAATAAAACAAGGATATTTCAGTATTGGAAGCATTCTGAGAGGATAGAAAGTGCAAACATAAGAGAAGACATGGTCAAAGACGCATTTCAAAAGTTAACCACAGTATTGACGTCTAAGAGAGATCTTATTTTAAGCAAAGAAAAAATGCTAGACTACTATTTGATATCTGTCCTTCTGCACGGCTGTGAATGATGTACGATCTCTTCAAAGTAGATACGCGAGGCAGCAAAAAACAATTTGAATAGATTTAAACAGAAGTCATTTAAAACTATCAGAAAATGTTGTCAATAAAATGACCTAAATTTGATATTTGTATATGATATTTAACGGATTTAGGAATTAGAAACATATTGAAATGCTATTTATAGAATTCCCATTGGTAACGCAAGCACCGATGGATAAAGAATTAGAAACTCCTTTTTATAGGTAAGAATCATACTTTTGAAAACAATATCTGTGAATTTAATGAATTATTTCACAAGTTTGGCCGATATTAAAAACCTTCTTGCAGAAAAACTGTCTATATTAATCTTCTAAAATAAGATTTTTCTGATATAGAAAATATATATATCTTATCTATCCTGCCACCTAAAATAAACAACGGTGAATAAAATCGTCGTAGTTGACTACTGACAATTTAAATTCCCAAAAGCAAAATGTTTTAAATATTAATCTACAAAAGTTGTCATGATGGTGAAGTGTTCCAACTATTTCAGTATATCATTTCGCTTCATAATTTAACGCTAAAATATCACAGTGCTTATATATTGAGGTTAGTGAATGAATTCTTTTAAAACATTGTCAGATATGGAAATGTTTATAAAAATGTATTCACTTTCTATGAACAGGATTTGTATGAGTACAAATCTTGTAAAATAACTTTAAAGTAATGATACGGTTATAATTATTATCAGATGGATAAATTTGACTATATGAAGATATCTTGTAACAATATGAAATAGCCAACACATGACAGTTCAAGTGTATTTTAAATATTTAAAATACGATAAAAATACATTGAATTATAAAATTGATTTTGCTCATAAGGGAATAGCATATTCTATCTTCATTGAGTATTGATAAGCTGTTTCAGTAAAAAATCTTTTGACTTTGTTTTAGATGAACGTTTAATATTTAACAAAATAAATTATTTGAATTTTATAATTCAATTGACTTTGACAAAGACTGGTTTAATAAACTTTAATTTAGAATATATTGTTTTCTTTATGATCATTCAAAAGAGAAATTTTGATATGTCCAGAAATTTATATTCTTTTGACAATTTTAATACGCAGTAACATATGTTTTAAGTTGTACGTTTGGTATGCGTGCGGTCAAAATTAACCGAATGCCCTCACGCGTATGTGTTACGTAAATACACACACACACACACACACACACGTGTGTATGTTAATGTCAGTTTTTCAATTTAAATATTGTATATTTAAATATCTTTTTCTAAGTTCTTTTGAACTAGGCCAAATAGAAAAGTTCCAGCATCATCAGATAACCTATTCAACAAGGTATATCAATGTAGTTTTTCCTGAGATGGAGAATATTTTCAAATACGTAACACGAGCATACTTTTACTAAGTGGAACAAACATCACTCCAACTAAAATTTATTTTTTATAGGAAGAAATTTCATCTGAAATATAAAGAAATTATGAAAAAGTTAAATGAATAATATTAGGTTCCTATGATTGTTTGTTTATAGAAATCACTGATCATGAAGTCGACAAATACTTACAATCTTTAATGTTATATTTTAAGAACTTTTAATTCTGAAAGTCAATATTTAAATGTCAGACCTATTTTAGATGTTAATGAATTTGAAATGTTGAAATGTAATACACTCAGAATATCTTACACTTTCACCAGATACAGGGTTGATATTTGTTGGAAAAATCTTGTGCAGTTTAATTGGTAAATAAAGGATCATAAAGAGACCATTTGTGTATAAATTTAATGAAAAATTAGTTTAGGCAGTTAAAATTTAATGGAGATTGCTATCCCTAAATGAATAACTTGTTTTTGAAATGATATAAGAAAATATGTAACCTGTTAATGTCCACCGTATAATTTTTGTATTAAAATAAAATTCAGACTTAATATTATGTGAGTTAGGGAACATATATCATGCATAAATTATAAGATTCTACATATGGAGAATTAATCTGCACTGTATACGCATTCGAACAATTGCGCTATTAAGGCACATCTAGTGTTTATAAAGAAAAAATACATTCTCTATGATAAAATCAAATTTTTGCAGTCGTATGTTTCTTTTGACCTAATTGACTTTGCTATTGAGTTATGATCTTATGGATAACGGCGAAGGGTGCTGAAAAGTTCTCAAATTGAACGATGTTCCAATATATGTCCCAAATTGTCCAGTCGCACTTGGTTGGTGCAATAATATTTCAAAATCGGCGTGTTATATATCTCAATCATTGTCAACAATAATAAATAACCTGCAAGACGTAAATTACAGAAAGCCAATATACGAATTAAAATGTCCCTTAAAGAACTGTTTAAAATCAATCCAAATTCTTAAATAATGGCTATAGTACAACATGACTAACACGAATACACGGGTTAAAACCCTGTGGCCATAGGTCTCGTATAAGTTTACGTAGGCCCCTGACAAAATCTATCCGAAACATTCTAGTTGATAATACAAACGCCTCGTCCACTTGTAAAAAAGTTACAATGAAGGAAGCATTATTAATAAAAAGAAAAAGCAACCGTTCACTAACATCATCTATGTACCTGGCTACAATGTGCTGACCGAGTTTGGAGAATTACATTATTCTCGGTACATACATAAAACAACCCATGCATTTAGTTAAAAAATAAAATTAATCCTTGATAATGTCTAAATCTATAGCCGCCAAAAGCACACAAAAATGCATAGAATTTGAATAATTTTTACACAATATACGCCCAGAAAATAAAATTATAAGAACATGTTGAATTAAGTTTTCTACGCAGTATTTTGTTAGTCGTTTTTAATGAAATATAAAAAAATGGCGTTGCCGAATATATATATATATATATATATATATATATATTATTGAAAGTTAAAAATACAGATTAAAAACCACTAGTCAAGCATTTACTTTTCTAAAGAGTATTCGATAAAAGTAGTTTGTAATTTTTTTTTTACATATAAAAGTATATCACTACACATAAAGTATCATGTTTCAAAGATATACACTTCTTCGGGTGATAGTTTAAAATAAATTTTAAAAATTATTTATCTAGAAAATATAAGATGAATTTCTGGTTATTTCGAAACTTAAATTTCCAGTTTTTAAACAGTCCTGAATTGATCTGATTTTCTAGATAAATCAATTTCACAATTTATTTTAAACTATCTCCTTAAGAATATTGTTCTGAAACATGGAAATATTTTGTAGTAATATAATGCGTTTATAAACCAGTGTAATAAAATTTATATATATTGCTAATACTATTAAAATACAAGCGACAAACATTGTGTCGGTTAGTTTTAATGATGAACTTTTCGAAATTAGGAATAATCCTCACAGACAAAGAGAAAATTGTCGAAAATTCATTTCAGAAGAAAAGTGGAAGAGATATGGTTGAAGATTTTGACTTAAGTCATCAAGTTATTTTTTCTTTCATAATCATATCGTCCCAAGGAAGGCAATATACTGCCACTGTTGTGCAGGGGGTTACATAGGAGGAAAGTTCTGAGAAAGAGTGACAGGTTACAGGGGGTGTTAGGAAGCGGGTAGGAGAGGGATGAGAATACTGCAGAAATGAGATGGGAAATTGATTTTACATTTAAATTCTTGAAGATTTTAGCTGTCGAGAAAGCAAGTAAATTGAAGGGAATTCCAATGGCGCGCATTGCGAGAAAAGAAGCTGGTTGAGTATAATTTGCGTTTACATCTTACTAGTTGCTAATCTGGTGGCACGTGTAAATTCGTATATAGGGAGTACCAGTGAGCTAACTTCATCGGAGCAGAAGCTGTGAAAATATTTATAGAAAAGACACAAAGAATCTACACTGTGCCGGTGAGAAAGTGACTATATCTGAGCTGCCAAGTGGGGATCGATCATATTGCAGATTCTCCGTTGATTTTTGTCAAGGACCCCTAGGTGGATAGCAGGAGCACCCGAACAGATATGGCAGCAGTATGTACTGGCGGCTAGTAGATTTATATATGTGCAGAATTATTTCAGGTGGGAAAAAATTCCTGGCCTTGCACAGAGAACCGACTTTCTTAGCAGCGGATTTAGCTATGTAGGCATTCTACTTGAGGTCTGATGTGAGGTCTGTTGCGTTAACGCGAGGACGCACAGTGTTTTACTTTCAGGGAGTCTAGCATGCTCCATGCTAATGGGGGAGGTTGGCGCGATTGTCTGTGGTGATTAATAGATAGCCGCTTCATTTTAGAAACATTAAAATTCACGAGCTATTTCGTACCCCAGTTCATCATGGATTGGAGGTCCTTTTCAAGTTCGGCGGCGAGGTTCGCTTTGTCAGCCTCGGCAGATTTTTGATCGAGGCTAGAGTAAACCATAGTGTCGTCAGCGTATATGCCTATTTGGGATCTTATTACATAGAGGAGGTCGTTAATGTCGATGATGAAAAGTGTGGGACCTAGAATAGAGCTTGAGGAACACCCGCGTTCGTGTGATAGTATTGGGAGCCATGTCCGTTCAATACTACCTTAATTGTGCGATTTGAAAGAAATGGCTGGATTTGGTAAATGGCAAGTGTTGTGACCTGTCTTATGTACTTTTAAGAATGCGGGTTCAATTGTATTGATTTATTTTTTGTATAAGTTTATGCCTAAATAAATGATGTGTGTTATATAATGTCAGTCAGTCACACAAAAAAATGCAGATTTAATCTTTATCTTTAAAACAGACAAATTTTCGTATTTCCTGAGATCGATATCAGCGATGGAAACGATAAATAATATTTTGCAAAGTAATTTTGTCAGATTGTTAACAAGCATATTTTTACAACATATACATACAAACATTCATTGCGGTCATCAAAAACATGGCGTATCTTACAGATTAAATGCGACAAGAAAATGTATTCAAATAGGAAAAGAATTATCGTAATTCGCATCTACAATGTTTCTAATCACTGAATATTTGCATTTGCTCAAATAATCTTTCTATATCAGAAAACAAACAAGATTCCTGACTATACAGTGATTAATATCATGAAATTAAGTTATTAGTAATAACAATACAAAAGAGGCTGGATAAGTTGACCAGTAGCGGTTGATTACTTTCACTATAGATATATTTTTTTAATCATATCACCCCGAGCAAGGCGGTAACGCCACTGATGTGCAGGGGGCTACATAGGGGTGAAAAGATTGGAAAAGAGAAAGCCGGAAACCGCATCCTAAACAGGAAACAAGGGATGAGCCTCTTCACCTGTTCAATAGACGAGGATGGAGTGTGAACTGGGCGATAGTTTAGTCTATCTACTCCAATTGAAAAAAAAGTGAGAAGATTGGAAAAGAGAAAACCGGAAACGGCATCCTAAACAGGAAACAAGGGGTGAGCCTCTTCACCTGTTCTATAGACGAGGGTGGAGTGTGAACCGGGCGATAGTTTAGTCTACCTACTCCAATTGAAAAAAAAAAAACGTGAGAAGATTGGAAAAGAGATAACCGGAAACCGCATCCTAAACAGGAAACAAGGGCTGAGTCTCTTCACCTGTTCAATAGACGTGGGTGGAGTGTGAACCGGGCGATAGTTTAGTCTATAGAAAAAAATACTCAATGGGTACCGTTCTTAGCTATTATAAATTACGAAAGGAATCAAGTTTCATGTTGGTGAATAAAACAGGTGTAAAGAATGATGCTAATGAGTCTTTAGACCTTTTTTTTTTTTTCAGAGTTGGTTTAAACCACATGTGGGTTCTGTAGGTGTTGAACAATCTTCCTGAGCAGATGCCTGCAACAGACTGGGTAGCCGCTCTACTAGGATACCACCTAAGATCCATTATCATAGCTTTTTTTTATCCCAAAAGCATAATATTCAAATGAAAAAAAAAATATCACGAATCAGAGTAGATTTATTTTCTATAGAAAATAGTTTTACCAGAATGAATAGAAGGAACATTTTCAAATCCCTGATGATTTTCTGTAATAATTCTGAGGGAATTCTGGATTAAAATTCTTAAACACATCTGACCTGGCTGTAGAAAAAAAATTATGGCGCCACTGCCAAGAAAGGTTTGCTTCTGCTCGGGTCTGCATCCTGGAGAGAGTACACTAGCCTCATTGCAGCTGCAACCCATAAGTTGAATCAGAGCTGTTCCGGTGGTAGACGCATGTTTTTTCCGAGATTGGGGAATGTTAATAACATACAAACATATGCATCAGATGCAGTACGAAATATTGAAGTCAACTATCATAGAAAGTAAGTAAGTGATACATAGAAAGTAAGTGCCATACGTGATACACTCTTGGGTGATCATGTCTCGAAAGAGACATGAATGAAAGGGCAGAAGATTATTCCGCAGTAGTTTGCAATTGCTTTCTGCAATAGACTGGTTGACAGCCAAGTATACTTAACCCATTCTATCATATTATTTAACTTATAACTGGAGGAGGAAGCGGTGGATTCGTACCTTTTTAAGTGTTTTTGCGTGTAAGTGAATGCAACGAATGCAACTGGACTTAGAATTTAGCAGTCCAATCACTGCACCACATATGAAATGTGTTAAATTTCTTACAAAAAGCGGAATCATTTTTTTTTCAAATTTGCAAAAGTGTATTCATTTTCTACCACATAAATAGAATTGCTTAGAACACGATGATGATCTATAATGGTTAGCATGCTTTTTTTTTACTATATCAATTACAACTGAGTAGGGTATTCGCTCAATAATTTCAGCCTTGTGGCACTTTTAATCTGATCTTAGAAAACCATTTGGGCACTTCCACATGTTTTAATGGTTAGAAAGCTCGTCTTGCTAGATTAATTACGACAGATTAGCCTACGTTTCACACTTTGTACCGCATCTACCAAGCTTGGAAAATCACCATCAGTAGAATTAGTTGGTCCATCGCTTGAAAACCTTTAGCTGAACGGTAGGGCACTTCGATGTGGCCTTAAGTTTAACAAGCTTTCCTCGTTAGATCAATTACAATATTAATGAATTCGGTCCTCACTGAAAGATAGAACCATATCTTAACTGCTGTTCTCAGGTCCACTCTGATCCGGGGTGGTAACACTTGTCAGTATCCCAGCTATGAGCAATTATTTAACCCTTCAAAAGGGGGTCAAAATACTATGAAATAATAAAAACAGACTTATAAAATATAAACAGAAAAATGTTAGCAATTAAAATACGTTTTTGAAAGTAAAATAATACCAACAAAAATTCGTTTTTGAAGGAACTAATGCTTCGGCATTAAATGACCCAAATGTACCGTAAAACAAACAAAACCAAACAAATCGATCATCACTGAGTGCCCCATACATTCAGCATATTATTGAATCTAAGTAACGGTTAGTACATTGCTATAACGTTAATACTTTGGGCTAAGGACTCATCGAAACACTTGTGTAGTTTTTTATGTGAATTGTACAAGCACCTATTCCAAATATATTTTAAATTCATGTAGCAATTGTATCTATCAATCACTATTCACACCATATTAATGTAAATATTATTTTTCAACAGTTCTTTTAAAAGGGCTCTACTTAATCAATTCCTTTAATGAATGAGGTGAACGTTGCACAACAGACATTTCTGATTACCCTATGCTTCTTTTATATATGACAAAACATTGCTTCCTTCTGCTTCGCTAAACATGGCACCACAAAATCAATGTATTCATTAGAGGCATATTTATTAATTACATCAAAGTGCCGAATAACGAATTTGTATAATTGGATATAATGGTTACCATATTATGTTTATGTAATAACCAATAAAATTCGTTTTCTGAGTGAACTAAAATGTCTGCATTTTCAACTGCTATCATCGATCGTTACTCAGTGTGCATTCAGATGAAAAAGCTCTGATTGAATGCTAATTTCGAAAGCAAGTAAGCAGTGCCCGGCTACAAGTGTGGGTGGAATATAATCTTCCTACCTTAATGTGCGTTGTGGCGTAATGGATAATGGCTCTGGATGAGTAATCTGAGAGTAAAGTTAAAATTCCAGTTGGGTCAAAGTTCACATGTAAATACCCTTGGGGAAAAATGAATCCATCTCTTCTCCACTCTCCAAGCTATGGAGTGCATCGAAGGACAGACGAGGTCCTTAATCTTTGAAAAAATCACTTTACTGCAGAAACGCTAACCTACTGCGAAAAAATCTTCTGCCTTGTCAGTCATGAATCGAATGAGACATGATCGCCTAACCCTGGTACCTTGCTCTAAAGTGGTCTTTTGTGATACATAAACCTAACGAAAATCATTTAAAGGCTGTCGAAGCTATTATTCAAATGTTGATTTGGGAGGCAAATTATTTATCCTATGAAAATGAGTGATGGTACACATTCTTGCATAAATTGTTCTTAGCCTAAGATCATTTGTATAGAATAAACGTCAAGATTATTTTAAAGTAAGAATAATATGTTATCCTTCGAGGAAAAAAAATTATACATGTGTAAGATTTAATGCTTCAAACGAACGTAATGATGTGTCATCTCTCGATTCTCACAGCCTATCGGCAATACCTCATAAATGACATTCATGGCGGCATCAACACGCAATCAACGACAATTTACTAACGTTGAAAACATGGACTTGCGTGGAGACAAAACAAATTAAAAAAAGATTAAACCTGGAATAAAACATTCACATGAGTAAATTTATACATTTTCCTTTCTTTTCTTGAATTGACAACATATATGTTATTTTTTTATTTGCACTATTATTGATTTCTGTTCTTACTTCGTTTTGGTATAATTAGAAGATAACACAAACTTGAATTAATGATGTTTATTTTTGGTATAAAACTTTAGGTTTTTACATCAAGTTACAACCTTTAAATTTTGTGTGGATACAGGAGCAGACTAAATTCTCTTCACTGTGGGATGCTAGGGGTAAACGAGCTTATCTATTCTGGACTCTAGTGGGCAAATGACTAGCGTCTTCTACTTTTCAAATCTCCTACACAAAACTACTGTCCTTAACTTCTATTTCTTACTCCTACTCTTACTCGTACTCTTACCGAAAGAAACGGTTCCTTATTTTGCCGCCCAATTTTGAATTCTTGGCGTCAGTGTCTCTACCTTTTTCTATCTTTAGATCACTCGCCATTTTATAAACCATAATAGATTGAAATTGCGGTTAAATATTGGCTAATCGCCAATTGACGTAGATTTTATGAAATAGTAAATAAGGAATTCCTTATAATTATTTGAAATATCATAATTGAAGATTTTTTTATTGTTCTTAATTTATACTTTCGTTAATATTTCATTAGTTCTAATTGAAAACATTTTGAAAATGTTGCTAATCTAACATTATTTTGAATAAACAATCTAATAAAGTTTCATATTAAATTTTCATTATGAAAACTAACCTCCGTACCTGTTTCTGCATTCACCCTGGTCGGGTTGAGCCGGCTTCCTCCCAAGTCATGGAGAAATATTTGCTGGGATTTGTTTAAGGGCAGGGTTCCAAGTCCTACCCTGTATATGTATTTCAATTATCCCGCAACAGGTTGACAATATCTGCTACAGTAGACTGGTTGCCAGCAAAGGCTATAGAAACCAACCTGTCCTGTTGTTTAACCCATAACTGGGGAAAGGGACGGATTAATACCTTTCCCAAGAGTATTAGTGCGTAAGTGAATGCAGGGCATTCAACCGGAATTCAAACTCGGTTCCTCGATTTCTCTTTCCGAGCCGATATCCACTGCACCACAACGCAGAGAAACGCTTACAGCACCTTGTATTCCCCAATGGTCGCCCATCGAAGTACTGGCCAGGCTCAACTTCGGTGATATGACAGTAAAAAATAAAAGTAAATTCACTTAAATCATATTTAGGATTCGTTACAATTTTAATGATAGATTTTTAAAAAAGTATTTCCGAAGAATGAAGTTAAAATAAAAAAGAAAACCAGTCATACGGAAACAACCGTTATTTTGACACTCTGTTCGTTTTGCGGACAGGTAAGACTATGTTTTCTCTTAATGTTTGTTTTGAATGTCTTCCGTTTCATGCGAGGAGGCAAAAAGTAGGCTCCAGCCTTGGATAAAATAAGATAAAAAAAAATATCCAGAACAAATGTTAGTATGTCGTCTATCACTTTCTCATTGGCTTGTCATCCTGAATTGGGGAGTGCAAACATTGGAGTACCTGAATATTCTACTGTTGCAATGGTTTTCTTGCAATGTAGGTCTTAAAACTTACCATATTCGAGATTCCAAGCATACAGATTATAAAAAATCTGGTTGTCAACGCCTTGATCAGTGTAAGATCCAGAATATCACTACAATTAATTTGTCAGTTTCGTTGACACGAAGCATCGTGGGACACAATTTCAATTTCGTAAATTCTTCTCATGGTATTAGGGATTTTCCTTTGTTTTTAAAGGAGTATAATGGTTCTTAATTGTTTAGCAGTGGGTCTTGTCAACAGATAAGTTACCATTCATAAATATTCCGGAATTACGGTCGGATACTTTTTCAATTTCCTGAATGGTGCTGCAGCTTGAATGAATTGGATTCATGGTTCAATATTTTATTGATGTTTTCCTTCAATTTTTTAAAGACTTTTTTTTAACATTGTAGATTTCTCATGAAATACTTTCTGTGAGATCTTCAATGATTTTGAATTTTGTCTTCATAGATTACCACCCAATATTACAAGTTGCAGCATGTTATTTAATCAATAACTGGTATTATTACGAAGATGAATGCAGCAAAAAGACAGGAATTTAGAATTGGCTCAACATCAATATAAATTGATTATATCCACTTTCAACATTGATGACTTAGACTATCAGCATATGTCAGGGTTGAAGGTACTTAAAAATTATCCACTACAACATCTGTAACAAAAGTATTACAGATGATTATTGACAATAATATTGATGCAGTGATTAGAAAATTTTAAATGTTTACCTAAATATATAAAAGGCATTATGTTTGTGTGTCTGTCTGTATGTCCTTTATACAAATCCTAATTTTTATCCGATTCTCACCAAACTTCACACAAATATTTTTCAGGCTTACAGTCAAGTCATGAGCTACATATCCCCCCCCCCGCCGATATTGGAATTAGATACCTTGATATCCGATCAGGTCTGATCAAGATCAGGATTTCAGCACTTTTATCATGGTTCTTGCTGCATAATTTGCTCTAACTTGGTAAAATTATAGTTCTAAGTCTCAAACATTCGTACAATTTCTCAGACGACTCATTTTCCCCGATATCGGAAATCGATACCCCCGATATTCTATCGAATCTGATCAAAAGCCGATATTCAGTTATCAATATGGCTCATTTTCTCCAATTTTACTCCCGGTGGGTACAATAAGTTTTCATGGACTTACTTCGGTTAGTTTATGCTTGACTCCGATATTGGAAATTGATACCCCGATATCCTATTGGGTCTGATCAAAATCAGGTTTTCAGCTCTTTTATTTTGGTCTTTGCTTCAGGTTTTGCTCTAAGTAGGTATAATTGTAGTTCTTAGTCCCTGCCATGATAGCATTTACTCAGAGGACTTATTTAGCCTTCATAAATCAGTTTGTGACAGAAAACCTCCGTGATATGGATACCAGAAATCAAAATTTAACTTGCATCCATTCACTTTCCTTTCAATCTACGGTTTCGCTTTCACTGGAAACAACTATTGCTTTTTATTCTTTTTAGTTTTTCGTGCCAACGTCCAAAGAATCTGAGCTCCAGGACCATGAATTAGTTTTAAAGATTTCATTACACCTGAGAAACGCCGGACAATACTGCTAGTATGAAATAAGCTTTGAGGCAGATTCTGTGCGTTTGTCTGTAAAATAAAAGATGCATTTTAATATTCAGACTTGTATGAAAATGAATTTAACGTCGAAAAATTCTTGACCGAATAGATTAGTGCTATTAAATATCATAGATAGATATATTTTGTATCAATTTAAAAAGATGGAAGATATCGAATATGATCGAAAGGCATCTGTTAAGTTAATAGCAGTTTTTATTTTACAACTAATATCATCACCATATATATATATATATATATATATATATATATATATATATAACTAGAAAAATGATTTAGTAGAGGATGTAGTAAACTTATTTATGAATGGAAGTATAGACTCCAAAATGGCTGAACCGATTTTCTTGAAAATTTACACAGTTGTACTATAAGCATCTGCGAGTGTTCTTAGCTAGGTAATTTGTCGAGGTACTCTTGATAAATATCGAAAATCGGTAATCGAATAAATCGGGTTATAGGAGGGGTGTGATTTTAATCAAATTTGATACACTCATAGACAGAGACTTAAGAAACGATATTCAAAAGTTTCAAGGTTGCAGTTCTTACAATAAAGCAGGAAATCGATAATATATATATATATATATATATATATATATATATATATATAAGGTAAGATGTTTGTGTGTGTGTCTGTCTGTATGTCTTTTAAAAACCCCACAATTTTATCCGATTCTCACCAAACTTCACACAAATATTCTTTAGGCTGTGTCTGAGCTCAAGGACCATGGATTAGTTTTAAAGCTTTCATTACACCCTAGCAACGCCGGGCTCTCATTGTATATCCTTTCCTTTTCACACCTATTTTCCCTTCCTTCTGTTGCTCCTTTTTAACGTGTTCGTCCTTCTCTTCACTCTCTTCTATCTAATTTTTACTCTCATGTAGCCCCCACTCCGCACATCAGTGGCGCCACCGCCTTGCTAGAGGTGATATGATTAAAAAGAAAGGGAAATATGAATAATGTGCATTCTAGAAATGGTTCAATTCGAAATTCTCTGACGGTTACCCGCTATAAAAAAATATCTGAAACCATAACGTCCTAATGAAAACCGATGAAGACAATAAGTGTTTCTTATTTAAAGAATAACTGAAAAGTGATTTGGTTATAATCAATATAAAATTTTGTAATTGAAAAATTTTCAATGGATCAGTTTTCTAAATGTTTCTAATTTCAACTTTGATTTTATTTTGATTCTGTAAGGATTTGGGATTTTAGCCCAGAGTTTTTCAATAAAATCTCACTAGCTACAGAGAATACGAAAAAAGCTTCGCATTACAGAATTAATGTTACTAGATTTACACTAAATATTTCGCAATATTTTTTTGCTGCATGCAATATAGAAATTTGGAATGATACTACAAAACTTCTCAGTATACTGAACGAAATCCATTTCTAGTAAATTTGTTTGGATAGATATCCGAAACATGATTTACAAATCTAATAGATTCATTGCTGTACGGAATAGTGCTACATTTCATTACTTGCCTCGATAATTTGACATACTGAGCATTGAATTTTTCTAAAGCCACGCTATACTTTATTATAATTAACATCGAATGTGACTCAACCATGTATATATAATTTAAGAAAATAGTTTTGCCTCAGAATATTAACGAAAAACTTTCAGCTTAAGAAAACTACTTTTACATTGACTTCTCTAGTTTTAGACTCGTGTATATCTGATTTGCTAATGAAGACTGTTTTTAATTTCCTGTTTGCTTGCGATAAAAAATGGTAAACGAAACTCTTTTGACACATTTCTAACCACTTGTGACAGAAAAATTATAATTATAAATTTCGGGGCTTTAAATAGAGAAATATCCTAGATCTTCCAAGTGGAGACATTGAGCTTCTCAAGACAGTTATTGTTTTATAATGTCCATCTCTCCATGTAACGTACTATCCTAATTCCTGACAAATATTGGAAAATCTCTATTGATAACGTCTTTAAAAAACATTGTGAATAACGTAAAATCTACCTCCGCCTGAAATTTCTTCTATTTCCAAACACAATCGAGATATTTGCTTAACTTTGAATTGATTTTTTGCACATATAAATTGTATTTACATAATTGTTAAAAAAAACTTGTGAACATTAGTTTTCTTCGTTTCTCTTTAAAAACCATTCCTCTAAAGTCTTTTTAATGAAATTTACCGCTAATGTATAAGCATAGAAGTTATATACTGCCGTATATATATAACTTCAAGTGAACCAGTATAATTAACTAGTTGCAGGTTTTTTCATTTATTTAAGGTAGGACTGCTAAACACTATAATCCGACAGTCAGATTACTCTCAAGAATATATTTCGTTTGAGTTTTGTTTAACGGCATATCAACCTTAGTGGGTTATTTAATGCAAAAAATGGAAGATGTTAAGTTTTTTTAATGTTCAGCTATTGTGAGAAGATGGATTTAGTTAGATATTGATTTTTTATTTTTTATTTTTTATTTTAGAAAACTGTAAATGTCGTCTAGTTTTGGATCCAGGAATGTTTTGCTGAGAATAATTTTTTTATTCTTCAAAAATGTGTTATGGTAATAATTTTTTCTTCAAAAATGTATTGTTAGTAATATTTTTCATTCAAAATGTACTTTTTCTGTAAAAGTCTATTTTTACGTATATATTTCTATACGATTGTTTTCATACTTTCATAGTGCTTTGACCCTAGTTTGGGGGTTAATTATTTGCTCATAGCTGGGACCCTAACAGGTGCTACCACCCCGGCTCAGCCTGGATCTGGGAACAGCAATTAAGAGATATTTCCTTGTTTCTCACATCCTCGCAATCAAAGGCCTTGCTGCCGGATCCACTTGATCGTCATGCCCAGGACCATATATTTCGTGGATCAAACCCAAATGAATAAAGAACAAAGAAAATATTTGCAACGTTCAAAACATTTAATTTTGACAGTCCTCAATATCAAAATTGAGAAATGAATATTTATTATAAATTATACTTTAGCACATTTACGAACTACAATCTACTACAAAATTGTACCTTGTTTCGACATTGAAAGAAACAATCTCATCATAACGATGATGATAAATGTTATTTTTGAAAATAAAATAAAAAATACTCTTATTTTTGGAAATCTTTTCGTACGGGATATTAAAAAGAGGGAGGGAAAGAAAGTGGGTAGAAAAGATGAGAACTTAAATAGAGAAATCAAAAAAGGCGAGGAATGATAGACACGGGAAAAAAATGTAAAGAGGTAAACAAGAGAGAAGCAACAGATGAAAAAGCCAATGAAAATAGCTGAGAGAGAAACCGGAAATTTAGGCAGGAAGTAAAATATAGACCAATAGAACTATTGGTCACGCGATGTCTGGGATTAATAAAGAGGAAAACTGAGAAAATGCTCAGACAACAGAAACGCCATATATATATTTTCCTCTTTTTAAAATATATATAAATATAATTCCAGGTGAAGAGGACTCAAGGTTTTTTTTTTATTTTTAGTACTCTGGCATTTATTTTATTATGAACAGTGCTCAATACAATGAGTATTATAGACCTTAATATAATTATGTAGTTATGAATTAATTGTACATTGCGACACAGAAATTTCTGTGTTTCGAGATAGATTCTCATCATCAGGCAATGTTGCTGTTTTTGTTTTTTTTAATGTAAATCATCTGCACAACCAACAGCAACTTTGCCTGATGATGAGAATCTATCTCGAAACATAAAACTTTCCGTGTCGCAATGTACAATTAATTCATAACTACATAATTTTATATATATATATATATATATATATATATATATATATATATCCACGGGTTAATTAAAAATATCACTGTAATAGGCTTTTTCTATTATTATGTCATACTGTTGTTAATATTACTTCTGATTACACGAGTAGATGTTTTGAGGAGAAACGATTATGAGCTAATTAATAAATTAATAAGAGTTGAAAGTGTATTTATAATAAAGAGTAGAAATTGCTTATAGTGTCAAATGAATCCAGCACCTGCACCAATCAACCGTTATCACATATCAAAATATTTTGATTAGTTTGGGCTATAATCATGAAATGCCACACATCTGTCAACTTTACATTATATTAGAATGTACTGACTATATGTTTGATATTGTTTGATTCATCAGCATCATCAGATTGTCATTAAATCATCTACAATTGTTGATATTATTGTTAATAGCGTGTCATTATCAGATATGATTAATGCCTGAAATGGAAAAATGATTACGTCATTTTAAAATAAGCATGTTTCGAGCGTTAAAGCCAGAAAATGACTGAGTTCTACTTGAAAACCAATATCCATGAAATATAAAGTTCCACACTCATAAGTAAGCATATTACATGATTTATTCTACAGAATTAATAAATATAGATTAAAACTGTTTTCAGTAAATAACGGTTGTTAAAATACAATTTATGCTCAATAATAAGTTATTTTATGAAATAGGAAATCATTGGCAGATAGGATTCATCATGATAGTAACATTTTTAGAATGCTTTTCTCTCGTGGTCAAGATATTATTATATATTATATATATTTTATATATTATCTTCGGAATGGCCGAATTTACATCATTATGATTTTGGAATATAAACTAAAATTGCCTATACTCTCTCTCATATATACATACATATATATATATATATATACGTAAAAAAATCACAAGATCGCCAAAACCTACGCGATTTCACACAACGGCTCGCCCCTGACGAGCCGTTGTGTGAAACCGCGGTAGGTTTTGGCGATCTTGTGATTTTTTTACGTGTCTTTGCTCTACATTGCTTCCTCTTTGTTATTCCGCTTTGGTTAGTTCTGTATCGAGCACTTTTTCTTTCTTTGTGGTTGGTTCCGTTTGGGTTTTTTTTTCTTTACTGCGGGGTATTGTATGTATTGTCTGTATTCCGCAGTTTTCTTTTTTTTCCCCTCTTGTCCAACGCCTTATAGCGACGGACAGTAACGGAGTTAGATTCTGTCTGTTATTTGTTGTCCTCAAAGTTTATTTTCGTATAATTTTAGGATTTAGATACTTACAGAGTCGGTCTTATTATATATATATATATATATATATATATATTAGTCATCCGCCGACAGATCTGTTTTGTTGCATGAAAACTCATCAGAATGGCTAGACATCCGATTGCTTTTACCCAGGATTGAAACGCGACCGAATAGGCGTCAGTCGGCGATTCTGTCTCTTAGTTATGGGCACTCGGTAGAAGGTAGCAGACTTTTAGCGTATCATGTATCATGCGCCAGAAGTTAGTACCCTAATTCATTATAAAAATGTATATGTGTGTGTGCTTGTGTATTTCGGCAGCGAATTTTCTTTTAAACATGTCAGATTTAATAAATTGCAAACATTGCTTATTTTTAATAAAATCTGTTAATACTCACGAATAAGCTTTCGCGTATGACAATCAAATGATGTCAGAAATTAGCTCTAAGTTGAACAGATGTTATTTTCATTCATTTCTCAAAGTACCCAAGTACTTTCAACCTCTTTCCGAGATAATTTTCAGGAGTGTGAGTTATGTTAACAAATGTAACCAGAATCTGTGTTGCTAAAAGTTACTGTATATTGCTCCTACTTTAAATATAACGGTCGACAAAAGAAAAGTTCTAATAAACGCTTGCAATTTGTCAACGAAACAGTAAATTAGAATATAGTTTACTTATTGAACACAATGCAATAGTTACTGCTAGTGGTGGCATTCTACGTTTCCCTGGTTTGGTTCAATGAAGCAGGAAATCATTAGGAACCTGTTCTGCTTGTTTTTTTTTTTTGTTTTTTTTCAATCTGAGAATGAAAACCAATAAATTTATAATCTCAAAAGAATAAAACTATTTTGATAATAGAAGTCATTTAAGATATTTCTAGATTGGAATTCTGTCATCGTGTTTCAGTTCAGAATTTTTTATTGTCATCAACTGTGTCATGGTGTTTTTTTTTAATCATATCACACCGAGCAAGGCGGTAACGCCACTGATGTGCAGGGGGCTACGTAAGAGTGAAAAGATTTGAAAAGAGAAAGCCGGAAAACGTCCTAAACAGTGAACAAGGGATGAGCCTCTTCACCTGTACAATAGACATAGGTGGAATGTGAACCGGGCGATAGTTTAGTCTATCTACTCCAATTGAGAAAAAAAATGAAAAAGAAAAAAAAAGGAAAAGATAAGTGAAAATTTTGGAAAAGAGTTTTAGCCAAATTCAAACTAAATCCAATGTAAGCTCTATCAAATTTATTAGATTTCCCACATTATTTTCACTAGGCACAAACGTAAATAACTTTTTCTCGAGATCATTATTAAGTGATCAGATTATTTTCCGTTAATCCAACAATCGGTTAGCTAAATTTTTACTTTAAATATCGGTTTGAGCGAATCGATAGGATGCTGCTGCTGATTAAGTTTTTCAAGCTTTTTTTAGGATGGAGTAGAATTTAATATATATTGGGATAGTTTATGTACTCAAGTAAACTTCCATATAAATATCTATTTAAGCGGCTTTTGTTATACAAGTAACATTTTAATTGTAGACAGTGAGGAGGAAGATCTACATGTAAACTTTTACTTATTCTGATATCAACACGTAATAGTTTGAAAACATTATTATTTTATGTATTTATTGACCTCATTGAAAACTTGAAAATTCCTTTAAAAATCTAAAGCTTATCTTTTTTATTTTTAAAGGATTTCATATTAAAATTATCCGTTTAAATCTTTGTAAATTGTAATATACCGAAATTTATTCAGGATGTAATTATACAAGACTTTATTCAGCATAATTACTTTTAGTTGATTAATAATGTAGCATGTCTATTTGTTACATTTATCATCACATTACATTTATTATATTTATCATCACATTACATTTGTTACATTTATCATCACATTACATTTGTCACATTTATCATCACATTACATTTGTTACATTTATCATCACATTACATTTGTTACATTTATCATCACATTACATTTGTTACATTTATCATCACATTACATTTGTTACATTTATCATCACATTACATTTGTTACATTTATCATCACATTACATTTGTTACATTTATCATCACATTACATTTGTTACATTTATCATCACATTACATTTGTTACATTTATCATCACATTACATTTATTTACATATTCATTTCACATTCACATTATTTACATTTATCATCACATTTCAATTTCTATAATAATTTTATAATAACCGTTATTATAAAGACAATAAAAAATTTTGTTGCAACCATTCAGATAATAAACCGGAAAAAGCAGTTAAAGAAATGATAGCATGATACATAGAAAAATGGTAGATGTTATCTAAAAGCAGTACTTTTGAAGTAAGAGACTCACAACCTTTGGAATAATAGTTTGGGCCAAAATAAATCAGTCTTTCTATTAATTAACATTTACATTCTTTCACACTATTCGATTGTTTTTATTAAGCGAGGTGAAATCAATTTCAATATTTTTTCTTATTATTATGTTTATACTTTTTTCTTTAATTATCAATGGTGCCGCATTCGACACCTTTTTAATTGCTTGGATCTAAGTTGTCTTGCTCCGCAAATATAAAGCCAGTAATTTTCAAAGAAACGCTTGAAGTAAATATTTTGTAAACTTAAGGATTAAATCAATGATATCGAATTAAAAATAATAGATGTGGAATAACCCAAATAATAAGTGACAATAGGTTATACTTAAATCATTATCTTATCCGCAGTTAAATTTTATTTTTATATTAATATTTGTTACAACTGAATGTCTATCATGAAAACTAGAAAGTTTAGTTGGATATTGCATGTCTCATCAAGTTTCTTATGCTCATTTTGGTATTTTGAAATACATATGTCAATAAATCTCTAGCATTTGGCTCTCCCAGAAAACATTTCTCAAGATGTTATTTTGATCTTAAAGTTTATTACCATTTTAGATGTGTTATGCGAGCTTGCAGAAAGTATTTAACGTGCAGTAAATTAGTACGACTCTCAAATATAAATTCAAACAATAGTGCCAAACTAACAGAATTAGTTTATGTTCATCCAATCTATACTAACTGAAAATAATTATCTTATCTACAATTATCTACTCTTTTATCCAAATATAGCAAGTTGAGCACTAAGACCAAGCGCTTACCTCACAAAAGTTCAATGTTAATTACAAAAAAACGCGCCAGCAAATCTATTAACCGATGACTTTTTATTAGTTATATTAATGTTCTTTTGTTATTAATGCTCAGAACACAGTCCTACCCACCAGCGCATCATTTTAACTAAACTTGGCGTGGTTATGACTTTATTCCAGCCTACGAACACTAAACTGACAAATCTATAAGATATTATAGTATTATAGTTTATATGTAAAATTTTGAAGTCCTCACTAAATTCATTATGCTTGCTTTTGTGGCGGGACATATATATATATATTGGGCATTTTTGGTGCCGAAATCAGTTTTTTCCTTCTTTATGAAAATTTAGATAGAAAAAATGGTTCTATATTGTTAACTAGATCGACATATTCATGGCAACAATTTCGTCACAACTAATTTTCTTCTAGAGGTCATATATCCTATATTTATGTAGAGAAGAGTTCTTTTGTTCTATCTCTGTTGAGCAGATATTTTTGCTGGTTAGATTTTCCTTTTAACGTTCTCTTAGAAATGAGCAAGTTTTTATTTTCATATTTTAATTTTTTTTTCTCGACTGAACAAAGCAAAACTAGCACATTTATAAATGTCTCACTTTCTGACATTTAAGTTTTTCTACTTTTTTCTCCCCTTTTTTATTACACAAAAATATGACTCCCAAGAATAAGAACAATTCTATCCTGTATACGTGACACGGCGTCTAAGAATTGACATCTGGCCGGGAACTTATTGTTCGCAGTTGCTTTGAATTTTCATCTTTATTCAGCGACCCATCTTTGTTAAACTACTTCATCCTAGAACACTCACACACAGAGGTTTTCTTAAAATTTTCTATCTTTTTTCATTCATTTTTCTTCTCCAAAATACGAAGCTAGAGAGCTGCACAATCTCACCGGTTACTGGATGTTGTTTGTAGTTAATGATTGCTACAAAAAGACACAAAGAATGTTATAACAATGTCCCATTGAGAGTATTTTCCACAACGAGGATCACCGTAAGATGTCCGTAGGAATCGTGCTTATTAGTGGTATATGAAGAGAATAAGAATTCCCTTCGTGTGTGTAAGGAAGTTGAGGAGTATAGCTGATTACGCTACCATGATTTCGAACTTTTCGGTTTCGTCAGTCGATTTGTGTTGTACAGACGGAAAAGGTCGAAATAATAATAGCGTAATCAGCTGAACATTTCAACTTTAATATCTAAGAACTTTATATCTTGAAGTTTAATTTAACTTCAAGCATGTATTGAGCGCTTTCTAATACAACTGTTAAATTAAAAATGGATCGAAACAAAAAATCGCTGAAGAGGCGAATTCCATTCGCAGGTGAACATTTGATCATAAATTTCAAATGTTATATATATATATATATATATATATATATAGTCATCTGCAGACAGATCTGTTTCGCTGTATCACAGCTCATCAGTACAGTTAGACACCGATTGTTTTTTAACTCAGAATTGAAACCCGACCGAATTAGCGTCAGTCGGCGATTCTACCTCTGGGCTATGGGAGCTCGGTTGAAGAAGGCAGACTTTTTAGCGTATACATTATCAATTATCATTATACACGCCCATATATATATATATATATATATATATATATATATATATATATATATAATGTGTGCGTACGCGCAAATGCGCCATGGCGTGTTTTGGCTCCAAGCATTTGAACAGGTGTCTTTAAGAAGTTCTCATATAAGTGACGATAAGCTTGTGACGGCTTTCTCTGGAGATGAGTTTGAAGTAAGTTATAGCGCACAACGATCTGAAAAGATTTTTAAATTAGGTAAAGAATAGAAAAAGAGAACTGGATAGTGCCAGCCCAGTCGACTCTTTTTCTCTCTCTCATTATTTCTTATTTAATTTTTTTAATATGGCCTGATCCAGCCAGTTTCTGATTTTCAAACTTATAACAGCTAAAATGATTGATGTAACCGTAAGTTTTATGCTAACAGTTGCTTCAGTCACACTACTCGATTGTTAAACGTTCTGTTTTCTCGCTTCCGATCTTGAAAAGTTTAAATTAAATGCCAATCGTTATATTCCGTTTTTCCAACGCTCATTAACTTCTTTTATTTTATCGGCTTCATTGCATTATTTGGGATTAAATTATCAAGTAAAACGTGCCAGGGATTTATACTTTCTATACATCTCTGTAAGTCAATGACATGCAAATTGTGTCAGTTTTGGTTTCAGGAACCAAACTATAGCAAAAAGAAAATTCCTGGGAGATTAGTGGTGGGTGTCGCAAAGGATCCACTCAGGGAGATGCTCGGCATGTCGGAGGAGGAGTATCGCTCTCATTGGTCTTGGGCGCCAGCGTCGGATTGGCTCAGCAACTCTGAGTTTTCTCTGACCTGGCGATTGGCTCGCAATGGTTTGTCTCTCAATGACATTCGTTTCATGGTGGGCCTAGCGGATTTGCCAGATTGTGAGCTTTGCGACCTTGGTTTAAAGGAGACGTCTTCGCACGCCTTCTACCATTGTTCGCGCGTTCGCCCGTTGTGGGACCGTGTCGGCGAGCTGACTGCTCGTATCGAGCCGCGACAACTCGTGCCCATTGATCGCGCACACGCTTGTGACAATGTGTCCCCCCCGTATACCGGAGTGAAACGGATGATGTTTCTGTCGCTACTGGCCACGGCTTGAATGGTGATATGGTCGACGCGATTGGAGGAAGTCTTGCGGGACGGCCGTCTTTCGCATCAGGATCTCATCCGATATTTTGAGCATCAGCTCAAAATGAAGATTAGAACTGATCGGAAACGGTTGGCTCCGACAGAGTTCAGCAAAAGGTGGGTATATGTGGCGAGTATGGTTCGCGTAACTGGGGCTAGCCTTGATTTTCTCTTTTAGACCTGCTGATCACATCGGGGTGGATTCCTTCGGAACCCTTCTCACCCGGGTAAGGTAAGTTCCTTTTTGTGTACCTAGTTAATGTGAGAGAATGTGTTGCCCGGCCTGTTCCCGGCACTGCCTCTTTGGTTATGATCCAGTCCGAGATTCCCAGCGCCGTGTTTATTTTGTCCCGTTTTCATCTCGTCTGGGTCAGTATTATATTTTTCCCAGTCCAGTTTATTTTCTCTTCTCCATTCCCCGTAGAAAGAGTGCCTCTTGATTTTGTCCTTTGGGCAGAATACAGCGGTCTCTTTGTTTTGAGGGTGGGTTGGGTCCAGCTAACACGTTTTTTGTTGATATGTTATGTTGAAATATCGTTTAGTTTGGGTTTTTTAGTTTCATTTTTTCCCCTTCTCATCAAGTCATTTCATGTATAATTTTTATATATTTTTGTATCATATAAAAAATTGTAATTTTTACGTACATCAGGGATGTTTTTAGGTCCCCAGAATGCATTGTGGTATTATGGTGAGAGATGGTTTGTCTGTTGATGGATATGTTTTTATGGTGATTGTAATGTATGTCTGGGTCACGAGTCTGATTAGCTAGGTATAATGTAGTTACCGTATGACCATCCTCAGTTTTTTTCCCCTTCCTATTCGGCCTAGTGACATAAGATTTGTATAACAAGTCTAAATAAAAAAAAGTCCTGGGATATTTGTTATTATATTTCTTAGATTAGAAACGGTTGACCTCGGCAGGCTTTATTAAAAAGTTGGTAAATGTGGCGAGCTTGGTTTGCGTGAACGGGGCTAGCCTTGATTTTCTCTTTTAGATCTACTAGTCACATTAAGGTCAATTTCTTTGGAACCATCCCCTCGTTAAGGTAGTTCCTTTTCTTGTACATAGTTAATGGGAATGAATGTGATTCCTACCCTGTCCCCCTCATTGTCTTTTGTTATGATCGAGGTTGAGATTCCTAATTTCCCCAGTTTTTATTTTTCTCGTTTTATCTCGTCTGGGTCAGTATTATATTTTCTCCATCCATTTTATTTTCTCCTCTCTGTAGAAAGAGTGCCTCTTGATTTTGTCCTCTGGCCAGAATACAGCGGCCTTTTTGTCTTGTAGATTGGTTTGGGCCAACTAACATGATTTCTGTTTGTATCTTTAGTTAAAAAGTTATGTTTTGGGGATTCATGTCATGCCCCTCCCCTCATATCATTTTATGATATATCTTTAAATTTATTTTTGTATTGTTTATAATAGACATTTTATGCCCAATTTCGGTCTTTTTAAGTCCCTGGTACGTTTGAGGTATTTTGGTATATTCAGGATTGCTGATGGACAAGTTTATGTAATGGATGAGAAAATTGTAAAGTATGTTTGGGTCGTGAGTCGGATTAGTTAGGTATAGGATAATTATGAAGACCAACCTGAGTTCCCCCTCCCCAAATCAACCTTGTGCCACAAATGTATTTTTTATACAATAAATATCGGTATATTAATTGCTTAACATGTATCTGGTTTTCGTATTCGTTTAACTACTTCTCTTCCATGCATGTTTATTGTAGACTGGTAGTTGGTATAATTATAGTTTTTTCCTGATTTTTCACTGAAACTTTTTTTCTGATATTTTTCGGTTTGCCCGATTTGAAACTATTTAACCGTGCCCTTATTTTATACGATGGAAATGCAGATGCGAAACATTGTTTTTAATGTTCAATTTTTGCCTTTTAAATTTTTTCTTTTTCGTGTATATTTTTATGAGTAAAAGACACTTTTTATTAATGTAAGTTTACTTCAATACTTGGCTTCAGCAGAAAGAACAAAACTTAGAGAACTAAAATACTAAAAAGCATTAAGTGAAATATAAAAATGCATAGTACGGGGAATCTACTCCCCATTCACGGTTTGTTTAAAAATTCCAACTCATGATTTAAAGACAGGACGTACAACAGATTTCGCACTAGCTATGAATACCACAGCTTCGAACGATGTAAATAGTGCACATTTTTTAATGCGTACCCTACGTTCATCTATTAAAAACTTTACTTCAAATATGTTTGCTTGAAATAGATCAACTTTTAAAAAATACATCTGCGCTGCATTCTACCATCGCTGAAGGAATTAAAACTTCGATGTCTGACAATCATAACTAAAGAAAAGGAGGTTTTTAGTATTGTATTCACACAAATTAGATAAACATTTTAAGCGAACATTTCTCTTTAGCTTTAATCCCCAGGCCATTCTTACAAGGGTTTCCATATCTCTACTAAATTCGGTTAGCTATCTTTTCTTTCTCCATTGCTGCCCTTCATCTCCTGACTGCCCCCTACTTTGATAACATCTCAGACATTATAGACAAAACTATTTCCTCGTATCCATTCGCTAACATATTTATGTTAAATGACTTCAATGCCTACCATGCAAAGTAGCTGAAAATCTCGTGGAATTTTCAATTACATCATCACTCACGAAAGTGGTGGACTTTCCACGCGTTTCCGCAATAACCCCGATTGATTCGTCTCACTGCTATATCTGCTTCCTTTATATCCCTGACTCTTGACATGACTTGCAGTTCTGCTCTTGTGGTAATTCTGATCATGCCGGAGTTTCCGTTAATATCTCCTTCCTCTCCCGCTTTTTCTAGGAATCACTTACTAGCAGAATATCTTAATGTTATCAAAGAGCTGGCTGGAAGGCGTTCCGCGAATTTCTTTGTGATGTCCCTTGGAACGAAGGTTTTAGTCGCCCTGATGTGACTGCGCATCCCAAGTCTCCTGGTGAAAGCCGATATCGATGTCTTCATTCCATCAAGGAAGGCCAAACATATCCCTCATTCTTGTCCTTGGTTCTCTCCTGCTTGCTCGGTCACCATTGCTCACAGGAATCACTACTTCGGAGTTAAGCGACTGATGATAGTACGAGCCTTTTTGTCTCTGCTCGCAATAAAGGCAAGCGTGTTCTAAGCTGTTCGCTAATAGAATGAAGCAGCGTAATACAAGTTTGGCTCTAAAAATATCAACAAGCTTTGCAAATGTCTGCCAACAACAAACTCTTATATCCTCCACCATTCAATAATTTTGAGGCCATCACATTCACAAAGGACATGGCTGAGTGCTTTGTTCCAAATTCTCTTACAACTCTACACTTGAGTCACCAGGAGTAACCACACCTGAGCTCTCTCCTTGAACTGAGGACCAACTGAATGATACACACATAAGCCGCTTCTCTGATCTTTAACGTTATTTCTAAGCTTGACTCTCATAAAGCAATTAATGTAATAGAATTCTGGTCATCGTCCTTAAGAAATGTGTTCCTGAACTCTCACCTGTCATCTCTAAACTCTATAACTATTGCCTTGTTGCTTCTTGCTTTCTCGCTCGTTGGAAGTCCTCTTCTCTAGTTTATCAAATCTTAAAAATGATTGTCGTTCTGAATGATCATGCTTTCATATCCGTTCATGAAAACGCGGGTGTTCGTTAATGCTCTATCCTACGTCCTTCGCACTTGCTAATCTTTATTAATGATCTTCCTGATATAGTCAGTTCGCAAGTATACATCTATGCAGGTGACACCACCATCTACTCCAGTCTCAATATGAAATCTGCCAGGGCTGACAATGTAGACCTCGCTTCTGATCTTCGAAAATACCTCTAATATTTGATGGAATGGAGTAAGAAATGGCTCGTAAATTTTAATGCTTCCACAACGAAGCTACTCTCCACCATAGATAAGCTTACTTAACTTTCGTTAATATGGATAACACTAGTACCCCTGAAAAAATTACACTGCACCTCCTCGACATCTTTCTCTCAGCCGATCTCAAGTGCAATAAATAAACCGAATCAATAGCTACATCTACTTACAAGACGTTTGAGTCTCTGTTGCAAATCAAGATATTTTTCTTGTCAGATACTTTTTGTACATTAACAAATCTGCTATTCGTCCGTTTATTGAATGCTGTTGCCATATCTAGTCGGGTGCTGTTTCTGGTCTGTTTGCGGTTCTCGACAAAATCCAACAAATTACCTCTCAGTTTTGCAGCTCACCTTTCTCACCGACAGAATATGGCCTCCCACTATGTTTTCTACAAGTATTTTCATGGCTTTTGCTTTGACAAGCCTCATTTCTCTGGTGTTCTGCCGTAATACATGTACTCGTGCAACTAGATTGATAACTACGTCCCACGCTTTTACTTTCAAATGTAACCATCACTTTTCTCTAGTAAGTTATTTACTCGTACTACCCGCCTGTGGAGCTCCCTTTGTCATGCTTGCTTCCCAGATAGCTACAATCTTCGAAAGTTTAAATGAATCATCAATTTCCATCTACCTCCGTGATTCCTACCTCTCTTAACCATTGTTCAACATTTCTGCAACGTTGTTTTTTTTTTCTTTGGTCATCCCTCCCCATTTAACTGTAACATTCTGCAAACCAGTGGCAGAAACGATTATGAAAATAGTCTTATTTTAAGCATTGATATTTTGCTGAAAAATAATTTGGAAACAAGATCACTTAGAATAAAAACACAGGTTAAAGTTCTGGTAAACATAAGGAAGACATAGAAAATCTGATACGCACAGCAGATACTGTGAAATCAAGAGGGGCACAAAATAAGTAAATAAGGTTCCAAAGAGCTTTTGTAAATAGTGGGCAAAATAGGGATTAGAAGTTAGCAGAACTCTTTTACTAAAAGCTACAAAAGACAAGAAATTGTTGATAGCCATGATAGTTCACCTCTTGAATGGGCATGGTGCATAGAATATATATTTGTGATACAATTATATTTTCACATACCACTAGATTAATTTAAGATTTGGGGGTTAGATAAATGTGCCTTTTCTAATGGTTTCTCCGTGCGATTCTTGGCAATTAAGGATCGAACTTTTTAAAGCCAAGCACTTTTTCTCTGATACCAAAATTAAGACATCTATTTCTATATCATTTGAATTGTCATACACGCAATAACTTTGTAGTCTGGTACAAGGTCATTGGAATATAAGGGATGTCTCTCATAAGAATTACGCGTTCCTTCATTCGAAATATTGTGATCAGCATATGACAACAAAGCACTCATCAAACACGAATCTGTAGTTTTGATTCTCTATTGTAATTCTATTTATTTCACCAAATTTTCAAGTTATTTAAAAAATTTACTTGATCTATTTACAACTCGATTATTAATTCTTATATCCTATAATAGATACAATTTTTTGCCAATTAAACTCTGACTCTCATATAATGTTCATTGTTTTTGGCTGGCATATCATATCTGATGATGCTTGGTATTCCTGAGACGCCATTTGTCGTTCGTTTTGCATAAGTGTCTACTTCACCCGCTGATCCAGGTCTTGACTTCACCGCTCCTCATGCGTAATATATTATTACTAGCACTATAACCCGGCCTTGCTCGGGTGTAATGAAATCTTTAAGACTAATCCATGGTCCTGGAGCTCAGACTTAGCCTAAAGAATATTTGTGTGAAGTTTGAGAATCGAATAAAAATTGTGGATTTGTATAAAGCACATACAAACAAACAGACACACAAACATCTTACCTTATATATATATATATATATATATATATATATATATATATAAGGCAATATAATTTTTATTATCGATTTTCTGCACTATTGTAAGAATTGAAACCTTGAAACTTCTGAATATCATTTCTTATGCCTTTGTCTATGAGGGTATAAAATTTGATTAAAATCGGACCCCTCTTTCTATAACCAGATTTTTTTCGATTATCGATATTTTCGAGGATACCTCGACACAAAACCTAGCTAGGAACACTCGCAGACGCTTATAGTACAATTGTAAATTTTCAAGAAAATCAGTTCAGCCGTTTCGGAGTCTATAGGTAATTTGACACAGACAAAGTTCCATTTATAAATAGGTTTAGATATGCAATACATCACCATCCAAATTGAAAAAAGTAAATTTTGGAGCATTTTCTCTCAAATATCATGACTTCAATATTTCGTTATCATGGTGTTTTCGTACGCTTCATATAATTACTCATTTTTCTGAACAAATCATTTCAGTTATATTTACTTTTAATTATTAGCAATAGATGTTGGCTAAAACATTGTGTCAATCATGTTGGCCATTAACTATATCAAATATAAAATTAAAAGTTACTTGCTCAAATTGCATTATATTAGCCTCTAAAAATAACTAAGACTCATCAATTAGAATACCCCTTGGTTATTCATAAAAGGAAGTTAAACGTTCGTATTGGAGATTCAAAATGTATTCATGCATTTGTTAAAAATACTTAGACGGAAATTTAAAGTCTCGACTGGAATTTCAATTCAGCTCTTCAATTCCTAAATACGAGACGCTATACTTACAACTTCATCCAATAACCTACGTTTGCTTTGATCACTATTGGGTCTTAAACTGAGAAGGAAAACATTTTTCAATACTCTCAAAGCAAAATATAAGCAGATAGGGAAATTATATATTACTCATCATGAAACTGTTATTGGCAAATTTATCATTAAATTTAATATTTGTTGCAAAAAGAGAAAAAAAAGTGTTGGTAAAAAGCAACCAGAAAAGTCATCCAAACAGGCACGCCAAATTCACAAGTCTTGTCTTAATCTCCGAAACGCTATTCTCGCGCGAACGACGGCTTGAATAACAATGACCCCTCCCCTTAAAATGAGCATACCACGTTTTATGCACTACATCTGGCTATCACTCACCTAATGAGCGCTCAGCACAGTAAATATAAACGGCTACAAGAGACAACAATTCTGTTTAACACGAAGTACTGTGCGATTCTCCATCTGACCAACGCTCGCCATTTCGCCGTCGCCACACTTCTTTACAAAACATGCACCCTACTCTGGCCCCTTTTGGGTCGCCGAGGCAAGTAAGTGCTACAATAAAGTCAGACATAAAGTAGATACTTAGCTAAATCACTAAATGATAAGTGATACACTCCATTACAAGTGAACACTAAATTCAGCTGGCAACTTCCTAAATAAGGAATTCTTAGTTTGACTTCTGACAGGAATTATCCATCATGATTTTAATGGTGGACAATAATTTGCCAAAAAATAAAGACAATCTCATTAATTTTATGGATAAAGATATCGATTAAAAGACTAAGACTGATCGATGTATGACATTAAATAAGATTATAGATTAACGCAAGGATTTAATTAACATAAATATAAATATAAAACATTTAAAAGTGCTCTTGATTTGACCTGAAAGCAAAAATTTAACCTTGTAGCACTTAAGGTTTTATGTGATTTTCTTTTAGCCTTGCTTTTTCTGTCATAGCTTAGTCATGTCTAAAAAATGGCGAACAATCGCTTCTTGAGATATTTTCTGTTAGCATTTATTAATTACTGACAGTTATTCTAAACTTGTCTTGATTATTTTTACTCAAACTTCTGAGAGAAATAACGTTGGTTTCACAGTTTGCTTTGATCACTGTTGTCTATCATTTTCTTTCTTTTGTGTGTTTTTTTTTTTTTACTTTTCATCCAGAAGTCCAAATACTAACGAAATTAATTAGAATGCAGACAGAAATTACTTCGCTGTGAAAGATGAAAGTGAGTTTATAGTAAGTTGCCTTCACAGCACAAATGTAATCATCTACAGCAAATTTATTTGTACGAAACGACAAAAAGAATTGCGTCACGAGGTTCGTAATTTCAGATTGAAAAAAAAAAGTATTGACTAAACTTTGACTTTGATCGAACAATTTTCACTGGTGAACCAGTGGGGTTATTTACTAATCAGAGATTAGGTTATGTCCAGGTCACAACTCAATGCTTTTCACTGAAACTAGAATTCATATTACGAGTAATGATTTTAGTGACTGAACTACAACATAAAAGTTTAAGCACACATTCTGCAATATAATGTATATTTTTTTTTCTGGTTACAATAGACGTGGATGAAGAAAATGCGCACACATTAACCAATTTAAGTCCCTCGTCACACGTTTGGAGCTTGGTTATAATTGGTTCATACGTAGAAAATATAATTCATGATAGATTTTTAAAAAACTTATAATGCCGGACATTTATTAAGAAATCTATAATCGATGCTGGACTATAATTAACGCCGGAGTTTTCTTTGAAAGAATACAGTTAATGAAGTATATTATCTTGAAAAAAATATTGTTTTATGCCAGAATACGTGGTGCGTAATAATGGGTTAATGAAAAATTGATTTTAATTACTTTTTTTTTTACATACCGCCTGAATGTAGTTTTTAAATAATAACCTTGTATCACAATTTGTTAAATCTTTTCTAAAAGTAAACAATGAGTTTCTTGAATATTCTAAAGAGTTATCGGCCAGTTTGTCATCGAAATATGTATTAGAATTCTTAGCTATTGCGATATCGGACACCAATTTTATAATAATTGCCAGATTCCTTTGGAATATTTGTTTCTTCCCATAATAGTGTACGAATGAAAATGTTTTAAATCGGGAATACTAATTCCAGACATGAACGCCCACACAGATGACGATTCCATTTATCCCGTATCTCTCTTTTGAAAATAATGATATTGGCGATTCCTTTTTTTCTGAGCAGCAAGAGACTATTAGGTTGCATGTCATCATTAGGAACGAAGTCCCTTGTTATGCTTGCATGTAGCCATTATTTGGGTACTATATTCATTAAGAATATTTTATGGAGATGAATTACATTTTTTCCTTCATTTAACAAAATACATAATACTACATTGGCAATAAATAACTACAATTTACTCTGAATGACGAAATGACCAGGATTGTTTTTATAAACATCATTCGACCGGAGCCCTACTCAATATCTGGCCTAGTTTACGGCGTGGAAATTAGCACAAATGACCGAAATTAAAGCATGAATTTAATTTTTCTCATCAGTTGAAATTAAAATAGCAGGGTATATTCGACTATCTAACCTTGGAGTGGGGATAACCAAAGAAAATAAATAAAAATTGAATTCGAATCAATGAGAGAGCATCAAAAATAAACATTGCTACCGAGTGGTCACTGGGATTCAGAGAGTAAACAGCTAAAAACTGAATCTTAAAACAAATCTCAGTTACATACTAAAAACAGTAGAAAAAGTTCATATAGTGTTGAGGTGGTAGCACCGATTAGGTTTCATTCAATAGGTAAATAAGGACTCCCATGCAATAACAATACTATGAATGTGTGAAAGTATATTTCTGTGGTAAAAATTGTTCACATGCTCAATTCATAAAATCTGCATCATCCCTCTCTAGAATCACGTTTCAAGGTTTTCCTTCATCTTTGACATTGTCCATAATTCACTGCCATATTGAAGAACAGACATCACATAGTAATCTAGTACTCTTCTTTGTTTCCATCGACATTTTACTGCCTGTCTACCCATTTTCTGGAATGCATTCTTCACCATGCCAATTTGCCTACGGATATCGGTGTCGCATATTCTGTCTTCTGTTAGAACACTTCCCAGCTGTTTTAAATTCTTGCACCTGATAGAGTTCAGTATCCGCCACCTCTAATTGTCATTTTGGACTCCTGTTTGCTGATGACCATGCATTCTGTTTCTTGTAGTTTATTTGTACACATTTCTTCAGCTACTTGTAGGTTTGTAGTTTCCTTTCTGTGTATATCAGAACAGCATCATCTGCGTATCTTATGTTAGATTGTGGTCGCCGATTATGAATCCTGAGAAACTCTAGTGTCCTCATTAGTCTTGCTGTACAATAGATCAGGTGAAAAGACTTGTCTTCAGCTTCTTTCTATCTTTGTATATCTGCTGAATTCGTTTCCTGTCCGTATGCAGGCAGCTTGCTGACAGTAGAGGTTCGTGATTAGTGTCTAGACTGCAGAGCACTTTTTATGGAGAAAATGATGATAGTGTTTTGGATGTTTTTGCATGTTCTCTGCAGCTATCAGGCATTCAGCTAGCAATATATCAGTTTGATCCATGCCTTGACTTTCCAGGATTTTACATTTTTTGATCGGTTTAGTATTTGCAGCCGAAACAAAACAAAAAGTCGGTCGCCTGTGTATTGTAAACTAACATCTGTAAGAATCTGTCAATAAAGGACGAGCGTAGCAGAACACTTTTGCGTACATTTGCTCTGCTGTGAAGCATTTAGCAGTTTTTTCTCCCTAATATCCATTTCTCACTCTTAGGACGTTACTTAAAATAACTAAAATCAGTCCCGTTTCGAAAGATTTATTTTTCCAATTTTATAATTTGATAATGATGTTGCATTGTAGATAAATCCAGACCCGAAGTATGGATTCAAGCTTCTTCTGGTCGAATTTTGAGGCTTAATGTGGTTTTGGTTTTTGTGGTTAAAATCGCCACGGCTCGATACTAAACGTACACGCGCTTCGGTTTTAACTCACGAATCAAAAAAAAAAACCTTGTCCGAAAACAGGCTTTTTATGCAAGCCGGCACCATCTTATTTGAATATGAAGAACGGGATTTCACGTGACTTCGCCAGCATATAATGAGACGCGGTTGCCATTTTGTTTTTAGTTTATCACGTAACAGGACCTTACATGCTACTCGTAAAGACTGAGGTAAGTTCCTTCTGCATTCTTATAACTCGCCACAATTGGCGACATGCATTTTATCACACAGAAAATAATTCTTTGGCTGGATCTTTACTCAAAAAACAAATCCATGAGAAGAAATTACCGCAGTCTGTAAACCTTATTCGTTTGCATCGTCCTCGTAAGGGCCGGCTGTAAGCGAACGAAGAAAAGCGTCGTGACGTTAGTGGGAATAAGCGGTCTAAATTGTGTGTGTCTTCACGTGGCGGCCGAATGTCCACGCGTTTACGCTGCTCCATATTACTGTCCTGTTAGCTTTTGACTAAAACATACCGTTCATAAAGAACACACAGCCTGTTGGTCTGGTTCTTAGGGAGTTCCACTGACCTAACCTGAATTTTGGGAGGTCTATTCTACTCAGATTCTTTTAAAAGGATTTTTTAACTTCATGCTGCTCTGTCTATAATATATATAAACTCACTGCTGTTATCACTACATGGCATAGCATAATCATAATTCTGAGTAATTTATTCAAAGTTGATTTTATACAAATAAATTACTTTAAACTGTCTCCATCATAATTAAGAATTGAAATTGTTTCATTGTCTTGATTTTCTTGGCAACATTAATTTTTAATGTCTTTGATGTTTATCATTCTTTTGATATTTCTTAATTTGCCTTACAGTGATGCCAACAGTCAAAGTTAATTACAGGGGGGAAAGCTTTCTTGATTTGGCAATGTCATCGGTCAAGTAATGATAATAATTTAAGTGATTGATCACCCAAAGTATTCTGTATCCGTAGACTGTCACGGCCTGCTAGAAATTCATAGTGTGTTATCATCTTCAAATACATAGGTAATAGAGTACTACTCTACCTCATTTTTGGTCGGGCTCATTTTGGGTACACAATCTCGCATTAATATGTATGACGTTCAGCTAAACAATATTTTTTACTCTAGTATTTCCCCAAATATGAAAATACATCAAACGTAATCAAACGTCTACCTCTGTCTTAGAAATGTTCAGCATTGGCTCGTGTACTGATACTGACATACGAGGTAAGCGACTAAAACAAAAGTCCCTGTCGTTGACAACTAAAATATCTTATTTTTTAATGTCTCGTGCTTCTTTGCCGATTCATGTTTGTCTGCATATTATGCAAACATCGATTAGTTCTGCATGCGAATAAAGATTGTACAAATATTTTATCCTGGGACTTAGCTTTATTTTTACTTTGTTTTATTTATTTATTCGGTTTCTCAGTAAAGCATTTCCACTTACTACAATCTACGTAATTTACTATTCGTATCTTCAGTACAACAATTCTACCAGTGTGTCGTGATTCCCATCACACAGTCAACGCCTCCTTTTGTAGATAAGAATTATTCCTCGGTTTTTCTTACCTTACGTATTTGCTCACTGGCAAAGATTTGTTTTTGAGTCTGCAAGCTCTTTTTTCGTTTAATATTTTTTCTTATGCATTAAATATAAAAGATCCCAACTCAAAATGATCTTAGTTAAGGCATGAACGCCATCATTTTAAGGAAGGTCTATTTTATCTGTTTAGTCTTTTACTCGAAGCAAGGCGAGGACCACTAATGATGCGGAAGGGGTTACAGTGATGAAAAAAAACTGGGTACAGATAGCGTCAAAAAAGAAAAGATGGATGAGAGCTGGTAATTCACGTCGCATTTATATTTTTAGAGATTGTAGTTATCAATCAGGGAAGCCAGGAAATGAGTTCCACGGGTAAGAAGTGCGGGAAATTAATCTGTTAAAGTACAAGAGGAAGTTGCATTTAACTATTTAAACAGTAAATATCATTTAAAAAAAAAACGCTTCCAGTGACCAAATCCAGGTACTAGACAAGTTAGTATTTAGATATTGCAACACTTTATCAATGTATGATTTATATTCACAACGTGAGCGATTATGGTTCTCAACAACTTTATTTGTAGCTCTTAGTAAAAGTATTTTTGCTGTCTCCATAAATCTATTCTAGCAACCATTTACACAAGCTAGTTACGTTTTTATTCACAGTCCATCTCTACGTTTTATGCCTTCAGTTAAATGCCGTACATGATACACGCTTAGGCGACCATGCCTTTCGAGACCTGACTGGTCAGAAGATTATCCAGCAGTAGGTTGCCATTGCTTTCTGCGGTAGAATGGTTGCTAGCCAAGGTTATAGAATCCATTTTCTTATTTAACCCACAACTTGGGTGAAGATACGCATTGATAAGTGAATTCAAGGAGTTCAACTAGAATTCTAACTCGGCTCCCTGATTTGTCGTCCCGCCACGATATCCACTAAACCACAACGCACAATTATGCCTTATGAATGCCAAATTGCCTAATCCCAGTTTACCTTCGATTATTTTCAATACGAGTTGTTTCGTATCAGCAATATATACATATGAACTCGCAGCATATTTAGCTGAATATTTCAGATGCATGGGATGTTTAAAATAAAACATGACATGTTGAAGATAGTGAAATATAAATTAGTTACCTGATTCAAATGTCTATGTAATGCGGGAAACATTTATTTTAGGTAACCATGTGTGAATTTAAAATGACTCTACAAAAGAAGTCTGCTGGCGAAGCTTGGAAAACTAGCCACTAATATTCGATTGATTTAATTGCTACTTATAAATGTGCTGTTCCCAAATAATAACGAATGTTGGATGCATGACACAAAAGTATGATCATGCAAATATTTCTTTCTTAAGTATTCGTGAGACACCTGTTTTGAAGTGTCGACAAATGTTTTTTTTAATTGCGATGTATGACGAAATTTCTGGAAATTATCTGAAATCCTGACTGCCTCACAAATTGTAGGCATCTTATGTAAGGTACAAAGGAATTTCACTAAGAATTAATATCTAAAAGTGTGTCTCTTTCTCCTAATAGTATAAATATATTACTAATGAATCTCTAACACTAAGGATCGAAGTGCTCATGTTTCAGCAAAAGGTTCCCAAAAAAATGTTATGTTCCTCTTTAATTAGCTTTCATATATGCAGGAAGTGATGACTAATTTATTGTCTGCATTACACAAAAATGAAAAGAAAATCACATATGAAACCTTGAAATACGAGAGTAAATTTATTTTTAAAAATCGCCATTGGCTTTAATCGCGGCATCCAGAAGACTTTGGTATCTCCCGCAACTTTTCGAGATATTCTCCTTATTTAAGTTGGTAAATGCTGTCGTAATTATTGCCTTCGGTCCACTTAAAGTTTTAAAAGGAGTTGTGTTGGTGTCTCGCTCAGCTGCGCCCCACACATCAGGGGGAAATTAGGTGACAAGATTTAAGGTGATGTATTTGTAGAAATTGTTTGAAAGCCATGATTTGATTTTCCTGAACTGGTTTAGGGAGATTGTTTCTGATGGAAGAAACAATCTCATTAAGGTATTGTTAACTATTGTTTTGAGTGTGCGGCCCTAATCATGAAATTCAGGAGCTCTCTCATCAGAAGGATCCCGGTGAGTTTTCGGAGCTGTCATGCATTCGTGATCACTATTACACATCCAACTCTTTTCGAATCCTCTTCACTCTTCTCATATTGACACCCAAGCACTAACGTTGGTATATGAGCTTGTGGTGCGAATTCCAAACATTACAGCGTGCAGTTTCAAAAATTCTGGGGTGAATTGCGTTATAGTGCTCTTTTAGTCACAGACAGTACCAAACTGTCTCTACTATACAGTGAATTAGACAAAACAGAATGCACCTGCGCAAAATTTAAATATAACGTAGTGAGATTTCCATACTAGCACTGCTCTCTCTCTCTCTCTCTCTCTCTCTATATATATATATATATATATATATATATATATATATATATTTCATTACTTAGATTTTAGTCAAAATAAAACTAGAGCAGTGCACATTTGTATTAAATTGTTCAATACCATTATATTGTAGAACTCTGGAATATTTTCCATTTGTTAACGAGTTATAACGTGACCTAAGTTTTTACCAAGATTGTCTACAAGCGATTTTCAATAAATCTTCTATAGACAGCATTCATAGAAGAAACCTACCTCGTATAATAACTAACTTACAAATGAAATATATATATATATATTATATTTTATATATAATATATTATATTTTATATATCATATATTATATTTTATATATAATATATTATATTTTATATATATATATATATATTTTATATATATATATTATATATATATTATATTTTATATATATATATTATATATATATATATTATATATATATATATTATATATATATATATTATGTATGACAGTGCTTTACGACACAAACCTGCTTGCCAAAATACATATTTTTAATCAGTAAAGTATTGAAAAGAAAAAATACTCTTTGCACTAAACGTCATCAGAGATACATATGTCGTATCTGCCTATTTTGCTGGTGAAAGTTTTCTCAATGTAATTATGGAATGCTTTATTTATCTTAAGAGTTTTCTCCTCGTCTAACTGTTCATGTCTCCTAACATTTTGAATGTTACATCCCCTTCAGATGCCAGTTATACACAGTAACTCCAACCTAATAAAAATCGCATTAGTCTACTCTCTTTATACAATGATGCAAAATTTCCGGTATTTTTCAAAACTTGGTCGTACAAAATAAAATTCAGCTTGTCAAATATCTTCCTTCCGTTTGCTTAAAATGTAATCAGTTAGAGTAGAACGTTTTATAAATTATTCCAGAAAGGTTTCAAAGACTTTTCGTTGTTAAAAACACATTGAAGTGTGTAACGCTACTGATGCGCAGGGGGCTACATAAAAGTGTAAGATTAGATAAAAGTAAAACCTTAGATAAGAGGAAAAGAGAAAGACGAACTATTTACAGGAGGTGTCAGAGAAATGAGCAAAGGTAGAGAGAAAGGAAATGATATACAGGGTGATGTAGAAAGAACTAGTCAAGTGTCTAAGAGATGGGCATTGAAGTTGCATTTCAATTCCTAGCGGTTGCACCCGTCAGGAAAGCAAAAATATGGGAAAGACTTTCACAGGCGGGACGTGCGAAAAAAGCTGATGGAGTAGAATTGTCATCTGCATTTGGTTGATCTAACGGTGAATGAGTTGGACCCAGTTGCCAACCTGGTTGTACGAGTAAACTCAGTTTAGACTGTGCCAGAAAATAAACCAGACGACCAAAAATAACAATAAAGTAATACATTTTTCATTAATTTAAACGAGATGTCTTCGGTTTATGACAGTAATATAGATCTATAAAAGTCATATCCTTCAGTGTATATCAGCTCGGAACGATTAATCTCATAGCCGAGTTAGAATTCCAGTTGAATTTGTTACATTTACCCTTGAAACAAGTATTAATCCGTTTCTGCCCCCTGTATCTAAGGGTTAAACAGCAGAACAGATCAGGTTCCACAGCATTGGTTGGCAACCAGTCTACCGCAGAAGTAATCACAACCTACTGCGAGAAAATCTTCTACCAAGTCAGCCATGTTTCTTTCGAGACATGATTGTCCAAGCGTGTATCTCGTATGACAGTTAACTGAACAAAATATATAGGAAGCAACCGTTTTTAAACAGGTTTCGTTAAGTATGACACACTAGGAACATTTGATTTTTATTAAAAAAAACATTTTCTTCGGTTTGGGAGTAAGTTCACCAAATATCGCTACTATTATACGATCACTGAGGTTAAGTAGACTCGATCCAATCAGTACGTCGGTAGATGATCACTTGGGGATTATAAGTTGTGTAAGCTTGAATGAATGTGCTCTGTGAAACGAGAAATCGGGGAGCCAAGTTCGAATTCCAGTTGAATTCCTCACATTCACTTACGCACAAATACCCTCGGGAAAGGTATTAATCCATTTCCTCCCTCCAGTTATGGGTTAAATAACAGGACAGATTGGGTTCTATAGCCTTGGCTGGCAACCAGAAAGCAATGGCAACCTACTGTGAGATAATATTCTACTCAGTCAGTCATGTATCTTTCGAGACATGATTGCCTAAGCGCGCATCACGTATGGCATTATATGAAGCTTGAATGTGCTGTTTTAATAGTTGTCCTGATTTTATTAATCGAAGAGCAGTTTTAATTAAATTTCGGTTCATTGTATTTATGTAAGCGCAAATATCCATGAAAACGATGTGAATAGTTTATTTTTTTCCCACTGCCAAGGGCTACTTGTTTATTAGTAAGAATTGTATCACTAAATCGTTATCTCTATAAAATATTCTTGCAATCTAATATTTCATGGCATTAATCTCCATCAAATAAGCCGTAGAAAACAGACCAATCAATATAGTTATGGGGCAAGCATATACATTTTAATTAAAAAGTATTTGTCGGTACGTATGACATAAGATGGCATTTCCTATGACAATGTCGAAAAATTTACAAAAAATATAACAATCGTACGATATGCCACATATTACAGCGAAAAACAAAAGGCTCGAAGATTTTCTCAAAGAAAATGACATCATTAAATATATTTTATCACAAAAGATATTATTTAAAATTGTGTATAAAATATGAAATAAAATATCGGATGCCAGATTTTGTTACTCAACCTCATTTTTCATATGACTAACTTTATAGTTTATACGTATATTTAATTTCAAATTAAATTTCTGAAATCATAAATATCGTCACCTGAATCTTACCTACTATTCTGGCAATTGTTCGTGACAATGTAATTTGATCAAAAATACACGAACATAATTATAGCATTCGTATAATTTGGTTTGTATTTTTAGCTTAATCGAAAATGTGAAAAGTTTAATATACAAATTAAACAAATTTCTCTGAATTTCATAAAATTTATATAATTTGGTATACTTATGAGAATGTCTGGTATTGGGGATAATGTGGACATTGAATAGGAACACTGAATGTTTATCCCGATACAGTATGACGTGATGATCAGTTTATGCAATCATAGGCATTGATGAAGTTTAAGGCGTCAAACCTCCAATTACAATGCGACGTCAATTACACGCGCGTGTGAGTGTGTATGTGTGTGTGTATATATATATATATATATATATATATATATATATATATACTAGCAGTATAGCCCGGAATTGCTCGGGTGTAATGAAAGCTTTAAAACTAATCCATGATCCTGGAGCTCAGACTCTTTGGACGTTGGCACGAAAGACTAAAAAGCAATAGTTGTTTCCAGTTAAAGCGAAACCGTAGACTGCAAGAAAAATGGATGGATGTAAGTCAAATTTTGATTTCCTGGTATCGATATCAAATAAGATTCTTTTCCTCGTAAACCGAATTTTAAAGGCTAGATAAGCCCTACGAGTAATGGCTGAAACTTAGAACTACAATTATACCTACTTAGAGCCAAACCCGAAGCAAAAACTAAAATAAAATGGCTGAAAAGAAATACAACTATACAGGTAGATAAACACACACACACACATCTTACTTGTGTGTGTATATATATATTTATATATATATATATATATAATTATTGATTTTCTGCACTATTGTAAGAATTGCAACCTTGAAACTTCTGAATATCTTTTCTTATGTTTTTGTCTATGAATGTATCAAATTTGATTAAAATCAGACCACACTTTCTATAACCCAACCTTTTCGATATTTATCGGGGGTACCTCGACACTAACAATACTCGCAGATTATAGTACAGCTGTGTCAATTTTCAAGAAAATCGGTTCAGCCGTTTCGGAGTCTATAATTAACGGCCACACGCACACAAAAAAATGTTTCATTTATAAATAAGTTTAGAATATATATATATATATATATATATATATATATATATATATGCATATATATATATGCAAGAAGCTTCCCAGATCAAAGCAAATCCTAAGATAGATTAAATAGCAAATACTTGAGTAAGTTTAGTTCCAGCTTCTCGGACAGATCAGCACAGCCCATTGTATGTATAAAAGATTGAAAGAAACGGGATATCATATATCTTTTGGTATTTTTAATATTATATAAATTTATCAACTGAACAGGAATTGATGTTTAAATTCTTGATATTCTTTCTTATCCTATTATGTTCCGAATACTTGTTTCGAGATGAAATTCTGCATCTCATAAGGTTAAAAATATTTTTAAGTAATAATGTTTTATCGAAGATAGTTAAATGTCATTCTTGTACAAAAGTTTCATTTTATGAAACCATTGAAATATTGTTCAATTAATTTTTCAGTTGAATACTTACACAAAGGTTTTGAAGCTATGCTTAGATGTAGCGTATGAACGTAAGTATGGGACATCGAGTGATGATAGAAATGCCTATCCAGACGTAAATGTTCTAACAATACGAGCTTGCTAACAATTGCATCACAGCGATGTAAATCTAAGCTATGCCTAGATGTGGCAGACGGCAGAAAGTGTATGGCAGTGAGGTTTGAACGTGTAACTGATCTAGGAATTATGTTAGAAATAGCATCACATCGAAATGCACTGTATTCTAATGTGAAGTTTTCTAAGCGTGGCTTAAATCGGGACCAATATTAAAATGTAGGGCTTTCAATGAGGATAGCAATCACTATTCATTCGTAATTTTTCTAGCAATATATACGCTCCATTACACCATGTTGAAGTTCCGCTTCAACTGACATTATGTAAAAATAACGAATGTTATTGTCATGCATGCTAATTCATCTAGATAACTAAGTCCTTATTTAATTACAAAATGTACTGCAGATTTAGAATGTTACGAATTAAAATTTTAAATTCTGAATAAATAAGTTGTATTATGGATTTTGCTGATTATTTTTGTTTTATTCTCATGCAACATACATTAACTAGTGCGTAACTACACACACCCACCTTGTTATTTGTTACATTCTAATTGGTTAATGTATCATTGTTAATTTACATAAGATAATTTAAAAATCGCATTTAGAATGTTCTCGAACAATCTCTCAAGTAACGCAGTAGCTGATTGGTTAATTGTGACCAATCACCAACATGGTAAGTAGATCAGAACTTTCTCGCCAAGTCGTTTGAGATCTTGGTACCTATATAAAAATGGCTGGAATTCTAATTCTACCAGTTGGATTTTGTTTCGATTAGAACTGATTGGAAATGTTTGACTTCGACAGACTTCAGCAAAAGGTGGGTAAATGTGGCAAGCCTGGATCGCGGGAACAGGGCTAGTCTTGATTTACTCTTTTAGATCTGCTGGTTACGTCGGGGTGGATTCCTGTGGAACCCTCCCCTAGTTAAGATAGCTCTCTTTTGTGTACCTAGTTAAAGTGAATGTGTTCCTAGCCTGAACCCGGCTTTTTCTTTTATGATCAAAGTCAAGATTCCCCACGTCCCCAGTTTGTTTTGGTCTCCTTTTATCTCGGCCGGTTCAACCTTTTATTATCCCACTCCATTAATTTTGTACCCCCTCCCCACATCCTTAGCGAGTGTGCTTCTTGATTTCGCCGTTTGATGGAATACAGCGGCCACTCTTTCTGGGATGGACGATTCTTACTAACATTTATTATTTTAGTTCAAAATTTGTATTTTTCAGTTTGTTTTTTGGGTTCATTTCCCTCCCATCATTTCATTTGTCATTAAATGTTTTATATTATATTGTACATAGCAGTGGAAATATTATGTTATAGTGTATATAAATACATTTTCATTGTAATGGGTTATTTCCTCACTTTTTTAGGTGTCCTTTGTAAGTTTCTGGCATTGTGGTGTATGAAGGATTGGGAGTTGATGGATGGGTTCTTGTGGTAATTGTGCAAATTGTAATGAGTGAATGGGTCGTGATAGTGTTTCGCTAGGTATAGGATAGTTAAGCGAGAACCAACCTCTAACCATCCCCTTTTCGGCTTCGTGCTACAATTTTTTTTATTCTATACAAGAAATAGTGTTAGATTTTGTTTGCCACCTGACTCCACGCCAATGTGTAATATGCACACACATCTAAAACATGCACACTAACATGCCTAATTCACACAATATTTATTCTGAACACTCAGAATTTTTGTCACGTTAATTTTTCTTTAGCCTTGTATCAATTACAACAATGACAACCACAAAGAACATTACAATTCATTCCACCAATCAAGCAAAACTTTGTTCGACAATCAACTGTCTGAGACTTCAATCAATGGGAAGAAACTCCTATTTTCTATTCCCCGCTGAATGTATTGCATGCCTTTTTTTTTTTAACATTGTTATATATACGCACACATTTGTGTTATTAATATAGATTTTATTTGATTCGAATATCGTATTGTCATTTCTTATTTCTGCACCAGAATTCTTGCATGTCATGACAAATATAAATGTGATGTATTTCAGAGGTATTTTCGAAGGCCCAGTCAGAAGGTAACTGGAGCATATTGATCTTGCACCAGACACAGTTGTCATCAACAAGAAGAAACTCCTATTTTCTATTCCCCGCTGAATGTATTGCATGCCTTTTTTTTTTCAACATTGTTATATATACACACACATTTGTGTTATTAATATAGATTTTATTTGATTCGAATATCGTATTGTCATTTCTTATTTCTGCACCAGAATTCTTGCATGTCATGACAAATATAAATATTTGTGATGTATTTCAAAGGTATTTTCGAAGGCCCAATCAGAAGGTAACTGGAGCATATTGATCTTGCACCAGACACAGTTGTCATCTACAAGAATTAGTTCTAGTCTGATTGTAATTATCTGCTAAGTTCGCCATATAATTATAATCGAGGGCAAACTGGCTTGGAAAAAGTAGAATGTTACAATGCAGGGAGAAGATATCTTTATATACCGTGTCTCCTCAGGGCATAGGCAATCATATAGATCCACTAGCACCTAGCCCTTGTTGCTCTCAACACTTTTCCTTTCGGCATCAAGCCTCGCCTAACAATTCACTCGCTCAAGCCCATCATGTATGTCTCGTGCTGCTTTCGACCGTCTCTCTATCCTTCTATCCGTCCTATGAGTATTAGATTCTCTAATCCCTACTTCATTACGTACCCCAGAAACGTTATATTGAGTGATATTTTTTACTTTCAAATCTTTAAAACTTTAAGTCGGTATTAATATTAATATTTTATGTTTATTTCCTACATATAATATCGCTTGCTGTTCTATTATATGACTAAACGTGGTTACTACAACTTATGTATATTAGAACGGTAGAAGTTGTTTAGAAGCATAATGTTATAAATTATGACTCGCTATAAAAATGTCCGTTAACGTTTCTAATAAAAATGTATTTTACGTTACAATATTTGAAGTTCATATGTTTTGATGAATTTTATTTGAATCTGGATCAGTTTTGATTCGCCTGAAGTTAAATGTTGATACTGATTAATAAATTAAATTTGAATTTCTCTATCGCCTCGAAGTCTAAATCTATTTTATATGAAAATTTATTCCTCAATAATAAAATGAAGTCGTTTCTAACGGAAACTTCAAAGTCAATGCCTTTATTTAATGAGGGAAAAACTATTTAATTCTATATTACATTAAACATTCTTGAATAGGAAATTGACTCATATTAAGTTTTTTTTTTATAAAACAAGGTGGAAATGTTCAGACATAGACATTTTTTTCAGCATTATAAAAAATAGTGTCAATTTCTAAATATGAAAATATATTTCTTGTAAAATCCTGGGAAAATATCTACTAACCTAAGCATCAAGGTGCACAAATGTTTCGCTGTTTAAACCAATACATTGAATTCGTAAGTTATTAGGAGGCGCTTGTGGATTGAAGGTTGTTTAAGCTAATATAAATTATTACGATGCTAAGAAATCCTTACTGGCAACCATCTTTAAAAAAATCGATATTTGATAACGCACCGAATCAATTAAATATAATCTCAACTAACCTATTAGGTTCCTACTTAATGTGATCTTTTGCAAGAAAATGACTATTACATAAATTTAAATATTTCTAGGGAGGGAATATTGAGTCCAAAGAAAACTGTTGATGTAAAGAATTTGCTCAATAGAAGCACTTTCATGTGGCCTCTCTTTAGAATAAGCTAAGTAAATAACTATGAGATAACTATCAGTGCAATGTTAAAACCTTTTTTGATATTATGTTCATTCTTTAAATGTTCGCCCAGTATAATCTGATACACTGTCAATCAAAACTCTTGTGAGTAAGAGAAATTAAGTGCAGATTTACAGTAGATACTGATTACATTATTAAATCCACGGGGGTATATTCTTATAATTCTAGACTTTCAGTTTATTGCCCTTGGTAAGTCACCTCTCCAAGATTTTGTTTACTCTGCGTTGGATAGATACTGTACTTAGAAATCTTGAGGTCAAATCACTATTGGAATACTTCTATCAATGGTTCTATCAACAAGGCTATGTTCTTTTGAAGACGACTGAATTGTTAGAGGCTGTTGCTGTAGTAACTGTTGAAGCTTTCTCTCGGGAGTATGATTAAAAACGCAACAGCTCCGTGAAAGATGGCTTCGTGAAACTTATTCGTTACCGCGGAATACGAAGGTAATGAGAATGGTTCGATATGTTTTTCGGTTTTTTTTTACTTCTATTATTTTGATTTCCTGTAATTATTTTATCTAAACTTATTTATAAATGGAATTTTGTGTGTCTGTATGTTTCCGTTACCTATAGACTCCGAAACGGCTGAACCGATCTTGAAAATTTACACAGTTGTACTATAAGCTTCTGCGAGTGTTCTTAGCTAGGTTCTGTGTCGAGGTACCCCCCGATAAATATCGATAATCAAACAAATCGGGTTATAGGAGTGGTTCGATTTCAATCAAATTTGATACACTCAGAGACAGACATAAGAAACGATATTCAGAAGTTTCAAGGTTGCATTTCTTACAATAGTGCAGAAAATCGATTATATATATATATATATATATAGGCAAGATGTTTGTGTGTGTGTGTCTGCTTATCTGTCTGTATGTCCTTCATACAAATCCACAATTTTTATCCAATTCACACAAAATTTCTTTAGGCTGTCTGTGATCCAGGACCATGGATTAGATTTAAAGCTTTCATTACACCCGAGCAACGCCGGACTATACTGCTAGTTTTTATATACATTTAGGTTAGTTAACATGAGCTGTTTATATTCTGGACATTATACGCGATGGTTTATTTTTCTCTCGTTATACGCGACTCTTTTGGATTAGGCACTTGACTATTTTCGGTTCACATATGAGCGATTTTATCTTCATGTTTGTAACACAAAGCTTAAAGGAAAATTGTCATTAACTTTTAGCCTGCTCATCTCGCTGACATTTTGAGTATAATGTGTTGGGTTTTCATTGAGATGGTTACTTTTGTAAATTGTTTTAGCTTATTGAATTTTACTTTTAGATCTATTTAACTTGAAAGAATACTAGGATTAAATGTTTCATATAACTTATTCTATATGCTTGAAAATTTTATATCATATAAACGACTTCAAAATTAAAACTGTTCTAACTATTTGACTTTACACTATGCTGAAGGCAAACCACAACGGATTATTTCTTCGAATATTCATTTTATTAACTGCGAAGGTTTTGTGAAGTTGCTTTACATTGGAAAAAACTAAAAATACACATCCAACTGATTATTTCCTAAAGCTAACTAAAGTATTTAAGAAAAGGTATAAGTTTGGTTCTATGTATATTTTCCCCCCGAGAGGAAAAAATAATCAATGTCTAGCTGGCTGGCTGAAAGTAAATAAATGCACATGAAAAAAAAAATACTTCTCAATAGGATGGAGAAAAAAAAAAAAGGTTTACTCAGAAAATAAGTATTGAACTAAAGACGACTGCAGCAACAGTCTTGTCATGCGTTCCTCCGCATAAGTTCAAACTTGATTGCTTATACGAGAGCAAGAAAAAAATAAATTTAACAATTTCAACTGTCTGCATGTGTCTCTGTTCAAACCTTATGAAAGGAATACTAATTTTCAAAATAAAAAGAAAATTACAGCTCCAGCAGATTTTTCTGGCGATATCAAGTGGTCATACTATATAATCCATTTTTTTTTTTTTTTTTTTTTTGGCTTACATTTTAATCACGATAATTTTGCTGATCATATCGTTTTTTTCGGTAGCTTCCGTTTTCCACACCCTGTGTCTTCTTTCTGGAGAGACAGATTAGTTTCCTCATTTCTTTGTTTACCGTGTACTCTTTATACGAAACGTGATTTTTTTTTCTCCACTTGTTCTTCTGATTTTTGATAATGCTCGTCACTGTGGACACCACTGGCACTTAATTAATTTTATCTGTCTATTTTGTTTTTTCTAATCAAATCCCTCTCTACAATTATTCAATTTGTCTTTCGATATCTAATAATTTTTTTCAAGAATAATATAGCCAACCTGTAATTAATTTTAAGCGGTTCTCAACGAATCTGAATATATTTCTCAGTTGTTTATGAGAGCTAACTAGCGATATCATATACGGCATCTGATATGATGCTGGCAGTCGTTTACCAGACTCTTATCATGACCACAAATTTTAGACGTGAAGGTGGGATAGTACAGCTGATTATATCAGGTAGACACATTTTTTCTTTTATCACTCGTTTTGTGTGGCCTAGAAAGTGGCAAAACATACGTTGGGGAGAGACAACGATGGAACTTTCAAGTATAAGATTCTCCGATATTTTCCATTCCTTTTAAAATTTCTATATAGCAACTAAAAAGACCTAGATATTTTCCCAAGCAAATTTGCTTGTATTGTAACTTTGATACTTTGTTCTCCATGATTTTAACATATTTCTAGAAGCTATGTTTAGCAATTAACTAGAGGACCTCCGTATAGAGGATCTGTAGCAAACTTCTGCCAGAGTTAAGTACCTTTTATATGAAATACTATCTTATTTAATACCACATATAAACTGTATTAAAGCTGAATTAATTATATGAAAGTATATAATATGCTAATAATAGATTTCATAGCAAATAAGTTCAGTGGATGGAAAGTTCAAGAGAAATTCAAATGCACACTACGATAGCGAAAAATGCCCTTCAAGAGCTAAGCACGGTATAAACAGCAGCTTTTCGTTAAAAACATACTGAACTGTTACATATTTTCCTACATGGCAGTTAATGCTGGACAGTCTCCTCGGTGAGGAAGTGACTTGATGTAACACATGTGGTGCTAGAGATGAATGGTGACAATATCCTGAATTGAAAATGTGAGCAACGCCTCAGTTCTAGAGTATTTCTTTACGAAAAACCTCTCAAATTTTTCAGGGAAATAGCAAAAAGTAATACAAAGAAACAGTAAAACAGGTGAACTGAGCAAGTTTTTCAATGCATAATATTACTATCGCAACATAGTTAATATTATTAGCGTCAAATTTTAAAGGCGTTCTTCTTTTGTAAGGTGTAGGGGCAAAGAATATTGTGACTTGTCACATGCATAGATATCACCACTGACGTCGACCTATGTTTACATGCACTGTTTTGTTTCTGGAAACGTTGTTGATAGATGAATATAAATGTCTGAAACTTATGGACGAATCTAAACACACTCTGTATTATGACTTTATTATACTTACTTTGTTTTAGAAAATAAAGCGCATTTGTTTACTTTATTCTATGTAAAATATCAATTCTGAAATCACTTTGCAACACTAGTCAATGTATGACTGGATTAAGTGGCTTGTCTACAAACGGTTGTTTTGATGAAACTACCATATTTGTAGGCACATCATCCGGCGAGCAAAATATAATTGCTTTCTTTCATTTCTCTATTTCTAAAATTTTCATTTATCTTTTTTCTTTTTCAATTATCCCTACCTCTGTCACATTTTCTCTCTACTTATACTCTCTAGAATAGGGATGTTTCTTCGTACTCTCTTGGGTAAGGTGAATTAACGTTTAAAATTTTTTTTAGCAAACAAGAGCTTGTTATATTCCCATGACATCAGACGAAATGAATGAATGAATGACATTTTCCTTTCTAAAGTCACGTAATCTAAACTCTGTTCAGATTCTCTGTAAACAAGGCTAGCGATGTACCAACCATATTCTATTCCAGTACCTAATATTTAAAACCAAAAAGATTAATTTTATGAAATTTTTAATAAGGTTGCTGTAGGTTTGTCCATAACATTTGCCAGCCAATGTGCAATTATTTAGTCTCACCTTTTTAAATATCTTTCCATTCACATTGTAATATATATATATATATATATATATATATATATATATATAGTCATCCGCAGACAAATCTGTTTCTTTGTATCACAGCTCATCAGTACGGGTAGACATACGAATGCTTTTTACCCAGGGTTGAAACCCGACCGAATTCGCGTCAGTCGGCGATTCTACGATAGAAGGTTATATATATATAATATGCTATTGCTCTAGCTATTTTATAGGAGTGCTGCTTATTTCTGAAAGATGGAGCTCATTAGAATATCAGTTTTGTTATTCTTTGAGATGTCCTTTTGAACACCTTGCCTTGGAACAAATATCTATATATATATATATATATATATATATATATATAGTTAGAGGGAAAGACGGATGTAGCACTTTTTGAGTTTCCAGTCTGTGCTACTCTACCTGTCTTTCTCTCTGCCCGGCTTTTTATGCCTGTTTTGGTCTCTGTCTGCCACAATTGCAATAACTGTGTTAGAGCTTCTATTTCTCGAGATGATATCCTTTTTTGAAGAGAGCAAAAAGGCGATCAGGATTTAGGTACTTTTTGTCGATTTCCATTTCACTGATGCTAAACGTTGGCGAACTTTCAATATACTTTCAAGTTTATAAAGACACTGAACATATGTTTACAGTGAGAAAGCCATCAACTTTGGTAACTGCACTTCTGTTTGAAATGGATCCAAATAGTTACGTTATTTTAAATAATCCTAACAAAAACTCGAAGCAGTATCTCGTTGAAACTCGCGTGACTTGATTGAATAAAAGAAATTTAGTGATCGTATTTATCAAGTTATCTTCCCACACCTTATATATTTTTCAACTTTTATAGAATCTCAGAAAAATTTGGACTATATTTATTTTGGTGAAGAATGTAGAGTTGATACTTCGAAGTCTTAGATTGGAGTAAAAAAGATGCTTCATTCTTAAAATCTTTGTAATTTAATTACCAAAACCCATGCTATGCACCTCCGCTTTTCTATTGTACTTGAAGAAAATGATAAACAGAAACTCAGGTCTTCTATAGACATGCGGACTAGTCATTTAAATCAAAGCAATAGTGAGTTTTCTGCGGGTTTTTCTTCGTGTTTTCCCTCTATGCTCATGTTTGTTTTCCTCACTCTTCTTTTTCTCCTCGCATTTCTCTTGTCCCTTTTATTTCTCTTGTCCCTTTTATTTCTCTTGTCCCTTTTATTTCTCTTGTCCCTTTTATTTCTCTTGTCCCATTTATTTCTCTTGTCCCATTTATTTCTCTCTTCTGTCCCTTTTATTTCTCTTTTTTTTTCTTTTTCTCGTGTCTCGTTTTACCTCTCTATTTTGTCTTTTTCTCATACCTCCTACCACTTTCTATCTTTTATTCTCAGTTTTTCTATTCGCGCTTTTATGTTAATAAATATGTTTAATACAACTTTCATTCTTTGTTCTTCCTAGGTTAGATGTCTACCAAAACAGCGGGACGTGAATAAGAGATGGAACATAAAACTCAAGTGAGTTAAAAATTTTCGTATTTTTTTCTCTCCTTTTATCTTTAAGAATTCTTTTTTACTAACATGGATCTTAAAAAACAGTAGCAAATAGTGCGAATTCTTGAACTGAATTCATCAAACGGCAAATAAATCGATTTGCTTTTCTTGAATGTCCTTTTAAAATTATGATGGTTGAGGAAAATTTATATAGAGAATTTGAGGCAAAAATTACATTTATAAGGTAATGTTTGTATTGATACAATAACTTCAAATTACCACCAAGATTTTCATCAAAACTGTCAAACATTTTTGATTACATAAGGGTATATAAAGATTTTTGCCATAGGTAATACATTAAACTAGAAAAATATTTACTGTATGAATGAATTTCAGCATATGAAATAAAGGGATTTTTTGCTGATTTCATCATTTGTGTGTACCACTGCAGGCTGGCTGGCCTACCCTCAGGCCAGATCCTAGTCGAAACGGCACCAGATGTGACGCTCGTTCTCGCTGACGGTCGTAACGATCTCGTCCGATGTCGCCGCCACAATAGCTGGGTTACAGGACGTCTTTTGCAACGTTGATTAGATCCCAGAGGTCAGGTCTTAATCTTAATAGTTGTCCCTTTTTAGCCATTCCGGACACTGGTGTACACTTATTTGGAAAAAATAAACACGGCATCAAAAAAAAAAAAAATAAATGAACAAGGTCGAACACGCCTGGAGAGCTACGAATAATGTCCTTTTATATAAAGAAAAAAAAACAATCTTTCATTTCCCATGATATACAGTTGTTTCAAATGCTGGTTGCAACGGAGAAAGAAGGTTCGCCAAAAGCATCATAGCTTCCAATAGCTACACGAAATGTTTTATCTAAGTTTCGTTAACGTTGAAATATACAAATCTTCTCAAATTTTCGCCAATGTCTCTTCTCGTATTTCATTAAAGTCTTTTCATTAATTCTCTATAATCAGGATTGTCAATTTTCTATATAACTTATAAAACAGCAAAGTTCTTTCGGGTTCTTAACGGAATCTGACGAATCGGAGGCGGCCGCTGATGGAGAGTGTGGGGTGTTGGCGGCGGTTGCTCTCTGCCCGAAATCTAAGCTAACTCGCTCTCCAACTTACAAACTGAACTTTTCGTGTCGAGCATCTATTTTTATATCCAATTTCGATCCTCTTTTAATCCGGCCGGTTCACAGACTTCAGCTAATGAAATCGGTTTCCGCCCACTCGATCTGCGGAAGTTTTTAGCTCAATGAATGAGATTTTGCCAACTCATATCGGTGCTCGATTCATTTTCCAGTTATCACGGACTGCTGTGTCCACCAGCGGCCTTGGCCTTCGTATGACCTTATCAAATCACTCTAACACTTGTTTTGTCTACGCGTTTACAGATTAGCGGAATCGACATTTCAACTCCAAAAGAAGGGAAATTTATACAAACATGAAAGGAGCAAACATGAAAGAGGAGAAATGAATATCCAAAATAATTTTATGCTCCCGTCTTCCAGAAGTTTCCTAAGCTCACATCGCGTGACCCAATAGAACTCTAATAACATTGCCAGTATCGATTTCTCTTTCCGTTGTTTTAAACCAACCAAAGAAAAGTATCCCCGCGGGAGATAGTCACATCCCTCATCTACCTCTCTCTGTTGTTTTTGTCATTAAAACGACACAAAATAATATCCGAGAGACTATCTCAATACAAAACTTTCAAGATCCTCCTTTTCTCTTTTTTTTTTTTTTTATGGATGTCTTTTACCAAATTTAAAGTCTCTTCAATTGGAAACTTTCATTTTTCGCCTTTGCTTCATTCTGCATCTTTGGCTTATTTGTGTCGTTTCCAATGTAACCATGCAATTTCAATAACGTATTTTATTACATAACCATGCAAATACACTCCTGAGCAAAATTTTAAGACCACTTAAAAATCTTATATTTGTTTTTAAACTCCTCCCAATTAAGCTTACCAATACTACAATCTAAAAGGTTATTGAAACAAAAAGCTATATTCCAAATATTTTATTTAGAAATTTACATTTTTACAAAATGTGGCGATTTACACATGGTCAAAATTATAAGACCAGAGACAAAAATTCTAAGAAATTATATGAAAAGTGTATGAAAACATTCAACAACCAAATTTAATGAGTTCTATCTCCACTGCTTTTGATGCGTTCAAATATTCTATCGGGCATGCTAGAAATAAGCGTTTCCATTAAGGTGCGAGGGATGTTGCTCCAGCATCTGAAGATGGCTTCACGAAGTTCATTTTTTGTTGAATATTGTTTGACATTTCGATAAACATCTCTTGTCACCCATCCTCAAACATTTTCAATTGGGTTCAAGTCTGGTGAGCATGCAGGTTGTTCCATGGACCCCATTTTCTTGTAGAAAGGTCAAGATCCGTCTTGCAGCATTATACTGTTGGAATAACCATCCATCCGCACACAAACGATGGCCCTCCATCATCAATGATGCTTTTTGTTGCATGCTAACATAACCAGCCGCTGTCTGACAACCCTGCACCACCTGGAGCTCCATTGTTCCTCTGTAAGGAAAGGAACCCCATACCATTAGGGACCCGCCACCACTATGACGTGTGGAGAAAATTTCAGGAGGCATGATCGTTGGAATCTATCAGGACCATCTAGATTGAATTTTTTCTCATCAGAAAACAGGACTTTCTTCCACTTCTTAAGGTCCCATGTTTGGTATTCACAACCAAACTTTAAGCGGTCCACCTTTTGACGTGGAAGCAGCCGAGGAATTTGTTTACACTTTTTATTTACCATGCCTTTTTGTTGTAAGTGTCGTCTGATGGTTACGGGACTGCTATCAGCATTTGTGACTGCCTTAATTTGACCAGAAGAAAGCCCCCCCTCTTTCATAACAACCCGTCTTATTCTCTTACTCTATGCAGGAGAAATTTTTTGGGGCCTACCAGAGGATTTTGCTTTTCCATAATTCTCACTGTTTTTTAGAAAGTTACAAATTAGTTTTACTGCGATTTACCTTAGCTGCGATCGCCCGCTGTGACAAACCTTGCTTATGGAATTCTAGTATTCGAGAACGCTCAACTGTGGTATGTTTGCTTGCTTTAGGCATGGTAACACATTTACGCAGTGATTGCTAATCTCTAACTGAACTAAAAACATTGGAATTACCATAGATCTAACAATTTTTACCTCTGGTCTTATAATATTGATCATGCGTAAATCGCCTCATTTTATAAAAATTTAATTTTTAAATAAAATATTTGGAATGTAGCTTTATTTCCATAAACTTTTAGATTGTAGTATTGGTAACCTTAAGTGGTAGGAGTTTAAAATCGTGTATATATATATATATATATATATATATATATATAAGATTTTAAGTGGTCTTAAATTTTTGATCAGGAGTGTATGAAGGAGTCTCTGTAAGCCATTGAAACATTCTTTTTTTTCCTTTTCTTTCATTCTTGGTTTCGTCTAAATTTTATTCAAAGCTAAACATGCAATCTCAATGAAATCTTCAAAAAAAAAAACGTCGTACATGAAAAATAATAAAATTATTTTTTTCCTAAGCTCCCATCGCGTGACGCAATTGAACTCTAATAACATTGCCAGTATCGATTTCTCTCTCCGTTGTTTTAAACCAACCAAAGAAAGATCTCCGCGGGAGAAGGGAAAGAATCATAGACTGTTATCGGCGTTCTCTTGCTATGTATTGCATTAACTTGGTGCACAAAGTCTAATTTAAGCAGGGGAGGTTTCGTATGAAACCGCCTCCTTGTGACATAAGGAATCTAAAAACAAACAAATCAAAGCCGTCTCCATTCACACGAACTAGACTTGCTACAGTTACTCGCTGAAATCTGTTAATATCAGATACTTTCTCTCTGATATTCATCCTAATCTCACTCTTAAAAAAAACTCATCAAATGGTTAACATCAGCTTCATTAAAGGGAGCATTAAAATTAATTCGCCATTTCTTACCCCAGAAAACCACAGATTATGTGGTGGAGACTTAACTCGCCGAAGCAATAGAAGGCGGTTTGTCTGCACGTGCGTTCGTAGACGTAATGCAACCGCGAGGCGAGCTCATGCAGGGCAGTTTTTGGAATGACACGGCGCATGCGTCATTGGTGAAAGTGAGGCTTTTCAAGAGGGAAAAATTACGAGACCAAAAACACATAAAAAGAGCCAACTTCTGTTTCGGAGGCACTTCGTCGTTGCGCTTCGGCCTTTTGGCTGGGGAGCGACAATGACCAAAATAAGACCAGTTTAGACTAGTTCTGAACCTATCCACTGCGGTGGATAGGTAATATTTGACCAGTATCTGGGCGTACGCGCTCAGGTTCCCCACATTAAAAAAGACCTTGTGTCACATCTCTCTCAAGTGGGGGAGAAAAGTAAATAATACTTCGCCGTTGGAGACACGAGAAGGTTACACCGGTGTTCGGGAGACAGCGTTTTGCACAGGAAACGGATTCCCTAGTAAAGCAGTGTTCCGGGTTCTACGAGAAGCAGCTGAAAGAACAGATCCAAGTGGTCATTAATTTGACTACGAACTACACTACAAGAAGACACAAATACCCACAAGCTATTTCGGCATCTATCACGATTTTCATGATGGACAGCAGTCTTTGATGCCCGAGTTTACTGGCGCTGCAACTGATATGCCAATCGTCGAGTGGATCGAAAATGCAGACTTGGTCTGCGAACTCTGTGCTATGGATAAAACTGAGCGGATTCTACCGTTACGACTCCGAGGCGGTACTCTTGGAGCAGAAAGCGGATGCGGAGCAGATTAAACGGGCCCTCATGGCCGCGAATGCGACAGATGCATTTGATGCATACGATCAATTTGTTACGCTGCAACTTCGCTCGGGTGAAACAGTGGACGAGTTTCTAACTGAACTAGATCGTTTAGCTTGGCTGGTTGAGAGATCGTTGCCCGAACGATGGATGATATGTGCGTTTGTTTCGGGGTTGGCCACAGTATGTTAGACAGCTTCTTCGTGCCTCGTCCAGAATGGAGACCATGACATTGGAGCAATTTTTTCACTCGAGCACGGGCTATCATGACCGACAACGGAATCTGTAGGGAGTCGGTCGCTGCATCCACTGGCAAAACACATTCAGATGCAGAGTTGCTCCCTGATAACTCACGCAGTGAGACCTTTCTTTAGTACAAGTGTTCTGAGCCCAACCACATGCCGAAGGATTGTATGCAGGGACGCCAAGTGAGGTCAGACGGTCGAGTGCGGAAGTCTCGCCGTGAAATCCGATGCTTCAGATGCAACAAACCTGGACATATATCATCAAGATGCCAGGGAAACGCCCAAGGGGAGGAGACGTCAGCGCCAGTCTCCTCCCTGAGCAAGTGAGAACCAAGTGATTGTCCGCCGTAAAAGTGCTCGTGGATGGGCGAGAGTGCACAGATCTGGTGGGTTCCGGCTGCTCGCAGACGCTGGTGAGCAAAGCGGTGTGTCGCCATTGGAGACAGAAGGAAGTAGGAGTGCTGACGGATGAAGGGAAGACTTGGAAGTGCCGGGGGCACGGCAGAATAAAATTGGAAGTTGGGCAGGCTCAGCCCATGAACATTGAGGTGATAGTCGTGGATAGAGAATTGTTGGGTTTTGACCTGCTTATTGGCATTGACGCGATCAAACAGCTAGGAGATTGTTCGCCTGACGGAATCGAGTGAGGCATACTTTGGAGACCTGGATGGACGTGCCGCCATTTCTATTGATGAGCCCGTTTTCAGTGTAACATAAAAAAAAACATGCAAAAAGCGTGGACTGCAACATGGAAATGAGCAAGTGGTCGCTCGCCCGGCGAGCTGACGAATAAAGTGCCAGAGTACACTGTGCCAGACCATGCCCGGGATGCGTACGAGAAAGAACTCTTGCTATGGCAGCGTAACGGATGGTTGCTGCCATACCCCGAGGAGGAACTTAGTCCACCCAAGTGTCTAATTCCCTTGATGGCAGTCGTGCAAAAACACAAGCAGAAGGTCCAGCCGGTACTCGACTACCGAGAATTGAACGGATTTGTAGAAGCATTCACTGCCGATGCCGAAATGTGCGCGCAAAAACTCGGAGAATGGCAACAACAAGGAGTTGATGTGTCGCTTTTAGATCTGCGACATGCCTACTTACAAATCTACATTGACAAGGAGCTGTGACCATTCCAAACGGTCATTTACAAGGTCAAGCGTTTCTGCCTTACGCGATTGGGTTTTGGCCTAAATGTGGCACCACTCATCATGAAATCTGTTGTCGACGCCATAATGTCCCAAGATCGTGTGATCAAAAGTGCCACGTCGGCTTACCTTGACGACATTTTTATCAATGACAGCCTGGTTTCTGCATCGCGCGTTCGACAGCACTTTTCAGATTACGGCCTAGTCTGTAAAGACCCAAAACGGCTAGCAGACGGAACTAGGGTCCTCGGTCTTCAGATGTGGGGAGAGAACGGTACTCTCCGATGGAAGCGGGGTGGACAAATCCCGGAAATTTCCGACGTGGTAACTCGTCGACGTATGTTTTCCATTTGTGGGAAACTCGTGGACCACTTTCCCGTTTCTGGCTGGCTGAGGGTGGCAACTGCATTCATCAAGCGCCGAGCACGTGCGGTGACCAAGAGATGGGACGATGAAATCAGAGATGCCAGTTTGCGTCGTATGCTGGAAGAGACGATAACCAGAGTGTGAAATGTCTCCCGTTGAAGGAGACTGGTGCATGAATAGCAACGAGAAGGTTTGGGTGGATTCAAGTTCTGTGGTCACAGGGGTGGCGTTAGAGGCAAATAGAAGCATCGTTGAGTATGCTTGTTGGTTGCGCCCGACTAATATTGCCAGGCATGTCAAACTGTCTGAACTAGATGCAGCAGTCAAAGGCATCAACCTGGCCCTTTAATGGCAGGCTGCACCTAGTCACCGATTCAGCATGCGTACATCGGTGGATATCCGACACCTTGACTGGGAAGGCACGTAAACACGAAGGCGGCTGGTGAAATGCTAGTGAGACGGCGCTTGGGAACACTGCGCGCATTAGTGGAAGAATATGGATTGACCATTGATGTCAGACTGGTGAAATCCTGTCTAAACCGCGCAGATTGCCTCACCAGAGTGCCATGCAAGTGGTTGGATCTACACAAGGAGGGAAAAGAGCCAGTCCGGAAAAGTTGCGCTGCAATGAGGAGCCAACAGAATAAGTCAGGTGGTTGATGTCCACCAAGAAAGTGGACATGCGGGCGTGAAACGAACACTGCATTTCGCCAGACTTATCAACTCACTAGTGTCGAAAGAAATCGTTCGATCGGTTGTCAAATCCTGCGAAGCCTGCCAGTCAATAGATCCGGCGCCAGTTCATTGGAAAAAAGGAAAATTGAGCGTGGCAAACAACTGGAGTAGAATAACAATGGACATAACCCATTACAATGGCGAGCATTTTCTAACGCTCATTGATTGCGGTCCCTCCAGGTTTGCAGTTTGGCGGACATTGCGTCGGCAAGATGCACATAGTATCATCCACCAGCTGAAGATGGTTTTCCTTGAATGGGGCCTAACAACCGAAATATTAACTGACAATGACCCTGCCTTCATTTGCAGACACTTCAAGGTGTTTGCGAACAGCTGGGGTGTGCAAATGAGGTTCCGATGCGCATATTCACCGGCTGGTAATGGAATTGTGGAACGCAGCCACAGAAGCATTTAGATCATCGCCGCAAGGAAAGGTTGTTCCGCGTTGGAGGCCGTTTATCGGTATAATGTCCCGCCAAAGGACGATGTCTCACCTTCCACGGCACCGGCTAATGTGCTGCATAATTACCACGTCAGAGTAAAAGGCATTGAAGCCAAACCCCCACCAGAACCACAGATTATCGGAGGTGGATATGAAGAAGTTGACGTTGTCTGGGTTAAAACTTCGCACGGCAAATGCACAACCAAGTTCAGGACCGGGCGGGTAACCGAAATTGTCAGCCCACAAACAGTGCGAATTGATGGGGTACCACACCATGTCAAAGAACTGCGACCATTTTCAGGATCATATGCATCGTCGGGCGATGAAACCGACACAAAAGAGAATGAGCGGTTTATTTACTTGGGGTCAGGTCAACCAAGTGATGGCTGCGTTAGTCCACTAACAGCGGACGCTGACGTGCATAACGAAACCTCAGATGACAGCCAGTCTGAGAACGAACCTTGTCATAACCCTCCGAAGGAGCACCCGCCAAAAGAGACCCGCTCCCGAATGCATTTTCATTGGTGAAAGCGAGTCTTTTCAAGAGGGAGAAATTACGAGACCAAAAACACATAAAAAGAGCCAACTTTTTTTTCGGAGGCACTTCGCCATTGGAGACACGAGAAGGGTAGTTCTTGACTTGTTTTGTCATTTCCCGACTTGCTTTGGCGAGAGTCAGACTTTTTGTTCTCAGATTAATAACCCATTTGGACTAAATTTATTTTACAGAAAAGACCCCTCTTTTGTTTAGCTAAGTTTATTTTTATTTATCTTTTCGTTTTCTTGCTTTGTTTTTTATTTTCTAGCTTTTTGTATTTTAGTTTCGCTTTTTTTTGGCGGCCATATTTGTTTTTGTTTAGGTCGGCCGTCTTGAATTTATTTTTTGTTTCTCTTTTTTTTTCAGTATCCGTTTGGCCTTACGTGCCATATTTATTTTTGTTTAAAAAACTTTTCTTTTAATAGTAACTTTCATTTGAATTTTTGACCAAACAACCGTTTAATTTTTTTTCCCCGTTTCTTTTTAACCCCTCCCCATATTTCATTTACGGAGGTTGTCTTAGGCGACTCTTCGCTTTTTGTTTGACTTTCGTATTTATTTTCTTTGTGTAGTTTGTTTTATTGTTGTAAAGTTTATTCGTTGTACAAATTTATTTCGTTGATTCCTTTTTTGTAAACTTTATTTAATCCCAGCAAAGTTTAGTTTTAGCCCCTCCTCCTTTTTTTTAACGAGAGTAGACTTTTTAGGCAGCTCCTTTTTTCTGTTTGTTTTATTTCTTTTTTATTGTAACCTGTAAAGTTTATTCATTGTTCACGTTTGTTTTCTTTTATTTTGGTAAACCTCTCTAGAGGCTTATCTTTTTGCCGTTTTAAGGCAAGTTCTTAGTGTGTTATTGGCCGCTAAAGGCTAGTGTTTTGGCCGTTATTGGCGAAACTTATTTTGTATTTATTTTAAAATCCTTCGGGGTTTGTTGTTTTTATTTTAAAACCGTTTTCTTGTCTTTCTTTGTTGCTTGTTTAGTTTGTGTTTTTATTTATTTTCTTTATATTTTTTCCCATTTTTACTCCCACCTTTTCCCACCCCTCCATATAAGTTTGATTTAGATTGGTGGAAAAACAAAAAAGTGTTGCGTGGAGTTACGAAACTTAAAAATGACCGACACTAGTCGGTCAATAAAGAAAAAATTAAACTTTGACCCCCCTTGGAAGGGCCCACCGGAAAAAAGCGATGAGGCATTTCCCCCTCTTCCGGGAGAAGAGCATGATAAAGTAAATGACAAAGGAAAGTTAATGAAATCAACAATGGCCGAGAATGGCCAGAAAAACGTTGAAGAAACAGGAAAAGAGAAAAAAGACAAGACAACGAAAGATGCTGAGGCCGGGGAATCGCCCTGTGGCTAGAAGTCCTCTCCGAAATGCACGATCAATCTGGCGGAGTTCTTGGAGAGAGCTAAGAGCTACGCACACCTTGTCGTAGAAGGTGGGCTCTTGGAAGATCCCCAAGAATTAAAGAAGATTGAAAAAACAGTGTCAGTCTTCGTGGTGGACAAGCGTACGCGCAAAATTTGTCGCAGCACGAAAGACAGTGTTGAAAGCACTGCAGTCAAAGGGGTTTAAGCCCTTAAGAATAGTTAAAGGTGCGGGCTTCTTCATGTGAGACATACTGCTACCCACGCCAGAAGATTGTCTTAAGATGGCGACCGAAGATCTAATCACTAAAGATTATATATTTAGAACAGAGTACGATGGCAAAAGAAGGACCAGCGTAGCAGTATATGAGGTTCCTCCTCAGGTTATCGGGGAGCATCTGGCTGCCTACTTTGCGCAGTTTGGCCAAATTTTAGATGCCTCCTGCGATGACCTGACTGGGGGATGGTCTTTTGAAATAATGATCGACCGTTATGCCTTCCTGACCATCCCCAACTGTCTTGACGTAGGGGGGCTGAGCTTGCCGGTGATCGTGTCCGGCCGCAAGCCAAAATGCTGGAGATGTGGGGAGACTGGTCACCTCTCCTCCTTCTGCCCAGAGAAGAAGGCCTCTGGAAGCCAGGCCCCAGTTGACCAAAATCCCCCTCTGGCCGCTTCTGTAACATCCGTCTCGCCTGTAGTGGGCATGCCAACACCCAGGACCGGTGCGGTAGTTCCCTCGGTTGGGAACAAAAAAGTCCCCTCACCCACCGACAAACCGTCGCCAGCTGCAAGTGCAGGCAGGGAGAAGGATAATGGGGAGTGGCTGGTTGCTGGCAGGGCCAGGGGGAAGCGCCAAGCTGCGGAACCTCGGTCCCCGGAGACCCCAAAGACTAAAGGCACGAACAGCCCCACTCCCTCCATCAGCAAGAAGGGCGATGCCTCGGCCTGGTCAGCCCCCAAACTGGAAGAACTGAGAAGAGCATACGATCCAGGCTACAAAAAAATGGAAAAAATCAAAGAGTTAAAAAAACAACTCGAAAAACGACCATTTCGGCCTTCAGAAGACCTGAAGCAACAGCTCAAAAACCGTCCAGCTCGCCCCTCGGTCTCTGCCCCGTTTTCCCCTAAAAAAAAACTCTACCAACAACAAAAAGATTCATTCATCACAGCCTACACCCCGAAAACCATCCCCTCGAAGTCGAGACCCCAGCCCAATCATAAACTATTTTAAAGTTTCTCCCTGCCTCTCTCCCTGTCCCTCTCCTCCAAAACAGATGCCGCCTCCATCAAAAAGGCAAAGGAGTTCTTCATCTGAAGACAAGGAAACACGAAAAAAACCTGCAAAAGTGCCTTACAGGCAAGGGGAGGACATCTGCCGTATTTCTCCGGCCCAGCCCGAAAGGGCCAAGAACTTTGGAAACAGGATCAAACAGCTCAACGCGCTCTTGGCGATGAAGTGCGGAGACAAAGACGTAGAAGTGCCGCAAAACTTCCCAACTGCACAGAGAATATTGACAGTTATCCGCACGGGGTCGGGGGCGCGGCAGGCGTGGGGCATGTTCGAGGAGGCGGCTAAAGAAATAAAAATGACTCCACCAATCATCACTACAAAATCGGAAAGGATCACAAACTTAGAAAAATTTTGTTCATGACGGGTCCCGGTTTTAGTTCACCCCTCCCTCTATAGGGCGCTAAAATTAACCTTTCCCTGGGATGTTGGCGGCGTCTCCTCTGACGGCACCATCAAGAATGAGATGGGCCATGGGTCAATGGGAGAGGCTGTCGGCATCCTTTCCCCGTCCATGTTCTGTCCAGGACCCCAACCCTAATTACGTATCACAATGGCTCTATGGTTAGCAAGCGTGAATGACCGGGGGCTGAGGTCAGTCTCGGAGGGTGAGACTCCTTCATGATCTCCAGCGCCTCGGGGTGGATGTTTGTTGTGTACAGGAGACCCGGTTTTTTACTGGCGACTATGAGGGCATACTGTCTAGGGATTACGATCTCTATTCAGCATGTTTTGATGGTCGTTCTAGAGGTGTTTCCTGGCTAGTGAGCAAGTCTTTGGGTGCGGCGTGTACGCTTGTCTTCGCGGATCCAGCGGGCAGGATTTGTGTGCTGGATATTACCATAAAGGAGAAGTCTTTTCGGCTCATTGGGGTTTATGCGCCCAATGTCCATACGGAGCGTCCTGCTTTGTTTCGGCAGCTCGAGTCGTTCTTTGGAACATCTAGACGGGTAATTTTAGCGGGAGATTGGAATGCCGTCCTTGACCCTGAGAAGGATCGTATAGGAGAAAGATCGGGTACTAACAACCCGGGTGTGAAACCATTTCGGGAATTTATCGACAGGAATGATCTTGTCGATAAGTACCAAAATGAACACCCCCGGGAGGTAGTGTGGACTCGGACTAATAGGGGCAGCTCGGATTCGAAGGTACGCGCAAGCTACCTCGACCGAGTCCTAGTTAGGAGAGTCGACGTAGGGCTCTTAGGTTGTCCAAGTTTCCATTCGATAGTTTACACGGATCATAGGCTCGTCCGGGTTCGTGTAAACTTAGATAAGCCTAAGGTTAAGTTGGCTGGCTACTGGAAATTGAACGCGTCATTATTTGATAGCCAAGATTTCCAGGACCAGCTTTTACTAACACTAAAGCGGGAACTGACGGGGGCTGTGGTTGGGAATAAGTGGTGGGACACACTTAAATCCAAAATTAGGTCGTTTGCTGCCGACTATAGCCGTCGGCTCAACTTAGCTAATTTAGCGGCGCAAACGGCGATAGAGAAAAAAGTTGATCGGGCAGTTAAATCCCGTAATAGTGGGGACGTAGCCTTAGCTAGGGCCGAGCTGGCCTCCTTGCTTATCAAGAAGGATCAAGCTCTGGTAGTTAGGGCTAGGTTAAAAAGAATGTCTTCTGAGGCAATGAATATGGTCGCTGAATTGCGTGCAGAGGAAGCTAGGCAAGCAGCCAATCGGCATATCAAGGACATCACATTGCCGGAGGGACGTACCGTGACTACAGACGTGGGTATATGTGGGGCTTTACGGGATTACTTCCAGGATCTTTTCACCAGGGAGCCCGGTCTGAGCTCTGCTCAGTTCGACACCTATTTGGCTGACTTTCCCCGCCTCGAGGCGGCTGAAGCAGCTAGGTGCGAGGGGCCCATAACAGTCGGAAATCTGGGATGCGCTGAAATTGGTTGGCCGGGACAAAACTCCAGGATTGGATGGTCTTCCCTACGAACTGTACTTGAGGCAGTCGTCCGTTCTTGTTCTTCTGCTGGCTCTTGTTTATAACTGGATGGAACAGGGGTCTATACCTCGACGCTTCACCAGGGGTGTAATCAAGTTGCTTCGCAAGAGCAAGAGCGGCGGGGGTGGCATAGATAATTATCGGCCTTTAACGATGTTAAATACTGACTTAAAGATTTTTGCCCAGATCTTGGCCGGCCGTTTGCAGGCTGTCCTCTCTAGTCTGATTGGCCCCGAGCAGACTTGTGCTGTGAAGGGCAGGACTATTCAGGACAACCTTCATTTGGTACGCCTGATCATCGAGAAAACCGACACCGAAGCCGCGCGGATCAATTTGGATCAGTCCAAGGCGTTCGATAGGGTTGACCATCGCTTCTTGGAGTCTGTCCTTTCCGCCGCCGGTTTCGGGCCATACTTTCGCTCCTGGATCCGACTGCTGTATGAGTCCCCCGGTGCGCTGGTGGAAGTGAATGGGGTAAGATCGAAGCCCTTCACTTTATCTCGCTCCATTCGTCAAGGTTGTCCACTTTCGCCTTTGCTGTACGTTCTTGCGTTGGAGCCATTCCTTCGCAAGTTAAAGGCGAATCCGGTCCTTCGCGGAATTTCCGTACCTGGTGCTACCACCTCGGCCAGGTACTCCGCCTATGCTGACGACGTTTCAGTTTTTGTGTCGAGCAAAGCGGAGATTGACGAAGTCAGCAAAGAAATCAGATGTTATGAGAAGGTGACAGGGGCCAAGATCAATCGCGATAAGTCTGTTGGCTTGCGATTGGGTGCGTGGAAGGGAGTTTCTCTTCCCGGACCTTTCCTCTGGACGGACGGGCCGATCAAGATTCTCGGCGTCTTCTTCGTTACTGATCTCCAGTTGGAAATGAATTGGTCGGAGGTTCGAGAGAAGGCCGAGTGCGCAGTTCGTCTGTGGACTCGGAGGAAGCTCTTTAAAGGGGAGGGCGGAAGTATGTGCCTCGCACATCTACCCGATTCTCCTTTACCGACTCTCGGTACTTCCTCTCCCGTCTGCCATTCGTTTGGGTTTGATTCAGCTCTTGTTCTCCTTCCTTTGGGGAGAAGGCAAGTCTCCCAAGGTGCGTCGCAAGATCTGTTGCCTTCATCCGTCTGAGGGCGGTCTGGGCATGCCTAGCGTTGAGATTCGTCAACACACGCTTCGCATTAGATTCCTGGATCGAATGTGTATGCTGGAGGATGAGAACGGCGCCCTTGTTCAAGAAGACGTCCATAAAAACTTTCCATCCTTGAGAAGTGTGCATTTGTCGGAGGAGGAGGCCGGCCATACTCCTCGTGGCGAGTGCTCCTTCTATAAAGAATGTCGTTTGGCCCTCCAGTTTCTCTTGCGGGTTACGGATGGCCTCTCCAACGCCCAATCGTTGTCTCTTAGGGCATTATATCGGGTTTTAGTTAGGGGGGCCGTTCAAGATAAACTGATTGGCGAGCTCGGGCTTACGAAGCAGGAGACTCGCTCCATATGGCCTTGGGCGCCTGGGTTGAAATGTCTCACTAACGATGAGGCATCACTTACCTGGCTGATGATTCGAAATGCTCTCTGGGTAGGCAAGAGGCTTCATGCAGCGGGCTTCATTCCGAAAGCAACCTGCGTGCGTTGTGGGCTGTCGACGGAAACCGTCGATCATGCCTTCTTCCACTGCAGTGTTGTTGCTCTGTTGTGTAAGTTTCTTGAGACCTCATGGTTCGTATGCTGCGTGGAAAGTTCTTTGTCCTTGAGGCTAGTTCTGTTTGTAGCAATGTCGTACCTCCGTTATCTAGGGCTGAGCACTATGTGCTCTTTTGCTTACTAGGTGTTATGCGAGTCGTGATTTGGACGACGCGACAGAAGGAATTCCATGGTGAGGGGAAGTTTACCTCTTATCTTGTTCTTTAAGCATCAGCTTAAAGTCAAGATCAGGACGGAAAGGAAACGACTCACTCAATCGGAATTTGGCAAAAGGTGGATGAGTCGAGTGAAAGGTGCTGACCTGGAGTGGTTGTTTGATGCTGGTTAGGCATCAGGATATTGGGTGTGCTGGGCAGAACATGTGCACCCCGTCCCTGTTAGGTTAGTGTAGGGAAAGTTTGATTTTCTGTTTTTTGCTTCAATGTTAACTTAGCTAGGTTATGATTGCTCATTGGCCCCCTTTTCTTTTTTGTCCCCTATTTTTTCTTTAGTTTAACCCCCCTTCCCTTCCCTCTTTAGGTGTTCAACAATGTTAGTTCTCCGGTGGATGCGTGGCGACTTTCGTTATTTTTCAAGTGTGCTTTTCGTTTTTGTTATGATGTTTAAATGTGTGAGTGATTGCTGATCGGATATATGGTATTATATTTCTAAAGCCACGCATTATATTTTCGTCCGGGGAAGTGATTTTGCTGTCACAGTATTAGAATAGAGGGGGGCTTTTATTACTAATATGATTTTGTTTAGTTTCTTGTATATATCTTTTTTTTCATTGTATAAAATCATTGGGGAATTTTAAATGTTGTTATTTTCTGCCCATGCCCTCCACTGAAAATTGTACATATGGGAGTTAAGTAGGACTACATAGAGAATCTGAGGTATTATGGTGGACGTGGAAAGAATGGTAAGTAAAAATGTGGTATTATGGTAAAAGTTTTATTGTAAGTGTGTCAGGGTCAACGAAAGCGAATAGCTAAGTTAAATTAGGACAGATGAAGACCAGCCTTCCCCATCCCCGTATTAGGCCTTGTGCCACATTTGTACGTTTGGTACAATAAATAATTGGAGACACGAGAAGTTTAGACCGGTATTCGGGAGACATCGTTTTGCTTACGGTGCGCAGAAAACGGAGTCCCTAGTAAAGCAGTGTTCCGGGTTCTACGAGAAGCAGCTAGGAGAACAGATCCAAGTGGTCATGAATTTGTCTACGAACTACACTCCAAGAAGACACAAATACCCACAGATTAGAATTCCTTTTCAAGCTTAGCAGCAAGGTTTGCTTTCTTAGCCTAAGCTGATTTTTGATCGAGGTGAGAGTAAACGGTGGTGTTGTCAGCGTATATGCCTACTTGGGATCTGATTATATAGGACAGATTGTTCATGAAGATCATGAAAACAGTAGGAAGTAGAATAGAGCCGTTAGGGAGACCCGCGTTTATTATGGTAGTATCGGAAGTATGTCCGTTTAATACTACCTTCATTGTGCGATTTGTAAGGAATGACTGGACTAGGTTAAACAATTGTCAAGTTATACCATAGCCCTGCAGCTTGCATAGAAGGCCAGCATGCCAGACTCTGTCAAACGCTTTGGTGATATCCAGGGCAACTGTTCGAGCTTCGCCGTAATTTTCGAGAGTTTGGTATATATACTAAGTGATGATCGTTAGCATATCAGCAATAGACCTGGTGAAACGGAAACTATACTCTTTGTCAGAGAAGAGATTGGGCTGTGCGATGTTGAACGACCTCAGTGTTGATAATAGCTTTGAACACTTTGCCAAAAATCGGTAGGAGGCTGATAAGAGAATTTGCTGGGTCTGGACGTTCCCCTGTAAATATAGGAACTACGAAGGAGTACTTCCAGCAGGCAGGAAAGCAAGAAGCAGGTAGACCGTTGTTATAGAGTATGGAGAGGAAAAGGGATAGTTTAGGGGCACATGAGTTGATTGTAGAATAAGTAAACATAGGTTTATATGGCCTTCGATCAAGCTCTTAAAATTGACTTTCTGTTAAACTTTGGTTAAATAAATGATCGTTAGTCATTTTCCTTTTTTAAGTGTATTTTCAACTCTTAAAATATTGCCATATTCGTTATATTCTTTAATGTAATATCCGTTCAGAAAACTAGCAGACATTTCATTCAATTGCTTCATTTATTTAATATCTGAATTACAATGATTGAGGGAGAAGGGTTAAGTTTAGTTCCCTTTTGCTTTTTCTCGATATTGTAATTGGAATATTTGTTTGTTACCCAATACCGGAGAGCCCATTCGACCTTGCTATTTAACCCATACCTAATAGTGGGGAAAGATGTTCTTTCCCGAGTAGATCAGTATGAAGAAAACGTAAAAGATTACATCAGAATTGGAACTATAATCTGTAGTGAACAAAACAAATTCTGAATTTAAATATTCAAACGCTAAGCACTGACTAATTGTTTTTTTGTTTTTTTTTTAAATAAACAAATTTTCTCGTATTTACAAACTTTGTTTAGAACGCACAAAACTGGTGAAATTTCACATCTCTATGTGAAATGTTTGTCAAATGGAAAATACAGAATCACATCCGGGAGTGAATTTCCAAACGAAATAATAAAAAAAAATAACTGAGCAAGCTCGGCCGTCGTAATAAAGAAATGAGACGAGCTTAACACGTCCCTTGGCAAGCGTTGAGAGATCTTTGATGTTATTACCTCTCTTTTTCTCTCGCCTCCTTTTTCTTCATCGTTCACTTCTCACCCGCTTTTTCTTCATTCACCCTGATAACTTCAATTGCACTCCTATCCAAAGACTACGCTCATACATACATACAAGTTACTACTACGAACTCTTGATACCCTCAACTTCTGAATACTGTTTCTCAGGAACTTTTAACTTCTACTAGTTATTCATTGCTATTGGTAAATTTTTATTTAAAAAAACAAAAGGATAACTTTTATTCTTCGACACATTATCCAAATTCAAACTTCAGATAATCTTCTGATAATTTTCGATAAAACATGTAAGTTTTAGGGAGTTCGGTTATGTATGACACAAGACCAATGAAAAAAAAAGATTAACCATCTCCCTACTGTCTCCGATCCACGCATTTAATTTTAACACCGATCAAATATTTCCTGCACAGTCAGTTAAGTGCCTTATGTGATACACGCTCGGGTGATTATGTTTCGAAAGACACATGACTGACTTGGCAGATGATTATACCGAAGTAGGTTGCCATCACTTTCTGCGGTAAACTAGCTGCCAGCCAAGGTTAAAGAACCCGATCTGTTCTGTTATTTATCCCATAACTAGAAGGAAGAAAGGGATTAATACCTTTCCCAGTGGTTTTTGTGCATAAGTGAATGCTAGAAATCCAACTGGAATTCGAACTCGGCTCGACGATTCTTCGTTACTAGCCGATATCCACTGCAACAAAATGCACATCCCCTGCACAAGGCACATACAGTAAAGACCAGACATTATATCGTTTAGTAATTAATTTGATGTGATTTATTATAGCTATTAATCGGATATGGAAGATAATTTGAATGATTAGGTAGATCTAGATATTAAAAGAATTGAATGATTCGCTATGAATCTGTTAAGTTTTCACTGGAAATGAACACGTTATTGACTTTTTTAAAAGGCTACCATTGTAATTTTTTTTTATTTGCTGAATGCTAAAAAAATGTTCATGTTTGCACGCTGCCTAAACAGTGGCATTATCGTCTAACACTTAGATCACGGTTTAACTCACTCGGAGATCATGGCACGCTGGAATGCGAAAACGTCACGACCTGAATAATTACATCATCCAATCAAATTCTAGTATCGCCACAATTTGTTTTTAACAGTTATACTTTTTTTTATCCAGTTCATTATTAACTATGAGGACATCGCATTAGCAACACTAATGGGCATGCTATGGAGTCGACACTAAACGATTGGTTTATTCTTGCGATCAGATTAAAGCGTAAATCGACAAAAGAATTCAGCAGGTGATCACTTAATGTTGTTGATATTTACTTAGAAAATGTAAACTCAAGTGAAATGACAAAAAGTAAAAGTTATATCAGGAATTAAATGATATAAACAAGTTTCTAAAGACTACTTTTTATCTTTTCACTCCAAGCAAGGCGGTAACGCCACTGATGTGCAGGGGGCTACATACGAGTAAAAGATTAGATAGGAGGAGAGTAAAGAGAAAGACGAACAAGTTAGAAAGGAGCAAGAGAAGGGTGGGAATACAGATGTGATGACATTTGAAAAGGTAGAGATAAAGGAAAATATATACAACGTGATGTAGAAAGAACTTGAGTCAAGTGGTTAAAAGATGGGTATTAACATTTCATTAATTTCCTGGAGGCTGTAACCGTCAGGAAAGCAAGAATATGAAAGCGCATTCCAGAGGCAGGAATTCCGAAAAAAGCTGTTGAGAAGAATTGTCGTTTGCATTTAGTTGATCTAACTGTAAATGGGTGGGACCCAGTTGCCAGTCTGGTTGCACGAGTAAACTCATGTGGCAGGGGCACCAGTGACTTAAGTTCGTCGGAGCAGAAGCGATGAAAATATTTATAGAACAAAGGGAAGCCACATCCAGTCGATGAGAAAGTGGCTGGAGTCGAGTAGACAAGTCGGTACCTATCAAATTACTAAATCCCCGTTGGAGCCTGTACAGAACACTGAGTCGAAGAACGCGGGCATATATGATAGCAGTATTCCATGCACGGACGGATGGTTGACTGATTCTAAGGAAAATGTATTTAGTAGAGTCTCATAATTTGCTTGAAGCATTGTGTATATAAAGTGTATCGGTAGGCATTAGGCTATCACAATGCGTTTAGTATAATAAAGGAAGTTAAAGAAGGTATTTGGTATTACCTATTTATTATTCATTCTGATTTCGAAATCAGAATCTCATCTTCAGAATTGTAGGAGAGCTTGACTTCACGTCCGTCCTCTGTGTGTTTATGTTTTATGTAAGTGAGCGCCAGATATGTGTCACGTGTTATAAATAACGGACGAATATTAAAATGTAGAAGTTAATTTTTTTGTTTTTTTTTTTTTTAAATGTTTTTGTTTAGACGCGTTCTATTTAAATAAGTGAAAACATTCATGAATTTGTGCGTTGGGAGAAATCAAATGATGGAACGATTATCATTCAAAATAACGTGAGAATCACGTATGAATCATAAATGAAATATTTTTCCGTTAAAATTTTAGTGAAACAATGTTAAGCTACAAACTCTTAATGAAATAGCAAATTACTAAATATGGTTAACAGCTTGCAACTTACATTGACATGAAATATAACTATGTATAAAAGTATAAAAAAAGTAAGTAAAAATTAAATGCATATATCTACATAGCTTTTCCTTGTATCATATGTGTATCTAGATGCGTGTGTGTGTTGCGGTGTATCCTATGTGATTGCGTGTGTGTGTGTGTGTGTGCTTTTCGGTGTATCCAGATGTGATTGTGTGTGTGCTTTTCGGTGTATCCAGATGTGATTGTGTGTGTGTGTGTGCTTTTCGGTGTATCCAGATGTGATTGTGTGTGCTTTTCGGTGTATCCAGATGTGATTGTGTGTGCTTTTCGGTGTATCCAGATGTGATTGTGTGTGCTTTTCGGTGTATCCAGATGTGATTGTGTGTGCTTTTCGGTGTATCCAGATGTGATTGTGTGTGCTTTTCGCTGTATCCAGATGTGTGTGCGTGTGCTTTTCGCTGTATCCAGATGTGTGTGCGTGTGCTTTTCGCTGTATCCAGATGCGTGTGCTTTTCGCTGTGTATCCAGATGTGTGTGCGTGTGCTTTTCGGTGTATCCAGATGTGATTGCGTGTGCTTTTCCGTTGTATCCAGATGTGATTGCGTGTGCTTTTCGGTGTATCCAGATGTGATTGCGTGTGCTTTTTCATTGTATCCAGATGTGATTGCGTATGTGCTTTTCGGTGTATCCAGATGTGATTGCGTGTGCTTTTCGGTGTATCCAGATGTGATTGCGTGTGCTTTTCGGTGTATCCAGATGTGATTGCGTGTGCTTTTCGGTGTATCAGATGTGATTGCGTGTGCTGGGTGTATCCAGATGTGATTGCGTGTGCTTTTCGGTGTATCCAGATGTGATTGCGTGTGCGTGTGCTTTTCGGTGTATCCAGATGCGATTGTGTGTTAGTGTTAACACTTTTCAGTTGTATCCAGATGCGATTGTGTGTGCGTGTGCTTTTCGGTGTATCCAGATGCGATTGTGTGCGTGCTTTTCGGTGTATCCAGATGCGATTGTGTGTGCGTGTGCTTTTTCGGTGTATCCAGATGCGATTGTGTGTGCGTGTGCTTTTCAGTGTATCCAGATGCGATTGTGTGTGCGTGTGCTTTTCGGTGTATCCAGATGCGATTGTGTGCGTGTGCTTTTCAGTGTATCCAGATGCGATTGTGTGTGTGCGTGTGCTTTTCGGTGTATCCAGATGCGATTGTGTGTGCGTGTACTTTTCGGTGTATCCAGATGCGATTGTGTGTGCGTGTGCTTTTCAGTGTATCCAGATGCGATTGTGTGTGCGTGTGCACTTGCCGGTGTATCGGGTAAATTGTGTGTGCGTGTGCTTTGGTGTATCCAGATGCGATTGTGTGTGCGTGTGCTTTTCGGTGTATCGGATGCGATTGTGTGTGCGTGCTTTTCCGGTGTATCCAGATGCGATTGTGTGTGCGTGTGCTTTTCGGTGTATCCAGATGCGATTGTGTGTGCGTGTGCTTTTCGGTGTATCCAGATTGGATTGTGTGTGCGTGTGCTTTTCGGTGTATCCAGATTGGATTGTGTGTGCGTGTGCTTTTCGGTGTATCCAGATGCGATTGTGTGTGCGTGTGCTTTTCGGTGTATCAGATGCGATTGTGTGTGCGTGTGCTTTTCGGTGTATCCAGATGCGATTGTGTGTGCGTGTGCTTTTCGGTGTATCCGTCCACGATTGTGTGTACGTGTGCTTTTCAGTGTATCCAGATGCGATTGTGTGCGTGTGCTTTTCGGTGTATCCAGATGCGATTGTGTGTGTGCGTGTGCTTTTCGGTGTATCCAGATGTGATTGTGTATGTGTGTATATATATATATATATATATATATTTGTTCCGGTGTTTACTGTCTTGAAGCCTGTGCATATTTTGCGCCCTATAGCGTGTCGGAGTATGTGTATACCTGAGTACCTATTCAGGTGTATAATGTGTCGGAGTACGGGATTTTTAGCTGTTATTACGGACTCTCTTATTTTCTTAGCTTCCGCTCTCTTGCTTCTATGTTGACTATTATGTTTTTTTCTGTGTTTTTGCATGTTTTTTAGTGATTGTGAAATGATCATAAATACCTATGTAAATATTCTTTGGTTCTGATGTGTAACGGTCTCGTGGTTCTGCTGACATAAATTTCCTCGCATTTGGCGCATTGTATGCTATATACGAGATATACATGGTCGCATATATTGGCGTCGGTAATAGGGCAATTGGCTAGTGTACATGCTGTTTTTTTTCCAGTATGTTGTTGCTGTAATTGAGGTGTTGCAATGGTTGGGCCATAGTCAGCCACGTGTATGTCCAGTCCCTCTCTGTCAATGCCTCTACGTATTTTCGTGGTGATGTTTTCGCTGAAGTGTGGTAACCTCAGGAAGCAGATATTAGAGGAGGTGTTGCACCTTCGGCCTTTACTGCCTTTACGTACTAATACGTACTACGCGATAAAGAAAAGACTCGTGATAACCGTTGATAACCTTATTTACCTTCCTTTATTATACTTAACGCATTGTGAAAGCCTTCTAATACATACTTACACAAAATTTATTCAATGATTCCCTGTGCCGGGTAAATCTTTACTGTAGCAGATAAATCGAGGAATAAATATATCCAAATGAAAATTTTCACAAGTTAATATTTCAACTAATTTAAAATAAAGTTTTCTAACAGTAAATGATATTGTAGATATAGGAATATACATTTGTCATGAATACAGGAGATATATCTATATTGCATGCAGTTGTTAGGGGAAGAGTGTATTTTTTGAATTAAGCCATATCTGTTGGTGAATAATTACCGTTTAATACGTAATAACGGTACAAAATTGATTTTCGGCATTTTAATTCCAGAGTTGTTCATTTTTTTTTAATAATTTTCTCTTTGTATAAGGTTCAAGAGCCATTCAGATTAGAGGGTTACAATGAAAGTCAGTTTTATTACTGTGTGTTGCAATGATAAGTTAGCAACTACATTTTAACAGGGTAAGTTTGTAGTAATCGGGAAGCATCCCCTTGGGAGCTGTTTACACCGTTTTAGTGATTTGTGTGAAGTGGAAATTACATCTCAAAATGCGAAATGAACACTGGCTGTTGGTTACAATGTGTGATTTGTCTGGTATTAGTTTTGAATATTAGATTTGTTGGAACTAAGATACGTAGTTCAGCTGAACACTTTGGACAGAAATAGCAAGAGAACAATTAGAGATTATGCTGTGTAAAAAATAAAAAAATTGCTTTGTGGTGATCATTTTTAATTATACTTCTGCAAAATCAAACAATTTCCATTGTATAATTAATTGGCAGTTTTCAATCTTAAGACCATGAACTGGAATAAGCATTTATTCAGTGTATTACACAGGCCGACAGTTTTTTTTTTTTTCGACTCAAATGTTGTTGGGCAATGAGTACATGTTTCTGGTCTAAGTTTTTTCACTCCGAATATTAAAATTGAGTTCATTTTTCCATCACATGTTTTCTCAGTATAGATAAATTCTATTTTACTTAAAATAGGTTAAATTACTAAAATTTTTCTGTAAATTTTAAAGTAACTATTTAGAAACCATTGAGAAACAGCTGTTTTGCTTTATTAAGTTCCCACTTTAAGCCTGAATTCGTCATAAGATTCACAAGGTGGGGTGTATTTCTTACGCATTTGTATTTAGGCAGTGAATTAACGTTCTCTCCTCTCTCTCTCTCTCTCTCTCTATATATATATATATATATATATATATACATATACAATTTCAAATGACCGTAAATCAGCGGATTCGGAAAAGTAAGCGTTTATGTATCGAGTGGAGAAGATTCTTTTTAAACTTTGTTACGTTTTATTATCTTATTAAATATACATCAATAAGCAAAACATGACGGTTTATGCATCTTATGCAATATCTTTACTCAATTATTTCAGACAAATGAATCAAAAATATAGCAACGTCCGGGAAAGGATTGAGATACACCGAAATATTGTCGATTTCTACCATGCATAATCGTTCGATTATCATTTGATATCTAAAATCAAAATGTTCATTGGTCAGAATTTGTTGACGTATTTATACTTATTACAATTATGGCTAAGTTTGGTTGACCATTTCGGTATTGTTCTATATTCATGTAGCGCAATCATATTTTTGTAAACTTGTCTTTTTCTCTTTTTTATCAGACATTTTAAGCTTTGCTTTTTTATTTTTTTACTTTCTTTCGTAGAACGCTAAATCAACTGATATTTTCATACGCTCTCTCTCTGTCATTGAGCACGTTAACGCATAACTATACAATACGATGAGAGTATATTTTAACTTACACAAGTTGTACCGAATATATACTAAAAATATTTGGTGCGTTCCTTCACCAAAACAAGGACAAATATTCATATAAACATCGAGCAATGTGACTAAAACGTGCTGGAACCCCATCATGCCTGGACCTCATGCTTCTTTGTATTTTCAGGGGTTTATCCTTCACCAAATCTGGATGTTTACTCAAAATATCACTGACGTCTGCTGTAAAAGCCTTCGAACATATGGACCAACCAGATAGTTACCTACAATTAGTTCACACAAAAATCGTAAATGTATGTTGATGTATTGTACTATGGAGAGTCCCATCCGTCCGCAAATGTTATGTAAATTTGTTATACCATCGCTACCAAATATTGTCTTATCCATAAATAAAACTGAAGAGACCAACAACGATCGAAGAACCTGCATACGTTGCAAATGAAACCGATACAAGAACTGCACTTAAATTCCCTTCATGCATTACTTTGTGATGCATAATATGCTAGGGTCATCTGACGTGTGCTGATACATGGATCGTCACTTACAGCCTGTTGTTCTTGGTCTTTCTCTATTCATAATTTGTTGTGCTACGGATCCTGTCTCGTCAACACAATGATAAACAGAAGCAAAAGTTAAATGACTCGGCTTCTTTCCGTTTGAAAAGGTAATCTGAAACAGCTGTGCAGCCTCACTTCTATTAACATTTGGGTAGGCGTTTGTAAAAATCATATGCCGACTCATGATATAAATAGCGAGCCATTATTAATTGAAACTGTTCTGTTACTCACTACAGCACAATTCGTTCGAACATTCAATACTAGCTACAAATGTAAACAAATGACAAATTTAACTTCGTCTGTATAACTTCCTCAAAAATAAAGGATTTGCGGACATAGGTTTATCTAGACTTCTGTCTTTGTCTTAGCGTGAGCAACCCAACATATAGTAATATTTTTATTATTGGAGTTTATAATAAAATACATTTTTTTTCGTTACACGAGCTATTTTTTTTCTGGAATTTCTAGCACCTCATCAGATGATATACAGTTGGAAGTGTCAGAAAATGATTGTATATGTAAGCAGTTTAGCTAGATAGAGATGTCGTGCTGCAGTGGATATTGGCTCGGAACGAGAAATTGGAGAGACTAGATCGGATTCTATTTGAATTCGTTGCATTCACTTACGCAAAAATACTCTTGGGAAAGGTATTAATAATTATCCCTTCAGTTATGGGTTAAATAACAGGACAGATTGTGTTCTATAGCCTTAGCTATAAAACCCAATCTGTCTACCGTAGAACGTAATGGCAACCTACTGCGGGATAATCTCCTGCCCAGTCAGTCATGGCTCTTTCGAGACATGATCGCCTAAGCGTGTGTTACGTATGGCATTTAACTGACTGACGGATACCGAAAGGAAGTTAACTTAACGACGGATAAGAGCATATGGTTGGAGAGTAGATGGAAGAATTTGAGATCAGTACAAAGTCAGAAAATTAAGTGATGGATAAGGGAACGGGATTAGAGGTTGGATATGAGTGGAAGAAACTGAGCTGTCATGAAAAGTATAGAAGTTATATTTATAGTAGAAAATGTAATTATACTGTAAGGTAAACGAAAGGCTGTGTTGACAAGTGATTGTTAATTAGTTTCGTTTATTAAGCTTGGTTAATTTGAGTTTAGATAATTTGCAATTTTCCTGTAAAATCCAAATGGACTTGAGTAATGATTTACAGGTTCTAGCTTTTTTGATATTTTTGTATTTTAAGGTAAGGGTTTTACTGAAATTTTCATATTTTCATTTATGAAGTCATTTATTGACTATTTCATATTTTTCATAGACTCTGTATAAATTAATAGGATGGTTGTGTTGATGGTTCACTCAAATCCCTGGTGTATTCGAAATTCGGATCCAAGCAAACGACTTTTTTTATTTAGGCTCGTAACACTATAGTTTATCACTGAACGAAATTTCCTTATTCTAAGGTAATGAGTGTACTCATTTCCTGAAACGGTTTTACATTTTTTCTTCATAAAAAGGTTGTTGGTTGGTTGTTTAGTATTTATGGCATATCAACCTCAGCGGGTCATTTATTGCCAACCATATTTTTATTTATTTATTTATTGCTGGTAATAACTTTTATTGTTGTTTTTATATAAGTTTTGTGTCTAATAATATTTTTTTCTTTTCGAGTATCAAGATTCATTGGGATTTGTTTTTAAGAGCAGGGTCCCCAAGTCCTACCTTTGTTATTTAATCCATAACTGGAGGAAAGGGATGGATTAATACCTTTCCCAGGGGTACCAGTGCTTAAGTGAATGCAGGGTATTCAACTAGAATTTGAACTTGGCTCACCGATTTCTCTTTCCGAGCCGATATCTACTGCACCACAACGCACATCCGTCACTAAACGCTAACAGCACCTGGTATTGCCTAGCGGTCACCCATATAAGTACTCACCAGGCTTAACTTCGTTCATCGAGCGAGAACCGGTGTATTCAACGTGATAGGCTCATGAAAAGAAAAACAATTGTAAAATGAAATAAAAAAAAATCTTTTCATTGCTTTTTATCTTTATTTCAATCTTCTTCGATGCTCATATCGTTCAGTTTTCTATGTCGCCCCTGATCTATTTGGACAGGCGATCCTTCAGTTTGCTTGTTAATTTCTTTCGCACGGATATCTATACATATCGTTTTATTAGTTCCTTAAAGACGACATTTTGACTAGTTTGATATTCGCCAAATCAAAATATTTCTCCTGTCTTGGTTTTTCACTTTTGCTTTTATAATTTGTCTAAACATATTTTCCAATAATGTGAGAAAAGCCCCCATCGATTGAAACAGAAAGCAAATATTAATGAGTGAAATAAAGTTTATGGCTTCAAGCAATTAGTATCTAATACAGTAATTCACGATTCAAAAGTAAGATGTCATCTCTTACATTTCTTCCCTCTTTTTATTTTATTATTCGAAAGAATGTTCAATGACTGCAACTTTCCTCCATTTCAGAACCAGGAGAAAGCGAAATACTTGGTGTAGGAAATTAATTTATCTCGGAATAAGTTTTCTTCACCTTTTGATGTATCAATATTTAATTAAATTTTAGCAAAATCAATTCTGATTAAAGTTAATGATTGGTACAAAGTTAGACGCTTAATAATAAAATGCTTCATAAGACAAGTTAATGTAAATCATATTTTTTATTTCAAAGATCTAGTAAAAGTATCCTTAGTTACAAGTGATTGTTGTTGTTTACAATTCAAATGGATGCAATTTAATATTGTCTTTTAAAGGTGAAATTATTTTTTCTTTGAACATCTAAATTTTAAAAGTTCATATTCTGTTCTTAAACATGGTCGTCTGAGCGAAACATTTTGTTTCATGTATGTCGACAAAATTTAGAAAAATCCAATTTGATGGTTGTATATAACCATTTTCGCAGGTCATTGCTTGCATGTCTTCTAGTGAATTAATCCCATAAGTTTTAGACTGAACCATCCTTCACAACACACTTGTGCATCGCACAATCACAAATAACTCTACCAAATAGCATAAGTCACATCACGCGAGGATGTGACATTCCACACTATTTCAAACATTAGAATCTTAGAAAGAAAACCCGATCGGTAATGAAATAATCGGTTACTGGAATTGGGATCTTTTTTTTTCTCTTGAAGAATTGTTTTAATAAAAAGACTTAATTAATCGACAGTAGCTTTACCTGCTCGTCCACTGAATGCCGAATGTTTTCCAACAAAACTTTAATATTATTCTGCATAAACTTTGATTATATAACAGGTAAGTGATTGTCAAAAGAACCAGCATCATATTGGATTTAGTAAACATTTTTTTAATTTGACGATTCTTTCGAAATTAGGTAGTATTTACAATATTTAAACTGTTCGGACTATTGTCCTTGTTTTTATTTCTATGTTTGCAATGTGTCGGCCGTTGTACGCTCCAGCCTTCTTCAGGTGCGAAAAATTTTGAGCCAAGCCCATTATTTCGATCACTTTCTTGTACCATTCTCATTCCATATGCGATACTACTTCCAGATGCCATGTAGTTATTTCCCTTTAACTTACCTAAATTATTTGTTCTTCCCCCTGCTGCACCCACGCTTCCAACTCAAGTATTTTGTTTAAGTCGCTGGAACTAACCAAATCCTATATTCACTGGTCCATGTGTCCTTATATATATATATATAGAACAGCGATTGGCAACCCACGGTCCACGGGCTACATCCGGCCTTTGAGCGAATCTCGTCCGACCCGCTACCTTATTTTGGACACGTTATAAATATACACAGCTAGGAGGAACACTTTTTAATCAGAGTATAGCAACCTATCAGTTAAATGTTTAGGATATTAATCTTGTCAGTTAACTAGCAGAGCGGATTGTTAATCAGTTTCAGCTGATTTGTTGTTGATGATATAAACAGGGGCTTCAGAGTGACAATAAGACACCCCCTAAAAAAACAGGTATGTTTGAGACCACTGATACTTATCCCTTCTCAACCCTTTTGGCTGATTTTTTATTGACTGACGCTCTACTGCTGTAGTTGTTTTTATCTGTATTGGATCACCATCACTTTTGATAGCATGTTGCGGTACCTGGACGCTACATGGGTTACACAATTAGTGCAAATCTTCCAGGATGGCACATCAATACGTGTCGTTGCAAGGTTTGTTGTGTATCCCAGCACAGTCTCAAGAGCATGGAGGAGATTCCAGGAGACAGTTATTCTAAGAGTGCTGGACAGGGCCGTAGAACATCATTAAACCCGCAGCAGGATCGGTACTTGCGCTTTTGTGCAAGGAGGAACAAGATGAGCACTGACTACAAATTGAACTCCAAAAGGCCATTCTTGGTAATTTTTCTGACCAAACAATCCGAAACAGGCTCAGGGTGGGTGACCTGAGGGCCCGACGTCCTGTATGGGGGCCCTGCGCTCACTGCCCAGCACCGTAAAGCTCAATTAGGCATTGCCATAGATCCCCAGAATTGGCAACTACACCACTGGCGCCCTGTGCTCTTCACCGATTAGAGCAGGTTCAATCTGAGAACATGCGACAGACGTGAAAGGGTCTGGAGGTCCCGTGGATAACGCTATGCTGCCTGCAACATACAGCATGACCACTTTGGTGTGGGTCAGTGGTGGTCTGGGGATGTATATCCTTGGATGGACCCACGGACCTCTACAGGTTAATGGCACACTGACTGCTAGTAAGTATCGGGATGAAATCCTTGGACCAATCGTCAGAACCTACGCTGGTGCAGTAGGAGCTTGGTTATTCCTAGTCAACGACAATGCCCGACCTCATGTGTGGAGAGTATGCAGGCATGTCCTGGATGATGAAGAAATTGATACCATTTACTTGCCCCACGTCCACTTGACCTAAACTCAATAGAACACCTCTGGTACATTGCTTAGGTCAATCCGGTACCGCTAGGTTGCTATTCAGACTGTCTAGGAACTCGGTGATGCCCTGGTTCAGATCTGGGAGGAGATACCCCCCCAGGACACCATCCTTCGTCTCATTAGGAGCATGCCTCGAAGTTGTCAGGCATGCGTACATGCACGTGGGGACCACGAAAACGACTGAGAATCATTTTGAGTTTCTAAATGACATTTTGGCAAAATGAGACAGTATGATGCATCATTTATTCACTTTTATTTTGGGGGTGTCTTTGCTTTTCCACCTCTATAGGGTGATCATTTTAAACTTTTATCAAATTATATGGCATCATTTTGTGACCAATATATCACCTACTTATCAGGAAAGTTATTCATTCTTCTTCCTCCGTTTAGATCTGATGAGTTTTCGAAGTGCTTCTCTAATTTTTTTTTGAGCAGTGTAGTTAAACCAAACCAAAGTGACAGTTAATAGTCTGAATATATTGTGCCTATATAAAACATGTCTTTTTACCGGGAGAATGTATTTTACTTTTTTTGTGGGGATCGCCAAAATTGATGTACGGCCTCACATTTACTTTTTTTGCGTGTGTAATTGCTTCCGTGTGAGGGCATTTTTACATGAATATAATATAGTGTTTTCAACCAATTTTTATGGAATATTTTTTTAATACTGATTTATGAAACATTTATTTTTAAGATGTAATATTTATTTAAACAAAATTCCCGTCAGGTATTTTTTCATATTTTAGAAACCTGTTTTTTTTTTTTTTTTTTTTTTTTTTTTTTTTATCGGATTACGAAAGAGTTGAAAATATTTTCTGCAACTCCGAATTTTTTTTCTGTTCCTGGTAGTTCTTTTTTTGTAAATAAATACAAGAAAACCATCAAAATACATTTTCCAAAGAAAAGTTTATTTAAAATGATTTCAAAATCATTTCAAAATTGTATTCACATATTTAATAACACGGTGTTCTTCCATAACACTGTAGCCATAGCTGTTTGGCCCTCCTCCATCACTCTCCAAAAGATTGACATCCCGTGTTCTAGAAGAAGGAAAATGTTGAAATCAAAACCAACCCGGAGAGGGTTAATAGCAGGACAGTCTTCGTTCTAGAGCGGGCTGGCAGCGAGTTTATCCCAGAATGAACAACTTGAAAAACCTTCAAGCGCTCTCTTCCAACATAAATGGAAAGTAGGCTCATAAAAAAATTAGCCTGACAATGATATCTCGTGTTGATCCGCAGTCAAGATGGAGTAATTATGACGATAGTTAAGGGGATCAAAAAGAAATTAAACTACTACGAAATGTACATGTACGTTGTCAGTAGATTATAAGTTCAAGTTTTTTATACAATATAAAACGAATTTATTGAAAGTCTTTATGACGATAAGCTACATCCAAAAGCAAGCCTTTTAATAAGATTTTGATGGCTGTGGAGCCACCTATTTGTTTATTTTGTTCCTAAATATAAGCTTACCCGGAGTGGCAGCACTTGTTAGGGTCCCACCTATAGGCAAATAGTGAACTACCAAACTGGGTTCAAAACACCTTGAAAGTATGAAAACAGATTTTTAAAAATTTATCAGCAATACATTTGACTCTAGACAAAAGACCTCACAGAAATTAATTCCGATCTGCAAACGAATTTTTTACAAAGAATGACTTTTCTATTCATACGAATCTAACCTAAATATATTGTATGCATTAAATAACCTATTGCGGTTGATATAGTATAAAACAATATGGATTTATAGATCAAAGAAATAAATTTACCTGTAATTAATTCTGGACACCAAAATGAGGAACGGGTATTATAAAATTATTTTTGAAATTGAGAAAACAAGTGATTTGGATTCTTCCGCTGCTTATTTTTTTTTTGGGGGGGGGGGGGGAAGTAGCACCCCCTCTCTCTTATATATATATATATATATATATATATAGGTTCGTCTCAACAAAATAATTTGTTAAAGAATAAAAATTGCGAGAAGTCGTGAACGTTTTAGATTTATATATATATATATAAACTTATATCATACGTTTTATATTTATTTATGAGTTTATATTTATTGTTGTTGTTTATATTACTTGCTTCTTGTATGATACATTAAGTGTCCATAATACCATTATGGACTCTAAATGTATCATACAAAACGGAAGTAAAATAAATAATAAATCCACGTGTTAATATATATATATATATAGTGTATCGAGGCAGCAACTAATTTTCTAAACATGAGACAATTGCTTCTTATATTTAACTATATATATATGCACACACTCAAAATCGGGTATATTGTCAAAATAGCTAGATATAAGCATGGATTTGATATTTATCTCGGGTTCACATCACTGATAGATTCTGTCGTATCATCCTAATGTATTTCTAGATATCTACATACGTAAAAGCAAAAGGTTCAAATGTTTCACAGGATATTTTCGTTTCGAAAAGGAAAAAATGAATACAATATTTCAAAATATCTTTAGAATGATACGAACAATATTCCGTTATATATATATATATATATATATATATATATATACACACACACTTTGAACCATTATATTTGTTTAATCAATGAAAAATATAACTAAAACTTTTCTGCTTATAATCTTTATAGATGATATAAATTTTCTATTTATGGTTGGAAAATACCCAATGTCTTTGATAGTCGATGTAGAGTTTACGCTGAACATAGACGTTAATGCAATTTTGACACACTCTGTTTTTGCACATGCTTAATGTGGGAGGGATAGAGAGATTGTCCAGTTTGGCTTCAGTACGGACGACTCGGACATCAGGAGTTAAGTAGGAGTTTTCTTTTAGTTCCACTTGTAGATGTTGTTTGGGGCGTTCCAACTGTTAATGTGAACCAAAGCTCTAATAAAAATATCGATATTATAATTTACTAAGCTTTGATTGTACAAAGGCAAAAGTGTGGATCTTGGAACTGTGTAGACAGGTTGGTCGGTTGGTTTTACATTATATCAGGCCGTAATGCCTATCATGTTGAATACACCGGTTCTCGCTCGATCATCGAAGTTAAGTAACGTTGAGTCTGGACAGTACTTAGAGGGGTGACCGCTTGGGAATACCAGGTGGTGTAAGCGTATAGTGACGGATGTGCGTTGTAGTGCAGTGGATATCGGCTCGGAAAGAGAAATCGGTGAGCCGAGTTTGAATTCCAGTTGAACACCCTGCATTCACTTAAACACTAGTACCCTCCAGTTATGGGTTAAATAACAGTGGTAGGACTTGGGGACCCTGCTCTTAAAAAAACAAATCCCAATGAATCTTGATACTTGAAAAGAAAAAAAGTATTACTGGACAGTGTCGGGCCAGGATGTTTTTTCCGCCTGAATCCATCCTGCATATATACAAATCAACCATTCGTACTTGCATGGAATACAGCTGCGATATATGGTCAGGCGCCCCTACCGTTCACTTCAGTGTTCTCGACAGGCTCCAAAGGAGAATCAGTAAAAATGATATGTACTGACTTGGCGGCTCGACTACAGCCACTTCCCCACCGACGAAATGTGGCCTCCTCTTGCCCATCCATTCAGTTAGGTTAGCCAAATGCAGACTACAATTCTACTCCTGCAGCTTCTTCTCTCGCACTTCCCACCTGTGGAACTCGCTCCTATATTCTTGCTTTCCTGACGGCTACAACCTCCAGGAATTTAAATGCAATGTCAACACTCATCTATTAACCACTTGACTCTAGTTTTTTCCCCACCCCGTATATCCTTTCCTTTCTCTCTACCTTTGAAACTGTCATCACACCTGCATTCTCATCCTTCTATTGCTCCTTTCTAACTGGTTCGTCTTCCTCTTCACTCTCTTCTAATTAATCTTCTTACACTTATGTAGCCCCCTCCACATATGGCATTACGGCCTTGTCCGGGGTGATACGATTATTTATATATATATATATATATATATATATATATATAAAAACAACAATAACTTGTTGAAAAAAAAAAAAAATTATTTGACAATAAATGACACGACGAGGTTGATATGCCAGACAAAAACAACCAACCAACATTATATCAACCCATATTCTGATACTGTATGTCGCAGTTACTTCAAATAAAAATATACCCAAGCGGAATCAAACACATTTAGTAGTAACGATCAATATTTATTGCATATAAAATGCAATTACGGCGCCAGGCCAATTTAGTGGGAGGGGAAAAACTGAGGTTGGGCTTCAGTAACTATCCTAAAACTAGGTAATCCGACTCATGACCCAAACATACTTTACACTTTTTCTCATCCAACACAAGAACTTGTCTCTCATCACTCAATCCTTCATATACCAAAATACCTCAAACGAACCAGGGACCTAAAAAAAACAAAAACAAAAACGAATGAGCATAATTTTTTTTTTATCATAAACAATAAAGGCAAATATATATTTAAAGATATCTCATGAAATGATATGTGGGGAGGGATATGACATAAATCCCCAAAAACAAAATTTTAACTAAAAATACAAACAAATCATTTTTTGTTGGACCCAACCAACCCACAAGACAAAAAAGACCGCTGTATTCTGCCCACATGACAAAATTAAGAGGCACTCTTTCTACAGTGAGTGCGAAGGAGGAAATAAACTGGATTGGGAAAATATAATCCTGACGCAGACGAGATAATGCGGGATAAATTTTTTTTAAAAATGGGGAAACAGGAAATCTCGACCTGAATCATAACAAGACAATGTCAGGAACAAGCTAGGAATCGCATTCATTCCCATTAATTAGGTAAACAAAAGGAAACTACTTTATCCAGGGGAGGGTTCCAAAAGAATCCACCCCGATGTGACTAGCAGATCTAAGAGAAAATCAAGGCTAGCCCCGTTCACGCGAACTAGGCTCGCTATATTAACCCACGTTTTGCTGAAACCTGTCGAAGTAAAACGTCTCCAGTTATTTTCAGTAGTAACGATCGACGATACTGGCTTCTTTACCTTTTACTTTATACTGAATAATATTTTAAGTGAAATCTATCTATCTATCTAACTAATAATATTTAACTTTACAACATTTGGACCACAATGAGAGACTATATTTGAAGTATTCATGTACTTAAAACGGTTTATATTTGATTCTAGGTGTAATTTTTTTCTATTAAGATTTCCTTGTATCTATAGATTGGCGGACGTGGTTTATCGATTCATATTTCCCCAAATACAGTTGGTAATTGCTAGTCAACTGATTGTCTATCATTTACACGAATACAAAATGAATAAACTTGGAATTGATAGCATCACTGGCTGCAGATGAAGATATTCGTGATTAAAAAGGCTCATATCTTTTCTGATGCAAATGATATATTTCCCCTATTTTGTTTAGGTTTCCACAAGGTGAATGTGTGTAATTGTATTGGAGACTGAATTATTGGAGTAACTTAAATATTTTTGTATCCCGGAATGGATTTCTCTAAATAAATATGAGCTAATCACCTGTACATTCGTCTGCTTTATATTTAAAAGTAAAATGACAGTTTCACTAAGATGGTTCGATTTATGTTTCTGTCTATATACACAAGAAATGCCTGTCTGAACATCCGGGTGGGATGAGAAATTTTCATTAATAGTCGTCCGCTTCACAGGTGCTTGTTGATTTGAGTGTTGTATAACCTGGTTCTGGTAAACAACTATCGTTTTGACAGACAACGGGGAACAAGAACACGTATTTTATTCGTCGGTGATAGTGGTGTGAAGTAGGATAGCCGGAGTGTTATGCACACGCTACGTTTTCCGGGGAAACGTTAACCATCGAAAGGTCTCTCTCTCTATCTCAATGTCTCTGTGTTTCTCTGTACTTGCGTGTCTCGCTCTACTTGTGTCACTGCGTGTCTGTTTGAGTTTCTCTGTGTGTGTGTGTCCGCGTCTCTCTCTCTCATATATATATATATATATATATATATATATATATATATATATTCTCCTTTCGGACAGAAACTTATTTAACCCAAAATTCCTATGAATTTTTTTTTTTTTTTTTTTTTTAGTTTGTCGAGAGAATCTTAAAAATAGGATTAGGTATTTCACCACTGAATATAGTCAATGGCTCAAACTAGATAAAGCTAACAAGGGGAAGACGCTTAAAGCTAATTTCTTCCGGGCGGAGGCTGGTGCGGATTGCCTGGAGATAACTTTAGCTAAGAAGGCCCTGGAACGTTCGACTAGCGAGCGTTACATGGGTCAGGTAATTACACATAGGTTAAGCAAGATATCTTCCGAAGCTGTGAACATGGACGCAGAACTGCGCAAGGAAGAGATTCGTCGAGGTGGTGACCGGTACATTCGAGAGGTGCGCGACCCGGATGGTCATACTTTTCGGTCGACCGACGACATGTGCGAGGCGTTTCGCCGGCATTTCGAGAACCAGTTTACCAAGGAGCCTGATCTCCGTAATGAGGAGTTTTGCAGCTATTTGTCTGACTTCCCCCGGCTTTGGCCGGCTGATGCAGCTAGCTGCGAGAGAGAGATTACCGAGGACGAAGTCTAGGCAGCTTTAAAGAAGGTCGGCAGTGGCAAATCGCCAGGTCAGAATGGATTGCCCTAAGAATTTACTTGAGGCTGTCGCACATTTTTGTCCCGATCTTGATTGTCGTGTTCAACAACTGGTTCCCGCAGGGGTCCATCCCCAAACGGTTTACCAGGGGTGTGGTCACGCTGTTGAGAAAAGGCAAAAAATGTTGAGAGGGAACTATATGGTTACAGGCCCATAACTCTGCTAAACACAAAGTTAAAGATTTTGGCCAAGATCCTGACGAATTGTTTGCAGCTAGTTGCAAAGTCTCTGTTGAGGCCTGAACAGAATGTTTTTGTGAGGGGACGAACAATTCAGAGCAATTCCTAGCGTTCAGAAGAACGTGAAAATTATCCAAAATGGAATTTTTTATATGCTGTAATGTCATAGTCACGCACGTATTAAAGCATGAAAAACAGTTCTTTTTTACTAACATTTTATAACTTTATTACAGTATTCATAGCTGATTCTATTAATTGACTGCTGAAGTGTTTTATTGAATATTGCCTCGAGAATCTGTAGTTTGCTTTCGTAGAACGCTAGCAATTTGTCAACCGTTATATTTGAAACCAAAAAAAATTGTACAGTAATTTTTAGCAACACAGTTTTCCGGTTACATTGGTTACCATAACTCACAACCCAGAAGATGACTTCGGAAAGAGGTTGAAAATACTGGGGTAACTTAAATGAATGAAAAGAAAATCTGTCAGACTTGCAGCTCATTTCTGACATCTTTTGATTGTAATACGCGAAAGATTATCCGTGTGTATGAACGGATTTTATTTAAAATAACTAAACATATTCTTGGTAGTTTATTTAATCTGATATATACATACACAATCACAATATATATATATATATATTCATATATACACAATCACAAAAAACAATGATCAACAAGTAGGCTTTTTACCACGTCATGTTGGAGCATAATTATGTTAATGGTTATTAGAAATAGTTATTTATTTCGTCAGTGATTTACGCCTTTTAAGTTGTAGGCTTCATTCATTTCATTTTTCTCGAAAAACACTAAATCAGCTATTATTATTACGTACAAAAAATAAATTGAATACTTCTGAAATTTAACGAAATTATTCATTCAAGATTATATATTTGTTTAAACCGACGCAGATATCGACTTCATTCACCGCATGCAATCTAGAAATATCACCTTTTCATTTTCAGGAGTTAGTAGAATTCGTATTCTCTTCACCCTTCATTTTTTGCTGTCTTCGGAATTGTTCATTATCGGATATTCAGATATCTCTTTAGAAATATTTTCTTTACAGTTGTAAATATATTTATAATTAAGAAACACTAGCTTAATACTCGAAGATATGCAAAGCGGTTAAACGTGAAAAAGATGAGACCTTGTTTTAATTAGGTATGTGGGTAAATCTCTTGTTGTTATTCGACTGAAAAATTATGCTAATTAACGAAACCTCCTTACAAATTTCGAGATTTCCACGAATAGTTGACATTATTTTACTTTTTTTTCATTTTTTTACTTTGAAAGAAATATTGTCTTTGTATGATTTACTGTACAATTATTTTCCTGCTTTACATGCTTGATTATTTGGCTCTGAGATTCTCAGTTTTGAGTGGTCGATATTCAGTTTTTTTCAGTATTTTTTTTTATATAAGCGTTTCACCCCGAGCAAGGCATGTCACTGCCACTACCGTGCAGGGGGCTACGTAGAGTGGAGAGAGGCTGATTAAATATAGGAAATGACAGAGGGTGGGTGATAGGCGGGTAAGGATACCGAGAATGAGGGTTGGGTAGATGAGTGTTGTGAGAATAGTTGGGAGTTAGTGTGATAGGTGTCTATTGACCCTACATTTAAACACCTGGAGATTGTAACTGTCGGGAAAGCAGACTTGTGGAAGGGAGTTCCACAGGCGGGAAGCGCGAGAAAAGAAGCTGTTGGAGTAGAATTTACGGTTACATCTTATTTGTTTAACTGTAAAAGGGTGGGACCTAGTTGCTCACTTTTGTCGGTGCTATTAGAAGCAATATTTGTAACGCTATACATAATGATTCTAAACTTTTAATATTTCATCTTGACTTTTTATGAGTAGTATATTTTTATCATTTGTTTTTATTTTTATTTTTAAACATTTCACTCCAAGCTAAAATTAAACTGGATGAAAGGGGTTACTGATTTTGAGAGAATGAAAAAAGTAAACCTTATCAAAAACAGAAAATAAGAGGTATCATGAAGATATCGGTTGACATTGCATTTAAATATATGAAGATCAAAGTTGACTGGAAAGCTTGAAGCCTGTATAATTCTACAAGTCCAAGAGAAAAGACTGTTAACACAACACACGGTTGCATCTTGCCACGTCATTTGTAAAATAACAACATTCCATCACTTCGTATACGTAACTCTTTCTCATTCTTCACTACAAATCACCTGTTTCACATTTACTTGCCTCCCATATTAGATGTTGCCTTGACTATTTCAATCTTCTATCCCATGTTTCTTTCAGAATATTATCTTTTGCTAGCATACGCTCCTTCAAGTTCTGTTTTCTCTAATACTATGCGAAGTTTAACCTCACAGTTAAACCTGCAATCACTCCTATTTGTCTAGCTGTTAATTCTTGATTGCTTAACGACATTTTCCATTTCCCCTGTCTACTTTTGAGGTCTCCTGGTTTTCTTTGAATTTACGAGTGTTGCCTGAAAAGTTAATAGATTGACTATGAAGGTGTGATGTTAAAGCTGTGAAATATTGCGTGCAATTATTTTAACTCGTCTTAATAACTGCATTCATTCCCTCCAGGTAAACTGAAATCTGACTATTCAAAGAAATAAAAAAATGTAATATTTTCATTACAATACTGGTTCCAACCAAGTATTTTTTTTTTATATCAGAGAACAGTCAAATCCAGAGAATATTGATCAACCAGTTGAAAGCCATAGACACGCTCATCGACAATTGAACATTGTTCCGATGAAAAAGATTCTTTTCGTCAGTTTTTCTGGACGTTTGGTCTTGATAGACTCTTATAACTTAAAAAAGTTGGAATAGTACTTTCTTTTGATTGTATAGCCCTTTTTAAAGATAGTCAATAAACAATATTTTTGCATCCAAAAGAAATGAGGACATCATTTTGCAGATGAAACGACTGTGGTAATATATTCGATCATCTAGAAAGCTCTACACCAGCCGCCTCAGAATTCTTCTCCTTTTGGTGTCAGTTAATTAGATACATTAAAGTTAGGAAAAAATCCAAAATAGTTTCAGGGAAGTTAAAGAACACAATTTTGAAAGCTGCCCCAAAATGGGTTCGTGTCCGACAAATTCCTCCTCGAGACTTGAAAATCTGGCCTACCCTTCCATACAAGACTAATTTTTGAAAAGTTTTCATCCAGTAATTCTAAAAGATAGATCCGAAAAAGTTTTGAGTGCAAGAAATCAGTTATGCTTAGAAAGATGGAAGATCATTTTCAGGGACTTTTTGCGTCTAGTAGGTGATTAAGTATGTTCCCTTGTTGAGCAATTTTCGGTGTCAAAAATGCAACAACTCATGATGTCAGAGTTAAAAACTCTTGCATTTTTACACCAATTGATAAACTCTGCATAATATACGAATAAGCATTTTGATATTTTGCTGATTCATATGAAAAAATTTAGTATCAAAAGCGTTTACATTTCATCGAAAGCCCTGATTTTCGACCACTGCCAATATGTTCAATTCAGTGATATGAAAAGTGCTTCTCTGAGACAATTTTATCATTCTGGTGTTATAAACAACCGTTTGTAAGTAATTTTGAACACCCCACCATCGATCTTATCTGGGCTCTGTACATTGGCCTCTGCAAATCCTGTAGCATCACTTAATAATTCAAAATGAGATTGAAAATATCTCCCCATTCTGTCGATGTATGATTTCTGGATTCCTTGCCTTCAAAGTCTTTCCATGTCTAATTTTTAGGATCATTGGATAAACATGTATCAGATATTAGTTTAGTAAGGAAGGGTTGATAGGATTTTCCTCATTGTGTGGGACAATGATTTGGGCGCGGGCCTGTTTTTAGCGATATGAAGAAAATCTAATCTTCAATTTACTAGACCTGTATTTTTGGATTTTTTTCCTAACTTCAATGTATCTACTAGGGTCAAAGGAAAAAAATCTATAAATCGTGTCCGGGCCGGGATGATATGGAATTTCTCTATGGTCTTCTTTGGCGTAAATGAGTAGTGGTGTTTCTACTACATTGTTCTTAACTCGATGAGGAACAACGTCAGATTTTCCCGTGATGTGATCAAACTGCTGCGCTTTTGATGAAATGTCATAAGGTCAACCACTGAGGAGAAAGATTTGTTATACCAATTAAATTGTGAATGATCTTCTCAGCACTCTTACGGGTTAAGCTAATCGGTTCGGCTGTTTGAACTCTGTCAGTCGCTCAAAATGTGGTGTATACAATAAATCTTATGTTGGTGTTAGTCTTAAGGTCTTTCTATTACTCTCCTAAATTCAGCTGTCAACTTTTGCCTTGTTGGTAAATCTGTGGCATTATTCCGTAAAGTAGCAACCACGTTAGCATGAATGTTCTTGTACCTTTTTTTCTGCTGGTAGTTATAACACTACGATATTTGTTACGTTTGATACCTTTTCATTGTCAGATGTCATATCTTGAAGAAAATAATGCAGTTATAATTTTCAAAAGTAACAAATTCAACTGCACTGAAAAGATGTCAAGCGGCTTTGACCGGCCCAGAGAATACCTATTACTTACTTGTTAACCATGAAACTAATTTCCGCTACACTGTATTGCTAGTGTTCACGTTCATATTTACACAGGTAGATTTCCAGCACGTTTACCTATAATATAACATAGCATAAAACTACGATTTTATCTCGTATATTTATTTTTCAATACTTCTGAGATGGGGTATTTTAATTATTTACATTTTTCAGAGTTTTCCTCATCTGTATTGCCAAATTCACGACGTTCTGATTTTATAAGTGTTCAGTTTTTTCGGGTAAATAGAATTTCGAACCGAACCCTTTATTTTAATCACTGAGGTATCGGCTTAACCGTTCATTTAATCCAGTTGGTTAGATTGAGTGACAGCCGCGATGAACAAAAAATTAAACGGAGGTAACTATCACCTTAGGAAGTAACATGACTCATGAAACGAGAACAAAAAACTCAAGTGATCGCAGTAAATGGATCGGAACGTACAACGTTCGAAATGTCGTAAATATGTCATTACAGATGGAAACAAAAATCTATAATATATATATATATATATATATATATAAATTTGTGCCATTTCTTATTAAATATGGGATTTTATATTAAGATTATACATTTAGATATTGTGTAGAGAAAATGTTCTGCAAAAATTAACGTATGATTACTTAGTATTTTTATAGATATGTCAGGTTTCTAAAAGACAAACCTCAAAAGGTTTAATTGACTCGATCAGTTGGTTTTAATCCGTCTTCGTCGTATATCCACTGAACTTGAAAGGCAAAATAGTTGTTTCAGATGATATAACTTCATATGCAGTAGCACTGCACCACGTTAGGTTACTGATCGCCAAAGCTAATAAAGTCATGTGAATTAACACAATGTTTTGCTTTATATTATCAGTATCAACGGTGCTTTCCTTTTTTTAGTTTGCCAGGCTGTGCATTTCTTAACTGTAAGGTTCAGTTAACAATATGTTTTTTTTAATTTTTTTGATACCATATTTTGTTGCCTTTATTTCAACATGGTTAAATTGTTTAAATCCATCCCGGAAAAAGAAAATTACCACGATCTTGATATAATCTGAAGATCAAAAATAGCAATTTATGTGACATACGTAATCCTTCTCTTCAAATGAACTAAAATTTTACAGGTGAAAAGATGTCTATTAATATATCATGTCTTTATTTAAACGGCTTCACTATTTTATCTAAGTGGCGTACGTGACTTAAACGATGCTTTAGTATTGATCCGAGTGTACAAGGTTTAATCATAATTTTCATGTCACTTGAAGTTCTTCAAAATTAAACAAAATAAGTAAAACATTGTGGATATATGTATCATGATCCAGTTTGTGTCATAGGACATGGAAAAATGTTTTTAATTTTGTAAACGAACACTGGAATTTCAAATAAATGAAGCGGGTATGCTTATTAAAATAGCGATAATTAAGATCCTCTATAATTTTTTAAACCCAACGGATTTTTATTGTATGACTGAAAATAGTTTCTCTGATCTCAATTAAAAGATTATTGATCTTCTTTGCTCTTTAGCTGTATCTTTTTTTTCATCTAAGAAATTTCAATATGTCCTTCCGGTTGTAAATGTAATTCAGAAAACTATTTATTACTTCTTAGTAGCCAGTTGTCTGACTTTACACAAAGACATGGCTTGATATCTATCGTGTTTGGGTTTCTACTTGAAAAAGAATTCTACTCAGGAAAATTCATTTTTAAGAAACGGTACCACTTGAAGTAAATGTCATTAAGAACACACCCATGCTTTAAAAAAAATATCCGCAAATATAAACTTTAATTCACTTTCTATCTGTTTATATTCCAAAGATGAGGCAAATACTCCGATTAAAGTAAAAAATTCAATTTTTCTATTCAATTATTTGTACAGCGTATTTATGATTCCAAAGTGTTTTTTTTTTTTTGTTTTTTTGCGAGTTCAGTACTTGCTCGAATGTGCAATAAACAGATGTTCATTTTTTTCTTCAACTAAGCTTCCTATTTTTCGCTTCTGTTATTTAGGTAGGAGAATCCTAATTCACATAATTAAGAAATTGCAATGGAAAGATTTTTTAGCTACTGTGGAATAATACTTTTCATTGAAATCCAAAATGTATATATGGGTACCTTGAATTTTGCATTTTAAAGCTTCGATCACTAGAAATGACAATATATCATGGCACTGTTAAGTCAAACGCGAACTTAATTGTCAACGTCGATGCAAATCCTACAAAATTATCTGATGCCTCGTCTCATTGAAAAGTTTTCTAGTACTCAAAAGCTAAATGGAAAAGATTGCTTTAAATATTTCTGTAGCAAAAGAAAAATGACTACGATGGGAGATCAAAAAGAACAGGGCGACGCTCGCTGGCAGGCCAGCTGTCTCCCCCACTTTCCTTCTTTGGTCGCCTCAAGGAAATGGATTTTATGATTCTCTTTCCTCGGCCATAGGGCAGCAACTAAGCCGCTCCTACTTTTTCTTTGTCAGTCTGACTATCCATCTGCACGTCTAACTTTGACACACGCAGTCCGCCGGAAAACACATTCCATCGCTGTTGGCGCCCCGCTTTTTATGCCACTCAAACACGGCCAAAATTTGCATGTGTGCGAATATAGTCTCGTTTTGGACGAGATAGGAAAGTATAAATTGTCTTCAATAGCGGCCATATTTTCGGTTATTTTGTAATCATGTCTTTAGTTACTATCATTGCTGTAGCTCCACTTTCGACATACTTAAAAATGAATCCAAAATAGTCAGATTTCTTTCTGACATACGTTATTGTTCTCAGTTTTATCACTTTCAAGAAAGAGAAATACAGATTGAGACAGGTATATTTAGAGTGGATATCGTGATACACGAGTCTTTCTGAAACGCCAGGCAGGTGAACATATTTAATCTGAAGCTATTCTTTATTTTACGTTATTTGAGCCTTTAGAACGTTTTCCACTGAAACTCACAAGAACAAGAAACTATGGGTAATAGAGAATGTTTCGCTTTTCTTAAATGTGCAATCAAATCAGAATAACAAGTGAAATGTTTATGTAATCAAAAAATCCATTAGCCTTTTTGTTATATATTTATAAACCTCATACAAGTTGTTATATTGTATGGACAAAAGTTATTTGAATAATATTCGTATCATTCAACGGAGTGTCTTAAGTATTTAATAGAAAACACAAGATCCTCAATATAAATATTAATCAGAAAGCAATAAAAATTTTTCTGATTATTATTTTATTTTTTTTATTTTTTACTGATGTCTACACAAAGTAAAGCCAGAGATCCACCCAAGTTAGAAGGCAAATTAAGGATTGCATAAATGCTAAGAGACGCAATTTATGAGGCTATGTGGGAAAGGTAACGATTAAACTTAAAATATGTCAACATTGTAGTAGCATGTAGAGAATTGATCACAGGAGTCGGTTTCATAAAGCGGCGATTCGTAGAAAAGCTGTTCGAGTGATATTTCCTCTAAAATTGAATACAAATTTGAGGTGTTTGTGGCGAATGTCAGTTAAGTGCTATACTAGGTACAGGCTTTCGAGACATAACTCATTTTTCCGCAGTAGCAGGCCATTTCTTTCTGCGGTAAACTATAGGCAACCAAGGTTATAAATCCCAATCTGTCCTGCTATTCACCCATAACTGGAGGCATAAGAGATGGATTAATAACTTCCCAAAGGTATTTGCTAGTAAGTGAATGCAACGAATTCAACTGGAATTCGAACTCGGGTCTTCGATTTTTCATTCCGAGACGATATTCATTACACTACTTATAAATACACGTTGAATATAGATTTTTATAACTAGTTGTATTTAGCAATATAATGAATTCTATAGCAAAAATCGTATGAGATTTTCTAGGTTTTATTTTCTTATTCATTGAATTCGTCAGATCCGATTTGATGATGGCGGAACAGAATAAACACAAAGCGAAAGTTTTCTTGAAATTAAGATAACAAAGAGATAAAATATACTATTACAACAAGCATTAAGGACATTACCATGGAAACAGATTCCTGTAATAGACAAGTTGTCGTTTGTACACTAGTTTACTTCATACCACAAGCGGAATTTATACATTTGATCCATTTCTGAATGTGTTGAAAAAAAGAAAATGGTCGTCTCATTCCACCCCATCCAGGAATTACCTGACTCCTTCGCTACTGTTTTATCTTTACTCGAGTCAGATTAAACGATACATATATTATTGCCATATCTGGACAGGAGTATCTAAGACCTCATATTTTGACATTAACAGATAAATTTTTCTTGTGAACTTTCAATTTTGCAGCCTCTTCCCCACAGACCCATTTTTGAAAACCCATCGCTAGTCTATTGGGTATATTTGTCTATACTTTCAGGGTGATATAATAGTATGGTTGCCAACCGGCGATATTTCTAGTTACGCGATATTATTATAAACATTAATACGCTGCCGTTGCACGTGTAGTAAAAACAAGTTAAATGGCAATAACAAAATAGGCATTTAATATAACAAAAACAAGTACAATACATTAAGAATTAAGTACTTCCCAAATCAAGAAGAATGTTCATGTTGTCCAAATGGACGAGAATGGTTTTAGCGAGACTAGATAAGAAACTACATACCGTTACACCAGCAACTGGTCCTCGTGGTTATCCCCACTAAGGCCGGGAAGGGAAATGAACCCAGATAATATAGTTCCCCACTAAATAAAAGACAAATATTGTCTCCTTACATGTATATACATACATTTTTTATAATTTTGTCCACATCTTTATTTCCGTATTCACGACGTTTGGAACGAAACCTTTATGTCGCTCATGAGGATACATTGTTCTCGATCCATGTTGCCATGCCACTTCTAGATGTCTTAGTTATCTTCCTTTGATTCAACTGTTTTTACGTTCAGTGCTGTAACTAGGTATTTAGCTAATGACTCTTTAAGTCAAGGCACTTGATCTAACCAACGCGTTTATCGACTGGGCCATGTATCATTGGGAACAATATACCCCAGTGATCGAAATAAGGGTTTTTGTTTGAAAATGTAATCACTGAAGAAAGTAGGAGTGTACAACTGTCGAAACGTCGTGAATATGAATATTGCAGTGAAGATCAGGGCCACAGTTCGAAGAACGTTAGTAATGTTTGTTTGTATTCAAATGCACCACATAGACTGGTGAGAACCGTTTAAACATTCATAGCTTGGCTACACTAAGCTATGTCCACGTAATTGTAAAAACAAATATTTCCTCCGTTTTTCGTCCGTTTTTCATTGGGAAGTAGAATGTTCCCCACGAAACTGCATGTTTACAAGAACTGGCATTTAATAAACTTAAACAGTAAAAGCCAAACGTCAACGTTTCTATTCTCATTTTCTTGAACCCGTTCTTACAGTTAACCGACAATCTATTATAGGATAACCAGAAATTATGTTGAGATTAAATAAAATTATAACGAAACCATATTAATGAAAATTATTCTGCGTAATTGTCTGATTATATCGCATCAACATCCCTGTAGTAATGGCCTTTTCTGTCTATAAGTGTACAGCCTTTTCTTTGCCGTAAATGTTGCTGTCGCGTTCGGACGAGTAAGATCCATTTTTGTAATTTCCAAGACGTATGTCTTTTCTCCGCATATTTACGTAAGTAAAGACTTATGAACAATTGTGCTTTCCCGAGAGCATTTCGTAGAAAAGATATCATTGATTTGCTTTTATAACAAACCTCAGTTCTGGAAAAAAGGATTATTTTGAAAACGGCACACACGCAGAAGCGCGTGCACAACACACCAGGTTATACTAATTTTATTCTATGCTAAATTAAGTCGATCCGATCGTCCTGATAGAATTGAAGGAAGCTCTTGTAAGATTATCAAAATGATTCATTCCATTGAGAGCTACTTGAATGTTCACGTTCAACCAGTGCAGCATTGTTGCTGTATGTGTTCGAATATTTGAAAGAGCAAAGAGATTCGCTTATTTTTGGAGACGCACCCATTCATTCGTTGAGTGAATGTTTTTTTTAATGATTCTCTAAAGAAAGGAATTGTGTTAATGTTGCTAGTAACATCTTTATGCTTTTAGTCTGTCTCCCGAGTTCAAAGATTTTTACCGATTAAGAGAAACGGCATTCAGTTAAGAGACAAAGAAGATTGAAATTACCTTCTAAATTTCCTTACGAACGAGAAAAATATCCTCAGAACATGAAATTTACTCTTCACTCACATATTCCCATCTCAAATCATTTAGTTCATTTTTGGATTTTCGAAATGAGACTGTATATAACCATACATTGAAGGTAAATGTCATTGAAATATTAAAAGATCACGTCTTTTTAGATAGTGTACAGAAAACTGACCTATGAATCATTTGAAATCATTTTCAGAAATTCTTGACAGACTTTCTGTTCAAATCTTCTGGTAGAATTTTTAATTCTGACTTAAACAATTTATAGTTGTTTGAAAAATATTAAGGCTGTACAAACGAATATTTTAGAAGTAGATATGTACGTAATAAAAAAAATGTGAGAAAGGAATAGGAAAAATATTAACTTAAAAATGTAACTTAGAAATATAGCATAAAGATTTTTAAAATTACCATTTCTTGCTCTCCAGAACAATCGAGGACAAAATACAAAACCGTACACAACGACTTAAAAGGTGAAGGAAGGATAGTTTTAAGCATTTTTAATCATTGAGTATGTATGTTTTATCTTCAAATGAGCTTTGAAGAGTGATAACTAGAAATTCCAAATTGAAAAAAAAAAAAGACTGCCACAATAAATATTTTTTTCTATAGGGGAAGTCATTTTATTTAATTTTATTTTCAATTTGGAACTTGAGACTGAGCAGTGTAAGCAATTACTTTAGTCGCATTTGGTTTATTCCAAATTAGTAGGATTGCGAATCTTCTAGCCAAATTTTACCTTCTATTACGGTACTGTAGTATTAAACAACTATTCTCTGCCCCAACCGTTTGGCATAGAGTAGTAAGTAGAGATATGGATATTTACCGTACTCCACCACTGGAGCAAAATGTGACACAAGGACTTTTTAAACGTGGGGAACCCGACCGTGTACGGACGACTAAAGTACAAAAATTTCCCAGTCCCCCTCAACTGCCGGTTGAACTGGCCCCGGTGACGAGCACCTGGTCCACACCTCTGCTACAATAGGGTGGTGCGGCTGCGGGTCACTGTTTCCCGGGACCGGGCATCTACAGTGTAATTTTTCCCAGAATCATCTCTGCCCTCGAGGACGGAGCTACAACTGAGCCGCACTCTGTCTTCGAGTACAGAGACGCAACTGAGAGATGATTACGGGACTCATCTAAACACTGAACTAACTGCTACTCTGTACCTTCTATTACTTCTTACTACACTTTCTATTACTTTCACACTCTCCTTCACTTCTCCGACTTTTTCTTCCCGCCGCCGTATGAATTGGCGTCCCCTTCCTTTCACAAAATGACATGCCCGGGTCGCGTGACATTTGAAAAGTAGAAGGAAATTAAAAGAATTTTTTTTTTTTCAAAACACGTGTCTCAGTTTAAGCGGAGCCATTGAGAAAACATCGAAAAAAATCGATACGCATGGTACGACCTGAAATTCAGCGCGATTCTCTCTCTGAAGCAGTTAGTCCCTGCGGTGAAAAAAAAAATGCCTGGACGCTCGAATGGATAGAAATTCGTTAAGCATCGTGTCCATCATTCCGACACGTGTATCACAGTCTTATCTATGAATCATCTGGCAGAATAGAATGTCCATATTCACCTAAAGTCATGGAACTGACGAACACAATCGACTATTGTTAGCCCGAATATGAACATCTGTGAACGCAGAAGAGTGGTGAAAGACATAAAAATGTATAGTTCTGTAACTCAAGTATGTCTACATTTCTGAGATGAAGTAGTATTTGCAGTATTTAAATTATTTAGAACATTGTCCTCTTTTTTTGTTGACATTTGTACGACGTCAGCCGTTGTACATTTCGGCCTTCTTCAGATACTAGGAATTTCGAACCGAATATTTTAATGCTACGCAAGTAATGAAGATAATATACAACAGTGATTGTAATGAAGGGTTCGGTTAGAAATTTCTAGCACCTGAAGACCGGAGCGTACAACGGTCGAAACGTCGTACAGATGGCAACAAAGAGGACAAATAGTTCGAATGATATACTGTACTGTAAATCAGGCTAATTTTCTTTCAATTTACTCACATGAATAATTTTACATAACGTACTCCATTCCAGTAAAACCTATTGCCGCCTATCTTCCTTTATATATATATATATATATATATATATATATATATATATATATTAGCATTCCCGACTCGTAACCTAAATGGAATCCCGGACGATCATGCAACTAGGAGTAAACTGAAATTTTGAGCTTATGTTTCCGCTATTTATAACGCCATCTATGATACTTTAAAGTTTTAAACATTTTTTAACCTTTTTCAAGAGTTTCTCTTCAGCGCTGAATTTGTTTGGAATATAATGGATGATGGTAATTTCAAAATATCGATGACCAGATTACAAAGAAGGAAAGAAGTAATTTCTTTTGCTTTTTAGACAGAAGTAATTAAAAAAATAACTGACCAACGATAAAATCCCACAGTTTTGATAGTTTCATAATATCCAATTAATAATGCCCTTTTATGTTAAAAGGAAGCTGCAGAGCAATGAACACGTGTTTCCTAAATAGATACAGCTTAAAAATAGTAAATGTACTGTTCTCTCAATAAGAGATAAAGGATATATATACATACATATATATGCCAACCAGCGCGCAGAAGTAGAATCGCCGACCGATGTCAAGAAATCGGATGTCTAACCGTACTGATGAGCTAAGATACTGCGAAACAGATGTCTGCGGAGGACTACATATATATATATATATATATATATACATACACACACACAATTTTGATATGTAGTCATCTGAAATCAATAATAATCCAATAAAAAAAATTAAGTAAGCTAAGTGCCATACGTGATACGTGCTTAGCCGATCTTATCACGAAAGTAACATAACTGACTGGGCAGATGACTTTTCACAGTAGTTTGCTATTTTCTCCTGAGGGAGACTGTTTGCAAACCAAGGCTTTAGATTCCAATATGTTTTGCTATTTAACCCAAAGTTGGAGGAAGAAATAACGGATTAACTCTTTCCAAGCGTATTTGCTCGAACACGGCTCCCTAATTTCCCGTTTCTAACCGATGTCTACTACACCACAACGCATATCAAATAAATTATTAGTCTGCTTAAAGAAAAGAAAAATACTGAAATGTTTGCTATCAAAGGTTCATGTCAAACGAATCTTTTGTATGTACATATTTGTTTTAACCAATATTTAACAATGAAAGCATCTGAGATCTTTCGTTTGATGTTTTAACATCTTTCAGCAGAAATCGATTTTCGAATGCACTGATTATCCTTTGCAATGCGGTAATGATTTTTATTTTAATTCTATTTTTCAACTTGAACGTTAAGCATACAAAAATGGTTCAAATATGTAAATTAGATTAAAAATTAATCTTTCACTTTTCACCGTTACATTATGCTTTCGATATTGTTCATATTGTATCTTTCTATTTGATTCGGGGGTTCTGGGCATGACAGTAAACTGCATCCGACAGCAATCCTCTGATTAGGATTTTGTGAGAAACATGGAAGCCCCTCTTAATTTCTGTTTCCAGGTCCATCCTGACCCGAAGTGGTAGTAACTGTTAAGGTCCCAGCTATGAGCAAATAGTTAACCCACAAAATCGTGTCAAACACTATGAAAGTATAAAATCACACTTTTATAGAAATATCGGAACGAGAAATCGGGGAGCCGAGTTCGAATTCCAGCTGAATTCATTGCATTCACTTACGCGCAAGTACCTTTGGGAAAGGTATTAATCCGTTTATTCCTTCCAGTTATGGTTTAAATAACAGGACAGGTTGGGTTCTATAGCCTTTGTCGGCAACCAGTCTACCGCAGAAAGCAATGGCAACCTACTGCGGGATAATCTTCTTCCCAGTCAGTCATATCTCTGTCGAGACATGATCGCCCAAGCGTGTATCACGTATGGCATTCAACTGACTGACTGATACATAAAAATAGACCTTTATAGAAAAATATACATTTTTGAAGGAAAAATATTACCAACAGTACATTTTTTTAAGAAAAAATTACCATCACACATTTTGAAGGAAAAAATTCTAAGCAAAACAGTTTTGAATACAAAACTAGATATTTTCAGTTTTATGAAATAAAAACAAAATTTTTCATTAAAATCACAATAAATCAACCTATAACCGAATATTAAAAAGCACACCCTAAAACCCCACATTTTTTGGCATTAAATAACCCACATAGGTGTTGATATGTCGTTAAACAAAACCCAGACTCGATTACATACGAGCTTAATGCAACCTTATGCTGAAAAACGATTTTTTACGATCACCGAGTTGAAGCAGAGCCTGACCAATATCTATATGGGTAAACTTGGATGTGCGCGGAGTGTAATGAATAAGAGTTCGTAATTGGAAATCAGGAAGCAGTTCCATTTCCAGGCGGGTTAATTGTATTCACTTACGAGCAAATACCTTTGCTAATGTTATGAATCCAGCTAGACTCCCCAAATTTTTGGTTTCAGATTTGTATCAGTAAATAATTTATCTGCCAAAAATTTCTTTATTTAAAAATATTTCTGACTTTAAATAACTTGCAAAAAGTTGACAAACATGTCAGTTTTTTCAGTAGATACAAACATTTTATATAATACTCTTAGGCTCTTCTTTTTACTTCGTCTCATTATCTGAAATGTTTACATAAGGTATTGTGTGCTATCGATGTTTTAGAATTGATTTGGTGGCTATTACACACATTTCTCCAAGTGATTATTCGATTATATTTTGTCTTTGAGATTTGAATTATTGAGTAGGCTTTAGATGGGTAACTGCTAGACTAGAAATAAACGGATTCTTTAAAATAATTTCTTGTCTTTTTCTTTTCTGTTTTACTGAAACTTTCTCTTTCTTCAATTGTTCATTTTGACATGAGTAAACTATATGCGCTTCTAAGAATAAAGGAAGTAATTTACTGTTTTCTCCTCTGCATAATATTCCATTCGTTGTCCAGCACCTAATATGAATAAAGTTGAAGTAAGTACTAAAGGAATGGATAGTGTCGAAATTGTATTATCTCGATTAATATTTACCGTATTCTTAGATTTTTCTAAATATAATTTTGATAAGTAATCTGCATATTTTTGTGAAAGAATAAATATGCAGAATAAATATGTCTGTTTCAGACTTGGATACTTAACCAACTCTTCTCGGCGATAACGTTTAATAGGGAGTTGATTTATAAATTACACTAAGACTAGTAAATATAATATTTAAAGAAAATTAAATATTTTGAGCTTCCATTACCCAATAATACATCTCCACTCGTTTTCTTAATATTAATTCGACTATTACGATTTCTTTTTTTGTTCGGGTATATAATTGTGTTACAGGCATACTAGAGGAAAAACCAGGAGATTTCAGAAATCAGTTGTAGAACTTATTTGTTTATTTAACAAACTCTATGCATACCCACATAGACGTAATGAAAGTGGAAACTAGGTTTTAAGTCAAGGGCAGGAGAGTACTGAGGTGATTCGGATCTAATCAAGCAGTTAAATGAAAAGTTGCTATTTTTGTAAGATTTTAGATCATTCAAATTTACAAATTTTCGGCACTACATAGTAAATTATTTCCTTAGTGGAATCATTACTGCTATAAAACTAAAATATAGACGCGGAGTAAGTGAAATCTTCGAGAGAAAGTAACTCTTGATCAACTTGAGAAATGCGGTTAACTCTAGCTGATCATAAATTATGTCACGTTTGCTTTTGGCCACTACTTACATTTTTTTTACTTTTCCTCGTCTGAAATGAAGCTTTCTTTCCTCTCATTTAGTAGCTTCATTTTTAATTTTACTCTCACATGTTCTGTCTGACACTCGCATAAAATACCTTTCTTATTCTTGTCCAAGTCTGTTTAATTTTATTTTCTCTCATTCGTTGAGATTCCGCTTGTGTTAATTCGATTTTACTTTCTATTTTTTCTTACAAATTATTTACGAATTTTTTCATTTATTTTCAGTTTATAATTTGCAATTTTCGTTTGATTTATTTTTGTTTTTTCGTTTCTTACTACTTTGTAAATTTTTCAATTCATTTTCGGATTTTATTTTTCCTTTCTTGCACATAAGCAATCAGTTATTCTCTTAACTGCGTTTTTGCTCTCTCTCTCTCTCTCTCTCCCTCTCTCTCTCTCTCTCTATATATATATATATATATATAACTTGAAAACTTTTCTTTCCTGAAAATCTTTTTTCATATACTTTTTCTTTCAATACATAATTGCTTTTAGTGTCTCTATTCGAGTTATATTCTTTCCAGTTTTCATTTTACTTAATCTATTTTCTATTCAAGTTGATAGAATTCTACGGTGTCGGCCAGTTCGATGTTTCTTAGTTTTACCAATAACATCTATATTTTCCCTTTGCAATCAATTTACTCCTGTCATATTTTATGTAGTTTCGGACAAGTCTATATTCTATTACCGTTGATTTAAAAGCTTTTTTCTTTTTGCCACTGAATTTTGGATTTCTTTGCTTCTTAGGTGCCATGGGTATTATACGCCTAAGCGTAAATTTCTCTCTTCAATTCATGATAGACCTAGCAATAAAATACCTGAAAATTACTACCATTCTATCCAGCGATAGACTGGTTGCCAACCAACGCTAAAAGATTAGGATAGGCCGGCTATTTAACTCGAACCGAAGGAGAGAAAAGGTGGATTGATAAATTTTCCACAAATATTTGCGAGTTATACAGGAATTAGATTTTATTCTGATTTTTTTTTCTGTAGAATTATTCATTGCACCGTCCACACATTCAAGCGCAGATACCTGATTTTCCCAAACGGTCATGTCGCTAGGTACTAACTAGCATTCTAGTGAATACGAAATAAAATAACTTTTGTTCAACGTTTCTGAATTGGCGAGTGCGTACCGAAACTTATTTTCGCCATTAGAAAAAGGGATTGATTCCGTGCAGAAGAAAAAGAATCAAGGCAAAGTTTAACGAGTCTATGAAAATATATTTTTGCCCAATAGAAAAAGGAAGCGGTTGATAAACTGAGAACGAGTAACGAGCAGATGTCAAATCGCTTTTTGATGTAAATACCAAAAGAAATGAAAGAGATGATGTAAACCTCTAATGAGAGCTGGGGAATTGCAAGGATTTCTATTGAACTCTTGAGTACCTTAAAGTGTATATATTCCTTTTAATTAAAACGTATGTATTCCTTTTAATTACAGCTGTGTAACTTTTACGGAAGAAATGAATAGTAAATTTGTTTTAAACATTTCGGAATATTACTTCGTGACCGATTATTTAATACGAACATTTTATTGACAATTTAGCAAAACTACAAACCTTAATGCTTGTTTATCCTAAAACAAGCTACTGCAACATCAAATGTGCAAATTTGAAACCAATAAAATTTAAACGTACAGTCTTTCTCACACTTCCCGCCTGTGGAATTCCCTTCCGTTTACTTGCTTCCGCGACAACTACAATCAACAAAAAGTTAAATGTAAAGTAAATAGTCATCTCCTATGTCACTAAACTGCATCCTCTCTCTCGTGCTCTTTTCTCCATCCACTCCATTCTCATCAGTATTCTCATCCTTCTCTTGCCGACTTCCTGACACCCCTTATAACCTACCACTCTTTCTCATAACTTTCCTCCTATTTAAACCCCTGAACAACAGTGGCAGTAAAATGCCTTGCTTGAGGCGATATGATTATAAAAAAAAGCATATATTGTGACGTTTTACATTTGACTGATTTCTTTACGTTTTCAGTTACAAATTTAAAGTTCCTGTAGTTTTGTGTCTGTCATCTGCATATCGTGTTAGCTTGTGATTTTTCGAGAATAGGCCATGATACGTTTTCTAATTATCTTGTTAATAGCTTCGCTTTAAAAGTTGAAGTAATTCGGTGAGAAGGTATTGTCTATCTATTTGTGTCTATTCACAGAATTCATTTTCTATATACTTCCTGTCACTATAAGTTTTGAAAAGATCCAATATATTCTCTACTAAATTTGTTGTTCTGTCAATTTGAATAGGTCTTTGTTACTTACCTTGTAAAATGTCTTTACAAAGGCTATGAAACAGGTTAAAACGTTACGAAATGCATTAGCGTCTTGCTCATAGAAGAATATCAAGAAATACTTGAATTTCAAAGCCGTTTAATATATCATTATATCTGATTGTTTACAACTAATTCATTGATTGTGCAAACAATGAAGAAAAGAAAGCTCAAAAATATATCACAGTACACGTGCATCCTTTATTGATTAGAATAAAAAAAATTAAAAATAAAATTTGATAGATTTGTCGCCCTGACTTAATAAGCAGTTTTCAGGTCTGTTTTCATATTTGTCTTGTCTTATTTCCGATATCTAATTAATATACGATATGATTATAAAACAAATTGTAAATATATTCCTTATCTTGCTTTGTTAAAAAAAAACCTGTTTCCTCGTCATTATCTCTACATAAGTTAGTATCGATGCTGCTTAATCTTTGTAATTTGAATGAAATCAATGTTTAAACGTGATGAGACCGTAAGCAATGTTAACCATGTTCTTTATCACTCATCATTCTAACATTGGAACATTCTTTCGTTTAACACAATATTCAATTAATTGCCTTTCCCTGTATTCTAGTAAAGAATACAATGTCAATTTTCAACATCTGCTGAAATGAATTTAGCTCACTTGTGCCTCTTATCTATAAGTTTACAGGGGCCACAATATTAGCAACTAGGTCCCACCCTATTACTGTGAAACCAATAAATTGCAAACGCAAATTCTACTCCATCAGCTTCTTTCCTCGCATTTCCCGCCTGTGGAATTCCCTTTGATTTACTTGCTTTACCGACAGCTACAATCTCCAAGAATTTAAATGTAAAGTCAATCGTCATCTCCTATCTCATTAACCTGCATCCTCTCTCTTATGCTCCCATCTCCATCCACTCCACTCTCATCAGTATTCTCATCCTTCTCTTACCCACTTCCTGGCACCCCTTATAATCTGTCACTGTTTCTCATAATTTTCCTCCTATGTAACCCCCTGCACAAATGTGGCAATAAAATACCTTGCTTGGGGTGATATGATTATAAAACAAATTGTATATATATTATCTTGCTTTGTTAAAAATAACCTGTTTCCTCGTCATTATCACTAGATACGTTAGTACTGATATGAATTAATTTTTGTAATCTGAATGAAATGAATACTAAAATGGGATTAGACTGTAAGCAATGCATGTTATCCACCGTTAAACATATTGTTTCATCACTTGTCATTAAAATCAAGGAATATTCTTTCGTTTAACATAATATTCAATTTATTGCCTTATTGGATTGCTATGTGATGTCAGTTCTTCAATATGGCATAGAATGCTGGACGATATCATCAAAGATAAAGGACAGACTAGAAGCAACTGAAATGTAGTTCTACAGTAGGATGCTGAAGATATCATGGCTGGAGCATGTGAGCAATGATTAGATTTTAGAAATGATTGAATCGAAAAGGAAATTAATACTGAGCATCAGGAAGAGACAGCTGAAGTTTCTGGAACATGCAATGAGGAAGGAGGGCCTGGACAACCTGATACTAACAGGCCAGAGAGAGAGAGAGGAAAAGATACAGGGGAAAGCAACGGATAGCATATTTGAAGGACCTAATCAGGTAGATGATGGAACGAAGATTGCGTGGTGTAACAGGAGAAAGCGTGCTAAGAGCCACCAGAGATAGAGATGTGGAAAGCGATGATCGCCTACGTCCTGAAAGTACAAGGCACATAAAAGTGTTCTAGTAAATATACAATGTAAACTTTCAACTAGTTTGAAGGAATCACAGCATAATATAAGAATTATCTGAAATTTCGAAAAATTTTCGCAAGCATTGTGCTTCATTGTTAACGACAAGAATTTGTTTCCAAGTGGCTGCCTTCAAAATGATTTTATTCGGTACGACAAAATGTTATCAATTTGAATGTGTATAGTAGAAACGTATAACCAAGACTGTTGTCTTCAAAGTCTATCATTGAAAAGGATTTAAATCACCTCAATTTAACAAATAAAGTCAACTAAGAGCGCTCTGGGATATGATCTTTTAAAACATAGTGTATCACGTATTGATAAAGTGCTCGCGTAAATTTAGGCTAATTTTTATTACACAGGACAATCGAAAATGAATCGGCTTTTTGAAAACAGTGTAAAATCGATTTGATATATTGCATGTGTATTTTAAAGTCGGTTTAATTATTTTATTTTTAAAAACAATTGTATAATTCAATTAAAAAATGTAGCATTGAATCTCATTTTATAAACATTCCCAGTGTCTTCTCTACTAGTTTTTGAAATGTGTGAATAGATTCCAAATATAAATTGTTTTTCATTCTAAGCAATTTCTATATTTTGTGTTTATTTTATTTATATTACAAAAATGGAAATTTATTTTTTATAAAAGCAACGATTCACTGCCTTTTGCATTTGTAAAATTAGTATAACTCCTATATTTCTTAGTTTTCGGATGACTCACAGTAATTTTTCCCTAAGATCTAAACTTATTTATAAATGGAACTTAGTCTCTGTGTGTGTCTATCCGTTACCTATAGACTCCGAAACGGCTGAAACGATTTTCTTGAAAATTTACACAGCGTCTGCGAGTGTTATTAGCTCGGTTTTGTGTCGCGGTACCCCCGATAAATATCGATAATCGAAAAAAAAACGGGTTATAGATGGAGTTGTCCGATTTTAATCAAATTTGATACACTCATAGACAAAAGACATAAGAAACGATATTCAGAAGTTTCAAGATTGCAGTTCTTACAGTAGTGCAGAAAATTTTATATCGATACCAGGAAATTAAAATTTGACTCACATGCATTCATTTTTCTTTCAGTCTACGGTTTCGCTTTAACTTGAAACAACTATTGCTTTTTAGTCTTTCGTGCCAACGTCCAAAGAGTCTGAGCTTCGGGACTATGGATTAGTTTTAAAGCTTTCATTACACTCGAGCAACGCCGTGCTATACTATTAGTGTGTGTGTGTGTATATATATATATATATATATATATATATACATACTAGGTGCGATTGGTAAATTGTGGCAATTATTTTTTATTTCAAATATTCTTTAGTCTGAGCTCCAGGACTATGGATTAGTTTTAAAGTTTTCATTACACCCGAGCAACGCCGGGCTATGCTGCTAGTTTGTTACGTGCGACAGGAGATATCGCATGTTGGGATTCAGACTGAGAAATACAGACAATAGTTTAATTGACCTCGCCAATTTTTCGAGATATAATAGTTACAATTGTATTTATTTTTTTTGTCCAGGTTGAATTACAATCACTCATTTGAATTCCATGTCAATGAAAATGTGATTAACCGGGCTGTCATGAGAGGTTTGGTGTGTGCTAATTTAATTAATTGTGCATAATATTATGGTGTCTAGTTTCGAGGGATGGCTTATTATGATACAAAAGATGTATTACCGAATTTTTTCAATGTAAAATCTTTTAGTTTGATTAAACTGATAATAGGGTTCGGTTATGGAACCAATGATTTCGAGGTTATGGTAGTGTCGATATTCTAAAAGGTTCTTCATTTATTAAATTTTTACATTTTTGTTTTACTACGGTAACCTCTATGGAGTTACTGAATATTTTGGAAGATTTTTTTTTTGCGGTAATATTTTTTTGAATCTTCTATCATATCTCTTCACATAAAGAGGCTTTTCTCTTAACATCTTTAGTGCCACTGATATTTGTAAAAATTACATAATATCCATTGTCATTTTAGACTAATGCATGTAAAGTATTAATACTTCCAGTTGATCCTTTTATATAAATTTTAAACTTAAAAAAAACTGAACAAGTCTGCTTTCAAATCATTCAGAACAAAAAACGGAGGGAAACAGCAAAACATTCTTTGCAGTCTGTTGATTAACAATAAATTCGCTTTCTTCGACGGTTTCTAATAGACTAGAAACAAGTATTGTTTGTTAAATCGATCTCAGCACATTATCGAGGACTTAATTCTTAGATAACTTTTATCTCTTTTTTTAATACATGTCTGGTGTGTGCTTTCACAACTTTCGCTTAACATGAATCCAAATAAAGTATTGTCGACGACATTTATCAATAAGTTGTGTCACCGGTATATTAATGAAAAATCTGTCTGGTTAGTAAATCAGTCTTCTAGCAATGCAATGCCTTGTTTTCTACTAAAGCTTTGTTTCGAGTCGTTTTTTGCTTTAAATCTTCAAACAACGCTACGTCACAGACTGACTCAATCACAGACAATTTTCTTTATAATTTATTTCATGGGATTAGAAAAGAATATACTGAATTAATCTTGAACAAGTTTGTCAGCGACTTCATATAACCAAAGTTTGAGCCTCTCTTAAAAAACAAATTTGAATTGTCAGGTATCTTCCGCATTTCATCTATTCAATCGTATTCTCTTTTTTTCGTTAAAATTTAACGAAAATACGCCACTATTACAATCAAATTCAAGTCACTTCCAGTTAGGATCGTTAGAGTTCTAACCATTAGTTTACTATTTTGGGCCAGCTTACATATTCTGTAACATTTCGCCGAATATAAATCTCAAGTGTTACCTCTTTCAGTAATTTTCTAAATTGTGTACGTAATATGAATTTAAAAAAAGGAAGTATAAATTGTATATTATGAGAATATGATAGTTTGACTCTTGACATAAAGATTATAGCCTTTATGATAGCAATCAGTTAAGTGTTTATTCAGAAAAAGATAGCAGTATTTACAGAAAAAAATTAAATTCCTCTTCGAAGATGGAATACAAGAAATGCGTCATTCAGTTTTATGGGCACCACATATCGCGTCTTAGCTGTAAATATCTGGGTAAACGACTTCCAACACCCTAAAGTTCGGGCATATTTCAAAGTTTGTATGACAGATAAGTTCACCATATTTTTATTTTGTCTCCTCTCTGAAGAAAAATGTCAGATATAAACTGTCAGCTGAGATGGGTCTTATGCAAAATTTGTAATATCCAGATTTGACGCTTGTGAGTTAACTATCATTTCACTAAATGTAACAAAAACCTTTGTGTCAATGTAGAAAGAATATAATTATGAAAATCAATAATTCTATACGCGTGAGACAAAAAGTATATCTGTAAAAATTTAACTAAACTTAGTGATATTACATATCTCTGCTTAGAAAATATCACCTGTTGCGTACTCCGGCTTCCGTTCGATGTGAGTTGACTTGAGTGGCATTTAGAGAATTGTAAACTGAACATTTTAAATAAGGCATAGTTTTGTAATTTGCTTGAAAGATCGTGTATATAAGGTGTATGAATAGGTATTTGAAGACTATCACAATGCGTTTAGTAAAATGAAGGAAGGTAAAGAAGGTGTTGGGTTTTTCTCTTCATTTATATTTCAAGATCAGAATCGGATAGATTGATTTCACGTCCGCTCATGGACCATGCATTTAATCGAAATTTTCTTTTAGCAACGAAAGAGGACCATTCGTTTAAAGGCACGGTCTACCAGAAGACGTGAAATCAAACTCTCCTACCATTCTGAAGATGAGATTCTGATCTTGAAATATTAATGAATAATAAATAATACCCAACACCTTGTTTACCTTAGTTATTTTTGTGATAGCCTTAAAATACCGTCCATCTATTTTAAATAATCTACAAGGAGTACAACTTTTTCATTTACGCATATGTAGGGATATATTGTCTTCATCAGTAGTTTAATAGATTAAATCTTTGGTTCATGAATTTGGTGAAATAGTAGTAAAGTATTATTCAGTAAAAACAAGAAATGATCAATAAGGAACAAGAGTAATTATATCCCAAGACATGGACAGCAACACGAACATAATATACATCCAAAGACCATAGGTTTCAGTTTAACATTGCTTGAAGGGAAACCGGTTCGACAAACATTTGAAGTCCAAATAGCAAAACTCAGATTTTGTTTTTAATAATCATATCACCCGAAGCAAGGCATTTCACTGCCGCTGTTTTGAAGGGGGTTACATACGAGGAAAGTTATGAGAAAGAAGGATAGTTTATAGTGGGTGTCAGGAAGTTGGTAAGAGAAAGATGAGAATACTGATGGGTGGAGTGGACGGAGAACGGAGCATGAGAGAGAGGATGCAGGTTAGTGAAATAGATGACTATTGACTTTAACTATAAATTCTAGATACATCTAAATACATTTAGGTTTGTGCTTTTCACATCAGTTTTATTTTATGGTGGATGGTATTTTGCCAATATGCGTTGGCATATTATCTACGTCTTTATCAAAGTACCATAATAAATATATATATATATATATATATATTATATGTGGTGTGCGCGTTCGAGTGCTCGTTCGAAACGAGAAATCGGATAGCCTTGTTAGAATTCCTGTTGAATTAGTTGCGGTCACTTACGCGCAAATACGCTTGGGAAAAGAATTAATCTATTGCTTTCCCCCTGCAGATATCGATTAACTTGCAGGATTGATTGGGTTCTCAACCAGTCTACACCAGAAAGAAATGGCAACCTACTGTGGAGAAAAATCTTCTGCCCAGTTAATCAGGTCTCCTTCGCCTAAGCGTATATCAAGTTTGGCACTTAAATTTTTGTTTTAAAGGGCTCGATCTCGAGATAAATACACAGCGTTAATAGGTTTAATGTGTAGATGTTTATCACTTAACTGAGAAGAGTTAGGCAGACTATGAAATTTGTGAAAGTACTGCTATATCGTCAGTCGTCAGGGCTTAACTTCAATCAGATTGACTTTGCTCAGTTAAGTGACAAACTTCTCCAGATTAATCGTGTAATATATATATATATATATATATATATATATATGCCATTACTCATGCAAGAAGTTATCAGTGTTTACTTTAATAGAACATGCTTTCTCCACACATTTAATGGAATGATAAAAAACGGTCTCACAATTTGTTTTGTTCCTGACTAATATATGCTGATTAATACGTTGAATGTGCGTTGTGGTGCAGTGTATATCGACTCGGAACGACAAATCGGTTTGCCGAGTTCGAATTCCAGTTGAATTCCTTGCATTCACTTACGCAAAAATACCTTTGGGAAAGGTATTAATTTGTATCTTCCCTCCATATTGGAATAAATAGCAGAACAGATTGGGTGCTATAGCCTTGGCTGGCAACCAGTCTTGCGCAGAAAGCAATGGCAACCTACTGCAGTATAATCTTCTTCCAGGTCAGTCATCTCTTTCGAGACATGATCGACCAAAGTGTGTATCATGTACGGCACTTAAATTACTAACTGAAATACGTTTAAGACAACAAGTATTTTTCTTTTGACGTTCTTCTTTGCGAATCGAAGCACGAAATTTTTTCTTCACCGCATTCTATAATGTTCTCTGAAATAAAAGCGTTATCTTGCACTAAAAGATTTCCTTTCTCGTTTTTAATACAACGTACTGCTAAACCATTTCTTTTCTTTTTTTTCAATCGAATTGTGAATAGATCACGAGCAAAAGCGACGAACAATGCTACACGTTGACTGCATGAAAAATCCTACAAAATTTACAGAGATTTCGTGATGAACGTTTTGTGTTGAAAAGTTTTACGCATGTGTACTTTGTCAATAAAACATCTCACAAAAACGTGCAATCTTAGTAATAAAAATTTATATTATAGTATAAAAGGTAAATTTTATATAAATTTCTCAAATACTCATTTTTTATAACATAACTTATCAACGGCAGTTATATAACAAGGTTTTGTGTAAATCATATATATTCTACTAATGGAGTTTTCCTTTTAATAGTTCCAATATGTATATATTTTGCAATATCATTTTTATGTTTTTCAAAGAGGTAACATATTTCATTGCAGCCTGTGGCTAAATGATTCAAAGGACAAATAAGCAATATAATACTAATTAAATAAGTACTTTTTGCAGTTTAAATTATGTAAAGATACTGATCATGTAGGGCAAATAAGTTATAGCGAAGAAACTTGGCTAAGCAGGAGTAACATGTAGAGAATATATTGCGACTCCCCACACGAATATTTGTTTCTTTTATATATAGAATTTGTAAAATAACACCTAAACAAAGTCTTTGTATAACAGACTATCTGAAATCTTCTCTTAGAAGAAAAATGTGTTTATAGTATTTCTCCTTTCAGCTTTATAATATATATATATATATATATATATACACACACACACACACACTAGCAGTATAGCACGGCGTTGCCCGGGTGTAATGAAAGCTTTAAAACTAATCCATGGTCCTGGAGCTCAGTCTTAGGACGTTGGCACGAAAGACTAAAAAGCAATAGTTGTTTCCAGTTAAAGCGAAACCGTAAACTGAAAGAAAAATGAATGGATGTAAGTCAAATTTTGATTTCCTGGTATCGATATCACATTTTCCGAACTATTGCAAGAACTGCAACTTTGAAATTTATGAATATTGTTTCTTATGTCTTTGTCTATGAGTGTATCTAATTTGATTAAAATCGGCCCACTCCTTCTATAACCCGATTTTTCGATTTTCGATATTAATCAGGTGTACCTCGACACAAACCCTAGCTAATAACACTCGTAGACGCTTATAGTACAACTGTGTAAATTTTCAAGAAAATTGGTTCAGACGTCTCGGATTCTATAGGTAGCGGATACACATACAGAGTTCCGTTTATAAATAAGTTTAGATATATATAGTGTAATTTTGTTATTACAATGGTTTTTAAAAGCATTATATGACTACACCAAAAATTTTAGTTTCAGAACAATCTGTTCTTCAAGCGATATATTAAAATAAATAGTGAAAATGATTTATTTTGAAAACACATGAATTCATGCTTCCAAACAAAATTAAAGTGACATTTATAGACACCAGTCCATCTTGCTTCCTTAAGCGACCAAGATCTTCGACTCGAAAGCATTTGACGGAATCTGGCATGCTGGCCTTCTACACGAGGTACAAGGTTATTGCATAACTGTACACTTGTTTGACTTAATCCAGTCAATTTTTTTCAAAGAAAGTAATGAAGATAGTACTGAATGGGCATGCTTCCAGATACTATCATACGAACGCGATAGTTATTCTTGGCTCTGTTCTTGGTCTTACGCTTGTTCCGAACTTCACCAACAATCACTCTGATGTAATCATATGCCAAGTAGGCATCTATGCTGACGACACAACCATTTACTCCTGCCTCGATAAGAAATCTGCTGAGGGTGACAAATCAGACTTCGCTGTTGATCGTGAAAAGGACGTCCAATCTGCGGTCACACCTGGTTCGGTGCCCCTGCTATTCATCTCAGGGTTCTCGACAAAATTCAACGGAGAATCTGCAATGTAATTGATCGAGACCTGGTAGCTCAACTCCAGTCATTTTCTCACCGACATAATGTGGCTTCCTTCTCTCTACTAAAAATAATTTCAGTTTCTGCCCTGATGAGCCTAGCTCCCTGGTGCACCCTCTGCATGAATTTACCCGAACATCTAGACTAGCAAGTAGGTTCCACCCTTTTACAGTGAAACCGATCAAATATAATCGCAACGTCTTTGATCGCACTTTCCGCCTGTGGAAATACCTCCCGTATTCTTGCTTCACTGACAGCTACAATCTCCAAGAATTTAAATGCAATGTCATTTGACATCTCTTGTCTCCGTGACTAGCATACTTAGCCTAACAAACCTTGTATCATGTTCTCCTTTTGCACTCTCTCAAGCAGCCCTCTTCACACCAGTGTTCTCATCCCTCTCTTACCTATTCTCTGACACTTCGTAACTTGTTCCTCTTCCTCATCACTTACGTCTTATATAGCCCCCTGCACACCAGTGGCAGTTCTGCCTTGTTTAGGGTGAAATGATTAAAAAATATATAATTATTTTATAAACCATTGTGATAACAAAATTACAATGCTACGCTCTGGTTGCTATCGAGCACTCTTTATAAAATATTTACTTGAACAGTGTTCTAATCTACGTGTTCTTTCCCTTTCTTGTAATGTACACACACACACACATGTGTGTGTTTTTGCTCTACTATTGTATCTTTTCTTTCGTACTTTGTATTGAGCACTTTTTCTTGTGTTTGGTTCCGTTTGGGGTTTTTTCTTTACTGCGGAGTATTGAATGTTTTGTTCTTGTTCCGCGGCTTTCTTTTTTTTCTCCCCATTTATCCGACGTCTTAGTACACCGGATTAACGGATCTAGGTTCTGTTTGTTAATGGTTTTTTCGGAGGTTTATTTTAGTATAAATTTACGGCCTGCATACTTACAGAGTCTATTTAGTTATTATATATATTATGTATACTTGGGTGTGTAAAGAAATTAAAATATGCCATATTCTTGAGGTCGTGTGTAACAAGTAAATATAGATATATGGGTGGCAGAAGTGTTGTCTGACCCACGCTCAACAACAAACTGACAAATTACTTTACAGTAGGAATGGTTTTCTCGTAAAACCCGAAGTTCTTCAGCACCTTCGATTTAATATTGCAGTAAAAGCTATTTTCACTGTTTTTATATGTAATATGTCTTAATATTATGCGACATGAATACAAACACATGATTCAATTAAACCTGAACATTCATTAATTCTAAAATGAGTACTTTTTGGCATTTTTTTTTTTTTTTTTGCAAGAATGTTTTTTTACCTTTTCAGTTTTGTTTTGTGATTTTTTTTTTTTTTTTTTTATTTTTTTTTGGTGGGGGATAGTATTGTAATTTGGCATTAGATGCACATTTAATTACTTAAAATGTTAGTGTTTTCGTTAATAGTTTCCGGTTTTCATGATAGAAACTATAGAGGGTGTCATGGATAAATGTTCATCTAAATGACGCAAAAATAACAATGACATCACATTTTAACAGCAAAATTACAGAAAAATATCTTGAAATAAGGAATTCAATAAAATTGCCATTGGCATCAACCACTGCCTCCTACATAACTCCTGAAACTTCCGCAACTCCTTTGAACAGATGTCTTGTCTATGTTAGTGACTGATGCAATAATGCTTGCCTTCAGTTTATCTTTTAGGTTACAATGAGTTTTGTCGGTCGCTAGGTCAATATTGCTCCACACATAATGAATTGCAGTCTGAATATTTAGATAGCTAGTGTAAGGGATCACAAAATAATCCCAGACAGCCGTGACTGGGTTCTTCTCTTTGGGTGGCATGTTGTAGATTTCTGTTGCTAGACATAGTCTTTGAGATCTTGACTCGGAGCATCACTGCCTCCACAAATTACTTGAATAAGGATTCGTGTTGAATCTGAGGCCCTGTGAGAAGATTAATGGCGGCATAACGTCATCACTAGTGATATCTTCAAACAACTTCGTAATCACCATTAAACTCATACAACTCTTTCTGGACCCTCTAAACTCTCCTCAGGTTGACGTACAATCTCGACCTTGTTTTTATTTTCGGTTTTTGAAAATTCTACTTATCTTACTTACTCGGATGTAATGAAAGCCTCAAAACTAATCCATGGTCCTGGAGCTCAAACGCAGCCTAAAGTATATTTGTGTGAAGTTTGATGATATTTGGATGAAAATAGTGGATTTGTATAAAGGACATACAGATAAACACACACAAACAAACATCTTGCCTTATATATATATATATATATATATATATATATTATCGGTTTTATGCACTATTGTAAGAACTGCAACCTTGAAACTTCTGAATATCGTTTATTATGTCTTTCTCTATGAGTGTATCAAATGTGATTAAAATCGGACCACTCCTTCTATAACCCCATTTTTTTTATCAATTTTCGATATTTATCGGTAGTACCTCGACACAAAACCTAGCGAAGAACATTCACAGACGAGTATAGTACAACTCTGTAAATGTTCAAGTAAATCGGTTCAGCTGTTTCGGAGTCTAAATTAACGGACACACACACAAAGTTCCATTTATAAATAAGTTTAGATCTTAATATTAATTTTTTAATCATTTCACCCCAAGCAAGGCATTTCACTGCCACTATTGCCTAGGGTTACATAGGGGAAAGTGATGGGAAAGAGTGGTTAGCTATAGGAAATGTCGGAAGGAGGGTGGTAGACAGATGAGAATACCGAGGAAGTGGGTTGGGTAGATGGGAAGTGTTTGAAGGAATGGATGCGAGTTAATGTGATGTCTATTGACCTTATAATTCAAATTTCTGGAGATTGTAAAGTATATGGAAGGGAATTCCACGGGCGGAAATTTCGAGAAAAGAAGCTGTTAGAGTAGAAATTACGGTTACATTTTGTTTCACTGTAAAAGGGTAGGACCTAGTTGCTAATCTAGAATCACTTGCAAATCCATACCTAGTGGGCACCAGTGAACTAAGTTCATCGGAGCAGAAGCCGTGAAAGTATTTATAGAAGAGGCACAGGGAGGCCACATCACGCCACTGAGAGTGACTGCAGCCGGTCTGCCAAATCGGCATCGATCACATTGCAGATTCTTCATTGTATTTTGTCAAGAACCCCGAGGAGAATAGCAGGGGCACCCGACCAGATGTGGCAGCAGTATTCAATACACGGGTGGATGGTAGATTTCTAGATGTGCAGGATGGACTCAGGCGGGAAAAACTTCCTGGGCCTGCACAGAGAACCGACTTTTAAACTCTAAATTTAACGGATATTAGTAAATTTAAATTCTATAATGTAAAAACTGGTAGATGAATCTTCTCGTTTATTTTCATATTAATATTCAAACAGTTATTTGAAATCTCAATTCCTTGAATAAAGTATTCTCTTTTAGAATCATCAATGTTAATATATGCATACGGGAATGTATGCTGAAGCTGTTATTTATATTGGTATTTCCAGATGGTGGATAAAAAGGAGTAATGTCTGATGCTATCAAAGTTTTAGAAGTAATTAGGTTTTGGCTCCAAACTTCTCGCAGTAGTTTCGTATTAGAATGGAGATTTAGTTGATGGAACAGGCTTTAGTTTTGAGCAGCGTATGTATAAAATCGTATGCATCACTGCTGCATTGATTGTCGGAAAACTTTAATAATTTACTGCAATTAGGTCGTATAGTGTCAAAGAATTTGCGTTGTGGTCCAGTGGATATCAGCTCGGAACGTGAAATCGGGGAGCCGAGTTCGAATTCCAGTTGAATTCATTGCATTCACTTACGCGCAAATACTCTTGGGAAAGGTATTAATCCGCCCATTCCTTCCACGTATGAGTTAAATAACAGGACAGAATGGGTTCTATAGCCTTGGCCGGCAACCAGTCTACCGCAGAATTCAATGGCAACCTACTGCGGGATTATCTTCTGCCCAGTCAGTCATATCTCTATCGAGACATGATCGCTCAAGCGTGTTTCACGTATGGCACTTGACTGTCAAATTCCGCCTGTGCAATGTTTTCAGAATGTCCAGTTTGATATAATGAAGACAATTTTCTAATGTAGGTTTTATATTCGAACTCATCCCGATACTGTTTTTTTTTTTTTTTTTAAACAGAAGCTGAAAAGCACATATCAATATTAAAAACAAATATGAAAAGATTACTAATTAATGCTCAAAAACATTTTCTTAATACTAAGCGTATTTTTTCGAAATAAGCGTGACATGTTGTACTTATTTTCTATTGTTATAGATTTAGGAGATAAAACTAGAGTCTCGAATATTCTGTCACGCTGTCCTAGTATGTTTGCTTTCGTATTATACATTTTACAAAATAGATTAAATCTTTGCCCTTCAATCAATAGGTGAGTATGAAAATAAACTAGGTTTTCTAAATTTCTTGGCATTTCATATTGTTTTTCGCTAATTTTCACGGCTTTTGCTCCGATGAACTTAGCTTATTGGTTCACCCTATATATGAATTTACTCGAGCCACAAGATTAGCAATTAGGTCCCACCCTTTTACTGCGAAACCAATAAAATGTAAACGCAAATTCTACTCCATCAGCTTCTTTTCTCGCACTTTCCGTCTGTGGAATGCCCTTCCGTCTATTTGCTTCCCCGACAGCTACAATCTCCAGGAATTTAAATATAAGGTCAGTAGTCATCTATCTCACCGACCTGGATCCCTTCCAGTCTCATCAGTATTTTCATCCTTCTCTTGCCAGCTCCCTGATACCCCCTATAACCTGTCATTCTTTCTCATAACTTTCCTCCTACGAAACAACTGCAAAACAGTGGCAGTAAAATGCCTTGCTTGGGTCGATATGATTATAAAAAAACAACTACCATATATTCTGACATTTTACAACTGACTCGTCTCTTTACGCTTTCATTTACTGAAATATTAAAGTTCCTGTAGTTTTTTTGTTTGTCGTCAAGTCTGGCATCTGTCTAACATGTTAGCTTGTGCTTTTCCGAGAATAAACTATGATGACTTCTAATGACCATACTGATTGAATTGTTGAAGTAACTCAGTGAGAAGATATGGTCTTTCAATTTTTATGTATCCACAGAATTCATTTTCTAGACATTTCCTGTCACTATAACTTTTGAAAGGATCCAATACGTTCTATACTAAATTAGCTGTTATATCCATTTGAATAGGTCTTTGTTACGTACCTTGTAAAATGTCTTTACAAAGGCTATGAAACCTGTTAAAACGTTACAAAATGCATTAGCGTCTTGCTAGTACATGAATGTCAGGAAATACTTTAATTTCAAAGCTGTTCAATATATCTCATAGCTGTTTGTCAACAATTAAATTCATTGAGTTTACAAACAGTGAAGAAAGCAAAGCTCAAAATATATCACGGTGCACGTTCATCCTTTACTGATAAAATAAAGAATAAAAATTTAAAAATAAAACGCCAGTCATTTCAAATTTCATAGATTTGTCTTCCTGACCTAATAAGCAGTTTCCCGGTTTGTTTTTATATTAATCTCTAATCTTTTATTCCCGATATCAAATCAATAACGATTTTGTTCTTGAATCATGGCTATTAAAATGTATGCCTACCAGACTCTTCTATTGAAGATTCAATTTAAATTTGGTTTCTGACAGAATTCGAATAAAGACTGAGATTATCATATATTTAGATGGAATGAATCTTCGTGTCCTAAAGTTTCCCTGACAATAGTTTCATCCTTGAATAATATTTTGGTTGTTGGTAAAGATTTTATCTAATTAGGAATTTTGTCTAACGCTCTTAGCTCTGGTTAATAATACTGTACGGGAACACGAACAAAATTTCGAGTGAACACCTTTAATCACATAAGCATTGATTACTTATACAGTAACAGCATACCGTAGTTTAGTGCTACGCCTTTCGAGCCGTTTTCAGATGACTTTGTGTGAAGTCATACTTCTCTCATCTGTATAAAAACTTGTGTAGAGAAGGGCATTTGTCATTCTGAGGCGAAGAAAAAGATGAATAATCTTGCAAAACCAAACGACAGCTTGTCTAGTGTATTATACAGCAGAAAATGAAGAAAATCCAAATAAAACTAGTTCAACAAGAACTGCTACGTGTATCAAAAGTTATGCTAATGATTCTTGCCTTTGCGTCAGGTATGGCCTGTCAGAAAAATTGCTCGGTGAATTAAGGCCTTTGCTTACCGGGAGTGGGATTTCTTGCAAGTTGAAGACCGAAAGTATATGTCTGCTGTTACGAGGTGAAGAATAAATTTCAGTCTCCGTTTTCGTTACTACGTTGCCGGCTGGACTGTTAACAAGAGATCTGCTATCGGAACACAGATTTCTTATACTTTTTGAGTACATGTTATAAACATGTAGATTATAACATTACGAAATGCACTGGTATTATTTATTGACTAACGGAACCCGTGGAATTTCCACGGAAGGATAATTATGATTTCCTGGAAAAATTTTCCTTTGTCATACTACAAATGATAGTAACGTCTTAAAATATAAAGGTATTGGATAAAACAATAACAATAACAGTGTAATGTTTTAAAATATCTATATAAGTAATGTCCATAGAAGCTACTTTACTGTAATTGTATATTATATATTAAGCGGCGTATTAACACATCATAACCAAAATACAGTACGCTATTTTGTGAGAGTTTTGAAAGAGAAAATGTTTTTTTTTATTTCTGAAAAATCATGGCTCCTGTGTCGATTGTAAAAAGGACCAACTGAGTAATGGCCAAGGTGTAGAGGCCATAAACTTCGTTAAGTCACCGGATACGACAAAAAACCTACTTTTTACTATATTTTACTATCCAGTACACACACATATGCACACACACACACACACACAATTGCTGCTACAATCACCAGCTTAAATTGCTACTGCTACGGTAATGCTATAGGCTCTCCTCTTACTCTCACTTTTTACTACCATTCCGGTTGGCAAAGGTGAGAGAAAGGCCGAGGAGAGTAGCGTTTATAAAGATAGAGGGGAAGGAAAATCTCATGTAGAGTGTTACCTTTCTTCAGTGGCGTAACTAAGGAAGTAACGCGCAGAATTATGATGATAATGTATTTTCCCGAAAACTTGCGAAGGTCCGAGTGATCTCATTAATTTAAAGAACGCACCCACTTCACGAAAGTAATTTAATTAAACTTTCTAGATGATCACATGAAATTTGATCCTTAAATTATTGGACAAATATATTAAATATCGGCTGTTGTTTTCATTAATTAAATGTTTACTTAATGCAGTGTTGTTTTCCAGTGTTGGATTTTCACCGAATCGTTTAATAAATATTGAATGATGAGAATCAAATGACTTCGAAGAAAACATGTCAGTTCATTCGATTATCTCGGCTTCGGTTTACTCTTTTCTCACTGATGTGTTTGGAGTTTAATTTCCACTCGTGATCACGACTGACGTTTTCTCTTACGTGTGACATATCTAATTAGCTTTCATTTTTCTCTAGTTTCTAGTTGCTCTCACTGTCATATTATTTTTAATTCGAATGATTTTGCTATCAATTGTTATCCACCATATCTTGTGTGGCTCGTCGAACGAAGACATTAACAGGTATGGCTTCACGATCGTGTTTTTATTTGAAGCATGCGAAAAATTATTTTTTTAATATTTCAGTTAATAACTACGTTACTGAGTCTATAGGCTGTATGGATGTTTAGTTATTTATTACGACACAAAATGCATAGTTGTATTGGACACTTGAAATGCTATGTTTTAAAGTGATGTGTGCATTATAAGGCCTCTTAAGTAGTGGTTCGAGATGATGAGCACTTAAGACAAACAATAACTTATTTACCGGAAGCTGTGGAAAATAAAAAAAGAACGGGAAAAATTGAACTCTGGAACAACAACCGTCAGCGTAAGACAAGCATATTCTCTCATCATTAGAATCAAGATCTGAACATTATTTACACTATAAAAAACTTGAACGTATGTTGCTGCTCAATAAATGGTTCACTATTCTTTTCCTATTGTTTCTGGTTATCTGAGAATATTTCAAAATCCATGTAACATTTTCTGTTTTCATATTCTCATTCAGTATTTATTTCTCTTTATAAACCCATCTGGCCTTGTTAGAAACTCTTTCTATTTTAATTCTATAATAATTAAAATTGGTTCTAAAGAAACGGTCGTGACGTTTCACAAACCATCAAACAATCTCATTAAATATTGACTATTTTAGTTCGTCTATAGCTAACCACAAAAATATACCCAGTTTATATCGGAGCAGTGTCTTCATTCTTTGTTGTAACTATTTGTCTTTTATATCATAATGCTTTATGTATACAGTATCTAAACTTATTTATAAATGCAATTTTGTGTGTGTGTCCGTTATCTGTAGAATCCGAAACGTCTGAACCAATTTTCTTGAAAATTTACACAGTTGTACTATAAGCGTCTGCTAGTGTTGTTCGCTAGGTTTTGTGTCGAAGTACCCTAGATAAATATCGATAATCGAAAAAATTGGGCTCTAGAAACAGTGGTCCGATTTTAATCAAATTTCATACACTCATAGAAAGAGATAAGAAACGATATTCAGAAGTTTCAAGGTTGCAGTTCTTACAATAGTGCAGAAAATCGATTATATATATATATATATATATATATATATATATATAAGCAAGATGTTTGTGTGTGTCTGTTTATCTGCCTATATGTCTATTTCTTTTTTTTTTCAGCTCTTTTATTTTAGTTTTTGCTACGGGTTTGGCTCTAAGTAGGTATAATTGTAGTTCTTAGTCTCAGCCATGATGCCATTTACTCAAAGGACTTATTTAGCCTTCAAAATTTAGTTTACGATAAAAAAACTCATTTGATATCGATACCAGTAAATCAAAATTTGACTTACATCTATTCATTTTTCTTTCACTCTAAGCTTTCGCTTTAACTGGAAACAACTATTGCTTTTTAGTCTTTCGTGCTAACGCCCAAAAAGTCTGAGCTCCAGGACTATGGATTAGTTTTAAAGTTTTCATTGCACGCGAGCCACGCCAGGCTATACTGCTAGTAAATCACAAATAGAATTTCCTTCAATGAGATTTTAATTAGCACTCCCTATCTTTAGGGAATTTGAAGTGTTGCCAGAAATGAATCACTCACGTGCCCATATTGAGAATGGATATTTGTAACGGTAATTTACGTTTTATCTGCTGCTAAGAAGGTCGATTCACTGTGCAGGGTCAGGAAGTTTTTCTCGGCTCAGTCCATCCTGCACATATCTAAATCTACCATCCGCCCGTATATTGACTACTGCTGCCACATCTGGTCGGATTCCCCTGCTATTTAACTCAGGGTTCTTGACAAAATCCAATGGAGAATCTGTAATGTGATCGATACCGACTTGACAGCTCGGCTGCAGTCACTCTCACCGGTGTGACGTGGCTTCCCTGGTCCTCTTCTATAAATACTTTCATAGCTTCTGCTCCGGCGAACTTAGATCACTGGTGGCCCCTAGGTATGAATTTACACGAGCTACTAGACTAGCATCTAGGTCCAACTCTTTGACAGTGAAACCGATAAAATGCAACCGCAATTTATACTCTAATAGCTTTTTTTTCACGCACTTCCCACCTGTGGAATTGCCTTCCATATACTTGCTTCCCCGACAACTACAATCTCCAGGAATTTAAATTTCAATAGACATCTATCACACTAACTCGCATCCATTCCCTCAACGTCTTTTTTCATCTACTCCACACCCCCATTCCCGGTATCCTCATGCGGCTATTACACTCCTGTCATTTCCTATAACTAACCCCTCTTTCTCATCACTTTCCTCTATGTAACCCCTTGTGGAACAGTGACAGTAGAATTCCTTGCTTGGGGTGAGATATATATATATATATATATATTGTAATAATTTTATTTTTACAAATGCAATGCCAGTAATTATTGTTATACAAATAAATTTTTAGGATTTCATCGTGAATTGACCCTAGTTTAGTGGTTAACTATTTGCCCATGGCTGGGACTATAACCGGTGCTACCAACCTCGTCAGATTGGACTTGAGAACAGCAATAAAGAGGTGGTTTGAAGAAGCTTATAACCTCCTAACTCAAAGGCCTTAATGCCGGATGTAATTTAGCGTCATTCACCGGAATATTGTTCATCTGTGTTAAGATTATCCAACATTTACTGCCATACCAAATAATTAACATATGGCAATTCTGCACACTCTTTCAACAAAATCTTTATCTGTTTCTTAAAATTTTTAGTTTTTTGAATGCATTTTCGCTCATCTAATGTCTTCATATTTTTTTTGTTTCTTTTTCTAATTTCTATTAAAAAATTTGCTTTTTAGATATTTAAACTCCTGTACTTTTTAGATATCTCAGTTTCTTGGTTCGCATTTTGGGCGTTTTTTCTTTCTGACAATGATATTGTCTTATAGTTTATAGATTATCACTATTTACCGTTGTTCTTTATTTTATTTTCTACGAGATCCTGTAGCTTTCTTTCTGTGTTTGCTATCTATAAAATGTTATCTAAACAGAGCACAACCTTATAATTCATGGAACGTTCATCAGCTCCATTAAAATAAACCTGCTGTAAACTTATATCTGGTCAGGTGCTTCCGTTATCTACCTAGGTGTCCTTGACAAAATCAAACAGAATCTGTAATGTGATCTGTCCCGACATGGTAGCACAGACGCAGTAATTTTATCACCGGCGCAATGTGGCTTCCCTGTGTCTCTTCTGCAATTAATTTCACGGCTTCTGCTCCGATAAACTTAGCTCATCGGTGCCCCCTCGAGCCAAAAGATTATCAACTAGATCACATCCTTTTGCCGTGTGGCCAGTGAAATATAAACGCAAATTCTACTCCATCTTTTTTCTCGCACTTCCCTCCTGTGGAATTCCCTTCCATTTACTTACTTCCCTGACAGCTACAATCTCTAAGAATTTAAATGTAGTCAAGTCATCTCCTATCTTACTGACTTGCATTTTCTCTCTCATGCACCTTTCTCCATCCAATCCACTCTCATTAAGATTATCATCCTTCTCTTACCCACTTCCGGACACAACCGACAATCTTTCTCATAACTTTCCTCCTATGTAACCCCCTGTAAAAAAAAAGTGGCAGTAAAATGCCTTGCTTGGGATGATATGATTAGAAAAAGAAACTTGGAAGACACTTCTTTTCTTAAGTCTATTTCTATGTTACGGTGAGAAAATTGTCGCAAGTTTCTTTCTCGAACGTTCGTTGTTTCTTTTCTCTGTTTTTAGTTTTTAGTTTTTACTTTATCTGCAAAATATAGAAGGGTCATTTGAGCACCGTCTTTGAGAAAATGAGCCGCATGACATACTTCACTCTGCCAGACATTTAGAAACGGCTTGCTATACTGCTTGCTATTCTCGCTGGACACACCAATATGATAATTTCAGTGTATGGTGGCCAATCTTGAGACAAGGCAGAGGATTCAGAAAACTGTTTGATGAGTCTAATGGTGATTACAAAGTTGTTTAGAGTGATCACTATTGAGTGATGTTATGCGTCAATTCTTCTTTCTGCACATCACCAGACTCGACATGGTGGCCTTCACCAAGTGCCTTGAAAAGATTCCGTTGCCCTGGATCAAGAGGGTAAACTGAAGTCAAGCGTTGTGGCAGCATTCACCAATTTAATAAGACATGCCATAAGAGTTGCAAGAGATTTCAAAGAAGTGGTTTGAAACCACTGGTGATATTATTGAATAAATCTTTGCTTTAGTATTCCTAGATATCTATGAAATTTTGGTAAATATGTTTGGAATGAGATGCCAGTTTTATTTTCATTTGTGGTTAGTTTAGACGGCAATTTATTATTTGCACATTAACTTTTTCAGTAACTACTTATTTTCTGTTTGCATAAGGATTGCACGCGGGATAACTTCTGGATTACCCAAACCTTCATTCGGAATAAATCTAGGGTTTCTTACTTCAAATAGATCTTTTTTACATACATTATCAAATGCTATTGTCAACTACGACCGTCAAAATGTTAAGTAGAATGTGTCATTATATTTCTTTCTTGAAACTTGCTTTTTATTCTCTTTTTATACTGTGAGTAACCCCTTTAATCTTAGTTTTGTGGTATTTTTGGAGTGAAATCAAAATGTCTGAGGAGTATCCAAGTTGAGCCAGATAAGAGCATTACTTCAAAACAGGGTAAGACATTTGCTGAACTGTACAGGAAAAGACTATAGAAGAAAATGTACAATTTTGAAACCTTAATCCAGCAGGTATTACATGCTTTTAAATATTGAATAATGATTTGATTTCTTTGATTTTAATCAACCCATCGCAAATTTATAATTATATGAAAATCTGGCGTGTATTACTGATAAGTCTAAAAATTTATTTGAATAGATTCCTTATTTAGCCAGATTGGAGCAACATTTGGAATGGGTGTATGGCCTCTACTGACACTTCCCTGAACTATGCGGGAAAAAGGCTACAACAAAAAATGTACGATCTTGGAACCTTATTTCCATCAGTGGGTTACATTACGATTTAGCTCAAATCGCGCATAACATTCTGCGCTCGCTGATCTTAATAGCAAAACCCGTTCTTCTGCAACTGACGAGGAAGACAATCTTTCTTTTTACTGAGGAGGTACATATGCATTAACAAAATTAATATGGTCAGATTATGAATTATGTGTGTATTTGTAACATTGTTTATTAATATTGTTCATGACTTATTAGGGTACAGATATCTAGGTATGTTTAATCTTTGGAAGGCATATGTGAAAAAATCGGTATTCATTATATTAAATTACTCAGCCTGAAAATGTGTATTTCGGAGAATTTTAACAAAGATTATATGTACGATTTTTTTTTTTTTTAGGGATTTCAAATCGTAATGAGAAGTCGCTGAGCAGATTTCGATTCCTGCCGAGATCATTATATTCAATTAAGCGCAGATAAAATTGAGAAAACTCAGTTCAACTCTTTCTTCTCTGCTGGCTGTAGATTTAGCAGGAAAAATTGTACCTGGAAATATCATTTGTTCCAAAGAAGTATTTAATGCAAGAGACACTGGCAATGTTCCTTCTAATAACCAGCAAATTATGATACGCTTTGAAATTACAAATCTATCAGTCTGGATTTAATGAGCTTAACTTTCATTATCATAGTATTAGTAAAGTAAAAAAAAACAATGAACATGAATTTGGCGGGCTAAGTATTGATAATACTATATTTCTAGACCATAATATCAGAGGAGCACATTATAAGACTTGGTATTTAGTAAAAGCCTTAATCGCACAAAAGGTACGTTTCTGAAGTAATTTCTGCCGTAGAGCGATCAATATGCAGTTTCCTTTTAACTGGTGGTTATTTTATATGAATGGTGTGTTTGGGAAATAGAATTGTGAACGAAATTCGAATTCAGATTTGTGCTGTTGAAATCTTTTGCTTTGATTCAAATTGATTCTATATGCTCTTTCCCTTCAGGACGTAGGCGATCATGGCTTTCCACGTTTCCGTATCCCTTGTGGCTCTTAGAACGCCTTCTTCTATTACACCATGCAACCCTGGTTCCATCATCCACCTGATTACGTCCTTCAAATACGTTATCTGTTACTGCCCTCTTTCTCTTTTTCCCTCTCTCTGACCTGTTAGTATCAGGTTCTCTAAGCCCTCTTTCCTCATTGAAAGTCCCAGTAACTTCAACTGTCTCTTCCTGATGCTCAGTATTAATTTCCGTTTTGTTTCCATCATTTTAAGACCACATCATTGCTCACATGCTCGATCCATGACATTCGCAGCATCCTTCTGTAGGACCAGATTTCAGTTGCTTCAAGTTTTCCTTCATCTTTGATGATATTGTCCAGCATTCACTGCCATATTGAAAAACGGACAGCACATAGCAATCCAGTACACTCTTCCTTCTTTCTAACGAAATTGTCCTGTTTCTTAATACTTTACTTAACTTGTGGAATGCTTCCTTCGCCATGCCAATTCGCCTTCGGATCTCTGTGTCGCACTTTCCGTCTTCTGTTATAACATTTCCCAGGTATTTAAATTTTTGTACCCGCTTGATTCTAGTATCCCCGATCTGTATATGTCATATTGGGCTGCCCTTTTTACTGATGACCATGCATTCAGTTTTCTTGCAGTTTATTTGTAGTCCGTCCTTGTCATTCTCTTCAGCTACCTTCTGTAGTATGCCTTGTAGTTTCCTTTTGTGTCTGCTGTCAGCGCTGTATCATTGCGTACCTTAAATTGTTTAAATTGTGGCCTTCGATGACAAATCCAGGCATAACTTCTAGTGTCCTTAAAATATTCTCGCTGTACATTTTGAAAAGATCCGGTGAAACGACACATCCTTGTCTTACGCCCCTTTCTATCTTTGTATATCTACTGAATTCGTTACTTGTCTGTTTAAAACCGGTTTGTTGCCAGTAAAGCTTCTTGATTATTCTTAAGTCTTTCTCAAATATGTCCAGGTTGCCGAGCATCTCCATCGATTCTTTGTGGCGTATTTTGTCAAACGCCTTCGCATAATCAATAAAGCACAGGTATAAGTCTTTCTTCATTTGTATTGTCCTTTCAGAGAGCATCCTAAGCATAAATATGGCATTCCTAGTTCCAGTTTCTTTGACGAAACCGCACTGTTCTTGTTCTATCTCTGGTCTGGCTTCTCACTCTCTTCATTAGGATTTGGACGATCAGTTTTGTTATAAACAAAAGCCATCATAAAATAACCAAACTAGGTCAACTCTGATTACTGAACCATAGAGAAATATCCTGAAATGAAACTACTTCATCGTTTAAGATTATATGTAGTAATTAGTATGCTAAACATGAATATGTGGATAGCAGTAATTGCTTACGATCTTAAAGGAACACTGCACTGAATGAATTCTCTTCATTAAATACTATATAGGTATGGAAATACTATAAATACTATACAGGTATAGAAATTATACCAAAGCATAACTTTAATGAGAACTGAAAAGTAAATTATGGGTTTGGCGCTCAAACTTCTCTCATGGAATGTCTTTTTGCATCTACATTCGAAGTCATTTAATATGAGCACACAGATTTCTAGCTCAAGTGCTTCAATAACAAAGTAAATTAACTCCTCAAATATCATTTCTGCTAGTGATGTACGCCATCGCTTCCTTCAAAAGATATATTTCCCTTTAAGATGTGTAAAGTGCCTTATGATAAGAGACAATACGAGTTTCTCATTACCCTCTCTCCATTATTTTTCAATTTAGAATATTTCTTAGATTGATATCTGCTTTTAATGAAATCACAGCCAATAGTGGGGGACAAGTTTGGATTTATTGATCGATCTTGTGCTTCAATATTTCGGAACAGGTATAATTTGATTCAACCTCAAAATGAAGAAAATAAAACATACGGAGTGTGAAATTTTAATGTTACCCCAAAAAATCATGAAGAATCAGTAGATCATAAATACTGATAAAAAAATCACCAACCTGAGACTTTTTGTTATATATCCAATCAAATCGTATTTTTTCCAATTTAGTGAGGCCCAGAAATATTATGTATTTGTTCAGTCTTAGAGTAACAGATAATATAAAACGGTTACTTTGAAAAAAAAATAAAACAATAAAAACTTATGTTTGGTTTCAATTTATTAAATTAAAATAAAAGATGTAATGCACATAAGTTATACAGGTATTCCTTCTAGAAGTAAAACATCAGTCGCTTGAAACTTAGAAATACTCAAAGATCATTCAGATAAGAATGCTTAGGATGACAAATATTACAATAATCTAACATAAATCTGAGATTAGACAAATTTAAAAGATACACTCCTGATCAAAAATTTAAGACCACTTAAAAATCTTTAAAAATATATATTTTTTTTTTACAGATAGATTTTAAACTCCTCCCACTTAAAGTTACCAATACTACAATCTAAAAGGTTATGGAAACAAAAAGCTGCATTCCAAACATTTTATTTAGAAATTTACATTTTTATAAAATGAGGCGATTTACGCATGATCAAAATTATAAGACCAGGGGTATAAATTGTTAGATCTATGGTAATTCCAATGTTTTAGTTCAGTTAGAGATTAGCAATCACTGCGTAAAGGTGTTATCATGCCTAAAGCAATCAAATTTAGCAAATTTGAGCATTCTCGAATTCTAGAATTCCATAAGCAAATTTTGTCACAGCGGGCGATCGCAGCTAAGGTAAATCGCAGTAAAACTTTCTAAAGAACAGTGAGAATTATGGAAAAACAAAATCCTCTGGTAGGCCCCCAAAAATTTCTCCAAACATGGGACGTTGGGAAGTGGAAGAAAGTCCTGTTTTCTAATGAGAAAAGATTCAAACTAAATGGTCCTGATGGCTTCCAACGATATTGGCATAAGAAAAACATGCCTCCTGAAATTCTCCACATGTCATAGTGGTGGAGGGTCCCTAATGGTATGGGGTGCCTTTTCTTACAGAGGGACGATGGAGCTCCAGGTGATGCAGGGATGTCAAACAGCGGCTGGTTATGCTAGCATGCTACAAAAAGCATAATTGATGATGGAGGGCCATCGTTTGTGTGTGGATGGATGGTTATTCCAACAGAATAATGCTGCAATCCACGCTGCAAGACGGACCTTGATCTTTCTACAAGAAAAGGGGATCCATCTCTTGCGATATCCTGTATGCTCACCAGATTTGAACCCAATTGAAAATGTTTCAGGATGGATGACAAGAGATGTTTATCAGAATGGCAAACAATATTCAACAAAAAAAATGAACTTCGTGAAGCTATCTTCAGAAGCTGGAGCAACATCCCTCGCACCTTAATGGAAACGCTTATTTCTAGCATGCCCGACAAAATTTTTGATCAAAAGCAGTGGAGGTAGAACTCATTATTAAATTGGGTTGTTGAATGTTTTCATACACTTTTGGTACAATTTCGTAGAATTTTTGTCTCTGGTCTTATAATTTTGATCATGTGTAATTCGCCTTATTTTATAAAAATTTATTTCTAAATAAAATGTTTGGAATATAGCTTTGTTTCCATAACCTTTTAGATTGTAGTATTGGTAAATTTAAGTGGTATAAGTTTAAAATCTATCCGTAAAAAAATATTTCTTTTTAAAAATTTTTAAGTGGTCTTAAAATTTTGATCAGGAGTGTATAGCGAAATCCGTTAAAGAACAAAATTTACTTAGATTTATACGCAGTCAGAAAGGATAACAGGGGAAGCAAGAAGTTACTTATTTAGTACACATAATTCATTTAACATGATATTTTTACCTCAGTCATCTCGGACTTTCAACCTCATTAGATTTAGTTTGGTATAAATGCATTCGAAAATTGTTACACCTGTCATCTGAGTAGTAATGAGGTTGGCATTGAAAATATAAATATATTAAGTCAGATAAACGAACATTAATATTGACAGGAAATAAAAAAAACCTTGTTATTTCATTTTTTAACGGTACTCTGTGTAAAAAGGGGAGACTTTCACATTAATGGAAACTGTTCTTTCCAAATTACATTTTAGTGTATATCATTCTTCCATTATTGTAAACCAGAGGTTTTTGGGTTTTTTTTAAATCATGTCACTCCAAGCAAGGCATTCCACTGCCACTATAGCGCAGGGGGTTACACAGAGCGATTGGATATAGGAAATGTCATAAGGAGGGTGATAGACGAGAAAGGAGGTACATAGGAAGAGTGTTTGAGAGAATGGGTGAGAGTTAGTGTGTTAGGTGTCTATTGACCTTACATTTAAACTCCTGGAGGTTGTAGCCGTCGGGGATGTAAGCATGCAGAAGGGACTTGCACAGGCGGGAAGTGCGAGAAAAGAAGCTGTTGTAGAAATTGCGGTTACATTTCAGCGGTTTCACTGTAAAACGGTGGGACCTAGTTGCTAATATAGTATCTTGTGCAAAGCTAGGGGGCACCAGTTAACTAAGTTCATCAGAGCAGACACCGTGAGAGCACTTATCGAAGAGGCACAGGGAAGCCACGCCACGCCGGTGAGAGAGTGATTGCAAGCGGTCAGCCAAGTCGGTATACTAGAATAATTCTTTTCAATATTGTTCACCCACAAGAAGCACAAAAATTGCTCAATTTTGAGCGTTATAGAATGGGTCTTTGATGCCTGAAAGAGGAGGTAAGAAGTGCAGATGATGCACTTGATAAGATAGTCATGAGTTGACTCTAGACATGAAGAAGTTAATATTTGAATGATCGTGAAAGCGTAACCTCGAATGTCTGTTCCACAATGCAGCGGCTCTGGAGAAGACACAATCCGCATTAAGCTGTATTTCTACAACTGGAATATAAAAAGTATGAAGATGATTCATCCCTATGCTCATACAATGACGGATCTCTTTATGTCTAAACTGATAGAACTAAAGGATGTAGCTAGGTAGGACATTTTCAATTGATATAGCGATAAAACAGGATTGCAAAGTTTTGTCTGTGAGGAAAGTGTTTTTAGGGTGACAAATAACTCATACCAAGAAGGCTATGCACAGTTGAATTCTGATAAATGTTTTCACTATTGCAATAAAAACATTTGGAAATTTTTTCTCCTTCATGCTATGGAGAAAATGATTTCTTTAGCATGGAGAAACATAGTCTCAATTTAAATAGACAGTACATGAAAAAACTCAATACTCTATGATAATCCCCATTTGTAAGTATAATAACTTGCCAGCAGTCAATATTGTGGTCTACTAATTTGAAGAATAGAATTACCACACATAGTGAAGGCTTATGACGTTATATTCAGTCAACAGTATGCTATCCAAGTATTTTAAGTTATAGGTTTAAAGACTATCATTCAATCATATTCCATGAATTTTATACTTAATTTCTTACTATCACATTTCCGTATTTAATGCGTGACGTACATGAAGTATTCATACCTGCTAAATTTTGTATCAGGTTGAAATGGCAAAATGCAATACTTTAACATTTTTACTATAAGATGTATTTTAGTGCTTTAAATTATTTCAGCTGCTCTGGATTGTAATACAGTGCATTTAAATTTGGTAGACAGAAATAGAAATATCTGGTCATAGACAAGTGATTCAGGAACGCATGCGACCAACACTCAGTTAAAGACAAACTAAGGATAAAATTCCGAAGGTTAAAATAACCTAATACAGCACTAAATTGCAATGCAAGAAACTCAAGCACGATCAGAACCTGCAGGAAAAATATACAGAGAAGTTGTCTAGAAAATACAAAGGACAATTTGGAAACAAACTCTAAATGTGAGGCGCTAAGAGAAGCTTCAGTGACATTAACAAACGACATCATCAGTGAGAAAAATGGACGTAGAGGAAAAAATAAGTGTGTCAAGTGAAATACTTCGCTAGATGCAAAAGACAGAAAAGCATGTAAAAAAAAATAGAAGGGAATACAGAAAAATACAAAAGGAAATTAGGAGCAAGTACACAGAGGCAGAAGTAAACAATGACAAATTTCAGAAATAGATTGAGCCCGACAAATAAAGGAGATATACAAAAAAATAAGAGTACCTGACAAGGGACTTTCTCGGTAATAGAATGCAAAAATACACGGATGGCACATTCATATGCGAGACTACAAAATACTTCAGTAATGGGACGAAAATATTGGATGTCTCTTTTACAGCAAGAAATACACAAGTGCCGACGAACCAGAAATATTAAAAGCTGAAGTGTAAGCTGCACTGGTTAAATTGAGCCAAAACAATGCGGCAGACCAGACGGTATTGTAATAGAGATGTTGACAGGATTACGGAAATAAATAAAACTTATAACAGTGGCGATTTAATAAAAAAAACAAACTAAGAAAGCAGCTGCAAAGCATTGTGAACTCCACTGAAGAATCACTTTAATAGACCCTATAACAAAACTCATCCAAATTCCGACAAGTAATATGCAGCAGAATCTGCCCAGAGAAAGAACAAGAACAGTGCGGGTTTGCAAAGAAGCCAGAACATGGAACGCGATATTCATGCTCAGAAATTGATCAGAAATAGCAATACAAATGCAGAAATTTGTGCGTGTATTTTAGACTACGCAAAGGTGTTGGCCCAAGTACACCTAAAAGAACTGATTAGAGATGCTCGAAAACCTTGACTTATTCGGGAAAGGCATTACTTATAAAGAACATATACTGGCAGCAAACAATTGCATGCGAACAGAAAATAAATTGAGCAGATATACAAAAGTAGAAATTGGTGTAAGTGTCATACCGGTTTTATCACCGGATCTATTTAATGTGCAGCGAAAAATTCTGACAGCTAGATGTCGTTCAAGGATTAGTCAGCGGTGGCTACAATCTGAACAATATAAGAGACGCAGACGATAGTGCTATCAGACACAAAAATACAGGACCTCCTACAAAAGTATCAAGGCAAAATGAAAAGAAAGGACTAAACTTATACTTCAAGACGATTAAATAATCATCACCGGAAAAAAAGTGATCACAAAATGCCAACTCCAGATCGCAGACAATAAAATTAAACACGGAGAGAAATTTAAATATTTAAGAATGACTGGATGGAAAGTGTGACGCTGAGATCGGAAGGTTCAATAGCTTGGCCAAAAACGCATTTCAAAAGTTATGCAGAGTATTGAAAGACAGGAAGATTTCGTCAGAAACCAAGATAAGTGTACTTGCTTGTTATATCCTCCTCTACAATAGCAATTGCTGGGCAATCTCTTCAAAATGAATGAGAGACTCGAAGCAACAGAAATATGGTTCTAAAGAAGGATGCTAAGAATATGAGCAACGATGAGGTTTTGGAGAGAATGTAAAAGTGAAAATCTAGCACCAGAAAGTGACAGCTAAGATTTCTAAGACACGTAATGACGGAAGGTTTGGGCAATCTAACACTCACAGCATGAATAGTGAAATAGAAGCAAAAGAAAAAGCAGCTGGAGGCAGTTGATGAGATTGAGCAAATGGATAGCGGATCAGGGTTTAGGAAAGATATCAAGAGGAAAAAGATGAAAGCGACAATGGATAGAGGCAAGTGGAAGTTCATGATCGCCTACGTCTGAAAGAATATTGAATTATAAAGTATAATATTATTTTTTTCAGCTGCTGGACGGGCAATGAATTCAGCAATTATACTAAGATTGAAAGGGGCGTAAGACAAGGATACGTCTTTTCACCGGATCTATTCAACTTATACAGCGAGATTATTCTGAGAACCCCAGAAGTTATGCCAGGATTCGTCATCGTACGCCACAATTTAAACAATATAAGGTACGCAGATGATACGGTGCTGATAGCCAACACAAAGGAAACTACAAGAACTCTTACGGAAGGTAGCTGAAGAAAGTGACAAGAAAGAACTCCAAATAAATTGAAGGAAAACCGAATGCATGGTCATCAGCAAAATGGTCGCCCAAAATGCCAATTACATGTGAGAGGCTCTAACATCAAGCAGGTACAGAAATTGAAATACCTAGGAATTCTTCTAAAAGACGACGGAAATTGACACTGAGATCCGAAGGCGAATTGGCATGACAACAGAAGCATTCAAGAAGTTGAGTAAAGTATTAAGAAACATGACAATTTCAAGAGAAACAAAGAGGAGGGAACTGGATTGCTATGTGATGTCGGTTCTTCAATATGGCTGATTATGTTGGACAATATCTTCAAAAATGAAGGAAAAACTTGATGCAGCTGAAATGTGATTCTACAGAAGGATGCTGCGAATATCATGGACCGAGCATGTGAGCAATGACGAGGTTTTGGAAAGGATGGAAACCAAAAATGAAATTAATATTGAGCATCAGAAAGAGACAATTGAAGTTCCTGGGACATGCAATGAGGAAGGTTGGCTTGGAATAGAGAAAAAGAGACAAAGGAAAGCAGCTGATATCATATTTGAAGGACCTGATCAGGTGGATGACGGAACGAGAGTTGCATGGTGCAACAGGAGAAAGCTTACTAAGAGCCACCAAGGGCAGGGAGATATGGAAAGCCATAATCGCCTACGTTCTGAAAGGACATGGCACATAAAAGAAGGTATCATATTTTGAAGTCTTGTAGAAGTAATATGAAATTATTTTTAAATAGTCACATTTTGCGCCGACATGGTATCCATGAACTTATTTTTTCGCTGAAAAGATTTCTACATAGCTATTAAAATAGACTATCAAATATTTAATAATGGTATCTCTTATTTAAAGTGTTTTAATGATTGTCTTAACAGAAGCTTCGATGAATCCAAGACACAACTATCCTACGGTTGAAAAAATTGATGTAGGCTAGTTCAGAAAATCGGACTAACCATTCATACATTACTAGAATTATTAATGAGAGAAAAATTGCCCACCATTCAAGAATGTAAGTTCCGACTGTGGAAGCCACCATCTCCCAGTTACATGCAAAATAGGGATAAACTCAGGAGGCTAAAGAAGCCTAATACAGCACTAACATAGCAATACAACAAATTCGTGAACGACCCGAACCTACATCACCTTGTACCTATTTGCTTTCGCGTTTGTTTTACCGACATTATGTGAAACGATTATATTGAATCAAATACTAGTTATGTCAAGATTTGCTTAGCTTTTAAAGTAGGCAATTGTCTTCACGTCAATCCATTGTGCATTTATAAAATCTGTATTCGTGCACTGAATATTGCGGACATATCTGGGCAGATAACCCGGCTATCTCTCGCTATGTTTTCTGTAGTAGTGTCCTTAATTTCATCGGAAATGTTATATTGGAGACAAACCGAATGAAAGTTGATGGAAAACGAGGAGATATACACAGAGGGGTTCAAGAAAATCATGCGTCTTCAAACTTTACATTGAATTTATCTTAAGGGTTTTGAACTTCATACCATGACTTATCAAAGAGGACTAATATACGGTGCGTAGATATCAATGTATTAGACTGTGACTTCATTTGTCATCTCAACATCAGTAACTGCGCCACGTCTCTCTCTCTCTTCGTCTCTCTCTCTTCGTCTCTCTCTCTTCGTCTCTCTCTTTGTACCCCCGTCTCTCTCTCTTTGTGTACCCCCGTCTCTCTCTCTTTGTGTACCCCCGTCTCTCTCTCTTTGTGTACCCCCGTCTCTCTCTCTTTGTGTGTACCCCGTCTCTCTCTGTTTGTGTACCCCGTCTCTCTCTCGTGTGTGTACCCCCGTCTCTCTCTCAGTGTGTGTACCCCCATCTCTGTCTCTCTCTTGTGTCTCCTCGTCTCTGTCTCTCTCTTGTGTCTCCTCGTCTCTGTCTCTCTCTTGTGTCTCCTCGTCTCTGTCTCTCTCTTGTGTCTCCTCGTCTCTGTCTCTCTCTTGTGTCTCCTCGTCTCTGTCTCTCTCTTGTGTCTCCTCGTCTCTGTCTCTCTGTGTATCTCCTCGTCTCTCTCTCTGTGTCTCCTCGTCTCTCTCTCTCTCTGTGTCTCCCTGTCTCTCTCTCTCTCTGTGTCTCCTCGTCTCTCTCTCTGTGTCTCCTCGTCTCTGTCTCTCTGTGTCTCCTCGTCTCTCTGTGTCTCTCTCTCTCCGTGTCTCCTCGTCTCTCTCTCTCTCTGTGTCTCCCTCGTCTCTCTCTCTCTCTCTGTGTCTCCTCGTCTCTCTCTCTCTCTCTGTGTCTCCTCGTCTCTCTCTCTGTGTCTCCTCGTCTCTCTCTCTCTGTGTCTCCTCGTCTCTCTGTGTGTCTCCCTGTCTCTCTCTCTCTCTGTGTCTCCCTGTCTCTCTCTGTGTCTCTCTGTCTCTCTCTGTGTCTCCCCGTCTCTCTCTCTCTCTGTGTCTCCTCGTCTCTCTCTCTCTCTGTGTCTCCCCGTCTCTCTCTCTCTCTGTGTCTCCCTGTCTCTCTCTCTCTCTCTGTGTCTCCTCGTCTCTCTCTCTCTCTGTCTCCTCGTCTCTCTCTCTGTGTCTCCCTGTCTCTCTGTCTCTGTCTCCTCGTCTCTCTCTCTCTCTGTGTCCCCGTCTCTGTGTCCCCGCGTCTCTCTCTCTGTGTCCCCGCGTCTCTCTCTCTGTGTCTGTCTCTCTCTCTGTGTGTGTCCCCGCGTCTCTCTCTGTGTGTGTCCCCGTGTCTCTCTCTGTGTGTGTGTCCCCGTGTCTCTCTCTCTGTGTGTGTCCCCGTGTCTCTCTCTCTCTCTCTCTCTCTCTCTGTGTCCCCGGTTCTCTATCTCTCTCTCTCTCTCTGTGTCCCCGGTTCTCTATCTCTCTCTCTCTCTCTCTGTTTCCCCGGTTCTCTATCTCTCTCTCTCTCTCTCTCTGTGTCCCCGCGTCTCTATCTCTCTCTCTCTCTCTCTCTCTGTGTCCCTGCCCTATCTCTCTCTCTGTGTGTGTGTCCGTGTCTCTATCTCTCTCTGTGTCCCTGTATCTCTATCTCTCTCTCTGTGTCCCCGTATCTCTATCTCTCTCTCTCTGTGTCCCCGTATCTCTATCTCTCTCTCTGTGTCCCCGTATCTCTGTCTCTCTCTCTCTGTGTCCCCGTGTATCTCTGTCTCTCTCTCTCTGTGTCCCCGTATCTCTGTCTCTCTCTCTGTGTCCCCGTGTCTCTCTCTCTCTCTCTCTCTGTCCCCGTGTCTCTATCTCTCTCTCTCTCTGTGTCCCCGTGTCTCTATCTCTCTCTCTCTCTCTCTGTGTCCCTGTCTCTATCTCTCTCTGTGTCCCCGTGTCTCTATCTCTCTCTCTCTGTGTCCCTGTACCCTATCTCTCTCTCTCTGTGTCCCCGTGTCTCTATCTCTCTCTCTCTCTGTGTCCCCGTGTCTCTATCTCTCTCTCTCTCTGTGTCCCCGTGTCTCTATCTCTCTCTCTCTCTCTCTGTGTCCCCGTGTCTCTATCTCTCTCTCTCTCTCTCTCTCTGTGTGTCCCCGTGTCTCTATCTCTCTCACTCTCTCTGTGTGTCCCCGTGTCTCTATCTCTCTCTCTCTCTCTCTGTGTCCCCGTGTCTCTATCTCTCTCTCTCTCTCTCTCTGTGTCCCCGTGTCTCTACCTCTCTCTGTGGGTCCCGTGCCCCTATCTCTCTCTCTCTGTGTCCCCGTATCTCTATCTCTCTCTCTGTGTCCCCGTATCTCTGTCTCTCTCTCTCTGTGTCCCCGTATCTGTCTCTCTCTCTCTGTGTCCCCGTATCTCTGTCTCTCTCTCTCTGTGTCCCCGTGTCTCTATCTCTCTCTCTCTCTGTCCCTGTGTCTCTATCTCTCTCTCTCTGTGTCCGTGTGTCTTACTCTCTCTCTCTCTGTGTCCCTGCCTATCTCTCTCTCTCTGTGTCCCTGCCTCTATCTCTCTCTCTGTGTCCCCGTGTCTCTCTCTCTCTCTCTGTGTCCCCGTGTCTCTATCTCTCTCTCTCTCTGTGTGTCCCCGTGTCTCTATCTCTCTCTCTCTCTGTGTGTCCCCGTGTCTTACTCTCTCTCTCTCTGTCCCTGTGTCTCTATCTCTCTCTCTCTCTGTGTCCCCGTGTCTCTATCTCTCTCTCTCTCTCTCTCTGTGTCCCCGTGTGTCTCTCTCTCTCTCTCTCTCTGTCCCCCGTGTCTGTCTCTCTCTCGCTCTCTCTGTGTCCGTGCCTATCTCTCTCTCTGTGTCCCTGTGTCTTCATTCTCTCTCTCTCTCTCTGTGTCCCTGCCTTACTCTCTCTCTCTCTCTGTCCCTGTGTCTCTATCTCTCTCTCTCTCTGTGTCCCTGCCTATCTCTCTCTCTCTCTCTCTCTCTGTGTCCCCGTGTCTCTATCTCTCTCTCTGTGTCCCCGTGTGTCTCTATCTCTCTCTCTGTGTCCCTGTGTCTCTATCTCTCTCTCTGTGTCCCCGTGTCTGTCTCTCTCTGTGTCTCTGTGTCTTACTCTCTCTCTCTCTGTGTCCCGGTGTCTCTCTCTATCTCTCTCTCTGTGTCCCTGTGTCTCTATCTCTCTCTCTCTCTGTGTCCCCGTGCGTCTCTCTCTATCTCTCTCTCTGTGTCCCTGCCTCTCTCTCTCTCTCTGTGTCCCCGTGTCTTACTCTCTCTCTCTCTGTCCCCGTGTCTCTATCTCTCTCTCTCTGTGTGTGTCTCCCCGTGTCTCTCTCTCTCTCTGTGTGTGTCTCCCCGTGTCTCTATCTCTCTCCTCTCTGTGTCCCCGTGTCTCTATCTCTCTCTCTCTCTGTGCCCGTGTCTCTCTCTCTCTCTCTGTGCCCGTGTCTCTCTCTCTCTCTGTGCCCGTGTCTCTCTCTCTCTCTCTGTGCCCGTGTCTCTCTCTCTCTCTGTGTCCCTGTGTGTCTCTCTCTCTCTCTCTCTGTGTCCCCGTGTCTCTCTCTCTCTATATATATATATATATATACACACTCAATTATAATAAAGCGCATTTTCAATTATGTGTGGATGTATTTTACTCAAATGTAAATACATTAATATATATTTTGCTATCATTTTAGACGTCATATCAATAGAAATATGTTGCTTTTATTTTTACGGTACGAGCCCACTCGTCTTTGAATGAAGAGACAATCTTAACCAAGATGCCTGAATAGGATATTAAAAATTGCACATACGATGAGAATTGATTGTATGTTTTATTTCTTTTTTAACCAGTGGCTGAATCATCCTCAGAACAGCACTAGATTGTTCTATTCTTTTCATCAATTTCTTACCAAGCAAAGTCATAAAGCCACTAAGAGGAATAGTTTACTATGAGCAAAATAGAAAGGATAAAATAGTGAGAAATACGGGTAATAAAAGAACAGGATAAAGACTGAAGTTGAAGATTTGAAGTTGCACCTAGATTTTTAACGTTCATAGGTGAGACATATACAAGCAACCGGAAAAAGAGATGCACAGACGAAAAGAGTTAGAGAAAAAATTATTAGAATGTACTTATAATTAAATCTTTGTCATTTCAACAGTAAATGAGACAGTTACTAATTTAATAGTACGCTTCACTTGATGAGTTCGAGTCACCAAAGAGGAAAGAATTATCATTGGAAAAGCAGGAAAGGCGGTGTGAGGAGGATCGATGAGTGATACCGTTGTCAAATCACAGTCAAGTGGATCAGTTTGGTTTATTAATGTTCTTCGACAACGAGACCAAGCCATTGTTACTAGAATTCGGCAGACAAAGAAAATGGAGAGTTCTGTGGTATAGACTAAGTAGCAAATCGTTTTCTCTTTTGTTGAGCTTGAACTTCTTCCTACTAGTTTAAATAAAATACAATCACAGCTCACATCCCACACTCGTTCAATGCCAACATATTTTTATCATGACTGATAGGTTATAGTTCTCCCTCCACAAAATTCATTTTTCAATTCTCATCTTGATTATTGATTGCAATGGTTAATAATATCAAATAAGATAAAATATATCGTTTCAATTAGTATCCACTTCTCAGAAGATACTATTTTATACGCTCTTAACTACATAATTTAGGCTTTTGTTCTCTTTTTGACAATCATGTTATGTCTGAAAGAAAAAAAAAAAGGAAAAACAGTGTTAATTTGACCGACTGAGGGACAATTTTTTTTACTTACTTGCTTACGTTGCAAATAAATAGAATTTAAAATACATCTGTTACTCTCTTTATATAGAATTACAAATTCCGTGGATGCAATTCAACACCAAATTTATTCAAACAAATTTACTCAAACAAATCTACATAATGTCTTGCAATAAATTTCCTCAAAACAAAAACGTGTAACAGATATTAATTACTATTAATATTATTATTTGATAAATGAAATGATATAATTTTGTTTGAAATCAGCCGAAAAGTATGGAGTAAGTTATTTCCCTTACACCGGCTGTATTACTTATATTAATTAATTGACGTTAAATATTTAACGTAACATTTTAAATTGTTTTTGTTAATAAAGAGACAATATTTTAAAATGTCAGTATTAAATTTAGAGATATATAGTAATTTATCATATTTATAGAAAAAACATTTCATAGGTTCTTTCTGATTTTATTTATTTTGCACAATTAAATACGCAAAGCAAAATGTAAATAACATTTAATGATGAAAACCTTATGGTTTTAATACTTTAAAAGATTTATTTAGGTTAAATTCAAAGCCATTGAATACAAGTTACTAAAACTGTAATTTTAATTTGAAGAAATTACATATTAGAACAGTTAATATGTAAATTATAAATGAAGCTTTAAATAAAACGCTTAGTTTTAAATCACTTCAAAAATCGTAGCAATTATTCACTACTTATATTTTACCGGAAAAAATCTGATGACGTAATTTAGTGACGCACAGTTTTTTCTCACAGTTAACATAAAACGCAGAGGTTAGTAATAACTACCTCTAAAATATAGATTGCTAAATATTGCAATTTAAAATAAAGATTTCACTTAAAGTGAAACATAAAAGAATCGGAAACGTCCATCAACTGGAAGCGTTAGAAAATTCTTGTATTAAAAGGTGGGTTGGATTATCTTATAGATACCAACATTTTCCTCCAAATATCTAAGCTGCTAAGTTTACAACTTAGAAAAGAAATAACGATTTCACTTGTAGTGAAACCGGAGAAAATTTGACATGTCCAAACGATTGAAACGATCAAGAGAATCTGATTAAAATTGTTCTTTTTAATTTACGAAGAAAATTCTACCAGAGGATAATTATTATATTCGCGCCAAGACACAAGTTCTTTACCAAATTTGTATCATTCAAAATATGGTAAGTTACAATAATACTGAACGCGCTCTTGTGGTTTATTTTTAAAAATGAGGAATTTTAAAGATAAATCCTTATAATTTAATAAATTTCAACCTAAAAGATATTTTACAAGTAAAATATTAAAAAACATTATTTGGTTGAAATATAAAAAAATAATTCATACATGTCTAAGTTATATTTCTCGCTTTCATTATTTCCCTGTCTTTGGTCATTTTCTATGTCCGCCTTGTACACAATATTATCTACGTATCATCTGTTTAGATAGTCATTTCGACAAGTTTTGATAAGTTCTTCCGCTCCATCAAGATAAATGTGCCGTACGTTTCAAGGTGCATCTTTTTTTTTCACTTCATTGTATTTCAAACTCCGTCTTCTGTTTGCGTCCAGTGTAAGGAGAATAAATTAACTTAAACCGCGGAAGTAATTGACAAGTAGATCTGGCCATAGGGAAGGTCAACCAAAGGCGACAACCGGCTTGAAAAGCAGTGCATCACCGGGTGTTATTGATAGATACATCCGTACGGAGAAAACGTCAACAAAGCGAGAACCAGAAAAAGCAAAACTGCGTGCCAGTTTTGAGACCACATAAAGTCTATAATTTGTGGCTGAAGAGACAATATGGCTAACGACCTTCTTTGTATCTACTATCTTTCTCCGGCTGCTTTCCTGCACTACTCAAGCGTTAGCAACGAATAAGAATATAAGATTATATATGTGTTCCTTGTTATCTGTCAAGATCCAGTGTAATATACTACGATATATACTCATCAAAACATCATTACTAAATTGATCTAGCTTAACTTTCTTCAAATAGATCCTTGTGACATAATTATCAAATGTTATTCGGTCAGCTACAGCTTTTACGATGTGCTTCGTGGTGTCGGAACGACAAATAGAGGAACCGAGTTCGAATTCCAATTTAATTCCTTGCATTCACTTACGCACAAATATCCTTGGGAAAGCTATTAATCCGTCTCTTCTCTCCAGTTATGGGTTAAAAAAATTGGACATTGGGTTCTATAGCATTGGCTGGCAACCCTTCTACGGCAGAAAGTAAGGGCAACCAACTGCGGTATTATCATTTGCCCAGTCAGTCCTGTCCCTTTCGAGACATGATCATCCAAACGTATGTCACCTATAGTACTTAACTGTCTGACAGCCTTTAGCAATTTAAATACAAGGTCAGTTCTCTTGTCTTGATTTTTGTTTTTTATTGTCCAATGTTTTTCTTTCATAATGAGCAACCTCTTCCCTCCTAGTGGCTTTTTGTGAGTTGTTTCGATTGAAATAAAAAAAATCTCTTTGAAGTGTATCCAAGTCGATCCAGATCAACTTTGAAGTGGGGTGAGACTTACTTTAGTAGATATTATATGCTATTAAATACTGAATCATGATTTTATTTTTATGATTGCTTTCAGATAACCCAATGCATATTTATGATTCACATCAAAATGTGACTGTATTTCAGAAGTGTCTTAATTATTTAAATGATCCTCTTGTATTTTTGTGTAAATTCTAATTTATTTACGCTTAGCCAATATTTGCATATTTGAACATTCGAAGTATATAAAAACATTCTTTCAAAGAACCTTTGCATATACTACTATTTTAGTGATATTTCTTAATTTTTGTTTGACTTTCTTTCTTTTTTGTATTTCTTTTAGAATTCGTTCTCTCTGAAGATCTCCAAATCTTTTCATGCCTACGTAGATATGACATTCTGAGACGTCCTCAGCTTTTAAGGTAGGTAGCATACCGAAATAATTCTTTATAACCCAGCCCATATTCACTTGTCCGAAAGTCGAAACGTACGTCAAATTGATTTTAACATATTAACATACCATCAAGAAAAAAAATTTGTCACTCCGTAAAATGCGGATATTTAAAATCATTTCGTTGCTTGCAATAATGTTTTGCATTGTTTCAAAAGATTACTACATTGATTTTTATTGCAGCACTTATCAGACAAAAAATTTACGCTTGTAAATAGTCACATGCGGCATTATTCTTCAATTTGTATTAATTCATTTAAAAACACTACCATTTCATTCTTTAGGTTATTTCATCAATAAAAAATATTTTCGATCTGCACGACGTTGACATATTTCAAGTGATTAAATCAGCTATAGGCAATTTACTTTCTGCTATATCAGCGTACATAGGGCAATATTGTAACCTGCAGTTACAAAAACGATTTCTATAAGTAGTTTTTATATTCCAAAATTATCGATCACTGGAGCAAGTGATCAACTTGTTGCCCATTTATATTTCATTAGTCTGCATGCTCTAGTAGGAATCTCATTGTCAGTAGAATCCCTTTGATAGAGTATTGTAGTGTAAACTAATACCAGCCAAGACATATTTCTGAGTTCAGTAATGATTTTATTTACGAATCCTTGACAATAATGAAAAAATGTACATCGGAAACACCATGAACGTATTTAAAAAGTATTTGCAAGCACCTCTGATCCTTCAATAACAAAGAAAACAAAGGAAGTTAAAAGACGAAAATAAAACGCCTAAAGTTAAATGGAAAATCCTCAAACAAGCAAGAACAGCTACATCAATAAAGGAACCATGTTTCCTTTGTCATCAAGAAAAAATTGAAATCATTAAATAGCAACAAACTCTTAAACCAGACACATGAAACCACAGTAGACTGCAAACACATTAAAGAACTAAACCTTACAATCATGCTAAAAAAATACTACAAAAGACAAAGCTAGAACCTCTTAGAAACGATAAACCTTTATAATACTAACAACTCTGACATCAATTTTTTACCTATTACACACCATAATCTGTGATCTAATTTAATGTTTTATAGAAAAATTTCATTTCCTAAATTCAAAATTACGGTTAAATGTACAAAATCAAATTAAATATAAAAACTTTGCTTAAATACAAAAACATTTTATAAGATAAGTCCAACACCAAGCCTCTCCACACTTTACACTTCCCTACTCTGCTCCTCTAATAAACCCAAAGAATAAAGACTAGCCATGCAGCCATAAAACCTATACCCAATCTTCTAATGTTAGATCTGTCTACAAAATTGCCGACACTTTCATTAATCAACTATATTCACTACCCACCCCACTTCTTTCAAAATTCTAACGGACAATTTACAAAACTTATTCCCTTATCGCTAATCCCCACCAACACCTCACACACGACTCGCCAAATATAAGAAAAGTCTCTCCATTCCTTTCTACACCACTTGATGAGACATTGTAATTTCAATGTCGAAACAAAATGTACATTTGTAGTGGATAAAAAAATGTGTACATGTTCTAAATCCATAATATATTATCAGGATCCAAAGGATGGTTAGTAACGTGATTGGTGCTGACTTGGCGGCTCGACTACAGCCACTCTCCCACCGACGAAATGTGGCCTCCCTTTGTCTGTTCTATAAGTACTTTCATGGCTACTGCTCAGACGAACATATGTCACTGGTGCCTCCTCAACAGGTGTTTACTCGTGCAACTAGAATGGCAACTGGGTCCCACCCATTCACAGTTAGGTTAGCCAAATGCAGACGACAATTCTACTCCTGCAGCTTCTTCTTTCGCACTTCACGCCTGTGGAACTCGCTCCCATATTCTTGCTTTCCTGACGGCTACAACCTCCAGAAACTTAAATGTAATGTCAATACGCATCTACTAACCATTTGACTGTAGCCCTTCCCCACCCCGTATATTATTCCCTTTCTCTCCCCCCTTACAACTGTCATTACACCTGCATTTTCACCTTTCTATTACTTTCTAATTGGTTTGTAATCCTCTTCTCCCTCCACTAATTTTCTTTTAGTTATGTAGCCCCCGCACTTCAGTGGCATTTACGCCTTGCCCGGGGTGAAATGATTATATATAGTCATCAGCAGATAGATCTGTTTCGCTGAGGCGCACTTTTAGCGTGTGATATACGATGTATTCATACGCCAGTAGAGGGAGTATTCTAATTTATTACTGAATAAACGATGCGTTGATACTAAAGTAGATATCATTCTTCCAGAGTGCTCACTCAGGGTGTGAGAGCGTAGTCATCCGCTGACAGATGTTTCGCTATATATATTCTTTCTTGTTTGATATTTTCTTGTCGATGCCGACCATTTTTACATAGTATATTATTCAGATTTACCTTTTTTTAAAAAAAAACCCAGATCACCCCCAGCAAGGCGGTAACGACACTGATGTGCAGGGGGCTATGTAAGAGTGAAACGATTAGAAAAGAGCCGGAAACCACATCCTAAGCAGGGAACAAGGGGTGAGCCTCTTCACCTGTTCAATAGACGTGGGTGGAGTGTGAACCGGGCGATAGTTTAGTCTTCTTGAAAAACTTAAATATGCTTTTAGCGTTGTCAAATTGTTGTCTGAAAATAGTTAGTCATGGACACTCAGTCAAATTATGTTTAATAGATAATGCTTTTTTTTTCATGTATAGTACTTAGGTTGAACTTAGTAAAGACTTTATCATTCTCGTATGGCCGATGTGCAAGCGGATGTTTCGATTCTTACTGGATATATATATATATATAACTTACTCTCAGCTTCAGCTGGATTGCCTAGTTTATTATATGAATAATCGTCCTAGTATTTTTTTTTTTTTCAAGTATATTCTTCTTTTCCCTAAACTTTGTATATGAACCGTGATCCCAGTATCCACGTTCATATCTAAAGCTGCTATAGCTGTTAGGTCTGCTTTACAGTTACCTTTTTTCCTCAATTTTTCAAGAGATTAAACATTTAACTTTCTCTTCATTGTAATGATCTTCTATATAAAAAAAGACCCCTTGTATTGTTGGATATGTTCCCCTTCTAAGCTGTAAGGGCGAAGAGTGTATCTGAAAGAATTAGAAGGTTCTTTAGTTTGGTCTCAGTTATGTCTACAGCTAACTCAAATGCATAAGCCTCTGCAGTAGATTTCAAACTTCCTTTTGTGAGGGTTTCATTTTGGGAATGTTTTTGCGTACTGCTTGACATCCAAATTTGTCACCACTTTTTGACCCGTCCGTATAGATTGCTACATAAACAGGGAAGATTTCCAGTATTTCCTGGAATGTGTTCACAAATATGAGAGGAAGGTTTCGTTTTTTTTATTTATTAAAATTATGTATTTCAAGAATCACTTCAGGATGTTTAATCGTTTATGTTAAAATACTGGATACCGTTTTTTCTTGTATATTGAAATATAATTACTTCATTATATTGAAACGGAAGTACTTATTTCTTCAGTAATGGGTTCCATCCTGAGTCCATATGGTTGTATAACATTTTCTGCATCATGATATCGGTCACAATAATTTGGGTCAAGTATAGTTCTTAAAACTTGAATAGTTTGGCACGGTTTCATTTTTACATAATACTGTTACGCTATGGAGGAGTTTTACCGGCTTTTGTATATAAGCTCTCCACCGCAATTTTCTAAAAGCTCCGAGCACTAACCCCGTTCAGTATGAGCCAATACTTACAGAGGATTTTGCTACATTTCGTTTTCAAATATTATGATGAGGGATAAATGTTAGTTTCCTGTAAACTTGTTGTTCCACTAAGTAATTTACTTTCAAATATGGATCATTATGTAGTTTCTTTTTAATTTGAAAAAAAAAATATATATATATATACATTTTGTTTTGATTTTAGAAAACCTATTTTCCATGGCCTATTTCGGTATTTTATTTAAACGTTGTTGAAGTTGCCTTTCCATTGTCTAAAAATGTCGAGATTAAGAAATGATTGACACAGAGAGAGCATCTACTTCATTAGGGGTTTCACCACGGAGTTTATTTTAACGCAAAAATGCGTCACTGAAAGAATGGTTTCTTTGGGGAACTCCTTTCTATTGTTCTTATAATTCTGAGAGCGTACTTATTCCGACATGAAAATTTCAATTTTTTAGAAAATTACTTATGAGCCTACCGCTCACGTCCAATTCATGCAAATCTGTTAATTTAACTGCCATGAAATATCATAGGTTTTTCTATCTCAAAAAGGACTTCCGAAGGACGTTCTTCTTAAGAAAAGCTTTCCTCTCAAAGGTTTCAGCCGCACTGAGTGATCTATGGTACATTATTTTTCTTGAATACACATTGGCAATCACTGATTATGCAATCTTTTTCGAAATACTAAGTCAACTTGTTGTTAACCATTTTTTCACAGACAGCTGGTTAATGCTATCAGCTTGTAATTTCTAGGTTCTGAGACCTCAGATTTCAGAAGAGAAATAATAAAAAACTCGCTACAAATCTGGGAAGTGCCTACATGTTCATATGTTTTTATGTAATTTTTCCAACAGTTGCAACGATTTGTTTGTCAGCTGCTTTGAGAATTGATAATGAATATCGTCTGGTCTCACAGAAATCATTGGAATTCTTTAAGGATTCATTTAATTCTGCTATCGTAAATGGAAGGTTGTAGCTCTCAGCTTTATTGGATTTAAAGTTGTCTTTCCTATTTATTTTTTGTTTTGTTTTTCAGCTTTTCAATTGAACTTAAGAAACCGTTGACTACCATTCTTTGTTGATGAGATTTAAGAGATAGTTATTGCTGATTCGTCAGGGTTTTTAATTTTTTTTTTTTTTTTTTTGCTGAGATTTAAATAATTGAATGGAAAGGTGTTTTATTGCATTAGTATGAAATTTTTAGCCTTTTTCTTTATATCCCGTACAGATTATTTTGTCGTTAAAATAAGGTTACTGACGTATTTTTTCAACTTTAATGTTATCTTTGATCATCTTTAGAGTTTTTGCTCGGTGTTGCTTAAATGTGCGTTGTAGTGCAGTGGCTATCTGCACGAAACAAGAAATCGGAGAACTGATTTCAAATTCTAGCTGAATTCGTTGCATTCACTTAAGCGCAAATACAGCTGGGAAAAGTATTAATCTGTCTCTTCCCTCCAGCTATGTCAAATAACTAGGCGTATTGGGTTCTTTCGCCTTGGTTGGCAATTAGTCTAACGCAGGAAGTAATGGTAACCTACTGCGGTAAAACCTCCTGCTCAGTCAGTCATTTCTCTTTCAATGTGTGATAACCCAAGCGTGCATCACGTATGACCCTTAACTAACTGACTGACTGCTTAATTCTGACCAAGCTATCTGTTGTGGCATCTTTGACCTCACTTAAGACCCTTCTTCTAAGCATGGTAGCCTTTTTTCATTTATCATCAAACCGCAAAGACGTATTACGATTTTTATTTTATTTTACTGTCTGGAATACATTTCCATGCTGTAGAAACCAGGATTCCCGTAGACTGTGGTCTTTGATGACTTATCCTTGTAGTTATTCAGAACATATCTTTCGTGATTCCTGCCAGTTTGCTTTACTCAATTTCCAACATTGGGGATTTTGGTAACTTTGAATTTTGAACACAAATTAGAAAATGTTGGCTCCCATATTCGTTGATCAGTACTTTCCTGAAAAAGTCCAAAAAGACAGATGGATAGCAGAAAGCTAAACCAATTGCAGAGTAACTGCCAGAGAATTGACACATAAGTTTGAAATTTATTGTTATAGATATAGAAATCGTTGTTATCTGTAACAAATTCCATACTGTTTCCTTTCTGGTATGTATATATGTGACAGGTAAAATTCCCAAGTAACATAAAGGGAGGAGGGATTTTCCTTTATTTTATTTTTGCAATTTGGTTTCATTATACAGCTATTTCCTGTAAATTTAACTTTATCTGACTGTGTGGAACATCTTTTCTGATTACGATTGTTGTAGCAGCAAAACCTCCAACAGAAGGTAGATAAAGAGTGAAAAGAAAGGACTACACATTAACTGCAAGAAAATCGAATGCATGGTCATCAGTAAAAAAAAGCAGCCCAATATGCCAAATACAGGTGAGGGACTCTAAAAATCAAGCAGGTACAAAAGTTTAAATACCTGGGAAGTGTTATAACAGAAGATGAAAAGTGTGACACAGATCCGAAGGCGAATTGGCATGACGAAGGAAGCATTCCAGAAGTTGAATAAAGTATTAAGAAAATGGACAATTTCGCTAGAAACAAAGAGGAGAGTACTGGATTGCTATATGATGTCAGTTCTTTAATATGGCAGTGAATGTTGGATAATATTATCAAAGATGAAAAAAAAAACTTGAAGCAACTGAAATGTGGTTCTACAGAAGGATGCTGCGAATATCATGGATCGAAAATGTGAGCAATTATGAGGTTTTAGAAATGATGGAAACGAAAAGGAAATTAATACTGAGCATCAGGAAGATACAGCTGAAGTTCCTGGGACATGCAATAAGGAAGAACGGCTTGGAGAACCTGATACTAACAGAGGGAAAATGACAGAGGAAAGCAGCGGATAACATATTTGAAAGACCTAATCAGGTTGATGATGGAAGGAGGGTTACATGGTGTAATAGAAGAAGGCGTGCTAAGAGCCACCAAGGATAGAGAGATGTGGAAAACAATGATCGCCTAGGTCCTGAAAGGACAGGGCACCAAGAAAAAGAGCCTCTTATATAATAGTATTGCTATTACTCTATTTTGTTATCCTTCTTAGGGATGGTTTCCTGAAGGGGGATAACTGCTGGGTTCAGTTCTGTTATCAACAGAAGCAGCTCGTTAAGACTAGCCTTCATTCTGCGGCAGTTTCTTAATATTATTTTATGCTTACTTTTGTTCTTGTGTTTATGGGTTACTAGCATCATAGCCCGGCGTTGCACGTGCAACTAAGAACATTTTTAATTAGATGATTAATGGGACGTGTTTTGATTTCCTAGCGCTTGTAATCGCTGCCTTACATTAAAATTCAGTTATATAAAAGAAAATAATTCTATAAAAATTGTAGTTTAAAAAAAAATATATATATATATATATATATATATTTTTGTTGTTGTTGTTTTTGTTCTTGTTGTTGTTCTTGTTGTTGCTCTTGTTATTCTTGTTGCCGTCTTGTTATTGTTGTTGTTGTTGTTGCTGCCGTCTTGTTGTTGTTGCTGCCGTCTTGTTGTTGTTGTTGTTGCCGTGTTGTTGTTGTTGCTGCTGCCGTCTTGTTGTTGTTGTTGCCGTCTTGTTGTTGTTGTTGTTGCCGTCTTGTTGTTGTTGTTGTTGTTGCCGTCTTGTTGTTGTTGTTGCTGCCGTCTTGTTGTTGTTGCCGTCTTGTTGTTGTTGTTGTTGTTGCCGTCTTGTTGTTGTTGTTGTTGTTGCCGTGTTGTTGTTGTTGTTGTTGTTGCCGTCTTGTTGTTGTTGTTGTTGTTGCCGTCTTGTTTTGTACCGTCCGTCTAGTTCAATAAATGGCCAAAGTTGTGTGTTGCGTATCGGACAAATCTACCCTCAACCACCAGAACCCCCTCCCCAGACATCATAGGTCGCCATCCACACCAAACATGTGGCCCATTTGGGGATCTTATCTCACTGCAGAGGTGTAGTCGCCTTATTCTACAGCTCCAGTCGACAGGGTAGTGTGGTAGTGGAGAATCTCACATTTGGTTCTTTCTAGCAGCATGTAGGGGTGACCCATGAGACTATTCCATAATTATTTAAATTGCACGTTAAACGATATTTCTGGAATACAAACCTGCCTGCATGTAAATCACCAGAAAGGATTGACTATCGAATTTATATTAAATGTGTGTTGTAAATGAGTCCGTAAAGTGTAATGCTTGTAAAAAAGAAAGTCTACTACAGTGTCGTTGAACAAAGGATTACATTCTAAACAACCAGACATTTCTCTCATTAGTTGCATCAAGAAGACCAATAGATTTGTCAGCACTTTTCTTTTTATGATTGAGCACTGATTTAATCCTGGCCTCTTCACCACTTTCAAATTGGTCGCAGACATATTGCCATGACAGTCTCCGGACCATTAACAGATGGTTGACATGGTGATTACTATCTCTGAAGGTGATATCCGGGAGACTGATTGGCGATAGCGTACTTCCTACTACGTGCTGGAGTAATTTCATTTCTAAAGCGTCCTTTCCCAAAGGAAAACCGGAGATTATAACTGCGATGCAGTTCATTTATTCTTCTGATATTTCCACTACTTTTATTCTGGATAATTATCGCCATATTAAAGATTAAATCTTTCGCTTCTATATAGTTCTCAAATCGGCAAATGTATATTGCATCGTATAATTTACAAATATTTGGGTGCAAAACACAAATTTAAATATCTAACTTGTCACTGATAAATATTTTAGAATTATTTTTCTACTAAACACCTTTCGAAGAGAGAACTTTAATTTGGAGTAATCGTAATACTGTTTCCTTATGCGGAAACTTCGGCAATCAGAGAAAGATCTGCTTAAAGTGCTGGGGGTTTAAAATATAAAAAATATTAATACCGAAAACAATTTCGAGAAAACTTGTTTCTCATGTTTAGCTGTTATCGCTCTTTTCAATATTTTGATAGGGTTTTCTTAACTTTTTGTTTGAAGTAATGTAACTTATACGCATATATAAAATATAATAGACTACATATTACTCTACGACTTGTAAAAATTGATCGGTTTTCAGTCTTTCCTCATTACCTTTTGAGGAAGCATTTGTAGTTCTCTATCAAGACTGTCATCTACATATCTGATGTTAATACTTTGACCACAAATGAAGCTTGGTAGACATTATCTCTCAGAATCTCTTCGCTGTAGAGTTTAAATGTCTGGTTACAAGTCACAATCTTGTTTGACATTACTTTCTATTCTCTATCTCTAGAATTAATTTTCTATCGTATCCAGGTAATTTGCTGCCAATATAAGTTCTTGATTATTGCAATATTCTTCCAAAAATTTCAAATTTGGTGAAAAGTTTCAAAAGACATGTATGGCGTAATTTATAAACACAGGTACCTGTTCACCTGCGTTTGTTTTCTTTTGATAAAATTTCTGAGCATAAATATCGCGTTCCTTGTTTCATTTTTCTATTGCTGGTCTGATTTTGCCGAGTGCTGTATTCATTTAGAAATCAGCTGATTAAGAATATGCTGATGATGAAATAAAATATTGAAGTGTCTGCTCAAACATTTCTGCGTATAGATAGTACTATAAGTAATAAACAGATTTTAATGTTTCATGAAATAAAAAACTCTCGTGATTAACAAACGTCACGAATCTGTGAAGGTCAATCGTTAAAATTTAGAAATTACACTGTTTCTTTTGCGCTTTATGATTTCTCAATCTTTTTAGCGTGTCAATATTTTAATGTTCTGTTTTGTTTGTCGAATTTCCGCTTAGTCGGATTCCCCAAATTACTTGTCTTATCCCATCCTATATTTTTTTTCTTTTGTTGCACACTAATTTTTGAGTTCCGTTGTTTCTTTTTATGATAACATGTTGGTTTTCGTTTTGTCTGCTGCTTTATAAGTTGATTTATTAATCTCTATTGTATTCTCTTATTTTCTATTGCAAATCGCATTAATTATGCTGAAAAATACAGCTACAATTTTAATCACCAAGCAAAGAATGATTGCCATCAAATTTATCTCGCACGACATTTTTAGTGAAATGAGGCATTAATTATTAATCACCCTGAATTTTATTTTTCTGTTTATTACATACTAGCAGTATAGCCCGGTGTTGCTCGGGTTTAATGAAAGCGTTAAAATTAATCCATGGTCCAGGAGCTCAGACTCAGCCTAAAAAATTTGTGTGAAGTTTGGTGAGAATCGGATAAAAATTGAGGATTTGTATGAAGGAGATACAAATAAGCACACGCACACAAACACACAAACATCTTGCTATATATATATATATATATATATATTTAAAATCGATTTTCTGCAGTATTGTAAGAACTGCAACCTTGAAACTTCTGAATATCGTTTCACAAAACTGTAAATTCTCAAGAAAACCGGTTCAGCCGTTTCGGAGTTTATAGGTAACGGGCAAACACACACACACACACACACACACAGTTCCATTTATAAATATGTGTAGATCCCACTATGACATTTAACCGCAATATATAGAACTAATGCCGAATCGTTTCTCTAGACACAGACTATTTAAAATTAGCTGGTCCTTCGAAATATATTTAAACCACTTCCTTCAGTATTGTGTCACGAATAATCTAAGCTCCTCCTACTTTCCTTTTTCTTTGTAGTTAATGATTAATTATTCTTTTAGCGCAATATGCCATTCCTTTGATCTAGATTAATCGATAGACTTTCCCTTGTTCAAACCGAAATGATCTGTGACGTGCACTCTGAAGGCAGTAATTATTCGTAAGATGCAGACAAATACATCAGGGTTTAGTGATTTATATATCTGTCGAGTAGCCGAAAGATCAAGAAATTTTCATATAGATGCTTGCTACAGAAGAATGTTCAATAAAACATATACGGAAAAGTTTCAAATGTCAAAGTAATACTAGGCAACATTTTCATTTGAGCAAAAGATAATCATATGTTTAATCAATCTATTTCGGAATGAGAGAAAATTAAATGATAGATAAAATTATTCGCGCGTTTGCTAGACAAATGCCGGTTTCTGATTAAAACGTTGCACGTCTAAACCTACGATTTCACTGCTGTTGTTGATCCAATACTACTTTTAATCCGTAAAAACTTACCGGACTAATTCACCAAGCGACGCCGTTTATTGTGCACAATATTTCTACGCAATTGATGATGCACTAGAGATGCAAGATAATTGTACTTATATGGGCTAGAATTACATTAATTGGAGGAGCATTCGCTTCATTAGTATAGCGGAAATGAAATGCAGAATGAGAAGCCTACCACCATTGATAACGGTGCTGGGGCCCCCACCGTCGATATAATAGATGTCTAGTTAAACAGAAAGAAAATGACTGCCTGGCCAAAACAGAGCCGGTGCTAACCGCGAGACGTCTAGTTTTATAGAATTAAGGTATCCACCACTTTCTCCACAAAATAATCGGTAGGGTGAAATGAAGTGTTAGTTATGCAAACAATTACATTTGCTAAACTATCGGTAATATTTTGGGCTCAACAACAACTACATTATTTTTGTTTTTACTACTAGTAGTACAAGTGTATATACTAGGATTCCCCACATTAAATAATTGCCATGGTGTCACATCTAGTCTCATTGGTGGAGTATTGTAATATAACAATCTGGCCCCACCCGAGGAAGTGATGCAAGCGATGGTGTTTCCCGTCGGTGAAGGGCGCGGCGAAGCGACAAGACAGGTGTTTGTGAAATACATCCTGTCGAGGCCTGAGCTGATGTCATTTGACCTTATTTCCGACAGCGGCGGAAATGGCTACAGAGGCAAACAGATCAGGTGTCTCTTAGAATTACGTGGGCGTTGCCTGGGCGAGGCAAAACCGGAAGGAAAGTCCCGGTTCTAGAAGACTATATAAAGACCTCGACACACGGATTCGCAGCAGAGAACGGCCAGTGGAAGCAGAAACACCACGGCAAGAATACACTCCCGTCAACCCATTCTATGTGCCTCTCACCCTTCCGTTCTCTATTCCACACGGTTCGTCGTTATTAATAAAAATATAACCTTATATTTTTATATATGCGTGTTTGTTGTTTTGTCGTCGTACGGCGATATATAACAGTATGAATAAATGCCCAGATCAGCTAAGATCGTTGTGTATACAGGAGCTGTGTAAATTTTGACACATTAGCCCGATTGTAGGCATTAGGAGTCCCCATATAAAGCACGACTTGTTTTACATACCATCTCAGTGGGTGACTCAGGTTAAATAAACAGGCAACCTGCTGTCTGGCTCGCAACTGTTAAGCTCTCTGCCTTCGAAAAGTGTTTGACTTACTCGGGAAATTTAGGGTAAATACCCAGATGTCCGTGTGATACAGAGTAATTAAATCTGAGCTGTGACATGATTATTCATTACAGATTATCAAATAAAATATCAAGCTTTCTGCCTTTGAAAAGATTTTGACATAGTCGGGAAATTTGGGGTAAATACCCAGAGGTCCGTTTGATACAGAAGAATTATGTCTAAGCTGTGACATGACTATTCATTACAGATTTTCAAATAACAATAAGAAAAGATTAACATTATCAGTCGATGTACTTATGTCTGGACCGGATTCCTGGTATCAGTTTGTAATGACGTATGTTTTACGTGATCTTTTTTTTTTTTTTTAACGCCTTCGGGATATTCACGGACAATCAATGAAGAAATCCAGCAACATCTCTAACACTAGTGTAGAAAATAAAGATTCGAATTACTCTGTTGTCAATCTGAATATGTTAACGGGACTGTATATTTCGTCAGTCAGTCAGTTAAGTGCCATACGTGAAACACGCTTGGGCGATCATGTCTCGAAAGAGACATGACTGACTGGGCAGAAGATTATCCCGCAGTAGGTTGCCGTTGCTTTCTGCGGTAGACTGGTTGCCAGCCAAGGCTATAGACTCCAAACTGTCCTGTTATTTAACCCATAATTGGAATGAACAGACGGATTAATACCTTTACCAAGGATATTTGCGCGTAAATGAATACAATGAATTCAACTGGAATTCGAACTCGTCTCCCCGATTTCTCTTTCCGAGTCGATATCCACTGCACCACAACGCACATCCTAAATATTTCGTATTTAACCTAAATGTACGTCTGTGGATATTCCATCCGAAATCGACCTAAAACTGAAGATCAAGTACAAGACACTTAATTGATTACATACGGGTAACACAATATATATTATAGACACAGCAACTAAAATATTAAGAGGTGATATTCGAAGCGTAGCTTAGATGTGGCACAAGGCCGAAAGTATGAGACACCCAGTGAGGATCGATCTCACTACTCAACAGTAATGATTCTAACGTGACTTGCTTGCCAGCCATTACACCATCTCGAGGTGCCCCAAATAAATATCAAGAGTGCGACAATCTATTTCTCATTTGTTCGAGTTCGAATATAGGCTATTATATGAGTGCATTTCAAAGTGTCTTTAATGTTGTGAAGTCGCTTCTCAAGTCTGTTTTAAAATGTATTGGTTATTTTTCTTCCCTCTGCATATTTGAGGTAATCTGCTAGAATTATACACCAAAGAAATTTTCTAAAAATATATATAGTAAATAAATCGTATTTTTAATAACATACAATATGAATAGTCAATACATAATATCAATAACAACTTTAAAATAAAAACGTTAGAAAACAATAACGGGACTAGAACCCTTATCCTTCTGGAGCTTTAAAAACTTAACCTGGTGTCGAACTGAATGGTTACCAAACAAATACCGGTTTCAATAAATATCATTTGTCTTGGCCCGAGCAGAGTAACTGAGACCCGAACACTGTGACTCAGTGGGGACAGGTTTAGTGGGTTGTTTTGAGAATATTTTCAAAATTGGTTTTGCATTACGACGCTGATACAAGTATTGTGATTGTCAGTTAGAAAGAAGAATACGAGAGTCCGAAAAGTGAGGTAATTATAGAAAGAGACATCGTGTGATTATGAATTGGTACATGATTAGTCACATTACCAAAATATAGTTTTCCCTCACTTAGAAGTCGTGGTAACTAAAAGAAAGAACAAGGTATTGTACTCACCGAGGGTAGTTCTGGGAGGAGAAGTAAGTGCTCTGTCGCCGTTGTCTAAAATAGTAATTTTTCTCCCTACTGAACCAAGGCCATGGGATTGACGATTCTTATAGACGCTCTGGCCTCGTCGAATCACGTTGAACGAAACCTAGAGATTAAAAGTTACTACAGCAGTTCTTTTGTAACTTTCACTAGTTACGGACAGGTAAGTACTGAGTCTTACCAGTCATTTTGACTTTTGTTACTGTTACAAGGAAGATTTCACTGGTAAGCAACGTCAGAATTTTCTTTGCCACCCTTGAAAGTGTCTTTCCTTTCCTCCCCAACCCCGCTATTTGTCGGTGAGATAATCCCGACAAAGTTTATGTAACGGGAATTGATGAGTGAAATTGATCTTCCGTCTTAACTTCATTTAAAAGACAATACGTGTCAAAAAGGGTCTAAGACACAATCTGCGAATTGAAGAAGTCAAAATTAAACAATACAAAATTTTGAATTACTACCAAATCTTTTAAAAGGCCAGCGAAAGTGACATAAAACTAAATGCCTACTGTAATAATAATTGCTTAAAATCTAAAGGTATTAAAGACCATGAATATTTCATTAGAAGCTAAAACAAGGGTTCTAAATGTGCCAGATCTCTTATATAATAGGGAATGCTGGAATGGTTCATTCAGATGAAAAGAAGCCTTGCGTCAACTGCAGAATGATGTATCGCATACCATAGATAAAACTTTACTACCACCGAGGAAGTTTAAATTAAGCTAAACAAAAAAAAGACACTTCTTTCAATTCAGAAAGAGACAGTTGATGTTTCTAGGACACATAATGAGGAAAGACATGAAGTTTGACACTTAATCGACACATTAAGACTGGAGGAAAACCTTTGGTAGCCGACCTAAAGTTTTAGTATAAAAGGATAAGAGAATACACAATAGGTGGAATGTTATAAAGAGTCATTAAAAAAGAAAAGGAATATTTGGAATAACATGATCGATTGTCCACCATCTGAAGGGCCAGGGCACATAATTCATAATATCGATCAGTTTTTGCAGCACGCCTTCGTACACATATTTAAGTTGTACTTAGCCACTTTCAAAAACTTTGTATTTCGTGATAGCTTTTATAGAATAGGCAAATTGATCCCCACGTCTTACAAGTTGCCTCCCCACAACAAGAAAATATACCTCGTTTGAAAATTTTAACAAAAAACGTCGATTTTATATTAGGCTTGTCTGTTTCTTGGAGACAAATAATTTAATAATAAAAATGCTTTATAATGTGACGAAAATCATTATTTTTCTAGAATGAAAGATAAATATCTTAAAACTTTAAATGATTTAAGACGATTATTATATCCATATTCCTCTAATATGTATTCCCTTTCATATAAAATTGAAGAATATATAAATTAATCTGTCCTTAAAATCTCTGGAAATTCAATCAATTAAATATTGTAAATATTTTTCATTGGCTTGATTTCTTTTAGTGTCCATATCTAGAATTTGTGGAATGTATTTTGAATATACGTTAAAGATTTCTTGGTGCCAATTTTAATCATTTATCAGCCGTTTACTTACATGGAAAAGATCGGCATATATTGACCTAATATTCATTACTTTAGTTTGATCTGGTATGCTTTAGCCCGCACCGAAGTCCAGCAGCAATTTAAAGAACACCAGATCATTGGATTTCAAAACGTGTCGGAGGCTGCATTTTCTATAACAATACTATCGAAACCACAGACAAATAAGTGTAAGAAATAAAGTTATAAAGAGAACAGAAGCTTATTTACTCACTGATATGTTAAAATATTGAGAAATAATGTTGGATTAAAACACACACACACGCGCGCGGGTATTTGTTTTACTTGTTCACTGGGATTAATGTTATATTTAACGCAATTCAAAATATCAGGAAGACAAAACGGTAATAATTTAAAGAAAGGCTTCCAATCAGTTAAGTGCTATACGTGATACACGCTTGGTTGATCATGTCTCGAATGAGACATGACTGACTGGGCAGAATATTTTCCCGCTGTATGTTGCCATTACTTTCTAAGTTAGACTGGTTGTCAACCAAGACTATAGAACCCAATCTGTTCTCTTATTTGTGCGTAATTAAATGTAACGAATTCGACTGTAATTCGAACTCGGCTCCCCAATTTCTCGTTCCAAGCCGATATCCACTGCACCAAAGAAAGGCATTAATCAGTAACAGAAAAGCTAAACGACGCTATCGATGTCTCTGTACATAATGCCATGCTTCTTTACATACAAATAAAATTTACATAAAGATTACTTTGTATAACAGAAAGGAATCATGTTCATTTACATAACACTAAGACAGTCTAAAAGCAAAATACCTTACACAAACTGACCATCAATAAATATATAGTTGAAAGAGCTTTGGTACTTTATTTATTATAATCGTTTCATCCTACGAAATGCAATACTGCAACTAGTACGCAGGGGTTAAATAAGAGGAGAGTTAAGAAAAAGAGGAACATATCGCGCCCATGTCGGAGAATTGGTAAGAGAATGATGGGAACACTGGTGGGATGAGAGCTGCGTGAGAGTAAAGCAGAATGGAAGAACAAATTACATGGGTGTCGGGCAAAGGTTGGGAATCGATGAGATGAGAGATAGCAATTGACATTGCATTAAACTTTGCAAGATTGTAGCTATCAGGAAGCAAGTATAGGAAAGGAATTCTCATAAGCGCAAAATGCGAAAATAAGAAACTAATAAAGTAAATGTTGCATTACATTTGATTATTTTAATATTTGCCCAAACGATATATCTGGTTATATATATATATATATATATATATATATATATATATATATACATACATACTGTCATATCATATCTGGTTGGGTGCTCTTGCTATCCGCCTAAGTGTCCTTGACAAAATCCAACGGAAAATCTGTAATGTGATAGATCCCGACTTCGCAGCTCCGATACAGTCAATTTCTCACCGGCGCAATGTGGCTTCCTGTGTCTCTCCTACAAACACTTTCACGGCTTCTGCTCCGATAACCTTTGCTCACTGGTGCCTCTTACTTATAAATTTACTCGAGCCACAAGATTAGCAATTAGGTCCCACCCTTTTACTGTGAACCAATAAATTGCAAATACAAATTCTACTCCATCAGCTTCTTTTCTTGCACTTCCCGCCTGTGGAATTCCATTCTATATACTTACTTTCCCAACAGCTACAATCTCTAAGAATTTAAATATAAAGTCAATAGTCATCTACTATCTCACTACCCTAATCCTCTCTCTCATGCTTCTTTCTCCGTCCACTCCACTCTCATCAGTATTCTCATCCTTCTCTTACCCACTTCCTGACACCCCCTATAACCGGTCACTCTTTCTTATAACTTTCCTCCTATGTAACCCCCTGCAAAACAGTGGCAGTAAAACGAGTGGCTTGTGGCGATATGATTATTAAAAAAAATGTGATATAAAATAAAATTAATCATAAGAATTTCGCAGAGCTCTACTTTCTCCAGAAAAAAATGTTTCACTCCAGGCTCCGTATAGGACACATCTATCACGCACTCGTACCTTCTAAAGGAGTGAGAGAATGCCTAATTTTAATGACATTCCAGGAAAAGAATGCATTGACGTGTAAGGACGTGAAACGAGCAAGAATCAAATATTACGAAACAAAAATCCTGAAAAAAACATTTTACCAGAGTCAATGCGTGTAATATATAGAAAACAAACTTGACATCATTGCTGTTTATAAATGAAAGAACTGAATACAACTTTTGATACGACTTTTTAAAAAATCACTTCGAAATAATACAAACATAAAATCTTAATACCTATCAATACATTTGAAAATGATTTGATATTTACATTATTACATTGTTCGGCATGTTGTTCTCATTTTTATTGCCATGTTTAAGGACACATGGCTCAGTGGATATAAGTGTTCGTTAGTTCCAGTGACTTGACCAAAAGAGTTGAGTTCAATTCCAGGCTACCGAAGTGGTGAACAAATAAATCAGAGTTAAGTTAAACGAAGATGACTACCGGAATTAACATTGCATATAGAATGAAAATGATATATCAATGTGATCGAAATAAGTTTCGGTTCGAAATTTGTAAAAGCCTGAAGAAGGTTTGAGCGCATAATGACTGAAATGTCGTAAACATGGCAATAAAGAAGACTACAACAGTCCGAACAATGTGAATAATATATAATCTCAACCCTAATTGCTCTGACATCAGATGACTCACTAGGTGTTGATATGCCATTCATAACTTACTAGCATAAACAACATTAGGTTGCGAAGTTTGTGTTAATTTAATCTTTCAAGAAGGCAAGGTGTTGATGACTTGAAATCTCAATTCGACTATTTCTTTTAATTGGACTTGAAAAATGATCAATGCATATCGACAGAAAAACAATTTCCACATTAGCAACCGTACTGAATTATCTGCCAGCACACATATTCCTGCCAAGAAATGTCTGTCGACTCGTTAATCTAGTATGCAATTTCTCCCACATTACCATAAGACATCTATTCACTTGATCTTTTACACTATTAGTTACTCTCGTAGACCACGTTAGAAATGATTCGATTAAAATTATACAAAAAAAAAACATGTAAAAACGAAAATATTCTATGAAATAAAAATCAAACAGAAATTGATACAGTAAAATAAAAACTAAAGTAAATTAAATCAGGGAAATACGAATATTTTAAATTTTGATTTACGGTGTTATTTCTTGAATATCAGTTATTAACTGCGGCAAGAAATGGCTTGTAAATTGTAACACGGCCAGGATGTTACGGCTTTTAAATACATCAAATCACTCTAAGCAAGGTGATAATTCCATAAAGACGCCAAAGTGCTATATTGAATGAGATCCATTTTAAAAGGAACCCTAAAAAGAAATCCTTAACAGGAAACCAGTAATAAACATCTCCGAAAATGAGATTTTGTATGTCCCGATAATGCAGGTCTCTCCCATACTTCATGATTGAGACAGGACAAATCTGAAGATATTATTTGGGTTTATTTATTTGCAAGGTGGTAGTTCTACGGCTATTCGTATGCCTGGTTAGATCAGATTGAGAGCTACATGTAAGTTTGCAAATATCGCACCTAAAGGTAATGTTATCAGAAAAAAAATGATGAGGAGTGGGGGCTTAAAAAGTGCAATGCTCGCTCGCCAGCAGGCCCGCTGTTTTTCTTTCTTTGGTCGCTTCAAGGAAATGAATTTCAGGTTTTCCTTTCTTCGGTCCGTTTCACAGGGAATTTGTAAAATAGCCACCAACTAAGCCGCTCCTATTTGTCAGTCTGTCAGTCAATCCGCAACTTCGATACACGCAATCCGCCGAAAAAAAAAATCGTCTTCTCCACAACAGTGATGGCACCCGCTTTTTATGCTATTCCAAAACGGCCAAAGTTTGCATGTACAAATATCGTCTCGTTTTGGACGAGAGGCACCCATAAATTGTCTTCAATAGCGGCCATCTTTCTTTGTTTTTATTATCTGGCAGGCAAGACACGTTCGCACGCGTTTCGAAATCCAAGATAAGCCATGTCTTTCGTTACACCCCTCCCTGATCTCATGATCACAAAGGTGGCAGCCCGGCGACGGTCGTTTTCGACGGATGGTTCTTCGCAAAGTCAGTGAGGTGGGCTCTGCTCTTGCTCCTTATTTGTTCCTTCTGAACTTCCCTCGTTAAGCAGCAAACTTTCTTCTCCGCTCTCGGATGTGTCATCGGAATCTTCTTCGGACGCGATAAGACGCAAATCCTTAACTTGGCGGGGTATTTCGTCCACCAGAAATCAATTCGAGCTGATCATTTTCGTCATCTGACCCTTGTTGAATTTGGAGGTGCACCGACTCATTGGCGCCTTGACCCACATGCGATCTCCGACCTGGTAACAGCCATGCCTGACATCATCGGAGCATCAACCCTTTTCAACCTCAGTTCGTATCGGTGGATCCTGTTGGTTGTCGCAGTCTGGGATGAGGTATTGTTTTTTGGCGTGACATTATACCAGACCCAAACTTTCAGCTCCTGGCCATCCACAAACTAATCTCCACCGACCGGATCTTCTCCAAGCACAGAATCCACGGTCTCAGATACCATGTGCTGGAGGAGGTTATCCTTAATTTCGTCGACCTAGCCCTGCGTCACCAAATTTGCTCTCCTCTTGAGTATTCCATAGGCTACAGGAAGCCAATCACACACTGGGAAGTGCCCAACAAGACTTCCACACAGAGAAAATATTTTCGTCGTGTAACAACCCCGGGGGCGTTAGGAACTAAGCATCCTCGCCTCCACCGCAACTTACCCTGCTCCATCGTGAACACTAATCCTAATACCCGTGCGTTATTCCCCAGTTGTTCTGGGTCTTTGCATTCCAGCCCAAACTGGGCAAGGTGTTCTTTCTCTGGTCGCCGGAACGATATATTCGTTGATATAGATGTCGTCGATATAAGCGGTTGCCGCGCGACTCAGTTTCTTCCTCGCTAATAATCGCCTTCATGATGAGGGGGAGCCCCGTTCAACCTGAATTCTAAACGTGTCAGGCAATATCTTTTCCAGTCAATTTTCCCGGTCTGTTATGGCCAGAGTGACCCGTGGATACGAACTTGGAGGTATGCTCTCCTGAGATCCAACACAGACATGTTTGATCCATTCTGCCGCCATGCACGCAGTTTAGCTGCACAGACGTCTGCATCGGCTGTGAAAGCGTCAACGTGATGTTTGAGTTCCCGGAAGTCCATCATCCAGCCTATTCCGATTGAAGGTTCCAGCACGAATGCCAAGCAGTACACCATGCTTTTCCCTAATTCCTGGCTGAGGGAATTGCATCATGACACTTTCTTTCTCAAACAAGACAATGCATATTGTGCTGTCGATAAAATAAAATAAAAACAAAGCGCATGCGTGAAATGAAAAAAAAATATATAATGGCGAAGATTTACCCATCGAAAACTGTATGATTTTCTTTCTTTCGTGCTTCTAATTCAAATCACCGTGAACGTAGATTAATTAATACACGCTTGGACGAAAGAGACACAACTGGCCAGATTTAATGAAAACAACACTGCTTAATGTTACGGGAGATTTTCCGATATTGATACCTGGGCAGTTTGGAGAATATCCAAAATATTGCTACTAATATGAGTATAATTACAGCATTTACATTATTCGAACTATTATCCTCAACTTTGTTAGCATTTGTACGATGTTTTGGCCGTTGTACGCTCCGGCCTTCTTCTGTTGCTAAGAATTTCTAACCGAACCCTTTATTACAATCACTGGGGTATATCTTTCTCATTCCTTGCGTAATAATACCTTCATTGGAAACCATGAGTTGTCTCCCTCCAATTCTGCAAGTTACTTTTTCACCACTGCTGTGACCTGGATATTGAACTCAAAACTCTGAGTCTTCACAGGAACTAACCAACATCTATATCCATTAGGCCATGTGTCTTTAAGGACACGAAAAACTTTATAAACTAATTTCAAGTTTACCTTTTTTTTTACCAGAGTTTATATTGCATTTTTTTATGATAAAAGTTTTTTTCTTGTAATTTTATGGCAACAAAGATGAGGACAATAGTCCGAATAATGTAAATACTATAAATACAACTTCATCTCAGAAATATAGAAAATAGTAGGTATAATTATGATTTTACTGAAAACAATCATTTGTAAGGCCCCACGATGTGTACATAATGTTATGGCAAATTTCAAATCTTTAAACGTACCTGCATATATTCACTTAATGATTAAAATTTCTCTTGATTTTTATCCCGTGAAATGTTCTCTTGAAAAAGAAAATATTAGCTCTAGTATACTACGATGGATGACTGAAAATAATAGTTCGATGAGGGCTTAATTCTTCCGCCTATGATGTATTAAAAGTGAAGACTACGATGGATGACTGAAAATAATGGTTCGATGAGGGCTTAATTCTTCCGCCTATGATGTATTAAAAGTGAAGACTACGATGGATGACTGAAAATAATAGTTCGATGAGGGCTTAATTCTTCCGCCTATGATGTATTAAAAGTGAAGACTACGATGGATGACTGAAAATAATGGTTCGATGAGGGCTTCATTCTTCCGCCTATGATGTATTAAAAGTGAAGACTACGATGGATGACTGAAAATAATGGTTCGATGAGGGCTTAATTCTTCCGCCTATGATGTATTAAAAGTGAAGACTACGATGGATGACTGAAAATAATGGTTCGATGAGGGCTTAATTCTTCCGCCTATGATGTATTAAAAGTGAAGACTACGATGGATGACTGAAAATAATGGTTCGATGAGGGCTTCATTCTTCCGCCTATGATGTATTAAAAGTGAAGACTACGATGGATGACTGAAAATAATGGTTCGATGAGGGCTTAATTCTTCCGCCTATGATGTATTAAAAGTGAAGACTACGATGGATGACTGAAAATAATGGTTCGATGAGGGCTTCATTCTTCCGCCTATGATGTATTAAAAGTGAAGACCACGATGGATGACTGAAAATAATGGTTCGATGAGGGCTTCATTCTTCCGCCTATGATGTATTAAAAGTGAAGACTACGATGGATGACTGAAAATAATGGTTCGATGAGGGCTTCAATTCTTCCGCCTATGATGTATTAAAAGTGAAGACTACGATGGATGACTGAAAATAATGGTTCGATGAGGGCTTAATTCTTCCGCCTATGATGTATTAAAAGTGAAGACTACGATGGATGACTGAAAATAATGGTTCGATGAGGGCTTCATTCTTCCGCCTATGATGTATTAAAAGTGAAGACTACGATGGATGACTGAAAATAATGGTTCGATGAGGGCTTAATTCTTCCGCCTATGATGTATTAAAAGTGAAGACTACGATGGATGACTGAAAATAATGGTTCGATGAGGGCTTCATTCTTCCGCCTATGATGTATTAAAAGTGAAGACCACGATGGATGACTGAAAATAATGGTTCGATGAGGGCTTCATTCTTCCGCCTATGATGTATTAAAAGTGAAGACTACGATGGATGACTGAAAATAATGGTTCGATGAGGGCTTCATTCTTTTGCCTGTGATGTATTAAAGGTGAAAAGCGTATAACTATTGTAAACATTGCCAAGATTAATCTTCCGGAACAATTAGTTAAAATTCATAAATTTCCCATTTATTTTATAAAACTTCACAATGTTTTTAACTATCTGCAGAAAAGTTTATCTTGTTCATTAGTAAAGCGCAGATACTCAAATCTAGGATGGATTTAATTTTGAAAATTTTATAAAACTTATTTATCTGATATATTTGTTAATTTTTGTAAAAAACAATGTCAGACATATTTAAGTAAATATCTATTACATTAATTTTGTTTTCCGCGCTATGATCCTGGATTTTTTCTATAAAATGAAGATATCGCATGTAAGTAATTTTAATCCATTAAAGTCGAAATATCCGAAGAAATCTAAAATTCTAGAAAGCATTGTAAATGCGCATCGTAATCTCATTTTATTCAGATTTTCTGTTATAAAGAATCCTGTTTCTTTCTTGGCATTTAAACAGACTTCTTTATCTATATACCGTCTTATTTTTGAAGATGGTTGGCGATCATGGCACGCGTTTCCTGTTGTTTAAACTTTTCGTAAATATTGTCATATTGCTAGTTCTATTAAACACTGTTCAGATAACCATTTACACAGGGTCATCAAATAGTTTATTCACTGTTTTTTTCTTGCACTCAATGTGTCCATTGAGTAAATTTTCCAACACATATTCCCTCATTATGCGTCCTCGAAATTTCAAATGTCTGATATGTAGGTATACTTTATTTTTATTTTTATTTTACTCAACTTTGTGGTTGCATTTCAACATTCAACATTCACTGCTATACAGGAGGACTGATATTAAATATTTTTACTACTCTTTTCTTTGTTTCTAACGAATCTTTTCTGTTTTTTAAAATTACAAAGCTAAGCAAAGTAATAAAAAACAAACAATTCGTTAGCAAAAACGAAAAGGGTACTGAAAGCCTTAAATATCAGTCCTCTTACATAGTTGATTTTCTAAGCGCATTTAGATGTGGCACAAGGCTGAAGGTATGGGGTAAAAAGTGAGGATCGAACCCACTACTCGCAAGGACCAGTTACAACTGAGTAGTGAGTTCGATCCTCACGTGGTACCCCATACTTTCGGCCTTGTGCCACATCTAAGCGGTGCTTAAAAATCAGCTATATAGGAGGATTGATATGCAAGACTTTCAGTACTCTTTTTTTTTGTTTCTAAAGAATTCGTTTTCAGTTTTTTTATTTTATTTTTTTTAAATTTATTTTTTAATTATTTTTTAAATCTTTTCACTGCCACTGTTGCGCAGTGGGTTGCGTAGGGGAAAGTGATGAGCAAGAGTGGTTAGGATACCGAGGATGATGGTTTTAGGAGGTGTCTATTGACCTTACATTTAAACTCCTGGAGATTGTAGCTGTCGGGGTAGCAAATGTTTGGAAGGGAATTCCACAGGTGGGAAGTGCGAGAAAAGAAGCTGTTGGAGTTGAAATTCCGGTTAAATTTTATCTGTTTCACAGTAAAAGGGTGGGACCTAATTGCTAATCTAGTACCTCGTGCAAATTTGCACTTAGGGGGCACCAGTGCTCAAAGTTCATCGGAGCAGAAGCCGTGAAAGTATTTATAGTAGTCACAGGGAAGCTTCGTCACGCCGGTGAGAGAGTGACTGCAGCCGGTCTGCCAAGTCGGTATCGATCACATTAGATTCTCCGTTGTATTTTGTCAAGAACACCGAGGAGAATAGCAAGGGCACCTGACCAGATGTGGCAGCAGTATTCAATATACTATAGTCATTCCATTTGAGGTCCGCTGTGAATGTGAGACCAAGGAGGTGCAGTGTTTTACTCTCTGGGAGACAAGCCTTTTCCATGCTAATTGGAGGTAGGTGCGATTGTCTATGATGGTTAATTGATAGCAGCTTCGTTTTAGAAGCATTAAAATTTATGAGCCATTTCCTACCCCAGTCCACTACGGATTGAAGGTCTTTCTAAAGCTCGGCAGCGAGGTTCGCTTTGTCGCCCACACCAAATTTTTTTATCGAGGCGAGAGTAAACTGTGGTGTCATCGGCGTACATGCCTACTTGCGATCTTATGTCATCGAGGAGATCATTAATGTAGATCAGAAAGAGCATAGAACCTAATATAGAGCCTTGAGGAACACCCGCGTTCGTAAGGTAGTTTTGTGAGGCATGTCCCTTTAGTACCACCTTCAATGTGCGGTTAGAGAGGAATGACTGGATTAGGTCAAACAAATATCCAGTTATACCATAGCTCCGCAGTTTGCGTAGGATGCCAGCATCCCAGACTCTGTCGAACGCCTTTGGAGATATCCAAGGCAACGTTTCGAGCTTCGCCATTCTTGTCGAGAACTTGGTATATATATTCGGTGATGGTCGTTAGCATATCAGCAGTAGATTTGGTGAAGCGGAAACCATACTGTTTGTCCGAGAGGAGGCTGTGAGATGCTGAACCACCTCGGCCTTGATAATGGCTTCGAACACTTTGCCAAAGAACGGAAGAAGGCTGATGGGCGGTAATTTGCGAGGTCCGAAGGTTCTCCAGTATTCTTAAATATAAGAACTACATAGGAAGACTTCCAACAGGCAGTAAACAGATAGGCAGAAGTTGTAGAGCTTAGAGAGGACAGAGGAGAGTTCAGGGGTATATTTCTTCAAGACTAGGATTGGGATTCTGTCCCCTCCACTTGCTTTGTGAGGGTCAAGTTTTGAGATTGTTAGAGACCAGCGAGTCAGCGTCGGTTCTAGGTGGGAAGTAGGGTGTAGAGACTCCAGACGAATCCAGTCTCGAATTAGTGGAGAACCTGCGAGCAAAGCATTCAGCCTGGTCCGCTGAGGAGTTGAGGACTTCAAATCTATTGGTTGGGTGGGGGGGGGGGGGGTACTGACGTCTAACTCTTGTTAAGCACGCTTTTACAGAGTCGCCACTAGTCTTTGGCAGCCGAACTTACAGGATGCTATGCGTTGATTCATTCCTGTTTTGGTTCACGCGTGGCTTCGATAGAGCCGGAAGAAATGATTCCGGTGGGCAATGGCGGTTGAGCAAGCGGGCGAGAAACCAGTGGGACGAGCAGGATTTAAGCTGAGATTTCCTGGCTGGGATAAAAGCATCGATGCCAGCTTTAACCCAAAAAAGACCTCGGATGCACAGTCTTCAATGGGAAGAGTAAAAACGTTGTTCCAAGGGACCTCCCACAGGAAGTCGCGGAACGAGTCCAAGTCTGCTCTTTGGTAGCAATATGATATTCTGATAGTCTAGGTTTCTTAGGTTGAGTGGAATGAGGTGTTGACGAAAAATACGGCCATGTCAGTTCTAGAGGGGACAGATCTGCTTGGCGGTGCAAGAGTCTAGGATGGAAGTGAAGCAGAGGTCTAGTAGTGAGTCCCTTCCATATGGGTTATTAGAAAAACGTGTGGTGAAATCCATCAATTGCGCAAGAGTTTGGGTTATTGAAAGATTCATGGTGTGGGCACCAGCAAGATCGCTGACAGTTTTCAAGCCACTTGGTGTGGTGGGCGTTAAAGTCACCAAACACAAATATATGGACAGATGGATGTGAAGAAATGGCCTTATCGATTTATTACTTTGCTTACTTTTTGAAAGTAATAATTCGCTAGCTAATGCGTTTACAGATTACGGAGTCGCACTCTCTCCCCGATGTTAAATATTTCAATGCTACCTAAAATTTGTAATTGTTTTATTTAGGGATATCCAATTCATAATTTGTATGTTCAGCTGTTCCTTTTGCTGACAAATTCGAACACGACAAAAACAACGTCACGGGAGAAAAGGTCTATTGTATAATTAGTTGGTCATGGTGATTGGTCTGATCAGCCAATCAGAAACGGACCACGGCAAAATAAACGCCGTGTCACCTGAAACGGTCGGATTTTGTCATGACGGTAGGTGATGAAGTGACTGAGTGTTTGTGTGATGAATTAACACTATCAGATGCGTATCTTATGTGTAAAGATTGCAACCAACAATATATCCCGTTAGGATTTCTAATTCTCTCAGTATTGCCTTATGGTATAGATTGAATCGTTGTGGTAAGAAAACATTCTATTTTTGTATATTTACTGGATTAATTTTTTATCCGTATGCAAACGGTTTTCTCCCAGCATAGACGCTGAATTATTTTAATGTCTATCTTAAATATGTCAGGGTTAGAACAATTTTATAGTAATTTTGCACTTGCCCGAATGAAATCTATGAAGCAGTCGTAGAATCAGGATCCAGGGAATTCAATTTCTCCTAGGCATCACATTTATTCTTCCAACAACCGCACCTCCCTCCTATTAGCATGGAACAGACTTGCCTCCCAGAGAGTAAATCACTACGCCTGTTTGGCCTGACACTCTCAGCGGACCTCAAGTGGAATGGCTACGTCGAATCCATTGCTTAATCCGCAGCTATGAAAGTCGGCTCTCTGTGCAGGGCCCGGAAATTCTTTCCGCCTTAATCTATCCTGCAATTATATAAATCAACCATCCGCACGTGTATTGAGTACTGCTGCCACATCTGGTCGGGTGTCGGGGTTCTTGACAAAATACAGCGAAGAATCTGTAATATGATTGATACCGACTTGGCTGACCGCCTGCAGTATCTCTCTCAACGGCGTGACGTGGCTTCCCTGTGTCTCTTCTATAAATACTTTCATGGCTTCTGCTCTGACGAACTTAAATCAGTGGTGTCCCCTAGATGTGAATTGTCACGAGATACCCGACTGGCAACTAGGTCCCACCCTTTTAAAGTGAAACCTATGAAATGTAACCGCAATTTCTACTCCAACAGCTTTTTTCCTCACACTTCCCGCCTGTGGAATTCCCTACCGCATGCTTGCTTCCCCGACGGCTACAACCTCCAGGAGTTTAAATGTAAGGTCAATAGACACCTCCTAACACACTCACACCCACTCTCTCCGACTCTCTCCCTACGTACATCCTAAGTCGTCTACCACCCTCCTTCTGATATTTCCTATACCCAAACCCTCTATATAACCCCCTGCGCTATAGTGGCAGTGGAATGCCTTGCTCGGGGTGACACGATTAAAACAAAAAAAAAACACATTTTCAAGATATGTGTGTGTGGGGAGAATAAAACAATATTTTTCATCCATCGGAGGAGTGTTTATTTTGCTAGCGGTTAGCCGAGTTAATGTGTTATCTTTACAGGCCAGAAATACACTTGTCAGCAACTTAACATCTTAACCCAACCAGTCGGTAGGCGAAATCCGACACTGAGTGTGACGTGCTTTATAAAATGCTTGGTGCATAATCTGTAAAATATAGGTATGTATACTTGTGCATCTGTATTACTATTTCTACTGTCAAGTAAATTATAAATATAGCATTCCTTGTTCCTTCTTCCAGAAACCACATTTTCTTGCCGGTTTAATTCTGCTGAATGATCTATTAATATAACCTCAATCCTCAATATGAAGAAACGGATATTGAGTGACGACGAAATCCTTTAGAGATTATAATATTCCCAAATATTAATTTCATATTCGGACGTTTCACTTAAAGCAACTGATTTTTTAAGTAGACTTCCTTCAAAACACTTAAAAAACGGAAACTTCAACTAGTGCTGTAACCGCATTCATAAAATGAGAATTGTTTGTTCAAGTTTCTATCGTTCAACGTGACTGATGTTAATACAATTATGACAGCTTTCATTTTATAACACTGATTTTAACAGAATTCATGACAAGAAGTAATCGAAATAGATTTAATAGGTATGCATGATAGATAGTGAGGGATAGTTTTGATATCTTCTATGTGCCATGTTCTTTCAGGACATAAGCGATCATGGCTTCCCAGGGTCTTCCTATCCTTGGTGGTGCTTTCTCCTGTTACACCACGCAAACCTCATTCTGTCATCCTCCTGCTCAGACCCTTCAAGTTTTTCCGTTTCTTTTTTCTGTCTATGTGGCCTGTTAATATCAGGTTCTGGAAGCCCTTCTTCCTCAATGCATGTCCCAGAAACTTTAACTGTCTTTTCCTGATGCTCAATATTAATTTCCTTTTTGGTTTCCTTCCTTTCCAAAACCTCATCATTGCTCACATGCTCGATCCTTGATAACCGCAGTATCCTTCTCTAGAATCACATTTCAGTTGTTTAAAGTTTTTCCTTCATCTTCGATGATATTGTTCAACATTCACTGCCATATTGAAATACTGACATCACATAGCAATCCAGTACTTGTTTCTATGTTTCTAGCTAAATTTTCCTGTCTCTTAATACTTTACACAGCTTCGGGAACGCGTCCTTTGCTATGTCAATTCGCTTTTAGATCTGTGTCGCACTTTCAGTTAGAACACTTCCCAGCTATTTAAACTTCTGTACCTGCTTGATATTATTTTTCCCCACCTGCATTTGATATATGGAGCTGCTTTTCTTGCTGATGATCAGTCGTTCTAATTATAGATTATATCTCTTTGTAATTCCTAGGTACTTAAAATAAAAGATTAAACTTATTATTTATATACTTTGTCCTTTAGAAGGTGGTCAATCATAGTTTTCCGAAGCTTACTATAAATCCTAGCTCAATGCACTGTTCAACCAATTATGTAAACACTTCGATGTTTCCCTCTACCCATTAGCGTGAAATATTTCCTAACTTTCTAATTTACCAAGACTTTCTTTATCGTGTATGCCAGAAGTATAAATTTCTGATTATATTTTTCTTTATAATTTTTACATTGCTAACATTTTCCGTTTATGGTAATCTCAGCATTATGTTTTAGAAAAATGTTTACGTCGATTCGCTTCATCCATCTATGAGGAAATTCTTCAGCACTTATTTCCATCTAGGATGATTCTATATTTTATAAGAGATTAGTCGTTTCTTTGTTTCTAACGACGTTATCCAACGCCATAGTACTTCGTTTATCAGTAATTTCTTAAAATTTACATATGTAAAATAAATTGTACCTAATTGATTTTGACATTTCCAATTGGGGATTTGAATCATGAATATATCCGGCAGCAAGGTCTCTAAAGTTAGATTAAGACACCGTTCCTTCCTTTTTATGTTTTTAATATCTTGTATTCCAATCCATATATTGAACACTATATATCTCTCTCTGTCTTTATCTATATCTAACTATATATATATATATATATCTAACTATATATATATATATATATCTAGATATATATATATATATATATATATATAGATATATATAGATAGATATATATAAGAATTTTTACCCTGTAAAAAGGTCAATAGCCACTCTAGGTAGAACGTTACAGTGTATAAGTTACTGTTTATGGGAATTACAGGGGAGGATAAGGTTGTCACGAGACTAGAACAGGTTAAATTTGTGAAGTTCCGGTAATCCTGACTTCGTGAGCCGGTCGCCCAAAGCACCGGTTTCTAGAAAGTAGCTACTCGAGAGTAACTTACACATCAGTAATGGAATACAAAGAGAATGAGTGCAGTTCGCTATAATGGCGGTTCTTAGCCGTGGGGGATTGAACTGGTAGAACTAAGAAAATGTAGATAGTTTGAATACTTTCCAGGGGAAAAAGCGAGGGCAGTGAAAAACTTGTAACGCTTAGTGATATATATATAGTGTATATGCTTATTTTTAAACTTAGGCACTGTAGTGGAGGCGCTAGAGAGTGTCGTCAGTGATGTCTTTGCGTGGATCACTAGGGGGTTTCGGGTCTCTCAACATCATACCCCCACTCACCGCGGCGACTCGACCAGAGATGATCAGTTTCTGGTCCACCCTCAATAAGCGCTTTCAGACACTGAAAAAAAAATTGTAATATTTGGGCCCCGTAGGAATTCTTACACACGCTTGCGAAGGGCGACAGACAGAGCCAATTTACATCAAGTGGCGAACCGAACATGAACTCGTCCTAAAATATATTAAGCAATTTACTTGTCATATGGATATTATTTTAAAAAAAACCTTCTACAAGAAGAATTAATCACGGTTCGTTTAAAAAAAATATCGACAAATATATATAATAAGTCGTTTCTAAAAAAAAGAAACGTAATTAATAAAATAGATTGTTTTTAATCATTTCCCCCCAAGCAAGGCATTCCACTGCCACTATTGCGCTTGGGGCTACATAGGGGAAGGTAAATAGAAAGAGTGGTTAGATATAGGAAATGTCAGAAGATGGGTGATAGATAGTTGGGTGGGTGGGAAGAGTGTTTGAAAGAATGGAAGCGAGTTAGTTTGTTAGGTGTCTATTGACCTTCCATTTAAACTCCTGGAGATTGTAGCCGTCGAGGAAGCAGTCATGGGGAAGGGAATTCCACAGTCGGGAAGTGCGAGAAAAGAAACTGTTAGAGTAGAAGTTGCGGTTGCATTTTATTGCCTTCACTGTAAAAGGGTGGGATCTAGTTGCTAAGCTATTATCTCGAGCAAATTCTAGGGGGCACCAGTGATCTAAGTTCATCGGAGCAGAAGCCGTGAAGGTATTTATAGAAGAGACACAGGGAAGCCACGTCGCCCCGGTAAGAGAGAGAGACTGCAAGCGGTCTGCTAAGTCGGTATCGATCACATTAAAGACCCTCCGCTGTACCTTGTCGAGAAGCCCAATGAGAATAGCAGGGGCACCCGACCAGATATGGCAACAGTATTCAATGCACGGACGGATGGTAGATTTATAAATGTGCAGGATAGATTCAGACGGAAAAAAATCCGGGCCCTGCACAGAGAGCCGACTTTCATAGCAGCGGATTTAGCAATGGATTCGATATAGTCATTCCACTTGACGTCCGCTGAAAGTGTGAGACCAAGGAGGCGTAGTGTTTTACTCTCTGGGAGGCAAGCCTGGTCCATGCTAATAGGGGGGAGGTGTGATGGTCTATGATGATTAATTGATAGCAGCTTCATTTTAGAAGCATTAAAATTTACGAGCCATTTCTTACCCCAGTCCACTACGGATTGGAGGTCCTTTCCAAGCTCGGCTGCAAGGTTAGCTTTGTCGTCCACACCAGATTTTTGATCGAGGCGAGAGTAAACTGTGGTGTCATCGGCGTACATACCTACTTGGGATCTTATGGTATCAGGGAGATCATTTATGTAGATCAGAAAGCGCGTAGGACCTAAGATAGAACCTTGAGGGACACCCGCGTTCGTATTGTAGGTCTGGGGGCATGTCCGTTTAATACCACTTTCAATATGCGGTTAGATAGGAATGACTGGGTTAGTTCAAACCGTTGTCCAGCTATATCATAGCTCCGCAGATTGCATAGAAGGCCAGCATGCCAAACTCTGTCGAACGCTTTAGAGATATCCATAGCGACGGTTCGGGCTTCACCATTCCTGTCAAGTGACTGGTATATATACTCTGTGATGGTCGTTAGCATATCAGCAGTAGACCTGGTGAAGCGGAAACCGTACTGCTTGTCCGAGAGGAGCCTGTGCTATGAGGTGCTGAACCACATCGGCGTTGATAATGGCCTCGAACACTTTGCCAAAGATCGGAAGAAGGCTGATAGGGCGGTCCGAGGGTTCTCCTCTGTTTTTGAATATAGGAACGACAGAGGAAGATTTCCAACAGGCAGGAACGCAGGAAGCAGAGAGGCAGAGTTTGTAGAGCTTAGAAAGGGTAGAGGAGAGTTCAGGGGCACATTTCTTTAAGACTATGATTGGGATTCCATCCCGTCCGCTCGCTTTGTGAGGGTCAAGTTTTGAGATTTAGGGTATGACAACATCCAATGGGGAATACAAAATTCAACAGAGAATCTATAATGTAATCGATCCCGACTTGGCAGCTCAGATAAAGCCAATACCTCACCGGCGCAATGTGGCTTCCCTGTGTCTTTTCTTCAAATACATTAACGGCATCTGCTCCGATGACCTTAGCTCTATGGTGCCCTCTATGTGTGAATTTACACGAGCCACAAGATTAGTAACTAAGTCGCAATAAAATCTAAACTCATATTCTATTCCTGCAGCTCCTTTTCTTGGACTTCCTGCCTGTGGAATTCCCTTCCGTTTACTTGCTTCCCCGACAGCTACAATCTCCAAGAATTAAAATGTAATGTCATTAGTCATCTCTTATCTCACTAACTTGCATTCACTCTCTCTCTCTCTCTCTCTCATGTTCCTTTCTCCGTCCACTCCACTTTCATCAATATTCTCATATTTCTTTTACTCACTTACTGACACACCCTGTAACCTGTCACTCTTTCTCATAACTTTGCTCCTACGTAACGCCCTTCAAAGCAGTGGCGGTAAACTGCCTTGCCTTGGGCGATATGATTATATATATTTAAAAATCTTACATCCACCTACGTTTAAGACTAGTGCGTTCAATTGTGAATTTTTATTTAAGTATCGTTTTGTGTATAAAGATAAGACTTTTTTCCTGTCAAATATGATTTTCAAATATTTTTAATGCATCGTCTATCCTCTATTGTCTCCAAATCTATTCTATTTACTGCCACTGTTTTGAAGGGGGTTACATAGGAGGAAATTTATGAGAAGGATGACAGGTTACAGGGTGTGTCAGTTTGCCGAGTTCTTTTTTTTGTGGCTTTGTCGCCGCCTTTGTGCAAGAAGACTTTGAAAGAATAGCAAGAATATACATTGGTATAATATGAACCAATACAAGCAAGCTATTACTCTCATCCTTTGTGTGCATCTTTTAATAACTCATATTGATGTTGTAATTGTTTATTCAGATGACATAAATATCCGAGAAAGATTTGAAGATTTTATTCTAGATAAATCATTTTGCGTTGGATTATTTTTTGTTTTTTCACATTTTTGCATATTTATTTGGAGCCGTGGATATTTTTCTCTTGGAAATGATACATATAAACATAATCACGTTATCTTTGTAAAATATTAAAACTTCAAAATCTAAATAATAAATCCGTTTGAAACCTAACAATACATTAGATTTTCTGCAGGTCTTCGGTTATAACCAAGCTTATGCATATAATAAAGCTGTTCTTTGTAACATTATATGGACCACAATTTCTGCTTTAGGTTTGTTCCTCCGACCGTTTTTAGATATAAATTTATTTAAATCGTGTCAATGGATAGATTAGTCAGATCTGAATGGTTTATACGAGATTCGTTAACTACTACAATTACTGATCTATTCTGTGAGGTAGTTATTCTGGTATTCTGTGAGATAGTTATTCTCTTATTCTGTGTATGATAGCATTTCACTTAGAATAACATTAAAAATATTAGTCATTTCAACGTACCTTTTTTTTTATTCTGGTTTGGCTTATTTTGCTTTCCATCATAACAACCAAAATGGCTAATTTGATGCCGATACGATTTTCAGGATAGTTTCTTATGAATGGAACATATGTTTCTGATTTCATATATAAATGTATTACTAGTAAGATTACATTTTCAAGTAAGTATTGTCGGTAATAAATTTTCTTCTTAAAAATGTCTTCTCGCTAATCTTTTCATTTAAATTTGTTTTTTCAAAAAGTGCTTTTCCGCTAGCAATTTTACTTAAAAAAAAAATTTCTTGCCAGTAATAATTTATTTTTAAATTAATGCTGCTAATGTATAGTTTTTCTTTAACAATGCAGATCCATGCCGACTTTGAAGTATCGTGAAAACAGTTATGATATTCTAACAGCCCTGACGTGTGATAACATCATAAGTGTTTTATTATTACTTAAGAAAAAAACAAACTTGCTTGCCAAAATATATTTTATCAGTAAAACCCCTGAAAAACATTGATGGTAGGCATATCTCGACTAAACATATATAATTGTGTGTGTGTGTGTATGTATATATATATATATATAAATTGCTGATACATTTAGTATAGAACCTTTTCTACTTTCATAGCTGACCCCCAAATTATGGTTAAAATACTATTGAACCTTAGCTAGGAGCTCTAACAGGTGTTACACTCCGAGTCAGAGTGGTCTTAGGAACATCAGCAATTAAGATGGCTCTACAAAATCTCACGTTTGCAGTCCTTGTTCTCGAATGTAGTTTATTATCATTAGTAGGACGGCTGGATTCTCTTACAATTTCAAAGGAAAAAAAAAACAAGTTAATCATTCTATAAGTTTCAATAAAATCCTCGACGATCTAGCATTCATTTCAGTACCGTTTCCCCAAGTCCAGTAACTGTTACCGCTCTTTTAATATTGATGGGGGATTCCTTTCTATTGTTTTCTTTTTAAGTAGTGTGCAACATTTCCTCTTTTACTTAAATATGCTATCCGGTCAAGTTGCTTCTGTTGTTGAGCCATCAAGCGATGTGTTTTCTGTTATTCGATGCAGTTGTTTGCAGAGAGCGGTGTTCGATTTACCGTCGAATTCATTAGCTTCAATTACACGAAAATCTCCCTTGCAAAACTACATGAATTCATCTCTTTCCTATCCGGCGATGAGTGGAAATATAGGGTTTGTGTCATTGGTATTCTAGAAAATGTTAATGTAGTATTTACTCACAAAGGATTATTTTTACAATTATAGGATACAAATCCTATATCATCTAACAATCAACTCAAACGAGAAAAGTAAAATTGCACACCCGCAAAATTGGATCAAAACGACGACTAAAAACATATTTGAGAAACCCAGACCAAGGTAAATTTCACAACTCCAAAAACAATTAAAAGTTCAAAGACAACTTTGAAAGCAATTAAAAGTTTGAAGGCCAACAACAAATAAAGCAATTAAAAAATTAAAGACAAACAACTTCTGATAAAAACCCAATTTTCAGCATTAAATGACCCAAAGAAGGTCGATATGCTGGTTAAACCAACCAACCAAAACAGGAATCAAGAGACAAACGTCTACCCCTGTTCATAAGAAGCAATCCTTGATTTGCTTCTATGACTGCTGCTTCACTGTGTTGTGCTTGACAATTCAATTTCTTTAGCAGAAAGAAACAAAGGTTTGTAGATCCACCATTCGTCTATGCATTGAACATTTCTGTTACATCTGGTCTGGTGCTTCTGCTCTGTATTTAGAGATTATTGATAAAACCTCAGGAAGAAAATTCAATGTTATTGGTCCTGACCTCGTAACTCTGCTTATCTCATTTTTCTACTGCCGCAATATATCACCCCTGCGTCTTTTCATGGTAATTCTTCTGATTATCTATCCTCCTTGGTAGCGCGACTTTACGAATTTACGCGCATTAGTAGATTAGGTGGCTAGATTTCCTCATCATATAAGTGAAATGTAACTATAGTTCTATGCTAAAGAGACTTCTCTCGCATTTGTCGATTGTGGAATTCTGTTCCAACTTAAAATAACAATTGCTATTGCATTTCTTATGGTAGTGTAATGTGTTAACCGCTGTAACAGTATGTAACGATTCTGCTATATCCGAAATTTTATACATTACACAGACATTGGCAGTGTTAACAAATAGAAATTGTAGACGCTTCTGATGAAGTAGACGTTAATTTTTTTTTTTTTATGTGGGTTACTTTTAGTTAAATGCAACTTATTCATTCGAACCACTTTCATTTTCCTATCTTAACTACAGTCCCCAGCCTTTCTCGAGCGTGTTATTTTCGTTAAACTATGACTAACACTTCGAATAGTAACACTTATTTGCTGTATTTAAATATAACATTCACATTCATTACCATGTCTTTTATATTCTTTGTGCATAATTAAGAATTTCGGGGGATTTTAACTAATTTAAATTTCCCAAAAGTAACACCATTGCATATTTCTGCATTTTACAAAAATGTACCTCCTATAAATTCAAATGCGATTTTTGTCTTATTGACAATGAATAAAAGAATGGATTTGTGTTTAGTTTAGGAGATATGAAAACTTCCTCTACAAACGGCACTTTTCAATTTGAAGTTCAAAATTGTCTGAAAGACATTCCTCTAAATTTTGATCTCCAAAAATCTAAATGCAATAACAATTATCTTGTCTTAATTACTGGTCTTTTATGGTTTGTTAATATTTCTGAGATAAGATAATATTTATATTTACATTGTTCAGATCAATGTTCTCATCTTTAATGCCATGTTTACGACGTTCCAGCCGTTGGCATATATCATATAAGAGGATCGCCTCATCAGTGATGTTATACTCTTGGGTTCAGGACAAGTTTCGGGTCTTTCATCAACATACTTGTTCACTTAGGCGACCCTACCGGGACAATACTATTCTAGCTGGCGATCATAAAGCAAATAATCGACGGGCATATACATATAACTCCCATTGCTGATCATGAAATAAAAAGCGACCAATCAGAAAAGTTCTACGTCACTTCCTCCACAGCCAGGACGAGATAAAAAGAGAAAATGAATTCTCGACTTTTCTTTTTAACAACATGAGGAACGATACACATTTCCTATGAACTCCAGCAGACCTAACAGGTTAGTAACTTCTGTTTGTCGGCAATAAATTTTCTCCCGTGAAACAATATATCACACACAAAAACTAATACACATTCACTGGTCATATAAATTATAAGAAACGATATTTTATCCTTTCTATTTCTCCTTGTCTATTTTTCTTCCTTTCTCATTCTTTACCCTCTCTTCAAACAGCTTCGTCGTAGATCTTTAAGAATCTTTTAATCCATGGCCATTTCAAGGCTTTCTCTGCAGAATTTGAAATAGGCTTATTGACCTTCCTGTTTTTTATTCCTCTGACTCCAAGCCGAATTAGTTTTGCATAAAAATCTTCCTGCAAAACTCCGGTATCCAACCTCAATTGGAAGACAGGTAGTCCCCTATTGGTTAGAACTGCAATTCTCAACGAGCCCATGATGTTTCACGGCTTTCAAAGGTCTCAACCGAATTCTCCTCCCGAGTTACCGTAAGTTCGAGGATAATAACTTGTCTGGAGCCCATTGTCCAGATTTCTAAATACAGGCACAAGATGTCGCTATCTGCTCACTGAAACTCATTCTACTTCAAGTTATAAGTCTTACTTACATATTCCTTGCATATTATTTAAAATAACGGTAAAAACGTAATAAAATAAACACTTTATCAAATAAATACATATTTGCGTGATAAAGACTTCATATATCTGCTAGGAATTACCCGAATAGATTGAATTTTTTTTCATATTCCAGCAAAAATGATTAAGATTTGACTGAAAGAGCTATCTACCAAAACCTCGCATTTTCTTGAGAATCACCATTTTAGCATCCAACCACGGTCACTTAATTGCCTGATAGTTTACTCCTATCGTTCGATACATATAATGGCAACGTCAGGGGAGGGGTACAGGAGGCCCCCACGCTGTACCTGAGTAGACGATATATTAAGGTAGATCTCACGCTGTAGTACCAGCGAAAAATGTTTATAATCGTTCATAAGACATGCCAACTGTAATCAATCATGTTTTTAAATGCATTTAATAGATTAAATCCCAAGTCTTTTCAAAGATTTAGTGGTAAAACCATAACCTATTTTAAGAGCAATTTTTATTAGTTTTTATATTTGAAACAATTTGAATATATTATGGAACTAGCAGTATAGCCCGGCGTTGCTCGGGTATAATGAAAACTTTTATATATATATTATCAATTTTCTGCACTATTGTAATAACTGCAACATTGAAACTTCTCAATATCGCCTATATCTTTGTCTGAGTGTAACAAATTTGATTAAAATCGAACCACTCCTTCTATAACCCAATTTTTTCGATTATTGATTTTCGATATTTATCCGGGGTACCTCGACACAAAACCTAGCTAAGAACACTCGCAGACGCTTATAGTACAACTGTGTAAATTTTCAAGAAAATCGCTTCAGCCGTTTCGGAGTCTATAGGTAACGGATACACACACACACACACACACACACACACACACACACACACACTGTTCCATTTATAAAAAAGTTTAGATAATCACATTACGTCACTAGACAGCAGACTGAAAGTATCGCGTAATGTAGGATACGTATTTGATATTATTTAAGGCTACTCTATTCTTCGCTAAGAGTCAAGCATTACGAAGATCAAGAAACCGACATTCCTAAATTTGAACATATTTTTATAATCATATCGTCTCAAGCAAAGCAGTATACTGCCACTGGTGCGCAGGGAGTCACATAAGTGGAAATTTATGAGAAAGAGTGACAGGTTATAGGGGGTTTTAGGAAATGGGTAAGAGAAGGGTGAGAATACTGATGAGTGAAATGGACGGAGAAAGGAGTATGAGGGAGAGGATGCAGGTTAGTGAGATAGATGACTATTGACTTTACATTTAAATTCTTGGAGATTGTCGGAGAAGCAAGTAAACGGAAAGGAATTCCACAGGCGGGAAGTGCGAGAAAAGAAACAGTAGAATTTGCGTTTACATTTTATTAGTTTCACAGGAAAAGGGTGGGACCTAGTTGCTAATTTTGTTGCCAGAGTAAATTCATACATAGGGGACACCATGGAGCTAAGTTCATCGGAGAAGAAGCCGTGCAAGTATTTGTAGTAGACACAGGAAAGCCACATTGCACCGGTAAGAAAGTGATTGTATTTGAGCTGCCAAGTCGGAATCGCTCACAATTCAGATTCTCTGTTTGATTTTTTTCATGGACCCTAGATGAATAGCAGGGGCACCCGACCAGATATGGCAGCAGTATTCAATGAATGAATGGGTAGGTGGTAGATTTATATATGTGCAGGATGGTTTCAGTCGGAAAAACTTCCTGGCTCTACACTGAACCGACCTTCTTAGCAGCTGATTTAGCTACGGATTCGATATAGTCATTTCACCTGTGAGTTAATCCGAGGAGGCGCAGTGTTTTTGGTTACACAGGTGTTTGTTGGATATTATAAATTTGTATATAAGCTCCTTGTGATCTATTTAACTTTTCATAAAAAGTAGAAAATTACACATCAAATGAAAATGTAAATTATCGCTTTTCATACTTATTTTAGAATGTAAAACGAATCAAATCTTGTAAAGGTTTATAACGATGAAAACTAATGTAAAATTTTGGGTACCCACCATAATAAATCTTCAGATGCATTGCACTAAAATCTTGTCATTTTCGTCATGTTGCCATCACGAATAACAGTGTAAATAATTAAATATCTGAAATAAGGAAACTTTGCCCTTTGTTCCACAATGTTCTTTCTTAATCCGGCGTTCCAATAAAGCAGAACCTACGCTAAAAAAGTATGTTTTTCACTTTTAAATATGACTAAATCATAGGTAATTGTACAGCTTTTATGATTACATTATCAAAATCAATTTCCAAATTGGCTATATCAAAGGCTCGTCTTGGGAAACGTATTTTAGAAAATTTATAAAGTCTACGCATGTCATAAAATACTTTCTTGTTATAATTCAAACGATTTCCTGTGTCTGTAAAATACTCTTCATTAATGTAATAACAAATTCGGATAAATATAATCTGGAGTTCGTAAATGATTGAATGAAATTAAAATAGAAGCTAAAGTGTAGAATCTCTTGAATGAAGTATTACGCATGCGCTAAATAATTCAATAAATAGCCTCCCACATAAATGTATTTCATATAGAACGTCACATTAGGCTTATTTCACAAACAAATCTATTGTAATGTTTTCATTTTAAGCAGTATCTTAATAAGAGGAGTTCAAAATAATTAGATATGAACAAAATACAGGGACCACTATTAACTAAGGACTTTACAAAATGAACCACTTGACTACCTAATGTTGTCTAGTAATTTGTAATACGCAGTTATTAATGACGTAAGCACAGTTTCTAACTTTTAAATAAAAAAAAACAGTATAGTCTTCATGAATAAAAGGTGAGATTTAAAACAGCATTTATATTATGAGGCGCCCCTTTTTTAAATGAGAAAATAGTTTTTCTGCTCTGATAAATGCCGTTGGTAGAGAAAGATTTCATATCTTATAAACTAGACACAAATCAATTCTTTTCTATTTTTCTATTAGCTAAATGGTTAAAGTAGTGCAGAATAAATAGAAGCAAGCATTGTCAATGGGATGAAAAACGCATTTGAATCTATAGGAGGTTCATTCTTATCAAGTGCAGAAATATGCACTGGTGTTACTTTTGGAAAAGCGAATTAGTTAAATCCCTCGGATTTCTCAATTTTGTAAACGGTATAAAAGACATGCTCAGGAACGAGAATTGTATATTTAAATACAGCGAATAAGTGGTTCTATTCGAAGTGTTAGTCATAATTTAACGGAAATAATACACTCTAGGAAAGTTAGGGACTGTAGTTATTAACATGCGTAATTAAGACAGGATAATGAAAATGTTTCAAAAGAATAAGTTGCATTTAACAAAAAGTTACCCACATGAAAAACTTCATAAATCAAGCCTCTACTTCACTAGAAGCCTCTTCAATGTCCATTTGTTAAAATTTCAATTGTCTGTAATGTATAAAATGTTTATTGTAGCAGAATTGTTATAAGCTGTTTTATTGGTTAACACAATACACTACCATAAGAAGTAGGAAACAAAGGATCATAGTTAAGGCTCTAGAATTAATACCATGGTTGTTATATTTGTCTATAGATGCGAGATGAGTTAGTACTTACATTATTTACAGTTTTTCTCCTACAGTATTTGCATTATTCGGACTATTGTCCTCATCTATGTTGCCATTTGTACGTTTCAACCATTGTACGCTCCGGCCTTCTTCATGTGCTAGGAATGAGAATGTGTTGCAAAAAGAAAAACATGTTGGTAGGAAACAACCAAAGGAATGTATTTCAAACAGGCAAACCAATTTCACACGTCTTGTCCTAATCTCCGAATCGCTATTCTCACGTAAACGACGACTCGAATAACAAGGAGGACGACGACGACACACCTGAAAATGAGCATACCAGGTTTTTTGCACTTGACCTGGCTACCACTCACCCATTGCGGCTACAAGCGTCAGCAATTCTATTTACAACGAAGTGTAGTCCGATTCTCCCTCTGACCAACACTCGCCAATTCGTCGTCGCCGCACTCCCTTATAAAGCATACACCCGATTCTGGCACATTTGGATCGCCGAGGAAAGTCACTTCTACAGAATGATATACTCCAGTGATTGTAATAAAGAATTCGGTTCGAAATTTCTCGTACCTGATAAAGGCCGGAGCCTCGTACAGATGGCAACAAACATGAGGACAATAGTCCAAATAATGTAAATACTGTAAATACTACCTCATCTCAAAAATATAGACAAATGTTCTTCTCTTTATTGCTATGTTGGCGCTTTGACCGTTGTATGCTCCGGTCTTCTGCAGGTGCTAGGCTTTTGAACCGAAGCCTTTATTTTGCAGCCACTTTTCGGATCTTTGTATAACTCAAACCTTTTATTTGTATTAAACAAACATTTTGGTCAAATCACTAAACCCAACCAACGACTTTATATACGGGGCCATGTGTCCTTGAGGATTTTATACTTCTTTTAATTTAATATCAAAATTTACACTTTACGTTAATGAGCTGAAAGAAGTCTTGTACTGCGACTGTCAATAAATAGATACTCAATTTCAAATAAGTTTAAATTGATAAAAATGAAAAATATTTTATTGTATCGTACCGCCTCCATTTGGAGTCCGGATTTAATAGCTCGGCGAGGAAAGTGTCAAATGACAAAATGCGTCTCTGAGTTGGTTTCCACTCATCCACTTGTGGTTTTCGTCAAATGAAATAAATCTTAATCAATCAATCAATCAGACTAGACCTCGCTCGAAACAAAATTCCATTATCTGATATACTCTGATGTTATTTAAAAGCAACGAACTTTCGAACTACAGGGACACAGATTGAATAAACACGTCGGACCAAGCGCACATACAACACCCACTTAATCAACCCACGCTCGAGATAGAGAGAAATACATTTTCCTTTCGCGTTGTTTCTTCGATAATCTTTCTAAATATGAACTTTATTAACCCACCTGTTATAAAACACCGCATTTCTATATTAAGCACAAACCACAATGTACAAAGTTACTTTTTTTTTTTTTTTTATAATCGCATCACCCCAAGCAATGCATCCCACTGTCACTGTTGTGCCGGGGGTTACATAGGAGGAATATTATGAGGAGTGAAAATTTGTAGGGGGTGTCAGGAGGAGAGAAGGAAGAGAATACTGATGAGTTGGGTGGACGAAGAAAAAAGCATGAGAGAAAGGATGTCAGTTAGTGAGACAGGAGATGAATATTGACTTTACATTTAAATTCTTGGAGATTATAGCTGTCGGGAAAGCAAGTATGCGGAAGAGAATTCCATAGGCGGGAAGTGCGAGAAAAGAATCTGATGGAATAGTATTTGCGTTTACAATTTATTGGTTTCACAGTAAAAGGGTGGGACCGAGTTGCTAATCTTGTGGCTCGTGGAAATTCATATTTAGGTGGTACCAGTTCATCGGAGCATATACCGTGAAAGTATTTGTAGAAGAAACACAGGAAAGCAACACTGCATCGGTGAGAAAGCGACTGTATCATAGCTGCCAATTCGAGATCGATCACATTAGATTCTCCGTTGGATTTGGTCGAGGACACCTAAGTGCATAGCAGGACCACCCGACCAGAAAATCTGTGTTTGCTTAATAAAATAGGCTTACTCTTTACTTGCATTCACAATTATCATTTACTTTTTCTCCCACGTTATATCTCGTGTTGAAAGCAGTAATATTATCGTGTAATAAGGGTGGATAATATATTTGTTCTTTCTTATACATGTATAGAAATTAAAATTAGTTATAAATCCCCTAACATTTATATACAAAAATCTCTGGTAAAAACGCGAAAATATAAGAGGTGAAATCAACAAAACACGTATTATCATGTTATGGTGCGATGTAATAATGAGTAAAATTTTGAATTTTGTGACGAATCTATATTGAAATCCGACAGAAGTTAAAGAAAACGTAAATTATTAGGTTGTCCCAAAAGCTCATAAACACTTGCAAAAAATTGAAGTTTACTCGCCAAGTAATCTAAGGTTACCAGAAAACACTTGCAAAAAATTGAAATTTTATTCGCAAAAACAACAATTATTGCTCAAAATAAAGAGCATCATTTTCAAAGACTTTCTGCCATCTATCTGCAAGCTTTCGGATCTGGTCAAAGTACCATTCAGCCGGCTTCGAATCAAAATTCTTGAGACGATTCCTCGACTTCATCAAACGCGCCGGATCGGCGGCTCTTCAGAAAATGTTGCATTGAGCGGAAAAGGCCGTAATCTGATAGAGCACAGTCAGGACTGTAGGCTGGATGTGGCAGAACCTCAACGCCGTCTACCTCTTCAAATTTGTCTTTGGTCTTCCTGGCGGTGTGTGGCTTGGCATTGTCTTGCTGCATCAAAGCTCACTTTCGGTTGATCAGAGCCGGGTACTTTTGCTTCAACTTTCTGACAGTGAAGTTCGGCGCTAATGGCACGACCATTCGGAACCAACTCAAAATGCACGTTTCCTTCAAAGTTCCACCAAACGCACAAAATGACTGTCTTGCCGAATCGATCTTGTTTTAGAACTGACGGTGTCTCTTGCTCTTTCTGAACCCATCGCTTGTCTCGATTGTGCTGGACCAGATAGACACATTTCGCAAGTTTTTACGAACCTTTGGGACAACCTAATATATACAGTCTTTCTCATATGTTCTTTATTTTTAAATAGATGTGTATAGTGATTGTCGCAGAATTTAATTTGGGAAAAAAAATCTCAGCTGAAGTTTTCATTGACGTTTGTGTTGCTAATCTTCCGTGTTGACAGCCTGTCCGATAGCGAGAATATCGCGTGTCTAGATGAGGAAACTGTTCGAAATTCATTGGTTTAGAAACAGTGAATTTCTAACCAGTCACTCGACAATAGCAAGGGAAAAAGAATAAACGATCTTTATCAAACTAAATTAAAAGCAAACTTTTATGGCAATAGAAAATATAAACAAGAATATATTGAGCGCCATTTGAGATGATTTTCTAAAATTACAATGCATTTGAAAAATGATTTAAATAAATCTTTCTTCATCGCACTGGTAAAGCTTTAATGATATAAAAGAAAAAAAACAACCCGTTCTCACACTTTATATAATGAACAAATAGAAAGTTTAGTGGCGCGTCAGTAAGCGGTGCACCATTTGCTCAATTATAAATCAATATTCGATTTCACTTAGAGTAATTACATCCCATGAGCCATTGGCAAAGTAAGTATTTTTATGCTTCTTTCCTCGTCTCGGTGTCATTTCGAAATAACTAAACTACGTGCTTTTGATTATGTTTCGCATCAACCAGTTTGATATTCATCCTTCGTATTGATAACATACAAAGGCTCAGATTTGTTTTTCTATTTAAATGCATCACCTGCTCTCAACATAGATTCCTTCCCAAATGACAATACAAACAATCTAGATAAACAAACATCAGAGTAGATACTATAGCCATTATCCATATGAGAATGGTAAGTTTTACACAAGATAGCAATGAAAGTGGAACCCCGTCTGTATACATGCTTATTTGAGAGAAATCATTTCATTTCTTACGTATTTAAATTACAGAGGAACACCAGGCATATGTCCTGACACTTCCCATTTAAGCGTAATGGCTAAAAGACAGCCGTGGAAAGGGTTCACTCTAAGTAGATGAGGATAAGTTTCTTAATCGGTTCACTCCAAGTAAGGTGATAAAGCCACTAATTTTCAATGTGGTACTAGGAGTGAAAGAAAAGGAAAATACTTTGGAAAGAACTTGAAACGCAATCTTAAAAGCACATGGGGTAAACTTCCACTCTTACAGTATTTACATTATTCGGACTATTGTCCTCATTTTTGTTGTCATTTGTACGACGTTTCGACCGTTGTACGCTTCGGCCTTCTTCAGGTGCTAGGAATTTCGAAGCGAACCCTTTATTACAATCACTGGCGAATATCATCCTCATTCCTTGCGTAAAGCCGCGATTGGAAGTCATGAGTTATCTCCTTTTAACCTTGCAATTTACTTGTTCACCACTGCTGTAGCCTGGTATTGAACTAGTACCTGAAGAAGGCCAAATCGTACAACGGCTGGAACGTCGTACAAATGGCAACAAAGATTAGGACAATAATGTAAATACTGTAAATACCTAATCTCATAAATATAGACACATACGTCTACACTTGTTCAAAAATCAGAGAGAAGTGTAAATCGTGTGATGGGATGACTGGTCTACTCATTTTGGTAAAAGTCGACATGTGATACAATTTACGGTTGTTATGATAGAAAAATATGCTTTTAATAGAGAATAGAATATTTCAAAGAATGACACGGTTATCTAATAAAATATTAGAATAATCGTTTTGCCTCCTCTTTTAATTAGTGCTTGTAGTCTTGAAAACGACGATCAGTAATATTTTTAGCCACTGGATGTACTATATTTGTAAATTTTGTCTCATTAAATCCCCATAAAGTGTCTTGTTGTGGTTAAGAACCTCGATTATCAGACATTCTATTGTCAGTCAGTGCCATTTGTGAAACACGGTTGGGCGATCATGTCTCGAAATATTTTTATTGGTCAGAATATTTTCCCGCAGTAGGCTCCCATTATATTCTGCGGTGAAGTAGTTATCAAGCTTGGCTGTAGAATCCAATTAGTCTTATTTAACCCATAGCTGCAGAGAGATGCGACGGATTAATACCTTTACCAAGGTTACTGCGCGTAAGTGAATGCAACGAATTCAACTGAAATTTGAACTGGGCTCTGATTTCTCGATCCGAGCTGATATCCACTTCACTACATGTAATTATTTTAATGACTTAAATACTCACATATCGTTCAGTTTCATTGTTGTGGAGAATTGTCTGGAATTTTATTTATTTATTTATTTTATTCTTATATTTATTTCATTTTTGATTAATTACATCTCCTGTGTCAGTGAACTCAACTGGCTACGCAAAAAAGGTAAAATTGAGAATTTGGAGAGTCTAGTTCGAATTTCAGTTGAGTTCGTTACACTCAGGCCGTCCAAGGCTACAGGCCAGACTAGGTCTTTTAGCCTTGATTGGCCACATACCGCTAAAAAAATTTCTACCTAGTCAGGCAGAAATTTGAAAGTAACACGTGCTATGACGAAAAGTTAGGAAATGTCACTTTCAATATTTCCCATACCGACTTCTTGCGAACATATCTTTCAGTTATTTTGTATTTCCTGCCACCCAACTTGTGTGTTAAAAGAATGTACCCGTAAAAGAAACTCTTTTTCATTCCTGACAACTTAGTATTTGTAAAATGTCTACTCCCTATCGAGTCAGTAACGATATATTGTTCTATATTTCTGAGATGAGGTATTGTAATTATTTAAACTATTTACATTTGTAGAATCCTTAGACAGCAAGAGCCAGTACTCAGTTGAAACTAACACCTCAAAGCTACCCAGCAAATTGGTAGGTGGTTTATATGACAGCTTGGGAGATTCCACTCTGCCATATAGGCAAGTATATTCTGTCTATTCTGATTGGTTGATGATTCCAGTGTGGATATTGTGTTCAATAAATATCAGCACAATATCTACTCAATGGGTGAGAGGAGAGAGAGGAACATGTATTGAGCTACAACCCTGTATATATTTGTCAGCCAACTGGGCGCTAGTTAGAAACCATTCTTGTAGTTGGGTCTCATACTCTTAATTATTCAACATTGTCTTCCTGTTATCTTTGTTTTTGCCATATTCACGATGTTTCGGCCATTGTACGCTCGGGCCTTCTTCAGGTGTTTGAAATTTTGAACTGAAACATTTATTTCATCTACCGGGGTAACTTTTTCTAGTTCCATGCTTCTTCCAGATATCTCAGTATGTTACTTCCCTTTTAACTCGATTCTTCAAACTTTTGTTCAGGTCTGCTGCGGCCAGGTATTGAACTCGCAAATCTCCGATTAAATCCACTAGATTTAACGAACGCTTTTATCCACTGGACCATAAAATTCCAAATAACAAACACCTAAAGAAGGTCGGAGCGTATAACGGTCAAAACTCTTTAATATGTCAACAAAGATGAGGACAGAAACGTAAAAAGTTAAAAGAATTACAATATCTCATATAAACACATATAAAAACATACAAACAGGTAAGGTATATCAGCCGTTAAAAGATGGAACGAACACGAGAAAAAAAAAGCATCACGACGAAAGCAGAATATCTGCAATACCAAAACTAGGGAAGTACCTGAAATATTAAATATTCAAGAAATATCAGCAGAACAAAATAGCAGGGCTAGATGGAATGCCAATAGAAATGCTGACTACTTTAACAGAAATGTTGACTACTTTAACAGAAATGCTGACTACTTTAACAGAAATGCTGGACTACTTTAACAGAAATGCTGACTACTTTAACAGAAATGCTGACTACTTTAACAGAAATGCTGACTACTTTAACAGAAATGCTGACTACTTTAACAGAAATGCTGACTACTTTAACAGAAATGCTGACTACTTTAACAGAAATGCTGACTATTTAACAGAAATGCTGACTACTTTAACAGAAATGCTGACTACTTTAACAGAAATGCTGACTACTTTAACAGAAATGCTGACTACTTTTAACAGAAATGCTGACTACTTTAACAGAAATGCTGACTACTTTAACAGAAATGCTGACTACTTAACAGAAATGCTGACTACTTTAACAGAAATGCTGACTACTTTAACAGAAATGCTGACTACTTTAACAGCTGCTGACTACTTGAATAGAAATGTTGACTACTTTAACAGAAATGCTGACTACTTTAACAGAAATGCTGACTACTTTAAACAGAAATGCTGACTACTTTAACAGAAATGCTGACTACTTTAACAGAAATGCTGACTACTTTAACAGAAAATGCTGACTACTTTAACAGAAATGTTGGACTACTTTAACAGAATGTTGACTACTTTAACAGAAATGCTGACTACTTTAACAGAAATGCTGACTACTTTAACAGAAATGCTGACTACTTTAACAGAAATGGCTGACTACTTTAACAGAAATGCTGACTACTTTAACAGAAATGCTGACTACTTTAACAGAAATGCTGACTACTTTAACAGAAATGCTGACTACTTTAACAGAAATGCTGACTACTTTAACAGAAATGCTGACTACTTTAACAGAAATGTTGACTACTTTAACAGAAATGCTGACTACTTTAACAGAAATGCTGACTACTTTAACAGAAATGCTGACTACTTTAACAGAAATTTACAAGTTGACTACTTTAACAGAAATGTTGACTACTTTAACAGAAATGCTGACTACTTTAACAGAAATGCTGACTACTTTAACAGAAATGCTGACTACTTTAACAGAAATGCTGACTACTTTAACAGAAATGCTGACTACTTTAACAGAAATGCTGACTACTTTAACAGAAATGGACTACTTAACAGAAATGCTGACTACTTTAACAGAAATGCTGACTACTTTAACAGAAATGCTGACTACTTTAACAGAAATGCTGACTACTTTAACAGAAATGCTGACTACTTAACAGAAATGCTGACTACTTTAACAGAAATGCTGACTACTTTAACAGAAATGCTGACTACTTTAACAGAAATGCTGACTACTTTAACAGAAATGCTGACTACTTTAACAGAAATGCTGACTACTTTAACAGAAATGCTGACTACTTTAACAGAATGCCACTACTTTAACAGAAATGCTGACTACTTTAACAGAAATGCTTGACTACTTTAACAGAAATGCTGACTACTTTAACAGAAATGCTGACTACTTTAACAGAAATGCTGACTACTTAACAGAAATGCTGACTACTTTAACAGAAATGCTGACTACTTTAACAGAACAAGACTACTTTAACAGAAATGCTGACTACTTTAACAGAAATGTTGACTACTTTAACAGAAATGCTGACTACTTTAACAGAAATGCTGACTATCTTAACAGAAATGCTGACTACTTTAACAGAAATGCTGACTACTTTAGCAGAAATGCTGACTACTTTAACAGAAATGCTGACTACTTTAACAGAAATGCTGACTACTTTAACAGAAATGCTGACTACTTTAACAGAAATGCTGACTACTTTAACAGAAATGCTGACTACTAACAGAAATGCTGACTACTTTAACAGAAATGCTGACTACTTTAACAGAAATGCTGACTACTTTACAATGCTGACTACTTTAACAGAAATGCTGACTACTTTAACAGAAATGCTGACTACTTTAACAGAAATGCTGACTACTTTAACAGAAATGTTGACTACTTTAACAGAAATGCTGACTACTTTAACAGAAATGCTGACTACTTTAACAGAAATGCTGACTACTTTAACAGAAATGCTGACTACTTTAACAGAAATGCTGACTACTTTAACAGAAATGCTGACTACTTTAACAGAAATGCTGACTACTTTAACAGAAATGCTGACTACTTTAACAGAAATGCTGACTACTTTAACAGAAATGCTGACTACTTTAACAGAAATGCTGACTACTTTAACAGAAATGCTGACTACTTTGAATAGAAAATGCTGACTACTTTAACAGAAATGCTGACTACTTTAACAGAAATGCTGACTACTTTAACAGAAATGCTGACTACTTTAACAGAAATGCTGACTACTTTAACAGAAATGCTGACTACTTTAACAGAAATGACTACTTTAACAGAAATGCTGACTACTTTTCTTTAACAGAAATGCTGACTACTTTAACAGAAATGCTGACTACTTTAACAGAAATGCTGACTACTTTAACAGAAATGCTGACTACTTTAACAGAAATGTTGACTACTTTAACAGAAATGCTGACTACTTTAACAGAAATGCTGACTACTTTAACAGAAATGCTGACTACTTTAACAGAAAATGCTGACTACTTTAACAGAAATGCTGACTACTTAACAGAAATGCTGACTACTTTAACAGAAATGCTGACTACTTTAACAGAAATGCTGACTACTTTAACAGAAATGCTGACTACTTTAACAGAAATGCTGACTACTTTAACAGAAATGCTGACTACTTTAACAGAAATGCTGACTACTTTAACAGAACAAGCACTTACTTTAACAGAAATGCTGACTACTTTAACAGAAATGCTGACTACTTTAACAGAAATGCTGACTACTTTAACAGAAATGCTGACTACTTTAACAGAAATGTTGACTACTTTAACAGAAATGCTGACTACTTTAACAGAAATGTTGACTACTTTAACAGAAATGCTGACTACTTTAAACAGAAATGCTGACTACTTTAACAGAAATGCTGACTACTTTAACAGAATGTTGACTACTTTAACAGAAATGCTGACTACTTCAACAGAAATGCTGACTACTTTAACAGAAATGCTGCTACTTTAACAGAAATGCTGACTACTTTAACAGAAATGCTGACTACTTTAACAGAAATGCTGATCATTTTAACAGAAATGCTGACTACTTTAACAGAAATGCTGACTACTTTAACAGAAATGCTGACTACTTTAACAGAAATGCTGACTACTTTAACAGAAATGCTGACTACTTTAACAGAAATGCTGACTACTTTAACAGAAATGTTGACTACTTTAACAGAAATGCTTGACTACTTTAACAGAAATGCTGACTACTTTAACAGAAATGCTGACTACTTTAACAGAAATGCTGACTACTTTAACAGAAAATGCTGACTACTTTAACAGAAATGCTGACTACTTTAAATAAGAGAAATGCTGACTACTTTAACAGAAATGCTGACTACTTTAACAGAAATGCTGACTACTTTAACAGAAATGCTGACTACTTTAACAGAAATGCTGACTACTTTAACAGAAATGCTGACTACTTTAACAGAAATGCTGACTACTTTAACAGAAATGTTGACTACTTTAACAGAAATGCTTAATTACTTAACAGAAATGCTGACTACTTTAACAGAAATGCTGACTACTTTAACAGAAATGCTGACTACTTTAACAGAAATGTTGACTACTTTAACAGAAATGCTGACTACTTTAACAGAAATGCTGACTACTTTAACAGAAATGCTGACTACTTTAACAGAAATGCTGACTACTTTAACAGAAATGCTGCTGACTACTTTAACAGAAATATGACTACTTTAACAGAAATGCTGACTACTTTAACAGAAATGCTGACTACTTTAACAGAAATGCTGACTACTTTAACAGAAATGCTGACTACTTTAACAGAAATGCTGACTACTTTAACAGAAATGCTGACTACTTTAACAGAAATGTTGACTACTTTAACAGAAATGTTGACTACTTTAACAGAAATGCTGACTACTTTAACAGAAATGCTAATTACTTTAACAGAAATGCTGACTACTTTAACAGAAATGCTGACTACTTTGGGATGAAATGCTGACTACTTTAACAGAAATGCTGACTACTTAACAGAAATGCTGACTACTTTAACAGAAATGCTGACTACTTTAACAGAAATGCTGACTACTTTAACAGAAATGTTGACTACTTTAACAGAAATGCTGACTACTTTAACAGAAATGCTGACTACTTTAACAGAAATGCTGACTACTTTAACAGAAATGCTGACTACTTTAACAGAAATGTTGATCACTTTAACAGAAATGCTAATTGTTTAACAGAAATGCTGATCATTTTAACAGAAAATGCTGGACTACTTTAACAGAAATGCTGACTACTTTAACAGAAATGCTGACTACTTTAACAGAAATGCTGACTACTTTAACAGAAATGCTGACTACTTTAACAGAAATGCTGACTACTTTAACAGAAATGCTGACTACTTTAACAGAAAATTATTGACTATTTTAACAGAAATGCTGACTACTTTAACAGAAATGCTGACTACTTTAACAGGAAATGTTGACTACTTTAACAGAAATGCTGACTACTTAACAGAAATGCTGACTACTTTAACAGAAATGCTGACTACTTTAACAGAAATGCTGACTACTTTAACAGAAATGCTGACTACTTTAACAGAAATGCTGACTACTTTAACAGAAATGCTGACTACTTTAACAGAAATGCTGACACTACTAACAGAAATGCTGACTACTTTAACAGAAAATGCTGACTACTTTAACAGAAATGCTGACTACTTTAACAGAAATGCTGACTACTTTAACAGAAATGCTGACTACTTTAACAGAAATGCTGACTACTTTAACAGAAATGCTGACTACTTTAACAGAAATGCTGACTACTTTAACAGAAATGCTGGACTACTTTAACAGAAATGTCAATTACTTTAACAGAAATGCTGACTACTTAACAGAAATGCTGACTACTTTAACAGAAATGTTGACTACTTTAACAGAAATGCTGACTACTTTAACAGAAATGCTGACTACTTTAACAGAAATGCTGACTACTTTAACAGAAATGCTGACTACTTAACAGAAATGCTGACTACTTTAACAGAAATGCTGACTACTTTAACAGAAATGCTGACTACTTTAACAGAAATGTTGACTACTTTAACAGAAATGCTGACTACTTTAACAGAAATGCTGACTACTTTAACAGAAATGCTGATACTTTAACAGAAATGCTGATCATTTTAACAGAAATGTTGACTACTTTAACAGAAATGCTGACTACTTTAACAGAAATGCTGACTACTTTGAACAGAAATGCTGACTACTTTAACAGAAATGCTGGACTACTTTAACAGAAATGCTGACTACTTTAACAGAAATGCTGACTACTTTAACAGAAATGCTGACTACTTTAACAGAAATGCTGACTACTTTAACAGAAATGTTGACTACTTTAACAGAAATGCTGACTACTTTAACAGAAATGCTGACTACTTTAACAGAAATGTCAGTGACTACTTTAACAGAAATGCTGACTACTTTAACAGAAATGCTGACTACTTTAACAGAAATGTTGACTACTTTAACAGAAATGCTGACTACTTTAACAGAAATGCTGACTACTTTAACAGAAAATGCTGACTACTTTAACAGAAATGCTGACTACTTAACAGAAATGCTGACTACTTTAACAGAAATGCTGACTACTTTAACAGAAATGCTGATTTCACTTTAACAGAAATGCTGAATTTCACTAACAGAAATGCTGACTACTTTAACAGAAATGCTGGACTACTTTAACAGAAATAAACAGACTACTTTAACAGAAATGCTGACTACTTTAACAGAAATGCTGACTACTTTAACAGAAATGCTGACTACTAACAGAAATGCTGACTACTTTAACAGAAATGCTGACTACTTTAACAGAAATGCTGACTACTTTAACAGAAAATGCTGACTACTTAACAGAAATGCTGACTACTTTAACAGAAATGCTGACTACTTTAACAGAAATGCTGACTACTTTAACAGAAATGCTGACTACTTTAACAGAAATGCTGACTACTTTAACAGAAATGCTGACTACTTTAACAGAAATGCTGACTACTTTAACAGAAATGCTGACTACTTTAACAGAAATGTTGACTACTTTAACAGAAATGCTGACTACTTTAACAGAAATGCTGACTACTTTAACAGAAATGTTGACTACTTTAACAGAAATGCTGACTACTTTAACAGAAATGCTGTTCATTTAACAGAAATGCTGACTACTTTAACAGAAATGCTGACTACTTTAACAGAAATGTTGACTACTTTAACAGAAATGCTGACTACTTTAACAGAAATGCTGACTACTTTAACAGAAATGCTGACTACTTTAACAGAAATGCTGACTACTTTAACAGAAATGCTGACTACTTTAACAGAAATGCTGACTACTTTAACAGAAATGCTGACTACTTTAACAGAAATGCTGACTACTTTAACAGAAATGCTGACTACTTTAACAGAAAATGCTGACTACTTTAACAGAAATGCTGACTACTTTAACAGAAATGCTGACTACTTTAACAGAAATGCTGACTACTTTAACAGAAATGCTGACTACTTTAACAGAAATGCTGACTACTTTAACAGAAATGCTGACTACTTTAACAGAAATGCTGACTACTTTAACAGAAATGTTGACTACTTTAACAGAAATGCTGACTACTTTAACAGAAATGCTGACTACTTTAACAGAAATGCTGACTACTTTTTAACAGAAATGCTGACTACTTTAACAGAAATGCTGACTACTTTAACAGAAATGCTGACTACTTTAACAGAAATGCTGACTACTTTAACAGAAATGCTGACTACTTTAACAGAAATGCTAATTACTTTAACAGAAATGCTGACTACTTACCGAGAAAGTTGACTACTTTAACAGAAATGCTGACTACTTTAACAGAAATGTTGACTACTTTAACAGAAATGCTGACTACTTTAACAGAAATGCTGACTACTTTAACAGAAATGCTGACTACTTTAACAGAAATGCTGACTACTTTAACAGAAATGCTGACTACTTTAACAGAAATGCTGACTACTTTAACAGAAATGCTGACTACTTTAACAGAAATGCTGACTACTTTAACAGAAATGCTGACTACTTTAACAGAAATGCTGACTACTTTAACAGAAATGCTGACTACTTTAACAGAAATGCTGACTACTTTAACAGAAATGCTGACTACTTTAACAGAAATGCTGACTACTTTAACAGAAATGCTGACTACTTTAACAGAAATGCTGACTACTTTAACAGAAATGCTGACTACTTTAACAGAAATGCTGATCACTTTAACAGAAATGCTGACTACTTTAACAGAAATGCTGACTACTTTAACAGAAATGCTGACTACTTTAACAGAAATGCTGACTACTTTAACAGAAATGCTGACTACTTTAACAGAAATGCTGACTACTTTAACAGAAATGCTGACTACTTTTTAACAGAAATGCTGACTACTTTAACAGAAATGCTGACTACTTTAACAGAAATGCTGACCGCTACTTTAACAGAAATGCTGACTACTTTAACAGAAATGCTGACTACTTTAACAGAAAATGCTGACTACTTTAACAGAAATGCTGACTACTTTAACAGAAATGCTGACTACTTTAACAGAAATGTTGACTACTTTAACAGAAATGCTGACTACTTTAACAGAAATGCTGACTACTTTAACAGAAATGCTGACTACTTTAACAGAAATGCTGACTACTTTAACAGAAATGCTGACTACTTTAACAGAAATGCTGACTACTTTAACAGAAATGCTGACTACTTTAACAGAAATGCTGACTACTTTAACAGAAATGCTGACTACTTTAACAGAAATGCTGACTACTTTAACAGAAATGCTGACTACTTTAACAGAAATGCTGACTACTTTAACAGAAATGCTGACTACTTTAACAGAAATGCTGACTACTTTAACAGAAATGCTGACTACTTCTTTAACAGAAATGCTGACTACTTTAACAGAAATGCTGACTACTTTAACAGAAATGCTGACTACTTTAACAGAAATGTTGACTACTTTAACAGAAATGCTGACTTACGAACAGAAATGCTGACTACTTTAACAGAAATGCTGACTACTTTAACAGAAATGCTGACTACTTTAACAGAAATGCTGACTACTTTAACAGAAATGCTGACTACTTTAACAGAAAATGCTGACTACTTTAACAGAAATGCTGACTACTTTAACAGAAATGCTGACTACTTTAACAGAAATGCTGACTACTTTAACAGAAATGCTGACTACTTTAACAGAAATGCTGACTACTTTAACAGAAATGCTGACTACTTTAACAGAAATGCTGACTACTTTAACAGAAATGCTGACTACTTTAACAGAAATGCTGACTACTTTAACAGAAATGCTGACTACTTTAACAGAAATGCTGACTACTTTAACAGAAATGCTGACTACTTTAACAGAAATGCTGACTACTTTAACAGAAATGCTGACTACTTTAACAGAAATGCTGACTACTTTAACAGAAATGCTGACTACTTTAACAGAAATGCTGACTACTTTAACAGAAATGCTGACTACTTTAACAGAAATGTTGACTACTTTAACAGAAATGCTGACTACTTTAACAGAAATGCTGACTACTTTAACAGAAATGCTGACTACTTTAACAGAAATGCTGACTACTTTAACAGAAATGCTGACTACTTTAACAGAAATGCTGACTACTTTAACAGAAATGTTGACTACTTTAACAGAAATGCTGACTACTTTAACAGAAATGCTGACTACTTTAACAGAAATGCTGACTACTTTAACAGAAATGCTGACTACTTTAACAGAAATGCTGACTACTTTAACAGAAATGCTGACTACTTTAACAGAAATGCTGACTACTTTAACAGAAATGTTGACTACTTTTAACAGAAATGTTGACTACTTTAACAGAAATGTTGACTACTTTAACAGAAATGTTGACTACTTTAACAGAAATGCTGACCACTTTAACAGAAATGCTGACTACTTTAACAGAAATGCTGACTACTTTAACAGAAATGCTGACTACTTTAACAGAAATGCTGACTACTTTAACAGAAATGCTTGACTACTTTAACAGAAATGCTGACTACTTTAACAGAAATGCTGACTACTTTAACAGAAATGCTGACTACTTTAACAGAAATGCTGACTACTTTAACAGAAATGCTGACTACTTTAACAGAAATGCTGACTACTTTAACAGAAATGCTGACTACTTTAACAGAAATGCTGACTACTTTAACAGAAATGCTGACTACTTTAACAGAAATGCTGACTACTTTAACAGAAATGCTGACTACTTTAACAGAAATGCTGACTACTTTAACAGAAATGCTGACTACTTTAACAGAAATGCTGACTACTTTAACAGAAATGCTGACTACTTTAACAGAAATGCTGACTACTTTAACAGAAATGCTGACTACTTTAACAGAAATGCTGACTACTTTAACAGAAATGTTGACTACTTTAACAGAAATGCTGACTACTTTAACAGAAATGCTGACTACTTTAACAGAAATGCTGACTACTTTAACAGAAATGCTGACTACTTTAACAGAAAATGTTGACTACTTTAACAGAAATGCTGATCATTTTAACAGAAATGCTGACTACTTTAACAGAAATGCTGACTACTTTAACAGAAATGCTGACTACTTTAACAGAAATGCTGACTACTTTAACAGAAATGCTGACTACTTTAACAGAAATGCTGACTACTTTAACAGAAATGCTGACTACTTTAACAGAAATGCTGACTACTTTAACAGAAATGCTGACTACTTTAACAGAAATGCTGACTACTTTAACAGAAATGCTGACTACTTTAACAGAAATGCTGACTACTTTAACAGAAATGCTGACTACTTTAACAGAAATGCTGACTACTTTAACAGAAATGCTGACTACTTTAACAGAAATGCTGACTACTTTAACAGAAATGCTGACTACTTTAACAGAAATGCTGACTACTTTAACAGAACAAGCTGACTACTTTAACAGAAATGCTGACTACTTTAACAGAAATGCTGACTACTTTAACAGAAATGCTGACTACTTTAACAGAAATGCTGACTACTTTAACAGAAATGCTGACTACTTTAACAGAAATGCTGACTACTTTAACAGAAATGCTGACTACTTTAACAGAAATGCTGACTACTTTAACAGAAATGCTGACTACTTTAACAGAAATGCTGACTACTTTAACAGAAATGCTGACTACTTTAACAGAAATGCTGACTACTTTAACAGAAATGTTGACTACTTTAACAGAAATGCTGACTACTTTAACAGAAATGCTGACTACTTTAACAGAAATGCTGACTACTTTAACAGAAATGCTGACTACTTTAACAGAAATGCTGATCACTTTAACAGAAATGCTGACTACTTTAACAGAAATGCTGACTACTTTAACAGAAATGCTGACTACTTTAACAGAAATGCTGACTCTCTTAATAGAAATGCTGACTACTTTAGATGATATTGGCGTTTATATAGTTAGGCATAGAAAATGATAGATTCACGGAAAACCAGAGAAGTCAAAACAATGAAAAAAATAAAGCAAAACATTACGTTTACTTCATTCAGTGTCTCTTCACGACGTAGGCATTTATTACTGTCCGCATTTTCCCTTTTATTTCGTTGCTATGAAGTTCGATCCAATATTTATCGAGATATTGGGCGGTGGTTTTATCGTCATCCTCGTCATCATTTCAAATTCAGATTTTACTACTTGATGTGTCCCTTTCCTAAGGCTAAAACTCATTCCTTACCTGATATCGCCCGGTTCACACTCCACCATCGTCTATTGAACAGGTGAAGAGACTCATCCCTTGTTCCCTGTCTAGTATGTGGTTTCTGGCTTTCACTTTCCAATCTTTTCACTTTACTTTTTTCTTTTTTTTTTTTTCAATTGGAGTAGATAGACTAAACTATCGCCCGGTTCACTCTCCACCCATGTCTATTGAGCAGGTGAAGAGGCTCACCCCATTGTTCCCTGTTTAGAATGTGGTTTCCGGCTTTCTCTTTTCCAATCGTTTCACACTTATGTAGTCCCCTGCACATCAGTGACGTTACCACCTTGCTCGGGATGATCTGATTAAGAAAAAAGTATTTATCCAAACTCTCAAAGACATTCGCGAAAACGCAACAATCTTTCTCGAACTGGAAAATGGCTTTCCGTTTTCTCGTTCCTAGCCGATATCACTGGAGCAAAAGGCGTATCTGCTTCAGTATCATTTTCAAAAGGCCATAATAATTAGCAATCGTGAAGAATAAATTAGCGAGTCTCTTAATCGCTTACATTTGGAATGAATGATTTTTTTAAAAATGAAAATGTTTTAATAAATAAATAAAAAAATTTGGTGATATTGCTGAACAAAAGATTTCGAAATTGAAGGTTTAAATCAATTTACTACTAGAGACTAATAAATGTTAGACTGCACAAAATCAGGAATCCCGTAACCATTTAGGGTCATAACAACATTGTATCTACTGCACGCATAGCAGCAATGGTGTTTCATGGGCAAGACAGCCTGACGGAGCTCGATTTTCTCCTGGCTGGTTTGGATGCATCTATTTCTTTTTCTAGTCTGATTCCGAAAAAAGACCATAGAGCCACATCTGTACTGATATATATTTTTCACCTCAAGCAAGGCATTCTACTGCCATTGCTGTGCAGGGGGTTACATAGGTGAAAGTCATGAGAAAGTTGGTTAGAGGAAATATCAGGAGGAGGGTAATAAACGGATGAGCATAACGAGGATAGGGGTGGAGTAGATGAAAAAAGAACTTGAGAGAATGCGAGTTAGTGTGATAGATGTTTATTGCTCTTACATTTAAACTCCTGGAGATTTTAGCTGTCAGGGAAACAAGTAGAAGGAAGATAATTCCACCGGTAGGACGTGCATGAAAAAAAAGCTGTTAGAGTTGAAATTGCGGTTACATTTTCTGTTTCACGGTAAAAGTGTGGGTCCTACTTGCTAATCTAGTAGCCCGTGTAAATTCTTACCAAGACGACACCAGTGATCTAAGTTTATTGGAGCAGAAGCCGTGAAAGTATTTATAGAAGAGGCACAGATGCCACGTCACGCTGGTGAGACAGCAACTGCAGCCGAGCTGCCAAGGCTGTATCGATCACATTACAGATTCTCCGCTGGATCTAGTCAAGAACCCCAAGGTGAATAGCATGGGCACCCGACCAGATGTGGCAGCAGTATTCAATACACGGGTGGATGGTAGATTTATATATGAGCAGGATGGACTCAAACGTGAAAAACCTCCGGGCACTGCACAGAGAACCGACTTTCATAGCAGCGGATTTAGCAATGGATTCGATAGTCATTACACTTGAGGTCTGGGATATAGTCATTACACGAGGTCTGCCAAAGAGGCGTAGTGTTTTACTATCAGGGGGCTAGCCTGTTTCATGCTGATCGGGGGGGGGGGGATAGGAGCGATTTGATATTTTCTCTATATATAGCTCCTACATAAGCAATTAAGTAAAACACATATTTATACCCATTTTCAGTTCTAGTTTTGACATATTTTTCAACCCAAGCGAGACGATAAAGCTACTCGTGTGCAATTGATAAACAGGAATGAAGGAGAATAGGAATGAGACAAGAGGATTATGAAAAAAAATGTTCTTAGGCGTTGAGTTTATATTTTTCAATATTGTACGTAACTACAAGGAATCTGGTGATCTGTAGACGAGAAGGACAAAAACAGAGACTCTTACAAAAAAAACATACTGTTGATGTAGCAAGTCAAACGGGGAGACCTAGTTGCCAATCTCGTAGCACGTGAAATTCATGCAGTCGAGCCACCAAGGAGGAAAGGTCATCTGTACAATTATGTCAGTCAGTTAAGTACTATACGTTATAGACGTATTGGGCGATCATGTCTCGAAAGAGACATGACTGACTTGGCAGAAGATTATCCCGCAGTAGGTTGCCATTGCTTTCTGCAGTAGACTGGTTGCTAGTCAAAGCTATAGAACCCAATTTCTCCTGTTATTTGACTCATAGCTAGACGAGGAAGAGATGTATGATATTATTAAGTAGTAATTAGTGGAGGTAAGTTTATTACTTCATAACAGTATAAAATTGATTTCCCCACTTTATGCTCAGTAAAAGCCTCAATAATGTTTTCAACTATTATATTCAGTCAGTCAGTTAATTGTCATACGTGATACAGGCTTTGGACAGAAGATTATCCCGCAGAAGGTTATTTTCGAGAGCAGCTGTCTGCTTTATTTTGTCGAACCTGTCGTTTTTTTCTACTAGAACAAGTAAATAGATGTAATCAGCATGAATAACTTACTGGGAATTAACAGTCAGAATATTGTTGAAGATGAGGAACAACGGATGATAATGGATAGAACTATGGAGAGATCACCTCATTAATGTGAAACAAAGTAAAAGCGTGTATGTTCAACAAAAACTCACACGATTTGTTAGGAACGATTGGATTAAACTAAATATTTGTTCAGAGATGCCACAGTCCTTAAGCAATATGCCAAACCTTGACAAACGCCATAGAGATGTCTAATAGTACAACCGGAGATCGCCATTCTCATCTAAGCCTGATTCAGTAATCACCGCTAGACCCGTTAAAACGGATCTCATATAGTTTATCTAAAGAAAAACCATGTGTAATGAGAATTTGTTGCAATGCGAGACCGCCACTGATACGCAAGAGGCCACATAAGAATAAATGTTTAGACTTGAGAGAGTGAAGAGAAAGACGAAACATTTACAGGGGGTGTCAGAGAACGGGCAAGAGAAGGATGGGAACACAGGTGTGAAGACAGTCGCTAAGGTAGGGAGAAAAGAAAAAAACGAGTTATACAGGGTGATGTAGAAAGGACTGGAGTGAAGTGGATAAGAGATGGGAATTGACATTGCATTTAAATTCTTGTTAATATAAGCGAATGATTAAAGTGAAAAGTAAAGTTAGTCATTTAAGAGAGCATTAAATTGTTGCGCAAGAAAATCTAACCACTAACAGCCGTATCAAAAGCTTGTTTTTAGCTAAAGGTCATGTTGAGCATTGATTGGTAAACTTTGACTGAATTTGCTCTGTCAGTCAATTGCGATATGTGATACACTCTTCAAAGAGACATAACTGACTGGGCAATATATTTTCCGCAGTAGGTTGCCATTATTTTCTGCGGTAGACTTGTTGCTAACCAAGGCTATAGAACCCAATCTGTCCTGTTATTTGATCCATTGCTGGGAGGAAGAGATGGATTAATACCTTTCCCAAGAGTATTTATGCGTAAGTGAATGCAAACAATTTAACTAGAATTTGAATTCGGCTTTCTGATTTCACGTTCATAGTTGACTAGCCGTATAGCCCGGCGTTGGTCGGGTGGAATGAAAGCTTTAAAACTAATCCATGGTCCTGGAGCTCAGACTCAGCCTAAAGAATATTTGTGTGAAGTTTGGTGAGAACCGGATGAAAATTGTGGATTTGTATAAAGGACATACAGAGAGATAAACAGACACACACGCACAAACATCTTGCCTTTATATATATATATATATATATTATAGGTTTTATGCACTATTGTAAGAACTTCAACCTTGAAACTTCTGAATATCGTTTCTTATGTCTTTGTCTATGAGCGTATGAAATTTGATTAAAATCGGACCATTCCTTCTATAACCCGATTTTTTCGATTATCGATTTATATTTATCGGGGGTGCCTCGACACAAAACCTAGCTAAGAACACTCGCAGACGCTTATAGTACAACTGTGTAAATTTTCAAGAAAATTAGTTCAGCTGTTTCGGAATCTATAGGTAACGGACGCACACACAAAGTTCAATTTATAAATAAGTTTCGATTTGGATATCCACTGCACTACTATGCATATCTACTCTTTCTAACGAAACAAAAGTATATTTCTTAACAAAACAGATATTCACCCCTGAGTAGGTTGTATCAAATAGGGGAACATTTCTGAATTGAAAACTAGATAAATTCCAAGAGTCTTAATAATTTAACGAAAATAAAAGCAAAGATGAAAACAAATTAATTTGCAAGTCATCTCTTAAATACCATAGGTATAGACTCTACATATAATTTTAGACAGTCTATGTTCTACCTAAGAATATAACTTTTCTAGCACATGCCTGATAATCTTTCTTTTGATAAACTTCTCATGGATGACATCCGTTCTTATCCTGACTGACAGTTTCATTATCAGTTCATTATGGTCGAACACTTTCGTGTTTTTTTTTGTTTTTTTTTTTACTTTTAAAAGGAGAAAATTGGAGAGTGTTACTTCAACGTTTTAGCAAGACGTTACGTAGTGCGGTATCTGTTTTGCCGATAGATATCGACTTAATAGGAACCAAAAGCATTTCGAATACGTTCCACATTTCCTTAGATTCCCAAAGTCAGTGGATATCTGTGACTTATTCGATTTTGTCGTGCTTTTCATTGTAGTCTATAGTTTCTATAAAATTGATAAATGATGAATATGGATGAATATTTTTTGTTGTAGTCTATTTATATGGCTTCCAATCATTACCTGAATAAGCCGATCCTTTAGTCAGTCACTTATTAGTTTTCGATGTTTGGGTGTGATGAAAAATAACTAATTGGTAAATCTTATTTCTTTCAAATGTTAGCTGTTAGTCTATATAATAAGTCTGGGAGAGAAATTCCATTACACACATCACTCTCTCTAGTAAGTGTTTGTGAGTGTTATATATATATATATATATATATATATATATATATATGAACTATTTATGAAATGCCTTATTCATAAATAGAAAGCTCAGCCACAATATTGATCAAATGAATAACACACTTAGACGGCAATCTGAGAGTCGCTATCGAATCTTACAAAAAGGAGGAATCCCTGTTATAAAAATTTTATAGAGGAATTTTAAAATCATGAATTTCTATTATTTAAAACTACCAGTATAGCCCGGCGTTGCTAGGCTGTAATGAAAGCTTTAAAACTAATCCATGGTTCTTGAGCTCAGACTCTTTGGACGTTGGCACGAAAGACTAAAAAGCAATAGTTGTTTCCAGTTAAAGCGAAACCGTAGACTGAAAGAAAAATGAATCGATGTTAGTCAAATTCAGATTTACTGGTATCGATATCAGGTAAGTTTTCGTCGTAAACTGAATTTTGAAGGCTAAATAAGTCATCTGAGTAAATAGTATCATGTCTAAGACAAACAACTACAATATCTACTTAGATCCAAACTCTAAGCAAAAACTAAAATAAAAGGGCTGAACAAAAATACAGTCATACAGGAAGATAAACACACACAAACATCTTGCCTTTTATATATATATATATATATATATATATTATCGATTCTTTACACTATTGTAAGAACTGCAACCTTGAAACTTCTGAATATCGTTTCTTATGTCTTTGTCTATGAGTGTATCAAATTTGATTAAAATCGGACCATTCCTTCTATAACCCAATTTCTTTCGATTATCGATATTTATTGGGGGTACCTAAACACAAAACCTAGCTAAGAACACTCGCAGACACTTATAGTACAACTGTGTACATTTTCAAGAAAATTAGTTTAGCCATTTCGAAGTCTATAGGTAACGAACACACACACAGTTCCATTTATAAATAAGTTATATATATATATATATATATATATATATATATATAATCTTGAAAAATTTCAATATGTAAACAATTTCAGGTGTGCTCAGTTTCTCATACAAAGTTATAGTAAATTGATCCACCATTTTGAAGCCACTTACGTTGGGGTCACTTTGTTTTGAGTATTTTGGGACTAGTTGTTGCTCTTTTTTGTCTGTTACAATTTTTTTTCAGATGTTACGATATCATCTTCCTCGGAAACTCCCAGAATGGCTTTATTAAAAAATTCGCAATAGATTTAGTTGTTGAATATGCGAAAGCACAAAAGTTAATTGCACAGGGTCGATTTACTATAAGGTTATATGAAAAACTGGGCCTCGACTCCCCTAAAATTATTTAAATGTTGAAATTTTTACAAATTTGCTTAATCGATAAAATTACACTGAAAAAAAAAGTAAAAAAAAATAATCAACAAATTTACAGGTAATGGTAATGTCCTACCGGCGGGTGGTTACAAAATGGAGGATCGATTTACTATAACGTTGTATGAAAGACTGAGCCCCCAGTAAATTTTTTTAAATATTGAAATTTTTCCATTTTTTTTTTTTTTTTTTTTTTTTGTCAATCACAAAGTTTAGGCTGTAATCGATAAGACTGCGATAAAAAAAAAAAGTAAGAAAAAAAATGAAAAACAACAAATTTAAAGGTGGTGGTTGTCTCTTTGAGGTACGCTGAATTTATTTATTGAAACAAAGGAAAATTACACTTACTATCAAAAACAAATGAAATTTCTTCTGATGAAAGGATTGGAATGTTTAACACTCACAAGACATGTTGAATGCAAGAAGAACAGATAAGCAGTTAATAGCCTACTTAAGTTTGTGTAAATGGATGGTAAAATGACAAATATTGTTAAGGTCTACAAGGGACAGAAAGGCTTCAAAAACTATCATCACTCACATGTTGAAGGGTAAGAGTACTTACAAGATGGTAGGACTTTTCTGCCATGAACTAAAATCGCAGTGTTTTGGTTCGGTTCCACGGGTGTTCCCACTTTCGCTGAATACGGACCAATGTAATTTTATTGATTTTCTATTTTTTTAAAATTTGTTTCTGAATACTGGGTAAAAATTAACACAAATCTGGATACACATGAAGTTTTATGTATGTATAGACATTAATATTCTATTTATTATAGACATTCTATATGGAAGTACAGCTACTTCTAAGCTAAATAGTAGCATTATTAAGGTTGTAATATATCGAGGGTGTGTAAGTGGTAACTTGTATTATTTACACTCTTCAGACGTTTATCCTCATCTTTATTGTCATGTTTACTAAGTTGTGGCCTTTGTACGCTCCGGCCTTCTTTCGATGATATGATTTTTTTCGAACCGAACACTTATTTCGATCCCGGACGTATATCATTCTCATTCCATTGGTAATGCCACTTCCGGATGTTATATAGCTATCTTCCTTTAACTCAACTCTCTAAGGTATTTGTTCACCACTGCTGTAGCCAGTTATTGCACTCTCAATTCTTTGGGTCAAGCCACTGGAACTAAACTACGCCTATATCCATTGAGTCATGTGTTTTCGAAAAAAAATCTATGGCCTGGTTGATGATAATGTAAATACTAACTCGTTAAGTATAGACAAATAGGTGGTGACTTACTTAGAGGCTGGATCGAGTAATTGTCATCAGATTTTCGAATTATAGTCAAGAACACACAAATACTCTCGTGAAAAGATATAACTGCATCAATTCTTCCGACACTAATGGCAACCAGAAAAAGAACTCTTGTTCCAAAACGAAAAATATACTTCAGTTTTAGTAATGGTCCACTCACCATTGTTGCATTATATATCACTCTGTTTTTTTTTTCTTCAACAGAAAGGGGACATAAATATTTCTAGAAGTTGTTGACTGTCATTTCGAATCTTCCATTGAATTTTAAATATGGTAATGGTAATATTAGACCTTTCTTTATAAGGAAACATTAATTTCTATTTACTCTCTATTCAATATTAAGGAAAAGCAAATTTTTTCTTCAACAGAAAGGGGACATAAATATTTCTAGAAGTTGTTGACTGTCATTTCGAATCTTCCATTGAATTTTAAATATGGTAATGGTAATAGACCTTTCTTATAAGGAAACATTAATTTCTATTTACTCTCTATTCAATATTAAGGAAAAGCAAATTTTAAGCACACACGAGGGGTTGACTATAATCCATTCATAAAGTGAAATTTGGTCAGATTTTGTGAAGGGATTCAAACCAAGAACTTCAAGAATCAGTGGTTTTTTGCGGCATGCTAATTACCCACGGGTGTGCGTTGCTGTGCAGTAGATATCGGCTTGGAACGGGAAATTAGGGAGCAGAGTTCGTATTTCAGTTAAATTCCTTACAATCACTTAGGCGCAAATATCCTTGGGAAAAGTTGTAATCCGTCTCTTCCCTCCAATTATGGGTTAAATAACAGATTGGATTCTATATCCTTAGCTGACAACTACAGCAAAAGGTAATGGCAATCTACTGCAGGATCATCTTCTATCCAGTCAGTCATGTTTCTTTCGAGACATGATTGCCCAAGTGTGTATCACGTATGGGATTTAACTGTCTGATTAATTACCCATCCCTAATCGGCCGAAATGAAATAGTTTAGTTTCCCTGAAGAGAAAGTGACTTATTATTTTTCCAGTTTTATTTGCTTCAATCATTTTTGTTTGTTTGTATTAATAGCTATTTTTCGTGTATGAACACAGTTTGATGGTACTTACCAATTCTTATTATCTCTAGAAAAACAAACAACAAATCAAGACGGTTATTTATTATTTTATTGGCTTGTTTGTTCTGTTTTTTGAATGATATATTTTGTTTTAATATACGTTGTCCATATAAGATGCAGTTCAGTGGCATAAAATGTTTATTGTAAGACAAGAGGAATTTACGTATTAAGAATTTGATGGCTAAAATGGAAATTCTTAAATTGATTCTCCGGCTAAATTAGATATGTTTTGTCATAAGGACCCTTTAGTATTCTTAAACACGAAACGCAAAACAGTTCTTCCCAAACAGAGTATATTAGTAATCTCAATCACAAAAACGCACAAGAATTCTTCCCAAACAGAGCGTAGATTAATCGTCTCAGTTACAAGAACGCGCAAGACTTCTTCCCAAACAGAGCGTAGATTAGTAGTCTCAATCACAAGAAAGCACAAACGTTCTTCCCAAACAGAGCGTAGATTACTAGTCTCAATCAGAAGAACGAGCAAGAATACTTCCCAAACAGAGCGTAAATTAGTAGTCTCAATCACAAGAACGCACAAAAGTTCTTCCCAAATTTTTTCCTGTATTTTTTTATGAAATTTACCTTGTTCAGACTGATGTTCTGGTATGCCAATAGATAATCAAATAAAGATGCTGGCTTTCTCTACACAACACACTTTGGAATGAGGTCAGACATATATTGGCAGGATGGAGGCTTAGTAATGGGATTGTCATTATCACCAATCATGGCCGACATACAAGAAATTCATTAAACATATACAATATAGCGAAAAAAGACTTCGTAATTAAGTCGAACCAGATTAAGATGAAATCGTTAAGTGTCGAATAATAACATTTCTTCGAATTAGCCAAGGATGAAGTTTCTTTAATTTGGTGTTAAATTATAGAAACACTTAGTTGTTATTTACGAATTGTAGTTTAGTTTTGGTCAAGTGAGAGGTATCCCGTGAAGATCTCTTATGTAGTAGTAATGATCCGTGAGATGAACTTCTTCTTCTATGTGCCATGTCCTTTCAGGACGTAGGCGATCATGGTTCTCCACCTCTCCCTAATCATTGTGGCGCTTAGTATGTTTGCTCTTGTTACACCTCGCAACCCCCGTTCCGTCATCCACCTGATCAGGCCCTACAAATATGATATCCGCTGCTTTCTTCTGTCTCTTTTTCTTTCTATCTGGCCTGTCAGTATCAGGTTCTCCAAGCTCTCTTTCCTTATTTCATGTCCCAGGAACTTCAGTTGACTCTTCCTGATGTTCAGTCTCATCATTAAACGACAATATGACGACGCAATTCTTAGCAATGGTGGTATCAATTAATTTATTCTAAAAAAGGTTTTGTTTTATCTACAAATCAGTTTTTACTGGACTGTTATATCTATTCTTTTTGCGTATTTTATAAACATTGAAGATGGAAAATAGACAATGATTTAGACGTTGTTTTTCAATAAAATTCAAAAGATACAAACACAAAATCCAAAAACAAGCTTAACTGCCAGATGTAGCTTGTGATGATTATTTAAGATTTATCTCTGGTCGAGGGCAATCATTCTGATAATTAGAGATCAAATTTATGCATTACTTCAGAATTTATTTTATGTAAGGTCAATTTCAAAATAGATGAATTAATATACAATTTCCAATTTAGTTCTTTGAAAAGCAAATAGCAGTCAATATTTACGTTTTTGAATTTCAGGAATATTAACATTTGAAAACCTTACTCTTTTTGTTTTTACTCCTGCGACCTGAGCGACGCCAAGTTTCAGGAAACGAATATTTGACTTAATAATACTTCTATGTACCGTATATCTTCAAAATGTAGGCGATCATCGCTCTTCATATCTCGCTATCCCTGTAGCTTCTAACACCCTTTCTCTTGTTACCTCTCCCAAACCTTGCTACGACATACATTTGCTCAAGCTCATTAAATATGTCACGCGTTGCTTTTCCTTCTCTTTTCCCATATCCGTGCTGTTAGTATCAGATTCCCCAATCCTTCCTCTATATATGTTCCAGAAACTTTAGCACTCTATTCCTGATGTTCAATATTAGTTCCATTTTAGTTTACATTCTCTCCAAATCAAGTTCGGTCCATATTTTCCTCAGCATCCTTCTGTAGAACCACATTTAATCGTTCATAATAGTGTAATGAAGAGTGTCGAACAGGTACGATAATAGATCTTTTTTTTTTTTTTTTTTTTTTTTTTGCTACTGCCACGGTTCCTAAGAGCGCTATTCTTGGACCTACGCTATTTCTGATCTTCAGTGATCTTCCCAGCGTCATCCCAGTGAGCTATTTATGGAGTAGTAAAATTATTTACGATAGTCTTAGTAGCATGTCCAACAAACTCGACAAAGAAAACCCGGCAAGTGCTCTCGAAGAGTTCACCTGATCAATGGTTAACTGGGGTCAAGTAATGGCTTGTAAATTTTAATACGTCTGAAACAAAACTGCTTTCATTGAAACCGTACAGATAAACCTTTCCATCTGCCATGTTTATGGCTGATACTAAGCTCCAGGAGAGCAAGACTGTTTACTTTGCCTTATGTTTTCCTCTGACAAAGTGGAATAATCATATCGAAACACTTTCTACGTCAACTAATAAGAACATTGGTTCAATACAGAATATCTTGCACATTTATAAAGCTAATAATTGTCAACGTTATATCTCGAGATTCTTGACAAAATTAAGTGTATGAGATATATATTTTTAATCATTTCAATCCAAGCAAGGTATTCCACTGCCGCTAATGCGCAGGGGGTTACATAGGGGAAAGTGATGAGAAAGAGTGGTTAAATATAGGAAATATCAGAAGGAGGGTGATAGACGGGTAAAGATACCGAGGATGAGGGATGGGTAGATGGGAAGAGTGTTTGAGAAAACGGATGTTAGTTAGTGTGTTAGGAAGTGTCTATTGACCTTACATTTAAACTTCTGGAGATTGTAGCTGTCTGGGAAGCAAATATGTGGAAGGGAATTTATATAATAGAATAATCGATGCCATAACATCAGTCACTTTTTGCCGATGCGAAGAAGCTTGCCTTTCTTTGCTGCAAATAATTTTATAGCAACTGTTCCGAGTAGCTTTTTTTTCTTAGTGAATAGACTGCAAAGATTTATGAGTGCTACTAGATGTCTTACCAATTTCCTGTTGGTTACTGTCATTTCTGTTGTTTTTCTATTATTTTTCACCAGTGAAAATCTCTCTCAATGTCTTTTTTCCATGGCACCAAAATATTCAGCATTTAAATGAACCGTTAACCGCCATTTTATACTCACCAGAACATGTTTTTTTTTTATTTTCCTTTCTTTACTAAAGCCTGATTATCTTTCGTCATTATTAATCCACTTCGTACTAGTTGCGTTATTACATTGCTTAGGGTGAAATTATATATATATATATGGGGGGGGGGGGGCAATTAATAAATTGTAGTCTTAATGACACAAAAATGAAAATAACATCTTAAGAGATATACTTAGCAAAATTATACGAAAATATTTTGAAATACTAATGAGTAAATGTATTCTTTAAATCGATATTGGCTTCAATCACGACCTCTAAGCGACTTCGGAATATCTTTAATCTCTTCTGGGCAGGTTTTTGTTCTTTTTTTAATAAGTTGCTGCTGTGATTCTTGTGTTCAGTTTATCTTTAGTCTTATAAGGAGTTTTGTTGATTGCTCGTTCTACTGAGTCCCACACATAGTAATCAAATGGTTTGAAGTATGCGGAGTTAAGTAGCTAGATATAAGGGATATATGGTCGCAGAAATTCTGATAGCCATGACCGTGTTGTCCTGCTTGTGCGACATAATGCAGAGTCCCTCAACCGAAACAGGTAAGTACTACCTCATCAATGCACTTCATGATGGTGCCCGTGTTGATTTCTTAGGACCAGTGAAGAGATGAACGGACGTATAATGTTGACATTACCCAAACACATTCGTAATCACCATTACTCATCCAACCATTTTAGAATCTTCTGCACTGTACTTAGATTGATACTCAGACATTTTGAAATGTTCGTATTGGAACCACCTCCGACAGGAATGCCAATCAAAACAGCATGTCATTTCCAAAATTCTGGCGGAGCGAATTGCGTCATGGGGCATTCTATTTCTCACAGTGTTTAAATGTATGTCGGCACCATCGAAAATAAACAAAGCACGGAATACAAATGTCAAGTCGCAACAATTTACTTATCGCACTCTTTACTTGCATTAATGATTTTATTATCTTTTGCTTTCTGTTAATTACGATCATTACCCGAAATTTGATGGGTAATTCGTTCGCTAGATCAGTTACGACGAACTAGCGTGTTCAGTCTTCACTGAATTTCCCTTACTTTCAGCCATTTGCTACTTTTAAGCTACGCTTAGGAAAAAATAATCAATATTTCCTGAAACTTATGGTAAGGCAAGTTACTAAACCTATGCATACATAAATTTTCCGCCCTGTTGGCGGGGCATCAGAATACGCCAACTGCCTCCCTGCAGAGAGTAAGTCTCTCAATGGGGCTACCTGTTGGCCGTGGGTGGTGACCTGTGTCGTCTGGGGACGGGATCTTGGTGATTGAGCAGGCCATGGCCCGGGTGCAAAGAGGTCATGGTTCTGCAACACATCACTTCGGCCCTTACCTGGGCTAGACGGGCGGTCGGAGAGGCCCGATCCGATCAACCGGCTGGTCAGGTCAAGCCCTAACATCTACTCCCAAACATATCCTCCAAAAATATTTTCTACCAAGACTGATGTATCCTACCATACATATCCCCCCCCCCACCACAAAAAAACAAAACAAAATAAACTACCAGACCATGGAAAGTTATATATAAGAAAACTACCACCAGCTTTATATGAATAGATGTTAGAAAGCGCTGGCTAAGGGTCAATCGGCGGTGCAAGATACATAGGCCCGGACATGGCTGCAAGCCATCCAGCTGTGCACCTACATCATGGGGCGCTGCACAGAGGGAGGAGACAGGTGCTCCGTGTCTCTCGCGCCGTCGAGTATATTGGAGGGGAAGTCCCTGATCAGTCAGGGCGAATGGGTTTCCCCCTGACAGATCCCGTTCGTGGGCTCCAGCCTGGTTTGGTGGGCGGGGATAACCCTCCAATGAATAATATATTATATAGTATGTCTAATAAATATTCCAAACGCCCCCATATAGAATCTCCATCCGACTCAGAAAGTGAGTTTATTGTTACAAAACATTTTCCTCAGTTTATTGTTTTGGAGTCGTTAGAAGAAAAACAATTAATAAAGATATCCCTATTTGTTATTGAAAAAGTACTTTCTGGTGCTATAGTACCAAAGATGGTACTCTACTTGTCCAAGTAGAGAAAAGAATCATATTCTGATACACTTTTAAAAATGAAAACCTTTTCAGAAACAAAGATAAAAGCATATCCACACAACACACTGAACAAATCTAGAGGGGTAGTCAGAAGCACTGAGATTTCACTCTGCACTATCGAAGAAATTAAAACTCAGCTAAAAACACAAGGTGTGATAGACGTACGACGCATTCAAATTAGAAAAGGAACAGATATCATCGAAAGAAATACATATATATTCACTTTCAACCTCCCCAAAGTCCCGAAGGAATTAAAAATAGGATTTACAATTGAAAAGGTCAACCAGTACATCCCAAACCCTCTACGTTGCTTCAATTGTCAACTTTTTGGACACCATAAAGACTGGTGCCCGAGACTTCCAACATGCAGAAGATGTGGAGAAAGAGACTCTGACCTCCATGGGCAAGAATGTAACAAAAAAGCAAAATGTGTTGTCTTGAAGATCACCCATCAGACTCCAAACAATGTATAATCTGGAAAAAAGAAAGAGATCAACACTATCAAGTTTACACGTAATATATCCTTCTCTGAAGCTAGAAAGATTGTCCAAACAACTGGCTTATTCCCCACTAAATCATATGCATCAGTTACTAAACCAAAACCAAACAACTTTGAAAAACAAGAATCCCATTCTTGCAAACACCTAATCAGTAAATTATCAAAACTTACACCAGAAACGCTCCCCACTTTCTTGAAATAAATTAATCCACTCACTGAATCTGACAATAACACTGATCCTTCAAGCATGGAATAACCATCAACATCAAATACCTCGATGGCGGAACAAAAATCTCTTCTCCAGAGTCGACTATCCAAAAAAAAGTCGACTTTACGGAAGGAATCTAAGTCCGCTCCTCCAAAGAAAGTCACTACTACTCAGGAGCAGACTGTAGAGAGATCTTCTTCTAAACAAAGAACTGTAGTGGAGAAAAACACCAAAAAATAACCGATGCACATCTGTAGATTCAGAAGATATGGAAACGGTGAGTATCCCTCCTGTAGAAAACAACCATTTCAATACTCATAAAGATAAACGGAAATCAAATACATAAAATTTAACCATGGCCAGCAAAATAATTCAATGGAATTGCAGAGGTATAAAAGCCAATCTGAATGAACTTCTTCTACTAATATCCAGTCTATGTCCTTTAATAATGTTTACAAGAAACTTCTTTAAAACCGTCTGAAAACATTAAACTCTGCAACTTCTCTGAATACAACCACAGTGTAAATAACTCAAGTAGAGCTTCCGGAGGAACATCCATTCTTATCAATAACAAAATAGCACAAAGCCAGATAAATTTACAAACTAATTTACAGGCAATTGCCGTTACAACCACTTTACATCGGACTGTCACAGTTTGCTTCATTTATCTACCTACAAATGACCCTATAGACGAAACAGAAATAGAAAATCTTAATAACCAACTCCCTCGTCCCTTCCTACTATTAGGCGACTTTAACAGTCACAACACTAGCTGGGGATGCTCAAACACAAACAGAAGAGGGATCATAATAGGTTGTTATTGTTGATAACATTTTATATGTATATATAATAAGAAACCAACTTTTATTCACTCTGCTACAAACACATTGTCAGCAATTGATTTTTCTATAAGTGATTCAAGTATTTTTATAGATTACGACTGGACTGTTCATGAGGATACATGTGGAAGTGACCACATCCCAATAATATTAGAACATACTGGCCCTGAAATAATATCAGAAATACCTCACTGGAACCTTAAAAAAGCCAACTGGAACAAATTCAAACAATTATGCAAATATAAACTCCTACCTGGAAAACATGAGAAAGACCCGATCACTCGTTTTACAGATACTATTATTTCTATAGCTGAGGAATGTATCCCTAAAACAACTTCTTCAACTAAATATAACCTGCCTTGGTTTAATGACGATTTTAAAAGGCTATCAGACTACGGCGTGCTGCATTAAGAAAATTCAACCACCAACCCACTGCTCAGAATTTAAACCATTTTAAAAATTACAGGGCTAAAGCACGCCGAATAATAAAAGGAGGCAAACGGGAGTCATGGAAGAGCTTTGTTTCCAAAATTAATAACACCAAAAGTAAAACCATATGGAATATGGTGCGGAAAATTTCAGGAAAAAACATCAGTCCCCACCTCAAGCACCTCTGTATAAATAATAAAATAACCCCCAAAAAATCACAGTAAAAAATCCCAGACAATTAAACAGGAATCAGAAAAAAATCATGCTGAACTTTAAAAGTAATAATGAAGAAGAGTATAATAAACCTTTTTCTTTTAATGAACTGAAGGATTCATTAAAGAAGGTCAATAACACAGCTGAGGGACCAGACGAGAAATCGTATGAGTTCTTAAAACAATTACCTGATCAATCATTGAAGTATTTACTATCTATTTTAACGACATCTGGGTCAGTGGTAATATACCTGCTATATGGAAACAAGCCATAGTCATTCCTGTAGTAAAACCAGGAAAAATGCATCTGAGCCCTTCAATTACCGCCCCATAGCACTAACAAGCTGTGTATGTAAGACTCTTGAAAGAATGATTAATAACAGATTAGTTTGGGTTTTTTGAAATCAATAAATCATTAACCAATCTTCAATGCGGTTTCCGAAAACAGCGGAGTACTATGGATCATTTAATAAGACTGGAAACTTTTATTAGCAATGCCTTTATCCAAAAAAAACATATTACTGCTATTTTCTTTGACTTAGAAAAGGCATACGATACCACGTGGAGATATGGTATCATGAAAAATCTTAAAGAAGCTGGACTGATGGGAAGACTACCTATTTTCATCAATAACTTTTTAAACAACAGATTATTTAATGTCCGTGTAGGAGCATGCCTCTGGGACCCCAAGGAACAGGAAATGGGAGTCCCACAGGGGAGTATTTTATCTGTAACATTATTTAACTTAGAAATCAATGATATTGTTGGATGTATAAATCCAGGTGTGGATTGCTCACTGTATGTCGATGATTTTTTAATCTGCTACAGCTCAAGGTATATCCACATAATTGAGCGGCAGCTTCAACAATGCATTGACAAAATAAAAAAAATGGTCAACCAAGAATGGATTCAAGTTCTCCACTAACAAAACAAAATGCATGCACTTTTGCCAGCTTAGAAAATTACATCCAGATCCTCTGTTAAAACTTGACGAGACTCAGATTCCCGTTGTAGACCAACATAAAGTTTTAGGACTAATACTGGATAAAAAGCTCACCTTTATTCCACACATCAAACACTTAAAAAAACAAATGTAACAAAGCTATCCATCTGATGCGAGTTATTGCCCACACAGATTGGGGAGCTGATAGACAAACCTTACTGAAGTCATATAAATCATTAGCGCGATCGAAATTGGACTATGGCTGCTACATATATGGCGCCGCCAGAATGTCATATATAAAGTCATTAGACATTGTTCATCATCAGGGGTTTAGACTGGCCTTGGGAGCCTTTCGAACTTCTCCCATTGATAGTCTATATGCTGAAGCCAATGAATTCGCCGCAACAAACTAGCTTTACAATATTTCACCAAAATCCTCTCTTGCCCATCCAATCCTGCCTACGACTGTATTGTAAACCCATTATATCACCCTCTCTATGATAGGAAAAAGAAAACAATTAAAATATTTGGCCTAAGGATGAAAGAAATCACCAGAGAATCCAATATAAATCTGGAACGAATCCCCGAATCACTCATTTCAGAAAGCCCTCCATGGGAAATCATCCAACCAACAGTATTGCTAAATCTCACCAAATTCCCTAAATCAAAGACCAACACTACTGATTTCTACGAAGAACTGAGCAAGATTGTCGATAGTTTCCCTTCCTATAAACATCTATACACAGATGGATCGAAAGAAGGTGAGAAATGTGGATGCTGTGCCCTACTGGCACTTGATCTAATCACTGACAATGTAAGTGACAGCTTCGTTATATTCTCTGATTCACTCTCTGTACTATTGTCCACCCACAACAAGAATCTCAATAACCCGATTATCGTTAAACTTTTAAATCGATTAAACGTGAACAAAACTAAGAATATTTTCTTTTGTTGGATCCCCAGCCACATTGGCATTCGTAGTAACACGAAAGCGGACATGGCTGCAAAGGAGTCTCTGAGAGAGGATATCTTCAATATGAAGGTCCCATTCACAGATCAAAGGCCAGCAATAAAAAATATATTCAACTCAAATGGCAAAAACGTTGGTCGACCTGTCAGAACAACGAACTCTTCCAAATTAAACCAAATTTGGGAGAGTGGAGAGGTGCATTAAGGAAATCCAGAAAGGAAGAGGTAATACTGTCTCGAATTAGGATAGGACACACCTTTTGTACCCACTCCTGGCTGTTAAGAGAAGTAGATCCGCCCAAATACTCTAAATGCCAGATGAATAATAGCATAAGACATATACTAATTGATTGTACAGACCTGGCAAAAATACGTCAACAGTTTTATAAAGTACAGAACTTAAGATCTTAATTTGAAAACATCAACATGGACAAAATACTAGCCTTCCTTCGGAAAATTGACCTATTTAATAAAAGTTAACTTTATTATATAGCTTCAACATAGACATATAAACTATAACATTTTCTCCTAGCTATGGGTAAAATAGCATGCTGTGTTCCGAATATGCCTGTTTCCAGGGAATAACTCTCATTTAAAATAAAAATACGCTTCTGGTCTTAAATGACCCTTTAGATGTTAATAGGCCGTTAAAGAAACAAACATTTTCAATGAAACAAAATAATTTTATTTTATAGCTTCAGAAAAAAAAAATCAACTGAAGAAGTGTATGATACTGAAACAACTTGAAGCGATGAAGTTTCTTTTCTTACGGGTATTACTGTGCCAGAAAAAAGCAGGAAATATACCATTTTAAAATTAGAATCCATGACCTCATCTTTACTTGCGTCGTTAACTCTAATGTTGAATAGTTCAATAAAACTACTGTAAATATCGTCCACTATGCATAGTGTACGTATTTATCTTAACTCACGTGAGTCTCTGAAATACTCTTTTCGTGGATAGATAATAAAAAGTGATATAAAAATGATTATTGATCCTGTCCAGCAACAGCTTACAGATATATTAGACAAAATTAAGCCACTCTAGCCGTACCGAAGACTAGTTTCCACTAAAAATTAGTAATCCTGTTTATATAAGGAGATTAGAAACCATTTATCTTTGTGGTTCTTCCAGAGAATTAAACAGATGACCAAAAGGAATATTGACAATGAAACCGTTTTTCATCAAGATAGCTCTAAACGTTTGCTTTAGTGAAAAGTAAAATAAGAGATTATTTGAGAAGTTGCTACATATTTATTTCGCATTTTACAGAATTCATTTAATAATATAACTAAGAGGTGGGGTTCTGAAACAGCTCAAGTGGTGAAGGAAGTGCTGTGTGTAAGCTGTGTGTGATGATATCAGCTAGGTTAAACATCGAAGAGTCACTTCATATATGTATATGCACACAAGCATTTAAAAAATATTTGAATATTATTTTAATCGATACTCTAATTTGCGTAGTATGCCGTTTATAATTCAATAAATTATATCTATACACACACGTTATGTAGATATAAATATAAAATACTGTTTAATTAAAAACAGAATATCTACTTAAATACGAGTAATGGTAAAAATAATGTTCAAAATAATTCATTACAAATTGTCGGTTGCTTATAACCAAGTTTCGTTAAACACGTTATATATATATATATATATATATATATATAATGATAATATACACGCTAAAGATCTGCCGCCTTCTACCGAGCGCCAATAGCTCAGAGGTAGAATCGGTCGGGTTTCAATCCTGGCAAAAAAGCAGTCGGATGTCTAACCGTACTGATGAGCTGTGATACAGCGGATGACTATATATATATATATATATATATATATATATATATATAATCAACTACCAGCTTAATATTTGAGAAATTTTGTAGAAAAATGTCATTCCGCAGGATTGGAACCTGCGACACCTAACAATATCGGGGAAGCTATCTATTTATCTGAAGCATCTTATCTGATCGATCATGAAAGATTTCACTAGATGAAGACTAATTAAACCTTATAAACAAGATTTTCCTATTTTAATTAGAAACAGAATATCTACTCAAATACCAGTATCGATAAAAAATAATACTCAAATTAAATATGTGGGTTGCTAATTCCTCTTCATCTATCTCCGTAACTTTACGTAACTTTATTTGTTTACATTTCAGAGCAGAAATGATTTACGAGAAATCTGAAAATCTTATGTATATAAGCTTGATTTGACTTTGCTTAGAGAACGAAATCATTCGTCATACATATATATATATATATATATATATATATATATATGTATATGTGTGTGTGTTTAGAGTAATGCGATACATAGAGCCTTGTAGCAGGGTTTCTAGTTTTTTAATTTCAATGTCTGTTAACTTGGAAAACGTGAACATCTCGCGTAACTGACCAGTTATCGCACCCTATCATTTTTTTCTCGTTGGACGAGAAATCGAATGAAACAGACAGATAAATTTTGCCCTTGACTGAACGACTGACACGAACATTTTCAATTTTCTCATTAATATCCATTCATAAATATATATGTGCGTGTGTAGGAAAGAAAATTATATCTTCAAAAGTATTCATAAATTTTATGATTGTGTGTATTTATATATATATATATATATATATATATATATACACACATTATTACAGAATACTAAAGTAATGTTCGAAGTGAGTGGTAGATTTTAAAATGGCGTTCAAAATAGATAGTTGAGTAGTAGATAATCACGAACAAAACCATGAAACAACTCGAAGAAAAAGTATAAAAGCGGTAAAATAAGAAATATTAAAGATAAAAGTGGTAATTTGCTAATTTATGATTTCTCACTGCTCAGAGCTCTATCATAGACAAAGCTTTTCATCGTTGTGCACATATACCAATATGTAATATATATATATATATATATATATATATATATATATATAACACTTTATAAGGCCATGAAACGCACACATATTTTACTTTTTTGTAACAAATACAAGTGTATTTAACAGTCAGTGCAGTGATAAGCTTCTTCTTCTTCTATGTGCCCTGTCCCTTCAGGACGTAGGCGATCATGGATCTCCACGTCTCCCTATCCCTTGTGGCTCTTAGTATGTTTGCTCCTGATGCTCCTGGCAACCCCCGTTCCGTCATCCACCTAATCAGACTCTGCAGATATGTTATCCGCTGCCTTCCTCTGTCTCTCTTTCCTTCTATCTGACCAGTCAGTATCAGGTTCTCCAGGCTCTCCTTCCTCATTGCATGTTCCAGGAACTTCAGTTGTCTCTTTAAGCTTACAACTGGCAAAATAAAATTTATAAACCAGGAAGAAATAATCGTGCCTCACAAAATAAGCGCTATATCGGTGCTTATAATTTACTCGTCTCATAAATTGTAGTTACTACACAAATATACGTCCACGATTTAGATATGAGCCTTTTTTTTTTAACTTTGCCGTCAAAATCATCATTCAAACATGGAATTTAACAAGGAACATCGATATTCTTTGGTAAACTACGCATCTTATCAAACATATATTCGTTAATTTTATGCGCTAGTACATTCAAAAATTGATTGCTCGAAGATTATTGGAGGGGCTTTCATCGTAATGCTAATCTTTAGTTTATCTTTTGCTAGTTTAGACTTGTTTAAAAAGAAAAGGGAATTTTTTTTTGTTTCACCCATGTTCAGTGTGTTGTCTTAGTATTTCCCTTTCAGAAGTTTTATTCCAAAAGTTTCTAAAAGAAATACATTAATGTTTAATTTAAAATGTAATATTGATTTTTTTTAATGTAAAATATTGCATAGCGTTGTATTTCCACCCTTCCCCTGTTGTCGTTCGTTTCTCTCTTTCTCTGGGTCCTTATATTTTCAACTGAACATTGATTGCTGAAGTTATCAAATAACATGACTAAAAAGGTATTGTCTTTAAAAAATTACAAAAATTCAGACAATTTCAAGCTGCTAATCTGGGGAATCGACATTATCTTCCTCTACATTATTTAACTTACACAGTAGTAGTAGTACTACTAGTACTACTACATAAAAACAAATTAATGATTAAATAACAAATAATCTTTAATAAATATTTTTGCAACACTATTCTTTAATTTTATAATAATTCAGTTTCCAGTTCCCCCTGGAATATGGCTGATGAAATAAGTATTTAAACAAGGCCAGTTGTATTTTTGACACTTATGAGTAATATATACTAAGAATTTATTCTCCTCTATTAAATTTTCTTAGATATATTGCTTAACAGGAAATCCTATAGAATTAAAGAAATTAGTAAACCGCAAGTAAGTTTTTCCTCAAAGTAATTTGTCAAACAAAGCAGCCCATTTAAATATCCTTGATTGGTTTGCGAAACTGAACAAAACCTAGATTTTTTTCTCTAGAAATAATATTAGTGGTAAATTCAAAAATACTATATATACTTACAAGATTTCAACATGCGATTTAAATTCTAGTATCTAAAAATGTTTCTTTGTTGGAAATTATATAACTATATAGGCAGTTTTCATGATACCGAGTCGTTTATATAAACTGAAGCGTATCTGTGCATGTGTGTATACAAATAGACCTGAAACTAGGTTTCAGTGTGCTTTTGTCCTTAACCCATTCTCTACCATGTTTCGGATCTTGCCAAAGAACGTTAAAATATAACGTCACATAAATCTCAACTTAATGTCCATACATTCACATACATATTCATGTATTTACATATATTCATTATTAAACCTAGGCTTACTTCTATCAGGCGTGTTCTCATCTTTGAGAGACACGGCTTTCATTTAGCTTTCACGTGATAACCTTACTTTCTCGCGCATTTAAGGAGCCACACACGTGTCTTCTGGTAGCTGGGCCCCGCCTTTGGCCGGCGATAGCGGAAGCTAAATTGCAGCAATTTCCCAGCTAGAGTGAGACCCCCCTGTTATCCAGTATGACAGAGATACATTGGTTTAATTCTCGCTCGCACACACCGCACTAATTGCAGATCGAAATTAGGCGGGTTTTTATTTTCACACACTTTCACAAGCTTTACAAACTCAAATGGGATAGCAACTCAACAATTTCAGTTTGTACATTATTATTCATTTCAAGACTTTCCTTCAACACGTTTCATTCACGTTTCAAGAGAAGTGTTCCTTTCCTTAAATGCAAGCTTTTTCAACCCAATGTAATTTTATTGTTAATAAATGTTTCATCATTGTTTATTTTGTGTCGTTGTCTTATTTCCTATGCCATCTTATGCTGAATCGAATCTCTAATATAAATATTCGTTAGCGGATACCCAAGAATCCGCTAAAAACTGATAAATTTGCTGCAGAATTTATGAATATATTTTTCGGCATATATATATATATATATATATATATATATATATACGAGTGAATACAGAACAAAGAATTCTTTCAACTTCCAAAACATTAATTTAAAACAGTGCTCGTTATATAATATACTATATAGAGCTGTGAATATTTATTATAAATTCTACTTTAGAACGTGTACATAATTTCTCTCTCTATCTCTCTCTGTATATATATATATATATATATATATATAATCGCGACGAAGGCAAGTTCGTTTCGGCATCGGAGCCCCAATGCCTCATCAGTCGATGTGGAACGTACTGGAAACCCTTTTCCTTCATATTTATTTAGATTTGTTAGGGGTGTTGGCTGGGTCTTATTGATATTGTGATATTTCGTTGACAGTTGGAGGTTTTGGTGGGGGTTAGACAGATAGGGGTATCAGTCTATTATTTATTTGGGGTGTTTCTAAAGTGATTAATGGGAGTCTTTGATTCTAGACAGTTGTAAGTTCTAATTATCATTTGGCTAGACTATATCTTAATGGATTTCTTAGAAGAGCCGATAATAGTTGGCGTGGATATTTTGTTTATTTTATTTTTATTTAAGCAGTCTTTACAATCAATGTAAGTTTGCATGTTTAATCTTAACTTTGGGTTTAGGGAATAGGTTTTTTTAATTTCATCTTAAATTTTTTATTTTTTTATTTAGATCATTGGTTGGAAATCGTTTCACTATTAAATTTTTAATTTTCAATCTTTGATTTTTAATTTGATCATAGTTTGGAAATCCTTTTCACTATTAAATTTTAAGTTAAAATTTCTATTCTCATATAAATTTTTTCCTCATATGTAGTCAATATATGATTCATCTTGTTATGTTTATTAACCTGACTCTAATTATATTTATGGTTATTAATATCACTCTAATTATGGTTATGGTTATACACCTTACACTAATTATGGTTATTTTCATAGACCTTACACTAATTATGGTTATTTTCATAGACCTTACACTAATTATGGTTATTTTCATAGACCTTACACTAATTATGGTTATTTTCATAGACCTTACACTAATTAGTGGTTATTTTCATAGACCTTACACTAATTATGGTTATTTTCATAGACCTTACACTAATTATGGTTATTTTCATAGACCTTACACTAATTATGGTTATTTTCATAGACCTTACACTAATTATGGTTATTTTCATAGACCTTACACTAATTATGGTTATTTTCATAGACCTTACACTAATTATGGTTATGGTCATAGACCTTACACTAATTATGGTTATGGTTATAGACCTTACACTAATTATGGTTATGGTTATAGACCTTACACTAATTATGGTTATGGTTATAGACCTTACACTAATTATGGTTATGGTTATAGACCTTACACTAATTATGGTTATGGTTATAGACCTTACACTAATTATGGTTATGGTTATAGACCTTACACTAATTATGGTTATGGTTATAGACCTTTACATCACACTATGGTTATGGTTATAGACCTTACACTAATTATGGTTATGGTTATAGACCTTACACTAATTATGGTTATGGTTATAGACCTGACACTAATTATGGTTATGGTTATAGACCTGACACTAATTATGGTTATGGTTATAGACCTTACACTAATTATGGTTATGGACCTTACACTAATTATGGTTATGGTTATAGACCTTACACTAATTATGGTTATGGTTATAGACCTTACACTAATTATGGTTATGGTTATAGACCTTACACTAATTATGGTTATGGTTATAGACCTTACACTCACTATGGTTATGGTTATAGACCTTACACTAATTATGGTTATGGTTATAGACCTTACACTAATTATGGTTATGGTTATAGACCTTACACTAATTATGGTTATGGTTATAGACCTTACACTAATTATGGTTATGGTTATAGACCTTACACTAATTATGGTTATGGTTATAGACCTTACACTAATTATGGTTATGGTTATAGACCTTACACTTCAATTATGGTTATGGTTATAGACCTTACACTAATTATGGTTATGGTTATAGACCTTACACTAATTATGGTTATGGTTATAGACCTTACACTAATTATGGTTATGGTTATAGACCTTACACTAATTATGGTTATGGTTATAGACCTTACACTAATTATGGTTATGGTTATAGACCTTACACTAATTATGGTTATGGTTATAGACCTTACACTAATTATGGTTATGGTTATAGACCTTACACTAATTATGGTTATGGTTATAGACCTTACACTAATTATGGTTATGGTTATAGACCTTACACTAATTATGGTTATGGTTATAGACCTTACACTAATTATGGTTATGGTTATAGACCTTACACTAATTATGGTTATGGTTATAGACCTTACACTAATTATGGTTATGGTTATAGATCTTACACTAATTAATGTTATGGTTATAGACCTTACACTAATTAATGTTATGGTTATAGACCTTACACTAATTAATGTTATGGTTATAGACCTTACACTAATTAATGTTATGGTTATAGACCTTACACTAATTAATGTTATGGTTATAGACCTTACACTAATTATGGTTATGGTTATAGACCTTACACTAATTATGGTTATGGTTATAGACCTTACACTAATTATGGTTATGGTTATAGACCTTACACTAATTATGGTTATGGTTATAGACCTTACACTAATTATGGTTATGGATATAGATTCACTCTAATTATGGTTATTGACCTTACTCTAATTATGGTTATTGACCTTACTCTAATTATGGTTATTGGACTCCATTTCAATTATGGTTATTGACCTTACTCTAATTATGGTTATTGACCTTACTCTAATTATGGTTATTGACCTTACTCTAATTATGGTTATTGACCTTACTCTAATTATGGTTATTGACCTTACTCTAATTATGGTTATTGACCTTACTCTAATTATGGTTATTGACCTTACTCTAATTATGGTTATTGACCTTACTCTAATTATGGTTATTGACCTTACTCTAATTATGGTTATTGACCTTACTCTAATTATGGTTATTGACCTTACTCTAATTATGGTTATTGACCTTACTCTAATTATGGTTATTGACCTTACTCTAATTATGGTTATTGACCTTACTCTAATTATGGTTATTGACCTTACTCTAATTATGGTTAATCTTACTCTAATTATGGTTATTGACCTTACTCTAATTATGGTTATTGACCTTACTCTAATTATGGTTATTGACCTTACTCTAATTATGGTTATTGACCTTACTCTAATTATGGTTATTGACCTTACTCTAATTATGGTTATTGACCTTACTCTAATTATGGTTATTGACCTTACTCTAATTATGGTTATTGACCTTACTCTAATTATGGTTATTGACCTTACTCTAATTATGGTTATTGACCTTACTCTAATTATGGTTATTGACCTTACTCTAATTATGGTTATTGACCTTACTCTAATTATGGTTATTGACCTTACTCTAATTATGGTTATTGACCTTACTCTAATTATGGTTATTGACCTTACTCTAATTATGGTTATTGACCTTACTCTAATTATGGTTATTGACCTTACTCTAATTATGGTTATTGACCTTACTCTAATTATGGTTATTGACCTTACCTCTAATTATGGTTATTGACCTTACTTTATTAGTTAATACTAATTATGGTTCTACATATTATTTTAATTTTAAAACTTCTATTTTCATATCTAGTCAATATATGATTTATCTAATTATGGTTATTAACCTTGCTCTATTTATGGTTATTGAAAAAATTGAGATACTTAGATATATGAACAATAACAAGCTTTTAAACCAAAGGCATGAAACCACAGTAAACTGGAAGCACATCAGAGAGCTAACATTACAATCATGCTAAAAAATACTAGTAGAGCCAAAAATAGACCCATACATATATGTGTGTGTGTATATATATATATATATATATATATATATATATATATATATATATAAATTCTATAAGGTTTAATATTAACTATAAATAAGGTGTATAGCCATAATTAGTATTGACTAATAGCGTAAGGTTGGTAACCATAATCGGTATTAATTAATATTAATTATAAACTAAGGTTAATAACTAAAAAAAAATTAGTAAAGTTAATAAACATAATTAGTGTAAGGTTAATATCTATAATAAATATAAAGGAAAAGGATTTCCAGTACCTTCCACATTGCCTGATGAGGCATTGGGGCTCCAATGCCGAAACGAACGTGCCTTCGTCGCGATTATATATAGAGAAATTATGTACATGTTCTAAAGTATAATTTATGATATATATAACGTAGTATTTGGTCAGTAAATTGAAAATTGTCCATACCATATCCGCATTTAGTTGTAATAAACTCTTTTTTTTTCTACTCATACCATTACTCTAATTATCGTTTTAATAAATACAAAAATGTTACTTTCATTCCTTTTAATCATAACGTGTTGTTAATATGCCAAAAAGGACTCGTTTGTTAGCGCAGAACTTTTTTCTCACAGTAAAGGACTTTTCTATCATTTGTTTTACAAATTATACATATGAAGATTCAAAAGTTTTCAGGAGTTCAATACTGCAAACATTAGAATGGTAATTTGTTAAAAGGAAAAAGCAAATTACGTAGATTTTGTTTGTCACGAAAGTAGTGCATTGCACTTTAGAATTGGATATTTCTTTTCTGTTAAATTGTAACAGGCTTGATCAAATCCAACTGTCAGTGTTTGTTTTTTTGTAATTGTATTTCTACAATTTTTCAATAAGTTGTTGAATATTAGAATGTGCGTTGGTGGTCGATATCGGCTTGAAATAAGAAATCGTAGAGCAGAGTTCGAATTCCAGATGAATTAAATGGATTCACTTACGCACCAATAGCCTTGCGAGAGATATCAATCCCTCCAGCTATGAGTTAAATAGCAACAAAAATTGGGTTCTATAGCAACCAGCCTACTGAAGAAAGTAATGACAAACTACTTTGGGAAAATCTTCTGCCCAATCAGTCATGTCTATTTCGAAACATAATCACCAAAGCGTATATCATGTATGACATTTAATTGACTGGCTAATATTAGGATGGCAATTGCGGACAAACTAACCAAAGTCAATATTTCTTTTGTTATAGTGAGTGGTAGGCAGGATTTCTTTGGCTACATCCGTGTCCGATTTAATTTTCGTATATATAAAAACGTATTCTTTATGGTGCGAACTCGTTTCCCTAAACTGTTACAGTGGACAGCATTAAACGTTTCTTTATAAATAATATCAGGATGTATCCATCAGAATTTTGCTTACCACGCAGACACCACCCAGTTCTTGAAAAACACTGAGTCGATCAGAAATAATTGAACAAAACAGCAGAATAAAGATGAACGTTTATGCACAACTAAATCCCGAATTGAAGAATTATTCGAAAATTAGTAAAATAAATGAGAAAATGAAACAAATTTTGATAGTTGTATTTTATTAAAGTTCTTCAAATGAATGCCTAATAATTTCTTTTTTTTGTGTGCGTGTATATATATACATATATATATACTAGCAGTATTGCTTGGGTGTAATGAAAGCTTTAAAACTAATTCATGGTCCTGAAGCTCAGACTCTTTGGACGTTGGCAAGAAAGACTAAAAAGCAATAGTTATTTCTAGTTAAAGCGAAACTGTAGACTGAAAGAAAAATAAATGGATGTAAGTCAAATTTTGATTTCCTGGTATCGATATCAAATAAGTTTTTTTTTCCGTCGTAAACTGAATTTTGAAGGCTAAATAAGTCCTGAGTAAATGGTATCATGGCTGAGACAAAGAACTAAAATTATACCTACTTAGAGCAAAACCCAAAGCAAAAACTAAAATAAAAGGGCTGCAAAAAATACAGATACAGGCAGATAAACACACACACACAAACATCTTGTCTTATATATATATATATATATATATATATATATATATATATATAATCAATTTTCTGTTACGAATACACACACACACACACACACACAGCTTCATTTATAAATAAGTATATATATATACATTAGGGGAAAATATGACGTAGAAGAGTTCGTGAGTAGCAGGTTTCGTCCTTCAGATGTCATCGCCTGAACTGAAGTCCCAACAGATTAAATGCGTCACCCGAAAGTTTCCTTTTTAGCATGTTTTTGCTGTAAAATATATATCAAAACAGCTTGTAATTGGATAAATATATCGCATACGATCTTATGGGTCGGCTGGATAATTCCTCAATTCAAAAATTCCAAGTTACTCATTGATCTCAACAGACGAACAAAATATTTATATGGGAATAGTAAATCCACCTAATTCGACGTATTAGTAATATTTTTTATGTGTAAATAACGTTATAGCACGTAACAAAGAATCAAAACGTACGGCATTCATTTCCGGGGAATTTTCGATGATCTGAAGGAATTTCTTTTCTTTCTTTAATCGAGCTAATACAAAGTTTCATGTATTTTTGGTTCGATCAGAAGAAACAGTGGGAAATACGCAACAGCTACGATGAAGGATTTATTTTCCGTAACCACCTAATGAACTGCGTTAACGTAAAACTCTGAAAAAATACTTGACTATATCCGGTAGTTGAAAATTTGTACTTTTTAAAGATAACAGGATACGCTGTGTTCTGTTGTTTACTCGTCTATTTAGAGAGAACAAATTCATTCTTTTGTGATAGGAGAGTGCATTTCCGATTACAGTAATTTCTTCTTCCACTATGTGCCTTGTCCCTTCAGGATTTAGGCGATCATGGCCTTCCACGTCTTCCTAATCCTGTTGGCACTGTGCAAACTTTATCCTGTGACAGCACGCAACCCCTGTTCTGTCATCCCTCTGCTCAGGCCTTCAAATATATTATCCGTTGCTTTCTTCTGTCTCTTTTTCCCCCTCTATCTGGCCTGTTAGTATCAGGTTCTCCAAGCCCTCTTTCCTTATTGCATGTCCCAGGAACTTTAGTTGTCTCTTCTTGATGATAAATATTAATTTCCTTTTCGTTTCCATCCTTTCCAAAACCTCATCATTGCTCGCATACTCGGTCCAAAGATATTCGCAGGATCCTTCTGTAGAACCACATTTTAGCTGCTTTAAGTTTTTCTTTCATCTTTGATATTTTCCATCATTTACTGCCGTATGGAAGAACTGACATCACATTTTTTCTAGTGAGTTTCCTGTATCTTAATACTTTACTCAGCTTCTAGAACGCGTCCTTCGAGATTCTTTCTACTTACCCATTTGCAAAGAGAAAAAAGATACGCATGTTTACAAATTGTTATTCCTTATTTAAAAATGATTAAGAAGTACAGAAACTTGTTAAAACAATTTTTTACGAAGTGAATTCTTTTTCATTGTGGTGTATTTTTCAAATAATAGACATAAACTATGGATAGCCGAATAATTAATTGGCTGAAATATAAAAATAGGGAAGATTAACATACTGAACATCCATAGGAAAGAAAACAGGACGATTTCTTAATGCATAACCATCACATTTATTCCGCTTAACCCTCTAGGGCCATTCGTATCATATATTAATAAGTAGTAATTAGTGAGGGATCAGTTTATTACTTCATGACAATAGAAAACCGATCACCTACTTTATGCCCAGTATAAGCCTTAACCCTTTAGGGCCATTCGTATCATATTATATTAATAAGTAGTAATTAGTGAGGGGTCAGTTTATTACTTCATGACAATAGAAAACCGATCACCCACTTTATGCCTTAACCCTCTAGGGCCATTCGTATCATATTTGATACAGTATGAAAACAAGCCTTGAAAGAAACATTTTCCTGAAAGATTTTTTAAGAGAAATATTTTATAAATTTTAAATGAAAGCAGTACTGACTGCTCAGTCAATGAATACCAAATGTTTCCTTATAGGGAAATACTGTATCAAATATGATACGAATGGCCCTAGAAGGTTAATCATTTTTCTTATGTATAACTAGCAGTTTAGCCCGGTTTCACTTGGGTAGTTTAAAGAAATAAGAATAAAAAAAAACATATGACGAATTTACATAGCAAATACTTACACAACGTCCACCCTAGTCACTTTTATAGATATAGACTAGTAGTTTAAGGAATAATAAAAACATGAATTTACATAGCAAATACTTTCACAACATAAACCCTTGTCAGTTTCATAGGTAGAGGCTAGCCGTTTAGCCCGGTTTCACTCAGGTAGTTTAAGGAATAATTATAATAAAAAACCTATGATGAATTTATATAGCAAATACACAACGTTCACCCTCGTCACTTTTATAGATATAGATAACAATGTAGAAGGTCTCTATTGGATTAGATGGGGAGGGGTAACATATGTAGATAATAATATAAAGTGGTGTGATCGATTTTATATTATAATCAATACATAATCTGACCCCTGAGTTTGTGGGGTAATAATATATATATATATATTTTACCCCTAATTTTGGCTTTCTGAAAAATGTCAAGGTGTCGTTAGCGTTCTAAAATTTTGATCTACATAAGAGCGCACCTTCCGTCGAGCTAGACCGGAAAATGCAGATGATAAGTCGAATCTGTCAGACAAATACTTACACAACGTCCACCCTCGTTACATTTATATAGATTACCGTCTATCGAACTTTAAAATCGAATTCGAGGAAAACGAATTATACAAGAATTAGTAAGAAAGCGTAAGAATATAAAGAGAATAACATAACTTGTTTATACACCAATTAAAAAGGGACAAACGAAATAGAAGCGCATTTCCTAGAATGCTAATATAATGGACTCCTTGTGGAGGCATCGCCTATCTTCCCAGAGTACAATTTCCTGAAAAATTAAGTTTAATAAAGCTTATTGCTAAAGTAGTTTAACTTTACAAATTGAAAGATTGGCAGAAAATATTGTTAATTGTTGTTTCTATTTGGTATTATGTCTAAAATCCACAATGTAATTTTCGCAAATTTTAAAGAACGACGATTCTTCTCTTGACATGGCTGTTACTATATACTCCTGTCATTGTGGCATCACCCATTACAACGGATTGAACTCTTCCTACAACTACATATACTTCCCTTTACAAGAGGAGAGCAGATCGAGAGATCCGCATTAGATCAGCATAAGCAGATCAACGGAGAGCAATAGACAGAGATAGCCAAGACTGCTACCTTACTACCATTGCGAGTCCCAATTATAGTATTACTACCTCACCCATATTTATTCGATCTACTAACAGTTCCACGTATTTGTATTTCCCTGTGTTTAATAAATATATCGTTATTTCTTATTTTTTGGTGTTTGTATTATTTCTTGCTGGACTCTTAACCGGGTCCACGACAACTCCTATGATATTTTTTTATTGCTATTTTTAAAATGTTAATAAAACCCCATGCAGATGAAACATTTCTTCTCCAAATTCACCTATAAAAGTTTTCAACACGTTATGATTTTTAGAATAAGTTTTCAAGATTAATTTTATTTTGGGTGTTATTGGCTTTTATAGTAAATCTTTGGATGTGCGTTGTGGTGCAGTGGATATCGGCTTGGAATGAGAAATCGGGGACCCGAGTTCAAATTCCGGTTGAATTCATTGCATTCACTTACGCGCAAATACCCTTGGGAAAGGTATTAATCCGTCTTTTCCTTCCAGTTATGGGTTAAATAAGAGGACAGATTGGGTTCTATAGCCTTGGCTGGCAACCAATCTACCGCAGAAAGCAATGGCAACCTACTGCGGGATAATCTCCTGCCCAGTCAGTCATGTCTCTTTCGAGACATGATCGCCCAAGCGTGTTTCACGTATGGCACTTGACTGATAGGACACCTTTTGTGTCTTTGATAGCGAGGAGAAATCGAAGGTGTTTCTTACGTTCTGTCATGATCAGCACCCACCCTTTAATATTCAGGTGAAAAGTAAGATAACATGGTTGGGTTACTCAGGTAGGATACTTTATTTTTAACATCTCTGTATCGTAATTCTACCTTCACTGCATTTTAGAATCACTGGGAATCTCTTTGCCCTTGACAGTATAAGCTTAACCTGATTACGATCAGTGTATCGAGGCATGACAATTAGCTCAGAAATATGTTTGTCGAATGGTGTTAGCGGATTATAGTTACCCACTGGAGGTTGTGCAATCTGGCATTTGTGCTGAGATAGGGTAATTTAATAAATCAAAACTGTTTGTTCCGGAGATGTGACTCGTCTATTTGCGACTTATGTAGATCGGTGAGCTTATCAATAAATTTGATAAGCAAATCTATCATGGTGTGAAATCTTCGTGTGTCCTGCCTCCACATCATGGTAGATTTGACAATTTACATAACCTGTTTATCACTTCGCGTTCATCGATTGGTGTACACTTAATAAATAATTTGGTGTGTGCAATGCAGCTTAACATGAATTTCGTTACAACAATCAACAGAGCGTACTCGGATTACAGTTTGATATGTTTTGGTCGGGCGCCCCTGTTATCCACCTTGGGATTCTCGACAAAATCCAAAAGATAATCTCTAATGCAGTCGATCCCGACCTGGCGGCTCGAATCCAGTCTCTCTCGGCGATGAGATATGTCCAGTCTCTCTCGGCGATTAGATATGGCTTCCCTCTGTCACTTCTACATATACTTTCACGGATTTTGCTTTGACGAGCCTAGTAACAAGGTCCCACCCTTTTGCTGTTAAAACAATGTATCCACAACTTCTATTCTACAGCTTCTTTTCTCGCACTTCCCGCCAATGGAGGTCCTGGGCATGACGGTAAACTGAATCTAGCAATAAGACCTTTGATCGGGAGGTTATGAGGAGCATGGAACCACCTCTTAATTGCTGTTATTCCCAGGTCCACTTTGACCCGGAGTTGTAGCACCTGTTAGGGTACCAGCTATGGGCAAGTAGTTAACCCCCAAACTGGGGTCGAAACAATATGAAAATATAAAAATAGACTTTAATAGAAATATATACATAAAATACTTTTACCGAACATAAACATTTTGGAATGAAAAAAATCTTACCAACAATACATTTGTGAAGACAAAATTACCATAAAACATTTTTGAAGGAAAAAAAATTATTCTCAGCAAAATATTTTTGAATACAAAACTAGAACATTTTCAGTTTTATAAATATAAGAATAAAAAACAATGAATTAAAATCTGATTAAGTCAACCTTCTCCCTATAACCGAACATTTAAAAAATACATTAAAACCTACTGTGACCTGTTCTCTCTCTTCACGCTTCTATTATGTAACACCATGACCCCCCAGTGACAATACTACCTTGCTCGGGACTAGACGATTTCAAAATATATTTAATAATGTTCACCATGAGATACATTTGATGGGGATATATGGAGAAGAAAACGGATAACCCTCCATTGATCAGGGAAGCATTCTCACAGTAACCGATTCCACATTGATATACGAATGGAAAGAGGGTGGTTTGCTACAGTGTATCTAGGGTGGCGGGATTTAGCCATGAATGTTAGAAATGGTGGAACTAAAGAATTTAGTTCGTCCAAAAACTTTCTATGGAAATAATGACAGTGCATCGAGAGGTAATAATTAATTACATAAACGATAATACACTTTCGGAACCTATCGGGACTGGAAATTGAAAACGAGACGGATCCTGTCCATATATATCAGCAATATACCATTTTCGGCCTCATCCAGATTATATCAAGAGGGGTTAATGACTTTCTAAAGCTGTACAGGGAATCAACAATTGTTTTAGCTAGCTTGAAAAATATAACGTGTGTACAAATTTAATTGGAGTCTGGGTTGAGCATAAATCCCAATAGGCACTCATGGTACGGAGCGTCCTGTATAGAACAACTGTTCATGGCAAGAGGTAAAAAATCAGTGTCCACCCACTTAAAACGAAATGTCCTAAGTTTGATTTTTCAGGAATTGAATGTGACAGCCAGTTTTTAATCAAGCGAACTACTAAAGCTAGGTCAGAGGAGAAATTCGATGCCAGGCTTAGGACTGCTATAATTTTGGAGGTGTATCTGTATATCGTTGTATCATCTACAATATTATTCACAAATGAACGGAGTATACTCTTAGGATGTGCGTTGTGGTGCAGTGGACATCGGCTCGAAACGAAAAATCGGGAAGCCGAGTTCGAATTCCAGTTGAATTAGTTGCATTCACTTACGCGCAAATACCGTTAGGAAAGGTATTAATCAGTCTCTTGCCGCTAGTTATGGGTTAAATAACAGAATAGATTGGTTTCTATAGCTTTGGTTGGCAACCAGTCTCCTCCTCTAAAGCCCAAGTAAACAATGTAGGCTACCTCAAAAATTCACTTCACTGTCTTTCTACTTCCCATTAAGGATCTTAAGAGTATAAGTCAGTCAGTTAAGTGCCATACGTTATATACGGTTTGGGTGATCAAGACGTGATTGACTGGGCAGAAGATTATCCCTCAGTAGGTTGCCATTGCTTTCTGTGGCAGACTCGTTGCAAGCCAGGGCTATAGAACCAAATCTGTCCTGTTATTTAACCCATAACTAGAGGGTTACCAAGGGTATTTGAGCGTAAGTGAATGCAGCCCGATTTGTCGTTCCGAATCGATATCCACTGGACAACAATGCAAATAAGTAAGTATAGACTTCACTTAATATCCTAATGCTGACAGTGATTGAAAGAAATTGTAAGATTTTTGAAACTTTATAAATTATTGTAATTAAAAATTGAAAACAATTCTCGTAAAAAAAATTATTATTCATCGAATGTATTTCCTTCAAACTGATATCTTAATATGTATTTATAAAAGCGCTTAAAAGCTTCTCTAAAAATGGCATAGTTTTATTGCACTGTTTTATTTCAAGCTTCGGAGCAGATATTTGGAAATGTAAGAAAAATTGCTGTACTGTTATGTGATATGTCCTCTTATATGGCAACGAATGCTGGACAATCTCTCCAAGGCAAAAGGAGTGACTCGAAGCAAGAGAAATGTGGCTCTACAGATGGATGCTGAGGATAACATAGACCGACCATGTGAGAAACAAAAAGGTTTCGGAGTGAATGCAAATAAAAAGAAAAATTATACTTAGCATAAGGAAGAGAGCGCTGATGTTTCTGGGACATGTAATGAGGAAGGACAGCTGGAAAAATCTAATACTCACATGTCGGAGAGACAGAGGCAAGCAGTGCGAGATACTTGTAGGGACTGAGCAAGTGGATGAAGGGACGTGTTTTAGGAAAGATATCAAAAGGGGAAATATTAAGGTCAAGGAATAGGGGCAAATTGAAATCCATGAACGCCTACGTCCTGTCGGGACACGGAACATAAAGTACTGTTTGAAAAAAAAAACATAAATAGATGATTTCCATTTTCCAAAGAATCCTGTATTTAACTAACAAAACAAAGTTTGCGGACAGTAGACAATTTGTCGATCTTAACGCCCATCATGCTGAGTGGCTTAAAGACTCTGTTACTGATTCAGCGGACATCCACGACATGAGCTTTGCCATTTCCCAATCCCTTACGCAAGTGGTGGACTTTCCCCCACACGCTTTCCAAATACTCCTCAGGACACGCCTCTCTACTAGATACGATTTACCTTTCTGCACCTGATTCCTGTCAAGTCTCGCAGCTTTGCTCTCTCGGCAACTCCGACCATGCTGTTGTCTCTCCACTCTCACTCCCGCCCAGGAGCCTCCTACCTAGAGGATCTCCTACTGCTACCAAAAAGCTGACTGCGACGCCTTTCGTGATTTCCTATGCAACGTTCCCTGGTTAAAAGTGGTTGATCTCCCAGCAGATGACTGTGCGTCTGAGATTTCGTCCTGGGTGAAAACTGGCATTGATGCCTGCATACCTACCAGGAAGTATTTTCTCAAGCCTCATCCCCCCTTGGTTCTCTCCTGCCTGTTCGGCCGCCATTACCCACAGGAACCACTAGTTCCGACTATTCCGGAGACAGTCATCTGATCACAATAGGCGCCTATTCACGTCTGCTCGTAATGAATGCAAGAGAATCCTGAATGACGCCAAGTGGTTTTTTGCCGAGAGAATAAGACAGCGCGTAGCTAACCGCAAGTTCAGCTCCAAGGACTACTGGCGGTCATGCAAACGGGTGCTGAACAATAGCAAATCCTCTATCCCTCCTTTAATCAATGAATTTGAGGTTCTCACGTCATCTGCGGACAAAGCTCATCCAACTCCACATTTGACTCTCCCTATTAGAACTGAGGCTAAACTGTACGATGTATATATTATCCCGACAATAGTATCCCGAGTAATTTCAAAACTTGACCCACATAAGGCGAGTGGTGGCGATGAAATCCCGGTGATAGTCCTTAAAAATGTGCTCCTGAACTCTCCCCTGTCCTCTCTAAACTGTATAACTACTGCCTTTCTGCTTCCTGTTTTCCTGCATGCTGGAAGTTCTCTTCTGTCGCTCCTGTATTGAAGAACTGTGGTTAACCTTCGGACCCATCCAACTATCACCCTATCAGCCTTCTACCAATTTTCGGGAAAGTGTTCGAGGCCATAATTAATGCTGAAATAGTTCAACATCTTACTACCTATAAACTCAACTCTGATAGGCAGTATGGCTTCCGCTTTGCCAGGTCGACGGCCGACATGCTAACTACCGTTAAGGAGTACATGTTCCAGGCCCTTGAGGAGTCCGGCGAGGCTCGTGCTGTTGCTCTGGACATCTCCAAAGCTTTCGACAGGGTTTGGCACACTGGCCTTCTATGCAAGCTACGGGGTTACGGTATTACCGGACGCTTGCTTGATCTAATCCAATCTTTTTTAAATAACCGCAAAATGAAGGTCGTTTTGAATGTGCATGCCTCTACATCCAACAACACAAGCACTGCTGTCCTAAAGGCTCTATCCTGCGCCCGACGCTCTTGCTTATTTTTATAAATGACTTCCCAGATGAGATCAAGAGCCAAGTAGGCATCTACGCAGATGACACCACAATTTACTCCCGCATCAGTAAGAAACCGTCGTGGCGGAAAAACACAATCTCGGTGCTGACCTTGAAAGGGATCTACACTCTGTGGTGAATTGGGGTAAGAAGTGGCTTGTCAATTTCAATGAGTCTAAGACCCAGCTGTTGTCTGTCAATCATCACAGGCAACCTCTTCTGCCTCCCATAAGCATGGACAAAGCGAGTCTCCCTGAGAGCAATACACTGCGCCTCCTCGGATCTCAAATGGAACATTACATTGAGTCCATAGCTAAATCCACTTCTAAGAAGGTTGAGTCACTGTGTCGGGCCAGGATGTTTTTCCGGCTTGAATCCATCGTGCATGGAATACTGCTGCCATAGATGGTCAGAGGCCCCTGCTGTTTATCTCAGTGTTCTCGACAGGCTCCAAAGGAGAATCAGTAATGTGATAGGTACCGACTTGGCGGCTCGACTACAGCCACTTCCCCACCGGCGAGATGTGGACTCTCTTTGTCTGTTCTTTAAATACTTTCATGGCTTCTGCTCCAACGAAATTAAGTCACTGGTGCTTCTTCAACAGATGTTTACTCGTGCAACCAGACTGGCAACTGCGTCTCACCCATTCACAGTTAAATCAACCAAATGCAGACGACTGTTCTACTCCTGCAGCTTTTTTCTCGCACTTCCCTCCTCTTCCATATTCTTGCTTTCCTGACGGCTACAACATCCAGGAAATTAAATACAATGTCAATACTCATCTCTTAACCACTTGACTCTAGTTCTTTCTTCACCACACCGTATATCCTTTCCTTTCTCTCCACCTTTGTAACTGTCATCACACCTGTATTCCCATCCTTCTCTTGCTCCTTTCTAACTGGTTCGTCTTTCTCTTCACTCTCTTCTAATCTTTTTACTCCTATGCAGCCCCATGCACATCATTGGGGTTACCACCTTGCTCCGGGTGATACGATTAAAAAGCAAATTCTAAAAGATTCAGGGTATTTATTGGAGGTGGAATAACAGACATAAAAACAAATATTTTTTACAAAAATTAAAAAAAAACGTTGTTTCAAAAATTTTCATCTGTGAACAGCAATTTTCTAGGCGGAGCTTAGATGTGGCACAAAGCTGAAATTATGGGGCACCCAATGAGGATCAAACTCACTTCGGAATTGTAATGATTCTAGCGAGACAAGTTTGCTAACCATTACACCCCCGCGAGGTGTCCAAATTAATTTGTGAATAAGTTCGAAAGTTTATTAAAATCCGACCATTGTTTGATTTTTGCAAGAAATTCCAAATTAATGTTTTTCGCCGGAAAAAAAAGATTTGTAATATTAAATTTATCATTGTAAACAGGTAAAAGATTTGTCACCTACTTACGAAAAAAAAAAGTTAACCGAAATGTCGAACGTGTTAAAAAGAATTCAAAATAAAATAAAACGATATGTCTTAATAAACATTTTATCGATAAAACTTTGTTTTTTTTATTAAGTTTGGGGCATTTTAACATGTAACACCCCAACGGACGGTCCGAACAATTTCTCCGGCGGCCGTTCTCCACGCTGTGATGTTTGCCGGGAGTTTGTTGAAAATGTCGGAGCTTCAAGCTGGGGGTACAAGATTAACCTATAAGGAACGAACTTCTACAACTTGGATGAGTTGAAAGGATGCTTTATTTCGTTTAGAGTTAGCCTTTTCGGTTGGAGCAGGCGAATGTGACACACAGCTCTAACTCTAATTAATGGAGATCAACAAATCCGAACTGACCGATACAAGACGAACGGAGGTTCCTACTTCAAGCACACGCCCGGCGGAACTAACTTAACCCAACTGATCTGACTCGGAAAAATTACCTGAATTTATTTAAAATTAATCCGGAAATCCGGAAATGCTTTAGACCAGCGGGTGATAACCATTGGCGACTGCAAGTCCGAAATTTCAGTAATCTTTTTTTTTTATATCTTAATAAAGCTTCCGCCGGAAAATTCTTAATGTGTGGTTAAGATACGGTAAAAGACAGCGTTTGACCTGGTCATTCAAAAAAACCTATTTCCTGAACTTTATCTCTTATCACATAAATCACCGAGTCAAATATTTACCGGAAGAGTGGTAGGATTTAAAACAGTAATGTGATACCCTTTTCTCTTCCAGAATTTTTCTCATAAAAGAAAAAGCGTTTTTTTTTTCTCTTCTTTTTCACTTTTGTTAAACGAAACATGTTTTTAATCTATTTTCTATTCTTAACCATTTTCTATTTTAATCTATTATAATAAAATACATATTTTACAAAGCACCTAAATATACGCCTAGTTATCGTGTCACAACATAATGCTATGCTGTTTATTCAAGGATTTAATGAAGGTTTTATATATATATCAGAAAAAGTGCGAGAAGCCGTGAACGTTTTTGTTTAAAGTTTTGATTTATTATTGCTATTATTATTAATGATATTCAAACGCAATAAAAAATGAGAAAAAAAAGCATTTAAATAGTATCCAAAAAACAATAAAAAGTAGATGATCTGTACAGTAGCATTGAATCTAAATCGCTGAAAATAATTTTGAAGTATAAAGACGAAATCGAATTTAGCAAGTCAGTGATTTTTTTTTTTTTTTTTTTTTTTTTTTTTTATAGCAAACGAATATGACAGATAAATGTAACGGGTGAGTGAAAAATACCAACACGCACGCATGTGAACTTTCTGATCTGCTCACCACTTGACTTACCTTGCCTATCAGAAAAACAAAATAGCATGGGACAGGCTAGCCTCACAGAGAGTAAAATAGTAAAATACTACACCTCTTTGGCCTTACACTTTCGGCGGACCTCAAATGGAATGACTATATCGAATCCATTGCCAAAGCTGCTGCTATGAAAGTCGGCTCTCTGTGCAGGGCCCGGAAGTTTTTCCCACCTGAATCTATTCTGCACATATACAAATCTACTATCCGCCCGTGTATTGAATATTGCTGCCATATCTGGTCGGGTGTCCCTGCTGCTCTCCTTGGGCTTCTTGACAAAATACAAAGGAGGATCTGTAACGTGGTTGATACTGACTTGGCAGACCGGCTGCAATCACTCTCTCACCGGCGTGATGTGGCTTCCCTGTGCCTCTTCTACAAGTACTTTCATGGCTTCTGTTCCGATGAGCTTAGATCACTGGTGCCGCCTAAGCACGAATTTACACGAGATACTAGATTAGCAACTAGGTCCCACCCTTTTACAGTTAAACAAACAAGATATAACCGTAAATTCTACTCCAACAGCTTCTTTTTCCGCGCTTCCCGCCTGTGGAACTCCCTTCCACAAGTCTGCTTTCCCGACAGCTACAATCTCCAGGTGTTTAAATGTAGGGTCAATAGACACCTCCTATCACACTAACTCCCAATTATTCTCAGAACACTCATTTACCCAACCCTCATTCTCGGTATCCTTACCCGCCTATCACCCACCCTCTGACATTTCCTATATTTAATCATCCTTTCTCCACTCTGTAGCCCCCTGCGCAGTAGTGGCAGTGACATGCCTTGCTCGGGGTGAAACGCTTATGAAAAAAAAAAGAAAAAAAAACTCGTCATATGAGGTCACAAGTTTATTCATCCGAAGAGTCAAACTTGAAACATGTGTAGCTACACAAATACCATTATGAACACTTCATATACCATACAAAAAAGGGAGTGCTATTAATAATAAAAGCAACAATAAATCTACACTTTAAACAAAGTTTACACGGCTTCTAGCACTTTTTCATCTACACCAGTTTCTCTCGTTGAAACAACCTTTATTTCTGTTTTTAATATATATATATATATATATATATATATATATATATATTCATATAGATAGGCGTCAGTTTGTAAACCTGGGTTTCACGCTCTTGCGATTTGTCTGACGATCGCAAGAGCGTGAAACCCAAGGTTACAAACTCACACCTATCTATATGAATATGTCTGCTCTATCACTAATATTCAGAGCTTTTGAATAAGTACCACGCATATATAATATATAATTTTATATATATATATATATATATATAAATATAATATGGTGATAAGGCTAAATGAAATTCAGTGGCATTTCATTTTAATATATATATATTTATTTACCAAAAATACACAGAAATATCTGGAAATACTCAGGAGTAAATATATTAAATAAATCACTGTTGCCTTTAACCAAGCCCTCTAGACGACTTCCGAATTCCCAATATCTATTCTGGGCGATTTTTGTTTAAGTTGGTGAATGTTACCATAATCCTTGCCTTCCGTACATCTCATGTGTTTCAAAGAGTTTTATTGGTCTCTCACTCAACCGCGGCTCCTACACAGTCATCAAGGGAGTTGTAATGTGGGGAGACACAGGATTTTCCAGCAGCCACTCCCTTGGCCCAGAGCAGTACTACCTTCTCAGGTCGCTTGGTGTAGACCCCCGTGTTAGGTCTGAGCTTCTATGAGATTATGAATGGAATCATAACTGTCGCCATCACTAGTGTTCACTCTAAGTAATGGACTTTCAGTGGAGTCAACTCAAGTCATTTTTCGATATCTAACTTTTAAACAGAATTTTTAAAAATGAAAGTGTTTCCTTTAATCTTTTATTTTAGGTTTAATTGGAAGCTAAATGATTAGATTTACTATTTCAAGTAAGCAAAATACTGTGGTTTATTTCAAACAGAAATTATATTGATTGGAACATAAGTTTAAGATTTTTTTAAAATTTTGTCGCTATCGACACATTTGTAAACAAGTTAATTCTCGCAAAAATAAAATATCCATCTGTGACACATTATTTTAGGAAAATTAACAAATTGTATGTTAATCTGATTTACACAAATATTACTTATTTATAGCGTAGAATTTAGAGACAAAATTGTGCAATTTCTATCTCTCTCTTTTTTTCGGGTAAGGGAGGAAACCATGAACTTTTTATTTGCACAGAATCACCATACGAAAAAATAAAAACTCCAAAAAAAAAAAACACAAAAAAGAAAAATTTTAATTATTTTAAAAATATGAAGGCCAAACGATTTTGTATTAAACTTTTCAGTTTTCTATAGGCAATATAATCTTCAATTATTAACTTAAAAATCTAACCGCAACAAATCCTTGAAGCTTTTTAAAAATATACTTGAAACTTTATAAATTATTATAATTAAAAAAATGAAAACAACTCTTTTAAAATTTCATTAGTAATCAATTTTTTTTTCTGTCCTTAATTTTTGTTATTTATTCAAGAAATTAAGAATTAATCAAATTAAATAATATCAGATTGTATTGCATTTTTTATTTTAATCTTCGGAGCAGATTTTAAGATACAGAAGCTAAATAAAAATAGATGATTTATATTCCCCAATAAGTCCTGCGTTTAACTTATAAAATTATAGACGGCAACAAAGTAAAATTCGTTAAAATTTCATGGATTTACGTGGAAGTGGGTAACAGAAGTAAAAAAAAATATTTTACCAAGATTTTTAAAAAATAATAATTTCCAAAATAATTTCTTTCATTAGTGAATGAGTACTGAAAGCTTGATTAATATCCGACAATTATTTGATTTTTGCGAGAATTTCCAAATTAATGTGTTTGTCATTGGAAAAAAAGCGGGTGAAGTAATCATTACGTTTTCCATTTTAAACAGTCATAACGTTACGGTTGACTGCTAACTCAAATCGAAATAGGATTTTTTGACAACATTTTGAACATTTTAGAAGGAATTTAAAAAAAAATTAAAGTAATTAAAAATGACTTTATTCTTTCCTCTTAATAATAATATTAATCTTTTGATAGAAAAATGTTCGTTTTAATTAAGTTTGGGGCTTTTTTTATCATAGCATGCTGTTTTTTTTTTTTTTTTTTTTTTTTTTTTACCGATTTAGTGGAGATACCTACTCCAAATCTTTTCACCATCATCATTAAGCTAATCCAAATCTTTTTGAATCTTCTGCACTCTCTAACATCCAAACATTTTGAAGTTTTCGTATTGGAGCCTCCGGCGTGAAGGTCATTTTTTTTTTTTTAAATTCCTGGTGGAATGGATTGCGTCATGGTGATTTTTATCACACAGACTGTGCCAAACAGACTATATACTGAGCAGTCGATAAGAAATAACAAAAGCAACGTAAATGTATAAAAAGAAAAACAAAATGGCATCAATTTAACCATCGCACTAAATTTGAATTGTATTGCTTTGTTAAAGTTCTAAATAAAACTTTTAAAGCAATAAAACCACCGAAGATGTACGCAGTTATATCGGTACTGCTACTTTTTACAAAAAAAAAATTACTTAATAAAGTGCCCCAAATGTGATCAATATTTTTTATCGTCAAAAATACCATTTAGCTGAAAGATCAGAGGTTTTTTTTTCTTTTTTTTTTTAACAAATCATTTTGGAACATTTGAGTTATTGCTAAAAAATCTTTAATTTTCTTTTTTTTTTATCTTTTTTTTATCAATGTCGCGATGACAAAGATTAGTATGGCAAAATCTAGTGTGCTGTTTTCTTTTTGCATAAAAACATTAATTTGAAAATTCTTGGAAAATTGAAATAACTCTAGGATTTTAATAAAATTTTTCTGAACTTGCAAATTATATTTTTTCTATATTTCTTACCCACAATTTATTTAATTTTATGTTATTTCGAGAAATTAAACTTTGCTAGTGCTTAATCTTTGTTAATTATAACACACTAGATAATTCTAATCGTCATTTTCTTTTTTTTATAAAATTGAATCCCCAGTTACAGAAAATCTGCTCTGAATCATTATGAAAGAAAACAATAAAACTGAAACATTTAATGCTATATATTGTTTATATGAAAGGTATATAATTGACACTATTTTCTTAGAGGAAAATGTTCGATGAATAATAAATTCTTTTAAGAACTGACTTCATCTTCAAGAAAAAATTAAATTATAATTTCTAAAGTTTTGCATCTTTTAGATTCTGCCTTAGTCTACAGAGGTTAGGTGATATTCATTAATCATGAATGAAAAAGTTTAGTACAGTTAAATATGTTACTAATATTTTTGAATACTTTTTGTTTATAAACGTGCCATTTTTTTAAAATACCGACGTTCATAGCCCACATGATCAGAAAATAAGAGCAAATAACTACAGTAAATTCAAAGCCAAAGTATCTAAAAGTCATTAAAATGTCGAATATTTAAAAAAAATTTTATGAACTCTCAGTCCAGCTATCAACTTAAACAGTATTACCATTCTAAAAATGGATTTTTGTGATAGTTTTAATTTAAGCAATGTGTCAAATCAATTAAACTTTAAATCAGTTAATATTCCGCAAATAAAGTTTAAGAAGTGTATATTTTATTTTTGAAATATTTTTAATAAAGAGAATTACATTGATATGACAGATGGCTAAAAACGGCCCTAAAATCAGCGGTGTATAGCAATTTCAAAACGAAAGCTCTTAACACTGATTGTTGATTAGCGCAATTGTCATGAAGTTAAGAAAAGTGGGTTAAAACTGATGTAAGTTAATATTTTTAAATTACGATCTAATGAATATGTCGGTGAAAATGAACGATATTTAGTAAAAATTATATATATTTATCTTTTTTTTTGTCTGTGTCGCAATTAAAATGTTCTAATAAATATGTTGCATATATTACTGGGGAAACTGCCACAGCAATTGCGCTTTTTGTTTTTTCTCACTACAGTAGTAATGGACTTAGAAGCATTCAATTAAATCTACATTTAATAAAATCAAGAGTTCTGACCCTTTGTTTGGAATTGGATATGAAGGACGTAGAGCATGTTATATCGTAACTTAACACAGTTATCTCCCTTACATTTGTAAGAGTATATTTAATCGGATTAATGATAGTGTGACGTTCTTAAAAATGTGTGCGTCTATAATACTGAACTGTTGTAATTTATATTTACAATAGTTATTAAATGTCAAATATTCACAGCAATAAGAATAACTACTTTAAATATGAAGTGAAAGTATATTAAATCTGCTATAGAAAATTTGGAAAACAAAGATTTCTTTAGCGACCATTTGAAGAATATTACGCTACCGATTATATGTAATGAGTATTTATCGCTGTGGGGGGGGGGGAAGTGTTTGAATCGTATTTTGTCGACGGCATATCTATTTTACCATAGTAAAATATATATGCTGGACTCTCCCGTCGTTTTCAACATATAAGAGTCAAGGAGCTGAGTTCTTAAAACCAACAGCCAGGATGATATCGCACGTATCATTTGATTATAGTGGTGATGGCCTGTGCACAACCAACCACCACACATTTTAGGACAGGCGAATCCTGAGAACAGGTGCACAGTATGCTACAAGGCTCTTCTATATATATATATATATATATATATATATATATATATATATATATATATATAATTTTACATTTAAAATATAAATTATATAAAAAATGTTTGAAAGTATTATTTATTCAAACGCTTTTTGCTTTAGTTTTAGCAATTATTAAATATGAATTTCATTTTACTTTTAATAGAATTGTATAGAAATATCTCTTATGCAGTTTTCTTCAAGGGAAGGGCTTGAATAAATGAAACATTTGTATAATTTTTATATAATTTACGTTCCGAAAAGAAAAAAAAATATATAAGACACCAGAAAAATTATATAAAAAAAGCTTAACCAGAGCACATTGTCCTCCACACACACACACACACACACGTGTGTGTGATTAAATAAACTAATTTTCTTATTTAGAAATTTCTAGATGTATTCAAAATAAATTTCTTTTTCATAATTTCATTTACCATAAATATTAGAAATTGATTAAAAGAATTATCGAAATAAGATATGCCATACTGTGATATTCACCATTTTTTTGTTTTCTCTTTTCTCAAAATTTTGCTCAATTTCATACTCGTATATCTTCCCATAAATTCACTGTCTAATCGAATGTTCATCTATGCACTAAATGACCAAGTCTCAATTTGTTTACATAATCTGCAAATGGGATCTTTACTACAATATATCCTGTTATCTATAGCGATTCCTCCTAAATTATGTTTGGTTATTTGCAGCTAATAAAATGTACACGCCCCTTGCTTGCACGCTTAAAAGATAGAGCTTCTGGTACATCGATATTTTGAGCCCATATTGGCCACGTTAAAGGTTTTGTTCCTGAGCGTATTTTCTTTAATTGTTTAACACTTGTCTTCGCATCACTTTTTAAATTTTAGACATATTTCGTAATTTTAATTTTTTATCAACTGTACAATGACGAACTCTTAAGGTTTTTTTTCGTATTTCTAATGAAAGTTGTCTAACTGTAACATGCAATTAGATGTGACCTCTAAATAATTTTGTTTACACCAATTTCGGAGCATCGGTTTACACAGGCCCGTCAGATACTGGCTGTTTTTACCCCTCTTGATTTCAATATACTGTCTTTCCAAACTTTATTTCTTTGAATCTCGGAAATGGTAATTGTCTCTTTTTGTTTTTAAGCTTTCAGAAAAAAAATGCGCTGAAATCGACCAGCTTTTCTGGAATGAAAATCAGCTCAAATTTAGTTTCTTTTTAAAATTTTATTTTTCTTTGCCATTAAATTTCAAAGAAATTGCACAAAACTTCAGTTGATTTCGGGTAGTATCATAGGTTCTAATAAATCTGTACTGATTTGGAATTCGATTTAAGTCACTTTCTCACCGCCGTAACGTTCCTTCCTTCTGACTTACTTGACCAGCAATTTTTTTTTCCTGGTACTGCGTTCACGTGAAATTAAGCTTTGTTACTAGATTGGATGTGCATTGTGGTGCTGTGGTTATCAACTTGGAACGACAAATCGGGGTGCCGAGTTCGAATTCTAGTTGAATTTCTTGCATTCACTTATGCACACATACTCTTGGGAAAGGTATTAATCCGTCTCTTCCCTCAAGTTATGGGTAAAATAAAAGGATAGATTGCCTTGGCTGGCAACGTGTATACGCAGAAAGAAATGGTAACTTACCGCGGGATAATCTTCTGTCCGATCAGTCATGTCTCTTTCGAGACAAGATCGCTCAAACCCTGTATCACGTATGACTCTTAACTGACTAGATTGGCATATAGGTCTCAATATTTTATAGTTAAATGTAACCACCACTCTATCAGCTTTTTTTTCTTTTTCTTTTTCTTTTTTTTTTTTTTTCTTCGCTTTTCCTTTTGGAACTACCTTCCGTTTATTTGTTTCCCTGATAGCTTCTATATCCAAAAATTAAATGCAATGTCCATTGCCATTCTCTTGTATCCCATTCTTCTTTTAACTTTTCTTCAATACTTCCTGTACCCAGTACCTTCTCTCGGTGTAACACTATTCACACTAGTGGCGGCTCCGTCTTGCTTGGAGTGAATTAAGAAAAATCTACACATTTGTTCAACACGAAAAAAATTGAATATTTTCATAATTATTAAAGAATATAGATCTAATATTTAAGTCTCTCATGAATTATTATAGATTAGAATAAATAGGTTTAAAATGCTCTCAACCCTTCTGCATTTCGAATGCCTACAGATGAGTGTTGTAAATAAAACATTCATTTTTTAGACAAGTGTCACGGCGTGGAAAGGCACGGGCAATAAATCTGTCTACATTTTTACACAGTTATGTCCCTTATATGCACTCACCTCATTCACTTTTTAACTCTTGGATGAATGGTGGAATTTGCTAAATTAATTCTATTTAGAAGTCAATGCTTTCCTTTCTTACGTTTGCACGTATATTTATATAGGAAATATTAATAAAATATTCTAAATATTTCACAGTATACACAGTGTATGAAGAGATCGAATTGAAATATTTAACGAGTTAACATTTGAAAACATTAACAACATAAGGAATCTCTTCAATGAGTCTATCGGAAATTTGGACACCTCGGCGTGGTGTAATAGTTAGCAAGCCTGTCTCGCTATAATCAGTTACAACTGAGTGGTGAGTTTGATCCTCGTTGGGTATCTCACACTTTCGGCCTTGTGCCAATTCTATGCTGCGCTTAGAAAATCAGGAGTCTATCGGAACTTTTACCAATCAACTCGAGTGCTGTAACTACAACTGGAATTTGACATTTTCACTTCACTATCTCTTTTTTTTTCTTTTTCTTTTTTCTTTTTTTCTTTTCCTTTTCTTTTCTTTTCTTTTTCTTTTTTGTTTTTTTTTCTTTTTTGTTTTTTTTTCTTTTGTTTTTTTTCTTTTTTGTTTTTTTCTTTTTTCTTTTCTTTTTTTCTCTTTTTCTTTTTCTTTTATTTTCTTTTTTTTTTCTCTTTTATTTTCTTTTTTTTTTCTTTTTTCTTTTCTTTTTCTTTTTTGTTTTTTTTTCTTTTTTGTTTTTTTTGTTTTTTCTTTTTTTCTTTTTTTCTCTTTTTTCTTTTTTCTTTTCTTTTTTCTCTTTTTTCTTTTCTTTTTTCTCTTTTTTTCTTTTTTCTTTTCTTTTTCTTTTTTTTTCTTCTTCTTTTTTCTTTTCTTTTTCTTTTTTCTTTTTTTCTTTTTTCTTTTCTTTCTTTTCTTTTTCTTTTTCTTTTTTCTTTTTCTTTTCATTTTTCTCTCTTTTCATTTTTCTCTCTTTTCATTTTTCTCTATTTTTCTCTCTTTTCTTTTTATTTTTCTCTCTTTTCATTTTTCTCTCATTTTTCTCTCTTTTCATTTTTCTCTCATTTTTCTTTTTTCTTTTCATTTTTCTTTTCTTTTTCTTTTCTTTTTTCTTTTCTTTTCATTTTTCTCTCTTTTCATTTTTCTTTTTCTCTTTTCTTTTTCTCTTTTTCATTTTTCTCTCTTTTCATTTTTCTCTTTTCTTTTTCTTTTCTCTTTTCTTTTCTTTTCTTTCTTTTTTCTTTTCTTTTTCTTTTTTCTTTTCTTTCTTTTCTTTTTCTTTTTTCTTTTCTTTTTCTTTTCTTTTCTTTTCTTTTCTTTTTCTTTTCTTTTTTCTTTTTCTTTTCTTTTTTCTTTTCTCTTCTTTTCTTTTTCTTTTCTTCTTCTTTTTCTTTTTCTTTTCTCTTTTTCTCTTTTTTCTTTTCTCTTCTTTTCTTTTTCTTTTTCTTCTCTTTTTCTCTTCTTCTTTTTTCTTTTTTCTTCTCTTTTTTCTTTTCTTTTTCTTTTTCTCTTTTTTCTTCTTCTTTTTTCTTCTTCTTTTTCTTTTTTCTCTTCTCTTTTTCTCTTCTTTTTTCTTTTTTCTCTTCTCTTTTTTCTTTTTTCTTTTCTTTTTCTTTTCTTTTCTTTTCTTTTCTTTTCTTTCTTTTCTTTTCTTTTCTTTCTCTTCTTTTCTTTTCTTTTCTTTTCTTTTCTTTTCTTTTCTCTTTTTTGTATGATCATCAAAGACACATTACAATCTGCAGGGACTGTTATATAAACAATAAACACAATGTCTATGCGATTAGCTTTGATTGTTCTGTGTAGTGTAAAGTCCCATAAAATAGTTTCAGGACCTGTCTTGTAACCGGGTCTGGGTGATGTTTCTTGCAGCAAACGTTGCACAGATGCAGATATTCGCCTACCCTATCATGCGAGTTACTATCTTTCAGTGGCAACTAATTTTGTGTAATCTGAGTTGGTCAATTGTTCTGGATATTTGTCACAGAATTAATATTTTGGGTGCTTGGGAATTTCTATTTAGCAACATTGGTCCTGCCATTAAAATAGAATCTGCCGTTTTATCTTCTAATCCTGTACGACGTAACCTTCTAGGGAGCCAACAATCATCTACCCAATGTGGTGTTTTCTACTCCATATCCTGGGCCGAATGAAAGGACGCAAAATTGAAAATAATTTGTAAGAGATGCATTTACCAAAAGCATACAAAAACAGGTTGAAATATTAAAGAGTAAACGACGGCCTCCAGATGACTTTCGAATTTCCTGCCTCTTTTCTAGGTGGTTTCACTGTTTAATTTGGTGAATACTATCAAAATCCTTGTCTTTATTTAATCTTTGGTGTTACACGTTTTGATTGTCTTTCGTTTAACTGTGCCACATGCATAATAAACAAGGACGTTGATGTAAGGTGATGACTGACTGGGCAGAAGATTATACCGCAGTAGGTTGCCATTACTTTCTGCGGTAGACTGGTTGCCATCCAAGGCTATAGAACCCAGTCAGTCCTATTATTTAACCCATAACTGGAAGAAATAGACGTATTAATACTTTTCCCAAAGGTATTTGCGCATAAGTGAAGGCAAGAAATTTAACTGGAATTCAAACTCCGCTTACCGATTTCTCGTTCCGAGCCGATATCCACTGCACCACAACGCACATCCTATCAAGATTTGTCCAAAAAAGAAAACATCTATCTACCCTAATGTCGGTTGTTCTTTTAGGTGATCAGTCAACTTCCTCTCTTCTTTGACAACCGAACTGACGGGAAGCGGAGTTCGAATACCAGGGGTCGGGTAAATATGTTTATCAAGAGGGTTGGATCCATACGAATTTCAAGAGGTTAACATAGACCTGTTCCGCTAAAATATGAACCCGTTTAGGCGGTGTCATTTTTCGGACTTATAACCATAAGTCAGTTAAGTGCCATACGTGATACACGCTTGGGCGATCATGTCTCGAAAGAGACATGACTGACTGGGCAGAAGATTATACTGCAGTAGGTTGCCATTACTTTCTGCTGTAGACTGGTTGCCGACCAAGGCTATAGAACCCAATCAGTCCTATTATGTAACCCATAACTGGAGGGAAGAGACGGATTAATATCTTTCCCAAGGGTATTTGGGTGTAAGTCAACCAGTCTACCACAGAAAGTAGAGCAACCTACTACTGGATAATCTACTGCTCAGTCAATCATGTCTCTTTCAAGACATGATCGCCCAAGCGTTTATCAAATATTGCACTTAAGTGAGTGATACTGTGCATAATGGTTATACTCTGTATTGAACACTCTTAAGAACAGTTTTTTTTTTTTTTTTTTTATATCGGAAAGTTATTCTATCTATACTAACCACACACACACACACATATATATATATATATATATATATATATATATACATACATATATATATTACTCAATTATAATGATTCTAGCGAGATAAGCTTGCTAAACATATAACCACCTCGAGATAGCTATATATATATAGTTAGTACAGATGGAAAAACGTTCTGATAAAAAAAAAAAAAACACTAACCATATATATTGGTTTGTCTCACTTCAAAACTTTATTAGTTTATAGAACATCTGAAATATAGTATCAGTTTTCTTCTCGCTTGCATCCTTTCCAGCACCTCATCGTGGCACATGTGCTCCGCCCATGGTATTCTCAGCATCCTTTTGTAAAACCACATTTCTGCCGCTTCAATCTTCTCCATCTTTGATGAGATCGTCCAGCATTCATTTCCATAAAGAAGGACAGATATTACATAGCAATCCAGCAATCTTTTCTTTGTTTCTTATTAGGTGTTCCTGTCTTTCAGTCCTCTGGCTAGCTTCTGAAATGCGTCTCTGGTCAGGCCAATGCGCCATTGGATCTCTATATGACAATTTAGACAAGCAGAAATATACTCATTATTTAAATTATCTTACATGACTCTTTTATCTATATATATATATATATATATATAGTGTGTGTGTTTCTTTTATTTTATGAAAGAATAATAATTAACTGGATATTGAAATTTTTAATAAATAAATTGTAAAATTCTTTTACTAAGAATTTTATGAAAATTAACATGAAATACATTCTGAACCAAAATATAGTATAATTACACTCAAAGGTCCTTTTAAGTCAAATCAAAAATGTTTTATTTTTTTGTTTTAGAAAAGGATGGAGTACAGAAAACTATGAATAATTTTGTAACAATAATGGATACATCAACGGAAATGCAGTCTCGACAGGGGTTTTGATCAACTGACCCTCTTGTTGTTAAGATTGAAAGAAATCATTTATTTCCCAAAAATATAACCTTTTTTAAAAGTGGATCTCTAGTCTGATTATTTAAATTGAACACACGCAAAATTTTTTTATCTGTCTTCCAACATCCATAATTAACCAACGTATTGTTTCCTACATTCAATGTAAACTATACTAATTTTAAATAGAAAACAAATTTAATTATATAGACACAGGAGTATTTAACAGTAAACTGGAAAGAGACAAGCTGGTTATGATATAGACGAATTTGAAAAGCCAGATAAAAAAAACCTGTAGAGTCGATAGACAGAAAACGTATTAAAGGAAAATAATTTCAAACGGATCAGGTAAATAGAACATATCAACCCACAAATACACATCGTTATATGCGTTGCAGTGCAGTGGGTATCGTCTCGGAACGAGAAATCGCGGTAGCAGAGTTCGAATTCTAGTGAAATAATTTGCATTCCCTTACGCGCAAATACCCTTGGGAAATTTATTAATCCGGCTCTTCTCTCAAGTTATGGGTTAAATAATAGAAAACATAGGGTTTTATAGCCTTGGCTGGCAACCAGTCTGCCGCAGAAACTAATGGCAACCTACTGCGGGCTAATCTACTAACCAGTCAGTCATGCTTCTTTCGAGACCTGATCGCCCAAACGTGTATCACGTATGGCACTTAACTGACTGACTGAATATAATAGTTAGGAACATGATTAAGGCTTCTACAGGGTCTAAAGTGGAAGATCAATTTTACATTGTTATAAAGTAATAAACTAATCCCACACTAATTACTACTTAATAATATAATGCATCTCTTCCCCCTCTAGATAACAGTAAACTGGAAAGAAACAAGCTGGTTATGATAACAGGACAGATTGGGTTCCATAGTCTTGGCTGGCAACCAGTCTACCGCAGAAAATGTCAACCTACTGCAGTATAATCTTCTGCCCAGTCAGTCATGTCTCTTTCGAGACATGGTCACCCAAGCGTTTATCAAGTATTGCACTTAGTTGAGTGTTACTGTGTTTAACGATTAAACGTGTAGAAAATGAAATCGATGACTCGGGTTCAAATTACGACATAATCTGTTGCTTTACTTCAGTTTTTTCAGAAAATCCTGAATTATTTTCTCATCCGAACTACGAGCTAAATACCTGGATAAGATAGTGTTTGCGGTTTCGGTTAGGATTGCTTTTAAAAGGAAGTACAATTCTGAAGACAAAACAGCTGGACACAGACAAGCTGTGAAGCGAAGGAATTTCTTTGTATCGGAAATTGTCTTGAATGTAAAGTTCAACTAAACGCCTCATCGAAGTCCTGTACCCCACCACACCATGGCTCACTTCACCGCGTAGAGGATGTTGAGAAGGTGGGTCTTGAACATGCAACTATTTTCCAATCGAGAAGTTGCTATTAGCAGCTACCCACCTGTGGGAGGACAGCTATTAATCTGAGTTTTCCACTAGAAATATTTGCGCATAATCCTGTATGAAAATTGTCTTTTTTATTCAATTTGCTGTTCGTGTCGCTGAGCTAAACGAGAGAGATTTCGTTTGAATTCAGTTGGCATTTCACCTGAAAAAAAAAATCATTAAACAATTTCCTGAATTATTCACTCACTGTGAAATACGTGCTATTAACAAATCCACTGATTAGTTTTAAATTACCCAGTTGATTTTAAGGTAGGAATATAATTTTAGTAAACATAGGTTTCGAATGGTCTCAACTAGAATGTTCGCATTTCTTAAAAATGTGAAGAAATAAGCCTTGCTTTGCAATTATGGTTTTAGCGAAAAAGAAAATAGGTTAATTACACGCCTGGTTAAACATGCTTTTCCAATGTTAAATAAGACAATTTCAATTCTTTGTTATAAACGTCAATTCCATCCTTAATAAATAGACAGGGATGTTTTCACAAACATCTGTATCCATTAATTATAATTGCTGATATTCTGGAATTGTTAAAAAAATAAATAAATAGATACAAACACTAGTTTGTAAAAATATTTAGCCAGTTAATTAAATACGAGTAGGAGGCCCGTGCCGTCCAAAATGACGGGAAAATATTTATGACGATATGCCGTCAAAAATGAAGGTAACATATATATTGATCTACCTAACTCTTGAGTATCTTACTTACATTAAGACATAAACAAAATAATCCAAATCACTAAGCGTGACTGTAGCAAAGTATAGGCAGTAAATCCCATCCCCAATATTCCTGACAGTTACTGACCAGTGCCGACCGCAAATATTTAGAAGCCCCAACCACAAACGTACTTATAAATAACTATTTTTGTAGTTGAAACCCTCCATATGCCTTAAAGTTTAATAACAAACACTTTGGAAACATTTCATACACATTATAAAATATTTTTGGAAGATAGTATTAACAGCCAAACACTTAACGTAAATTTTCTTTGATACGTATTAATAAGCATTTTACCCTATCAAATATGTTTAACAAGACCGAAAATATTATATAAAATTTTAAACATTTTCTAAAAAACAGAACTGTGACGGTGTCCCCGGATTAGCACAAATATTGTTCCATACATACAATACGTTTTCACTTACGCATACATAGGTACAACTATTGAAAATATTAAGTCCGTGCGTGCACAGTAGTAACAAACAAAAACAAAAAATATTCCAAAAGAATTCTGCAACTTAGGCTCCTTGCTGGACGCCTTAGAAAAAACTGGGCGTTTAGGCGGCATCTTAGAGTGTATGTAAAAAGGAAAAACACAAGTGAATTCACAGAAATTGACAGAAAAGAACACTAGTGAACTAGCCATGTCTACGGCTTCCGCGAAAGCGCCCGAGCGTCTAGCGTACCAACCAATGGGCGCTGGCCTTTTACTGCCATCCAATCACTAGGCAATGACGGTCGAGTATTGGAGCGAACACACACACACTCAGGCCAAGACCTCCTATACGAGGTCTTGCTCAGGCACGCAAGTGTTGCGCCGCTTTTAAGACGCCAGCCTTTTGCTAACAAAAACCCGAATATGTTAAGTCACATATCCTGAAAAGTGAACAGTTTGGGGCTAACTCATATAACTCATACACACACACATGAAGGTCTTTATTATAATAGAGGATATATATATATATATATATAACGTCGGCACAGTTGATTCTCTTTATGCCTAGTTATGAGGGATCTTGCTGCGGGTTTGACTTTAACGGAATCTTATCTTATTTTATTTTTTTACAATAATTATGTCATCGATAATGAATTATATATGTTAAGAGCTTTCATAAAGTAGTAAAGAGAAAGAACTGAGCCGACGCTGCCTCGATATTCTCTCTCTCTCCATAAGCGTGACAGGAAGCACTCACACATACATGCGCACACACACACGTGTGTGTATATATATATATATATATATATTTTTCTTATAATAAAGAGGATAATGAATTTCTAAGATTAATTATACACTTGGTTCTATTAGTATATAATAGGTATTATACAAATATTACCAGTATTGTAATAGTGGTTTTAGGATTCATTTTAATCATTAAAATTATTTGAATATTTTTATTATGTTTAATTGTAATAAATAACAATGCTTTGCAAGTAATTGGTAATTTAAAGGTGGAGGAACAGAAATAGACTGTGAAAAAGACCTGGAAGGCAAAGGCATTATTTATGTTTGTTTAATAAATACAATCCTTTTGTTGTGCAAATTATGTTTTTAATTACCGTATAACTACTTTTTCAACAACTGTATAATCAATGTTTTGTTAATGTGACGGAAATACTTGTAAAATAATTAGAGTAAAATAATTGGAACTAAAAGTGAATTATTGTATGATGAGGTAAAGAAAATATGGTGTCAAGAAACTGATCTTCAGGTTAGCGGAATGAATATATTAAACGCGTTTGAAATGTTGAAAATATAGTGTGAAAACTTAAAACATATTCATGACAGTTGTTCAGATGAGAAATAGTCCTGAGGCACTGTTGAGTTATTCACATATAATTTTTTTAATAACTAATACAATGCCTTTATCTTTATTAATAAGTACAGTTTGTAAGCTAGTGTACAAAAGGTTAAGATTTTTTTCCTTTTGATTAAAAAGAAAAAATGAATTACTTCGATGAAAAATAGTATTTTAAAATTATGACTACTAGCAGAATAGATTTTCAATTCTTTGTCATTTATATATTTTTCTTTCTCGAGGCTCTTTTCATTCTTCTTCTTCTATGTGCCCAGTCCCTTCAGGACGTAGGCAATCATGGTTCTCCATGTCTCCCTATCCCTTGTGGCTCTTAGTATGTTTGCTCCTGTTGCTCCTGGCAACCCCCGTTCCGTCATCCACCTAATCAGACCCTGCAAATATGTTATCCGCGGCCTTCCTCTGTCTCTCTTTCCTTCTATCTGACCAGTCAGTATCAGGTTCTCCAGGCTCTCCTTCCTCATTGCGTGTCCCAGGAACTTCAGTTGTCGCTTCCTGATGCTCAGTATCAATTTTCTTTTGGCTGCCATTCTTTCCAACACCTCATCGTTGCTTGCATGCTCAGTCCACGATATCCGCAGCATCCTTCTGTAGAACAACATTTCGGCCGCTTCCAGTTTTTTCCTCATTTTCGATTATATTGTCCAGCATTCACTGCCGTATTGAAGAACTGACATATACTTTATTTTGGATATATCCCATTTTACTCTGAATATTTCAATGCTCAACAGGTATGGGCAATGTGCTCGTAACTCCATTGCCTATTCTTTTTTATGATTTTTTTTTTGCTTAATTTTATTCTTGTATTCAAACATTCAATAATCGAATCAAGTGACTGCATCACTTGATTTCATTTCTTTTATCATTTAAGTCTAAGCAATGAGTTAATGCCATTAAGACGCAAGGGGTTAATGGTAGTAGAGGAGGAAAAAGAAAACTTAAGGGTAAGGAGCAATAAAAGAACAGGTTTCAGGAACAAAGAAGCTAGCGATTGAGGTTATATATATATATATATATATATATATATGTCCCTTTCTTCCAGTTATGGGTTAAGTAACTGAGGTCTGTTGTTCATGCGTTCTGTGGCAGACTTCTGCACAGGTTGTTTGTCACCAGTTCCGAAAAGTGTGGATGGTGCTGCACAAGCTTTCACCACACTAAACAATTCTTTGTGTGGTAGTATAACTGAGTTACACTCATACGTTGAAATCGAGGAACGTCAAGTCACGGATGGGGGGAACGTCAGTGAAATCATGATGACAGGTCAAAGCCGATTATATCACATAATTATATCGATAATCTTGAAATATATATCATCTTGTTGATAATATATATTCGTGTAAAATCTTCTGTACAATAAAAACTGAAGCTGATTATGGTTCGCCTGAAATAGGCCTATAATGATGCATAACCATGGAATAACGTCTGTTTTAATTTTTACATATATTTGCACTATATGTATTTATATACACACACATATATATATATATATATATATATATATTTAGAGATCTCCTAAAGAGTTATCCTACCACTTTATATACAGGATAATCCTTTGTATTCTTCAGAGTAAAAGCAATCACTTGTCTAATCGTACTGATGAGCTGTGATACAGCGAAACAGATCTGGGGATATATATATATATATATATATATATATATATATGGGGGGGGGGCAGCAATAATTGATGCGCGGAGGAAAATTAGAACATTCGATTCCAGCAGAAAGGAACAGCAAAACAGTATTGTCTTTTTGATGAAAATCATGGTAAATGCTGCATTAACCCTCTAGGGCCATTCGTATCATATTTGATACAGTATTTCCCTATAAGGAAACATTTGGTATTTCCCTATAAGGAAACATTTGGTATTCATTGACTGAGCAGTCAGTACTGCTTTCATTTGAAATTTATAAAATATTTCTCTTAAAAAATTTTTCAGGAAAATATTTCTTTCAAGGCTTGTTTTCATACTGTATCAAATATGATATGAATGGACCTAGAGGGTTAAGGCTTCTCCTGGGCATAAAGTGGGGGATCAGTTCTATATTGTTATGAAGTAATAAATAGATCCCCCACTAATATGATACGAATGTCCCTAGAGGGTTAAGGCTTCTCCTGGGCATAAAGTGGGGGATCAGTTCTATATTGTTATGAAGTAATAAATAGATCCCCCACTAATATGATACGAATGGCCCTAGAGGGTTAAAGGAAGTATCAAGCTGCAGAGACCCGTGTCCGCTTACGTCATGAAGTGATAAGTTGTTGTAAAACAGGGAAACGAAGTAATTATTCCTTTATAAAAAAGATAATTTACTTATAAACTTTTTATTCTTACATTGGATACTATCTTTTAAATCTCCGAGATTACCCTCAGGCAAGCGTGTAAATCGCATTTGTTTCCTAGAAAATTTCTATATAAAATATCACTTTCATATATTTTCTGCATCCGCGAATAAAAATTGAATTAGGCATAATTACAGCCGTAAAATGGTTTCTATTTTGTTCCCTTTGTTTAATAAATTTTCTCTTGTATAATTAACTTATTGTTAATCATGAGATTTTCGTAAGGAACCGAATGAGATTTCAGTAAATAAAGTTCTCTTACATTTTCGCTTTTGCTTATTTTGAGAAATGTTTAAATGATTTTTCTTCATATTACCGTACTCCAAATGAAAGCATCAAATACAGATGTTCAGCTCATGACTTCCTCTGCTAACTCATGAGTTTCATCGAACAAAATATTGCTCTTCCCCATATCGCAGTCTATGAAGTGATAAAATTCCATAATACATATCTTGTATAATTATATACTTTGGGTGGTTCGTACACGTAGTCTTTCACGAGCCATTGAGATGTTGCATAAAGATAATTATAGTCGCTTTGTTCACGTGGTGGACAAATTAAGTCGTCTTCCTATTTGATAGCGATTCGTCATTCGAATAATTTTCAAATAACAGATATTATAAATGGAACCAACGAAAGTAATGTGATAGCAATTATGGCTGTCGCGTTATAATTGCAGTTCTTCAGAAACATAGTTACGTTCCTGTAATCAGGACGAATCGTATCTGAAAGTGAGTAGTATCGTTCGTGTTACGCAACAAATGGGTTATAAGTAAATAGAATTAGATACAAAAGTTACTTACGTATGCGTTATTGAAGGACAACTGAATGATAAATACCGCTCATTGTCATTCATGGAAATTCCAATTGCTTTATAGGCATTTTGGATATAGACATCTAATTTATGTGACATTATCATTAAGAAACCATGTAAATTTTAATAATTTCACTACCAGCTATGCTACTAAGATATCAGGAAATACTGAGTGTGAAAACAAAAACTAAAAAATATTGAGGAGAAAGGAGAATGAAATGAAAATTGTTGCAGAAAGAAAATGACAACTGACCTTGCATTTAAAGTTTTGAAAGTCTTACATAGGAAAGAAACAATCAGGGAAGAGAGGTCTGCAAGCGAGAAGTTCGAAAAGAGGCCAGTAAAATACAACCGCTAGATCTCGATATTTTGATTGTAAAACGATGAAAAATAGTTGTCAGCCTTGCAGTATGCGTTCGGTGAAGCAAGGAGGAGAGCTCAGAAAGACCAGGCCTGACAGTTGTATCCACTACAAGGACTAATGATATATTTATAAAAGTGAAGAATAGATTGACGTTAAATATTGTCTGGGACAATGTTTAACCAAATTTCCTATCAGCTGGCGAATCAATTGATTCAATAATCGCTTCAAGTCGCTTTAGTAGAAAACACCAGACCTAACAAGTGCAATGCGTTGGTTCCATGGAGGCTAACATCAGTGATGCTGATGGAAGAAAAAAAATAGATCTCTATGATTTAAAAGACAGAAACTTTGTTTTGGATGCTTTAAAGTTTAGATTAGTCCCAGTTAGCAACAGTCCGCTGGTAATTTTCAAAAGTTATTGTTATATAGTCATCCGCAGACAGATCTGTTTCACTCTATCACCGCTCATCAGACTCCGATTAAATATATATATATATATATGCGCAGGGGGTGACATAATAGTAAAATATTAGATAGGAGGAGAGTAAAGAGAAAGATGGACAGGGGATGTCACAGATAGGAGCAAGAGAAAGATGGGAATACAGGTGTAATGACAGTTGCAAAGGTAGAGAGAAAGGAAAAGATATACAGGGGGATGTAGAAAGAACTGGAGTCAAGTGGTTCAAAAATGGGTATTGACATTGTATTTAAATTCCTGGTGGTTTTAGCCGTCAGGAAAGCAAGAATATGGAAGAGAGTTCCACAGGCGGGAAAGGCGAGAAAATAAGTTATTGTAGAAAATATTGGAATTACTATAAAGACAGATAAATACAGTTTTGAAACTGTTGACACATTGTTGTTGATGAAGATCAGTAACAGTGTAGGTCTGAGGATAAATCTTTAAGAAACACCAGCATTGATGTGAAAGTATATCTGTTTTAACATGACAAATTACATAAAAAACTTAAACCATCATACTTTGTCATTTTTAATTATATATATATATATATATATATATATATATATGTGTGTGTGTGTGTACGTATGTATGTAAATGTTTTTAGAAAAAATACGTACGTGTATTCAAAGAAATGGTCTTGCTTCGTTTGTTATTAGTACATATTAAATAATCTATTTTACGGAATTCTTTATTGCTATTATCTGTATTATAAGAAGAGGACTAACCTCATTTTTCTTTTGTTGTGCAAACAAAAAATATCAAAAATATATTCTTATAGAATTAAATGTTGTAAAAGCTAGACAAATACAGTGAAATCGATATAGGCCGGTGGGCGTTTTCTCTGTACTTTAGAATTTAATTTCATAGATTTTTCTCTCTCTTCCTAATTAGAAAAATAATTAAATGAATTTGGCTATAGACATTAGGCAAGGTTTTTCTATTTTTTTATTTGTATCATCCCAAGCAAGACACCAAAGATACTAAAACGCAAAGTTTTACAGGTTGTGAATGAATTAGGAATAAAAACTTTAATAAAGCTGAAAGGAAAAGATTAATAAAATGGACAGTAGACAGCGATTGATATTGCATTACTTTATGAAGATTAAAAGTAGCTAAATAGCATGGAATCCACAGGCGAGAAGTTTGTGAAAATACTGTTAGCATAGTACTTACGGATATAGTTAGCTCAACTGTAAATTCAGTGATTTCGACGCCATAAATTTTGGACAACAGAGCGAAGAGATGAACCGAAAAATTACTATGAAAATGTGTAGAAGAAAAAGAAAATACAGACAACCTTACAGCCGTGGGTAAGTGACAGAAACCGAGCCGCCAGATTAGACCAATAATATTGCTGATTCTTCTTTGGATCTTATTAATGAGCTGAAGGTAAACAGCAGAGACAAATGACCACAATGTGGTAGCAATATTCTAAGCATGGACGAATGGTAGACTTACAAATAACTAAGATGCTGGAGATAAAAAAATTTCTTGTGCTTCACAGAGAACCGAAACTCTTTGCAGCTGACCCAGCAATAAATTCAATGTAGTTATCCCACTTCATGTCAGCTGAGAAAGTGAGCCTGAGAAGGCACAACGCGTCAATATACTGGAGGTTAGTATCTGTAATATTTGTTTTTCCAAGTGTAGTTGATAGAAAAATTAATGACCGCATTGATCCGTTTTCCCAGCTGATCCACGTAGAAACCCAAACACTGCTTCACTCGGGACTCCGTTCCCTGTGCACCGTTAACAAAACACTGTCTCCTGAACACTCGTGGTATCTTCACGAATCGCCAACACCAAACTGACTTCGGAACAGTAGTTGGCTATTTTATAAGTTTTTGGTCTCTAGCAAGAAACCGAAATTTATCGCATGTCAGAGCCTCTCTTTCGCCAATGACGCATGCGCCGTGTCATTCTAAAAACTGCCTTGCATGAGCTCGCCACGCGGTTCCATATCGTCTACAAACGCATGTGTTGACAGCCCGCTCTCTCTTGTTTCGGCGAGGTAAGTCTCTGCCACAGTATCAACCATGATAATGGAAATCAGAGAGGGGTCTTTTAGATGATTGATAGAGAGGTTTAGGTTTTGAGGCGCTAAAAGCGACAAGCTATCTTTTGCCCCAATTAATGACGATCCTAAGGTCGATTTGGACAGCAGCTGAAATTTTGAACATGTTAAACTGATCGTCAGTAGTAAATTATAGTATCCCTTGCTTAGGACCAAAGATCTAGACGAGTTGCCGTTAAGGATAACTTATATCTCACGATTTGATAAAAAAAAAAACTTAGATCAGCTAAAAAATGTTAACGAAGACGCTGTAACCTTTCAGCTTGTAGAGAAAACCTGTATACCAGACCCTATCAAAAGATGTCCAGAATTCTAATGCGCATACTTCAACGTTTTAATCTCGAGTTTGATAGATTTTGTACTTTTTGTTAAACACTGTCTATTGACAGAATTAAAGACAGATGAATGTGAAATGACTTTCCTCTCGGAATAATAATTCCACTGAATGCGCAAAATATGAAGTAATTTTTTAAAAACTCAAGGTTAACTTTAGCATTCGTGTACTTTAGCAGCGCTGATAAGAATTAGACATACCCTTTCTTTAACTAATCTCGTCGTTGTGATTGACTGGCAGCCTCACTTTTTACAACAATCCCTCTTGACATGGTGTATCTTTCCTCATCTTTATTTAGTCTTCATCCCTCTATTTCCTTTACTTTATTTTCTGTCCTGCTTTTTTTTGTTTTTGCTTCGTTTTTCTTTTTTTTTTTGTCCTTTATTAAGTTTTGCTGTTTGAACTTTTGTTGTCTGTCATATTATTTTTGTCATTTTTTCTTCTTTTTGATGTCTGTCATTTTTTTCTTCTTTTTGGGTGCCTGTCATTTTTTTTTTTCTTCTTTTTGGGTGCCTGTCATTTTTTTTTTCTTCTTTTTGGGTGCCTGTCATTTTTTTTTTTCTTCTTTTTGGGTGCCTGTCATTTTTTTTTTTTTCTTTTTGGGTGCCTGTCATTTTTTTTTTTTTTCTTTTTGGGTGCCTGTCATTTTTTTTTTTTTTTCTTTTTGGGTGCCTGTCATTTTTTTTTTTTTTCTTTTTGGGTGCCTGTCATTTTTTTTTTTTCTTTTTGGGTGCCTGTCATTTTTTTTTTTTTTCTTTTTGGGTGCCTGTCATTTTTTTTTTTTTTCTTTTTGGGTGCCTGTCATTTTTTTTTTTTTCTTTTTGGGTGCCTGTCATTTTTTTTTTTTTTTCTTTTTGGGTGCCTGTCATTTTTTTTTTTTTCTTTTTGGGTGCCTGTCATTTTTTTTTTTTCTTTTTGGGTGCCTGTCATTTTTTTTTTTTTCTTTTTGGGTGCCTGTCATTTTTTTTTTTTTCTTTTTTTTCTTCAATATTTTTTTCATGTTTTTGTCATTTTTGGTTCTATTTTTTATGATCTTTTTCTTTTGTTTCTTTTTCTTTTTGTCTTTCGATTTTTCCCTCCTTTTTATGTTCTTCACAACACTTTCTTCTTTTTGGGTGCCTGTCATTTTTTTTTTCTTTTTCTTTTTCTTCAATATTTTTTTCATGTTTTTGTCATTTTTGGTTCTATTTTTTATGATCTTTTTCTTTTGTTTCTTTTTCTTTTTGTCTTTCGATTTTTCCCTCCTTTTTATGTTCTTCACAACACTTTCTTCTTTTTGGGTGCCTGTCATTTTTTTTTTCTTTTTCTTTTTCTTCAATATTTTTTTCATGTTTTTGTCATTTTTGGTTCTATTTTTTATGATCTTTTTCTTTTGTTTCTTTTTCTTTTTGTCTTTCGATTTTTCCCTCATTTTTATGTTTTTCACAACACTTATTATGTCTCTAGAAACTGGACAGTACTCTTACTCCATGTTTGTCTTGAGTGTCTGTAGTTTCATCCGTGAGAAAAGTCACACAGTAATAGAACATTACTGGGTGACCTGTTTTAATCTGTTATCTCTATTTTTCTCTCTCTCTCTCTCTCTCTTTAGTCGAATTAACTGTCTGCATCCACCCCACCAGGATAAATCAGTCTTGGCTCCCGATGGAAAAAAATACCGACAAAGATTCCTAGAATTGAGAAACCGCACAAAAATTAACAGTTAAAACAGTGGAACCTCTCATCAGCTGTTCCATGCTAATCAGTGATAGTTAGGAATTTTTATAATCATGATGCAATTCACCCGGGGAGTGGTGAATATCAGGATGGAGAAATCTTTTCATCGTCATTCATGATCCTAAATTTGCATGTGAGTTCATTTCTGTCAAATTTTGATTGCTTTTCGCTTAGTACATTAATATCCACCTTCTCCCCCGACAACATCACAGTGGTATTAATTAGTTAAAGACAGAAAAAACAGTTTAAACTCGATTTGAATTTCCATTTGAATAATTAACAGCGGATATTACGCTGGACATCATTGGGTTAAATCGAAAGTATGAAATCAACTTTGAAATTCCAACAAATGAAATTTTACCTTCATAAAAGGGCTTTTTATTTTCGACTGTAATGGAAACTGCCCTTGGAAATTCATCTGAGATTGATATTGCACTTTGCTGCCCTGTCCAATACAGCTGTCAAACATTTATTTTTTTGGCAAAAATTACATTTTTTTTTATTATAACAGATCAAAACATCGATCAAACGACAACTGAAGTGTCTGACATAACATCAAATACGTTTTTCATTTTAACTTTTATTAATTACCCCGCTCACTCGGTGCGATTTTATTTTATTTAGGCAAGTAACGTTGGTTGCTGTAAAATTTTGATTCCTTCTTAAATAAAACGTTTTAATCATTATCATTTACTGTTTCGTTCATCTTAATTTCAGTTGCTTTTAACGCTAATATTCAATTAGATATGATGGAAGGTATATCATCATTTTGCTTTGCTAAACGCTATTATTTTTTAATATCTAATTTCCAATATTGAAAAAATATAAATTAAAACACTTTAAACTAAACAAAATAAAAGATTCTTACTCAGTGAAATTGTAAAAAAAAAAAAATTATTTGCAATAATTTGTTAAAGGATGTGCGTTGTGGTGCAGTGGATATTGGCTCGGAACGACAAATCGGGTTGTCGAGTTCGAATTCCAGTTCAATTCCTTGCATTCACTTACGCTCAAATATCTTTGGGAAAGGTATTAATCCGCCTCTTCCATCCAGTTATGGGTTAAATAACAGAACAGATTGGGTTCTATTGCCTTCGCTGGCAACCAGTCTACCGCAGAAAGCAGTGGCAACCTACTGCGGGATAATCTTTTGCCCAGTCAGTCATGTCTCTTTCAAGACATGATCGCCCAAGCGTGTATCACGTATGGCACTTAACTGACTGACTGAATTTGTTAAAAGAAAGAGTGGTATAACAGCGGGTTATATATTCTTTTGAGTGTACAAAATAATTCAACCTTATAGAAATATATTATAAAGGTTTTTGTCAGATAGTGTAAAACATCGGCTAACTACTGCCTAATTTTATTTTTTTTTTATTTTTAACTTATTTTGTCATCACGTAAAAGTAGCATTGGGATTTCAAGTATGATTGACATCGTGAAAAACATTCTGAGATTCATGTCAACATAGAGAATTAAAACAGGAATGTGAATTGTCTTGTTATTATTAAGGGAAATGTACCCAGGTTGGAGGTTCTCTTTTTTTCAACTCGTTGCTCATGAAACTTGACCTCCTGATTTGTCCCTAACATCACCAACAAAACTGCAATGAAAAGCGAGTAGCCTTTGGCCGGTTCACTAATTTTTTAATCATTTCACCGCAAGCAAGGTGTTAAAACCATTAAGAGGCTGTTGTTTGTGAAATATTCTGAGAGAGAAACAATATTATGAGCGGATAATAGACGAACAGTGTTCTGGTAGACGGTGGTTAACACTGCATTTAAATTTTCTAAGGTCAAAGTTGAGAAGAAAATGTTAGAGATCATACATTTACATCTAATAATTACAACTTGAAGATTTTGATATTTATAGACATAAATGGCAAATGATCATTTATTAGTCTCTTATTTAAGAGAGTATAACTGAAATGGCTAGATACAACCATAAGTTTTATTCGAACAGTTTCTTCTCTCGCACTTCTTGGACATCTTGCTTTCCGACTTGAAACTACTTAGATGGGTGAGCGCTTGGGAATACCAGGTGCTGTAAGCGTTTATTGCCTACGGCCATATCACGTTGAATACACCGATTCTCGCACGATCACCGAAGTTAAGCAAAGTTGAGCCTGGTCAGTACTTAGATGGGTGACCACTTGGAAATACCAGGTGCTGTAAGCGTTTAGTGACGGATGTGCGTTGTGGTGCAGTGGATATCGGCTCGGAAAGAGAAATCGGTGAGCCAAGCTCGAACTCCAGCTGAATAACCTGCATTCCCTTAAGCACTGGTACCCCTGGGAAGGCACCAACCCGTCCCCTCCCACCAGCTATGGGCTAAATAACAGGGCAGGATTTGGGGACCCTGCCCTTAAAAACGAATCCCAACGAATCTTGCGAAACACAAAACTAATATAAAAACAACAATAAATTGTTGAAAGAAAAAGGTATTACCAGCAATAAATAAATAAGATTTAGTTAGAAATAAATGACCCGCCGAGGTGTTGATATGCCATAAAAACAAAACAACCAACTACTTGTCTGATTTATTCGAGTTATACATATTTTGGATTGGACGTTTAGGTCATTACAAATGAAATGATTTAGACACCCGACTATCTTTTATCATTTATAAGATCTCACAAGCAAATGTAGTAAGTGTATTTGTATGATTTATTTTTTTTGGCTTGCGTCCATATCACGTTGGCAATAAATGACCCGCCGAGGTTGATATTTTGTTTTAATTATATCACCCCGGGGAAGGCGGTAACGCCACTGATGTGCAGGGGGCTACATAAGAGTGAAAAGATTGAAAACAAGAGCACATGTCGCATCCCAAGACTTGCTTAGTAGCCAGGAAACACCTCTCGAACCTCCATGAAATATTTCTGAATAAAGAGTAAACTCCCTAGATAGTATGATCTCGTGATAGTGAGTTGAAAACCGGGTCTCCTGCAAACAACATATATTCACTTCGAGACCCTGAAGATCGCGAATGATTCTCGCCCTGCGAGACTCCGACCTCAGGCCCCGGAAATTCGCACTAGCCAACCAAAGAGCCATTATCGAACCTATGGTTACACCCTTTCCTTGAACATGGCCGGGGATAGGACACCCACGGCATGTCTCATTGAGCCTAGACTCATTTCACTTTTAATAGTGCCATCATAGAACAGACTGCAAATGTCCAGGGGGAACGTTAATTTTAAAGCTCTGTAAAAGGAAGAGGGAACATAAATGTGGGGGTTTCTCCCAGAATAAAACTGTTGTAATTTTACTTTGTCTTCATTATGGAAGAATGAAAGAGGAAGGCTCATTGGCACAGAATCATTTGCCTCTCTTAGCATACTGCAAATTTGTCGTGCTCCGTTTCCGGATCGCACCACCGTTAGAATTCGCTTTGCGATCGGAAAGTTCCTCGGATCTTCCATATCTTTACTATTTATTTTCTTAAATTTAAGCAATGTTTTTATTTGCTTTGAAAGTTTTACAGCCCTTTGTCCAGTTTCGTCAGAGACACGACAAATGTCTTCACTCAGATTATATGGAGGTATTATTTTTTTAAAATCTTTTCCTCCTCAGACGCAAGTTCAGGGCTTCTTTGCCTACTACATTTGTGAGGGGAGTGTTGGAGTGGGAGTAGGTGAGACATCAGGAGATGCGGGATTAGAAGAGAATGGAGAAGTGACCAGATTTTGTCATGGGAAGAGGAGACCATGGATTTTTTCCGGAAAGGGGAAGAAGGGTCAGAGGCAAGAGGGATTTGCTGAAGTTTTTTTTTTTTTTTAATATCCAAACCTTCCTTGAGTTTTCGTAGCTGGAGAATATTCTACCAATTTGGCTCAGCCTGTTTCTGGCTCTCACTTAATGGGATGTCCTGATGGACCGCGGGGACGTCAGTCTTAGAGCTGACAGAGGGAGTGGGTCTATTGGTGCTATCCCTAGGAGCTTCAGGGTATTGAGGCACCGCTGCTTGGCTCTTCCATATTATCTCATCCTTGTCCTCGATCACACCTGCGGCAGGATTCGGAATTTGAGAGAATGGGGGCCCGAGAAACATTCGGTGTTTGTGAGTCACTGGACCGTGCCGCTACTAGGCTCATTACAGGCGGTGAGTAACCACGAATGTCAGGCTTAATGGTATTTTGGTCGACAGCGGCCGAAGCACCTGAGGTTTTCTTCTCTAGGCCGGAAGAGGGGAGGTGACTTGTCAGAACGCACTTCCAGTAAGTTAGTTTTCGGCCGGTCACTAAGACCGGCATTTTCCCGCCGCAATAGTCCAAGCAGTTGGGGATTAACACGAAGGCCTCGCGATCGATCATTATGTCGAATGTCCATCCCCCGTTCAAGTTGTCGGAAGAGGCCGCCAGTATTTGGCCATATTTTTTAAGATATGACGCAAGATGTTCGCCGGCAAATTGGAGGCACATCATATACTGTTACACTGGTCCTCCTTCGGCCTTTATACTCTGTTCTGATTCTGAGGTCATTTGTAATTAATTTTGTATGTGCTATATCCATACAATCATCAGGTGTGGGCAGCAGTACGTTCCACATGAAGAATCTCGTCCTTTTATAACCATTTGGGGCTTTAATCCTAGAGACAACAGTGATCGGATCACAGTGTCTTTCGTGGAGCGACAAATTTTGCGCGCTAGCTTGTCCACCACGGAGACCGACACCATTCTCTTTTCCAACTTTCGTAAAGTTCCTGGGGGTTTTTCAAAAGTCCATCTTTAAAAAGATGGTCGAAACTTTTAGATCTCTCCAGAAACTCCGTAATGTTTATTATACAGCTAGGAGAGGACATCCAGCGAGAGAGTGAATCCCCAGCGGTCTTGTTTTTCTTTGTTACATGATCTTTGTTCTTTGATCCTTCAACATTTGTTTGACTTTTGCTTTTACTATTATCCACAGCCAGAGCAGGGTAACTATAGTCATATTGCTTCTGTGACCATCCTTTATCTAAAGGATCTTTTTTCGGAAACCAAACAAGTCCTTCTTCATAGACAAATCTTTATCGGCCATACTATTCTCTTCTTCGGCACCAATTATTCTGGGCCAGATTAATTAAAAGGCTGTGGTGGAAAGGAACAATAAAAAGATTTAAGCAACAATAGCAAAAATCAGAGAAAAAGTTACAAAATTATACTAATAAAACAAGAACAAAAAGGTTACCTAATAATAAAGTAACATTCGCCTGAAGATGAAGAAAAATTATCAAAGGAAAATTAAATGTATGATAATTTTTAAAAAAATTGTCTAAAGACAAACCAAAAGAACGTCCAAAACGTACTTCGACAAAAAAAACAACAAAAAAATATACTTCGTCCAAAGACGAATTAAAAAAATAAATAAAGTTGACACAACTTAAACGCACACGAAAAAAGGTACGCTCAAAGTTCTTTAAATAAAATAAGCACACAGACAAAAATAAATATCAAATGACAAAAAACTTCACACACAGACGACAAAAATTGTCTGTCCAAAGACTAAAAAATAAAGTTCACCCGGCAAAGTGAGGTGGTGGGAGGCAAAATAAGATTTAAAAGAAAAAATAAAGCTCGCCCAAATCAATTAAATGCAAATAAGAAAAAGAAATTACAAAGACAAAGAAAAAAGCCGAGAAAGGTTGAACTATAAAAATATAAAGTTTGGCCGAGAAAGAATTGGCAGGAAAATTTTTTAAATGTTTTAAATGTTTGCATTTTTTTTTTGTTAAAAAATAAATGGATAATAAAAACAAAAATAGAAATTAACATAAACAAAGAAAACGTTAAGACTTTACGTGAATATATAAAAAAGAAAATATGGCGTCCGAAACCAGTCAAAAAATTAAATGAACTGCAAAGAAAGAAATATAAAGAACTGTAAAGAAAAACAATTAAACAAATATCAAATAAAAGAAAATAAATTAAAGTAAATCAACTTATTTGAAACTAGTCTTTTCCAACAAAGTCCAACAATATTTCAGCAACAACCAAAACGGTCAAAAACGGGGTCGTAGAAAAGGACTTCTCAAGACTTTCTCTTATTAACTTCCTGTTAACTTTTGTTAATATAAGAGAAAGAGTTCATTATCTGAGGAACAGATGCGTTTCCCTATAAAAGCTTCAACCAGAATTTCTAGACGATGTCGGAATCTACTGCAAATCTTCAGAACGGTTTCCTTGATTAGGTTGATGAATATGCCATAAATCTTCCCATCAGTTTATTTTTAGTGTAACGTCACCATCATTCAAAGCCCTTTAGATATCACCAGTAGAATTCTCTGTATTGTTCTCATATTGACACTCAAATTCTCTGAAATATTTGTATTGGAACTACCGTCATGAACTCGAAACAGCATGCCGTTTACAAATTTATTGGGGAAAGAATTGCATCATGGCGCTTTTTTCTGACAATCGGTACCCCACTGACTCTACGACACTGCAGTCTACAAAATCAAAACAAATAACGCCCATGCACGAAATGAAAAATACTCATCGCGCCCCGTATATATTAGTCTTAGCTCTAGGCACTTTAGAGAAAATTCTAAATCTGATGAAAAATATTAAATATTTTGAAATGTTTTCTTATGATATATATCAAATATATTTTAAAATTTTCCTTTCAAATATGATTAGCAAAAAAATAGCTCATCACCTACGCATTTAGTGGAAGTTTGTTTTGTCTCGTGAATTAATAACACTGAATATAAAATTCGCGTGCCTACGTTAAAATGATAATTTCAAACTATTATAAGTAAAGAATTGTTTCCATATTGTTAAAGAGAAATAAATTTAGTAATTAGAATGCAAATAAAGAAAAATCGAACGATTTGCACTTCGATTACTATTGGGAAAGAGATTTTAAAAATAAACGCGTACAGAATGCAGTTCTGTAAACGAATCTGTCCCTTCAATAGACCGCAATCACTGTACCAAATCGGCAAGCATGTAACGTTATTACGTTTAAAAGTACATCTCATTGAAATTCCCTCAGGCAAACATCGAAATCATCAATGAAGATCATTTGTAGAAGTGTGTGCATATGTAGGCATAGCCAAAGGCAATATTTTCTCTAAGATGGAAGACAGCCTAAAACCATAAAAGACATTAAATTGCTGATGCTGTACATAAGTAACATTTATATCAAACACCTTTTATGGGTGCAATGCAGATTTCTATGGATTGGTGCTCTTGTACAATTTGAATATCTATCTACATATCGATTTGTAACTATATTAACCGACATATATATATATATATATATATATATATATATCCCCCAGAGAAAGAAACATCCCGTTAGGTCATAGTTGTATGTCATTCTATCTGACTATCGTCTTTCCCATTCTCTATTTGAACAGAAGTTTCATATTCCTCCTGGGTACATATGGATTTTATTTAAAATGAAAAAGTTTTTTATTTGACAAGCGTTTTTCATATATTAGGGTATATATCTTTATAAGCCCTTGGATGCGTCTGTATAAACTAGAGTAAACCATAAACACATAATTTGTGTGCATAAGTAAATATTTAAGCTATACAATAATCTATATGTACGTTATATAAATTTGTAGTTATATATACTTTTTTCTTAATCTATTTTCAGATCTTTGATGACAGCTGTTTATAGAAATATAGATTTTGTATCGGCACTAGCAAGAAATCATTAAATATACTAGTAAAACCCATGTGAAAAACACTTTTGCCCTGGAAAATAATATAAATACTTCAGATCCTGCAACTAGACTGGAAACTAGGTCCCGCCTATTCACAGTTAGATCAACCAAATCCAGCCGACAATTCTACTCCATCAGATTTTTTTCTCGCACTTCCCGCCAGTGGAACTCTCTTTCATATTCTTGCTTTCCTGACGGCTACAACCCCCAGGAATTTAAATACAATGTCAATACCCATCTCTTAACCAGTTTTTTCTATATTACTCTGTATATCTTTTGCTTTCTCTCTAACTTTGAAACTGTCATCACACCTCTATTCCCATCCTTCTTTTGCTTCTTTTCTCTGACACCTCCTGTAACTGGTTCATCTTTCTCTTTACTCTCCTTCTATCTAATCTTTTACTCTTATGTAGACCCCTGCGCATCAGTGGCGTTACTGCCTTGCTTGCGGTGAAAAAAAAAGATGATGTAAAAATACATAATTACGGATCTTACAAGTAAAATACGATGCTATTTGAGTATATCACCTGTTTTTCTTAAAGAGTGAGACTGTAACAAAGTACACGATGCTAAACAAACCATATGATTCGTATGCTTTGCATGTAGACGGTAATTTGCAATGTGGGAAGTACAGATGCGCGAGTACGATCATCATAATACTGAAGCAGAGGTGCGTGTGTTTTTGTATAATGACGATGAAAAGTTATGAGCCTGTAAGATGTGCGATAGCCTCAAATTCTATTCATAGGGTAAACCATCAAGTCTCGGAGACTTGCCTCCGCCGACCTCAATGACAAGTGAACTTCGTTCTCATGGTCTCAGCCTCGCAGCTAGCTGCTTCAGTCGGCCCAAGCCGAGTAATGTCAGCTAAATAGCTGCGAAATTCCTCATCGCGGTGACCAGTCTCCTTTGTAAAGCTGCTCTTGATAAACCTCCGAAAGGCCTCACACACATTCAAAGTACGTCTCTCTGGGGTCTTGACCTATCGAATATATCGATAGTCACATCGACAGATCTCTTCCTTGGGCAATTCAGTGCCCATGTTCACGGCTTCGTTAGAAATTTTGTTGAATCTATACCTAATGGCCTGACCCAACTAACGCTTGCTATTCAAACTCTCCAAGGCCTGTCTAGATAACGTTGATTGCAATATCAGCCACGATCACCCGCTACGGCCCACCCTCCGCGCCGATATAGACAAGGTCCACCCTCGCACCCAGGGTACGTTTAGCCAACAAGAAAACCCCTATTGTCTGCTGGTCCCCGTATGCTGAATAGACGACAAAGTCGTTAGACTGCGCACTAGCATCAACATCGAAAAGAAAGCGAGTTTATTGATCGTAGCCACATCCAAAGATGGCACAGGGAGGGAGTTGGAGGAGTCCTTGATGAAGATGATGAATGACTCCTTAGCTTTAGTTGTTGTCATTTGTGTCTTCACTGGCGAAGGAAGCGCAGATCGGGTTTTGGTGGTAGCCATGGTTCTTTCCGCCATGCTTCGATCTGCTTTGTTCTTTTTTTTTTTTGCTTCTCCTTCCCCCTCATCTTCCCTCCTTCGCTTTTCCTACCCTACGTTTCCATTCTCACTACTGTTTGTGTGAAGACTCTATCAACCTCCTCTGCTTTTTGTCTTGCGATGTTGATCCTTCTTTGGGGTCTCTCATTTTTGGGTGAGACGTTCTGCTGAATGGGAAGGGAAGCTGCTTTTTGCCCCTCCACAAAACCTCGATCCATTCTCTTTCCTCGGTTGCCGTCGCTACTTTACAACCGGTTCTGCCACCGGATTCTTGTAGGGCAAACAATATGTTTTACGGCTTTCCACCGCTACAAATATCTTCCCGTCTAGATATAACAAAATATCTGAAATGTTGTTAAAGGTGTGTCGATTCAAGACATTTTGCAAGCCGACGTCCTTGGTGGGGAGCCCCTCTTTACGGGTTACTGTGGATACTTCTTCCACAGCTCCGAACTGAGCAAAAAATCCGCCCACATTGTCACAGGTATTTTCCAACAGGACACCGTGGGCAACAACTATTTTCCCTTTTCCATATACTACGTCTCGAGCCGTAAATCCTTCGTCATTAGGTTGGTGCCTGCCGAAGCTTTTACCTCCTTATTTGTTTTCAGCAGCACATCGCACATTGCCCTCGATTGTCTTGCCATGATTTTCGGCACAATTTTTAGGCCTTTCAAGGTCTTTTCCATTGTCTTCATGCTGACTCCGATAAATTTGCGTATCTTCACATTGCATGACATCGGAGATATCGTCTTCGTTGCTACTACATTTATGGCCTACAGTGAGGACACCAACTCAGTTTCCCTAATTAAAGGGCACGTACTTTAAGCGCATTTAATCGTAGTATATGGCGTCCTTCTTTTCAAGTGACCCGGTCCATACTGACGTAGATGGTACCGCAGCCGGTTCAATATTTGCCTTGGGAGACTCACTTATAGTGGCCTCATCACAAGAGATAAACAAAGACGAAACGAAAATTCAACCAAACAGTACAAGCCAACCATAACTGTAAAACAATTAAAACTGAGAGATACAACAGATAACAATATAACATTGTTCTACTCACAAACGAAAGAAATCCACTAAAACGCTTGGTAAAATGTCCAGAAATAATCCAAGTCTTAAACACCAAATGCCCTGAAACCAAAAGTCGGCTCCTTTATGCGTCTTCTGTCTCTGACAAGAAACCGAGTGTTCTCGCTTGTGACAGCCTCGTTTTTGCCGATGACGCATGCACCGTGTAATTTCAAGACTGCCTTGCCGAAGCGCGACTCGCGGGTCCACGATGTCTACAAACGCATGTGCAAACACCCCGCATTCTCTTGCTTCGGCGAGGTATGTCTTCACCATACTCATGTTAATTTACCCAAAGCTCACTCTTCCTCTTACTTCGACCGCCTGAATTACTTCTAGATTAGCAGCTATTCCTTATTGTTTTACTATTGAAATAACTATGTCATCGTAAGTTCTATTCTAATAATTTCTTTTTTCGTATTTGTGAGACATTCTTCCAGTTTCTGTTTCCCTGACAACTACAGTTACGATCTTCAAAGATTTAAATGCAACTTCAAATGCCACCTCCTATACTGTGAAGCACTTCCTACTAGATTCTGGCGATCTTTCCCATATCCGCCAGACTTACTACAATGTCAACAGTCTGAAAGAACTATTTGCAAAAACAAACCCCAATACTGTTATAGCCTTTCTGAAAAAGTAAATCTATACAAGAAAATATAACACTAACCAAACCCAAAGATATACATGATGCAAAGAGCAAGAGTTAATACAATGAATGTTTTAAAGTAACTTGACCCAAACCAATGGATAATGTAAGAAAAACTGATTTGATCCAACGAATGTTACAGAGAAATAATCTTGGGATAATGAACCAAAAAAGATGTGATACAACAAATGATTTGGCATTATATGACCCACAGAGGTTGATATGCCATAAAACACAACCAACCATCAAATGCCACCTTCGGTTTTCCTGAATCGTATTCGTGTCATTTTGTTTCCCTGAACTATTCTCATTTTCTTTCATCCTCAGTAACACCTTGCGTCTTAGGGTTATTTACGCCTTGCTTGGGGTGAAATTATTTCAAATATTGACTACTACATCTGTTAGATTTTAATGATCAGTACTCAATATATCTGTCATCTTCAGAAGACATTTCATGAATATTTAATTAAAACGACCTTGATATGACTTACTCTTCTCCTAGTAATAAGTTTATACTATCGCTTTATTATTCGGTTTTAAGTTGAGTCGACGCCATTTTGAATTATTGTTTTCACTGCAAAACGGCACAAGTTACTATGAACATATAATCAATAAACGCTAAAAAATAGCACAGGTTATTACGCGAGAATATGTAAATTTGGAATTCCGGATAACGTCATAAAGAATTTCCAAATTACAACCGCATGAATCAATCAAATTACAGAGCAAGACCAAGATCTTTGCCAATATACTTTTTATCATCCGGTCACGTTGTCACCTTCCACCCCATAACATTTAAATGACACATAAAAAAAAAAAATAATAAATCAAACACATTGCTCTGATGATATTGACCTTTTCCTGCAATTACTGAAAATAAACAGCACTGGATAGGTTTCCTTGGAAAGGACGGATGTGATGTCTTCTCATTATTTATTTGAACTATCGTTTTTCTATAACTCATTGAAAAATTATCTGCTTTCTCTGTTTCAAATACAGAAACTCACAAACGTTCATATGTCAAAAGATATAAAATAAAAGCTCAATTTAGTAAAGAATTCGTGCATCAAATATAATTCAAGGAACTATCTCTTTATTTTTACTGAACGAAAATAGATACATGTTAGGAAAAATAATTCCTCCAGTTTAAGTCATTAGCTACATACTAACCTTGCTAACTTAAAATGGAAATGTGAAATCATGGCGGTTTTTTTAACTTTTGAAAGACAGTTTTCTCGTAAAATAACATAATTTTGCAAATCGATGTTAGAGTAAATAGTGTAATATATATATATATATATATATATATATATAGGGTGCTTCTTGAGTTAAGTTTAAAGTTTACGATAGACGCTGTTAAATGTACGATCCAAAAAGTGTTTTTCCGGTCCTGACACCAAATTAAGGTAAAATGTCTATGTATATAAACCTGTCACAAAGTCCAGTATCGTACCTTAAAGCAACTCATTAAAGATGTTCAAAATATCTTTTTGCTTCTACACACGCATAGACGCGTCGAATCAATGATTGGTGGGCCCATCGAAATTCTCTCACACGGTGTCGAATGTTTTAGCAGGCCCCATAACACGTCAATGAATCATCTCTACATTATTAAAGCATGTTTTATAAACCGATTGTTTTACGTGGCCTCACAGATAAAAATCCAAAGGATTGACGTCGGTTTAATGTGCAGGTTATGGAGCCAGTGCATCGCAAACAATGATTATAATGTACTGCATTTAAAATCCCGTCAAATTCCAGCCCACACATGAATTGTAAACTGGTGCTGATGTCTAACCTGTATTGCACGATGGGGATTCAGATCCGCACACAAATGTTGGTTGAGAAAATTTATTACTCCACCTCTTGAAAATGTTGCTTCATCATTAAATAAGACTGAAGAGACAAACAAGTGATCGACAGTTTGTGAATTATACCAAAAGTTGTCCTGTGGCAATTTCAATAGCGAAAGATGCTGCTCTCCACGCGTAGTGTTTGAATTAAATAAGAAAAAAATGACTTAAAATTTACACGAAAATTTATAACCAGTACTGCATAACCTATTTATGTACATTTCGAAAATAAGAATTCTCTTGATATTTATCTTGAATACGACCGATCAAGTCTACTTAATTTTTATTACATTTTCCAAGTTGGCTATTAAGTTGCTGAACGTCTACATTTTTATAAAGGAAAAGTTCAATTTTTTCTAAGTAATTTCCATGTCTTTATACGCTGCATAAGTTTATCATGTAGCAACGCAGTGTCGATAGGCAGAATTTTTCTTAGAGTGAACTCTAAGATCAGAGGAGTAGGCTCTTTTGATGGAGTCAATCGCCACATCATCTTGCGGATGTGTCCAGATGGAGGACATAAAAGAATGGGCCACGCTTGCCAAAATATCCAACTTTATGTATACAGGAAAAGTATCTAATCTGTCCCGATATGCATCGACCGGCTTTTAATCCCAATACGTTGTGGCCGGAACAGGTGTGTTCAAATGTGCTCGACTTTGTGATCATGACGACGCACCATTTTTTTTTTTTTGTATATGAATTAATGTAAACACTATGTGGTTATAATATGTAAACGTATTCATAATGGTTTTACTCTAGATATAGATCTTAAATTTTCTGCTGAAAGATATTGAAAAAGAAAGATTACAAGTTTTTTGGATGAATAAAACTCCTTTATATAAATATGTCCTTATTTGATTTTAACTGAAAAACAAATATAGTAATTTTTTTTTCTAAAAGAGTAATTAGCACAGGGAATAATTCTAACAAGAGTCTACATTTCCCTAAACCATTGACTCTTTTTGAATAAGATAAAATATTTCCGTGGTCCTTTTATTCATTCACGGCGTCTCAGTTTTATTAGATTCTTCTGGCTATTTTCTTTTCTTTACCATGACATTTATATGTATTTTGTCTTTTTTCCGGTCTTAATTGTCCATCTTTAGTCTCCATTTGTTTCCATTCAGCTTTCTTTCAGGACTTTCCTATATTTTTTATAACTACCATCCATTTTTCTCATTGCGTGCTGGTTCTGCCTTTTCTTGCTCCTCTACTCATAAAGTCTCCACTGGCCTTGTTCCTCTGCCACCCCACTTAAATTCACAGGCTTGATTTTTCTAATTCTCTTCGCTGTTCTGTTGCGTGTCAGTTTAATGTCTATTTTTTTTCATCAGCATCTTAATATAATTCCTGTCTCACAAAAAAAATCTCCCCCGAGTCAGCCCACACGGCTACACTCGGTGTCACATTCATCAGCTCCCCTGACTTACCCATCTTTGTCTCTCCTGCAATCTTCTTCACCGTTTTACCGCCTACATGTCTCGCCTCGGTAGACACTGATTTTTTTTATTTAATTTCTCTCCATTCTCTCCCCACCCTCTCTCTCTCTCTCCGTTTTTATCAATGGATTTATGATAGTAGGTTGCGTTCTGTTTGAGATATTTATGTATTCCCAATCGGTGTCATAGGTTGGGGTTCGATTCAAGGTAGATGATAGGGTTTCGTAAGGTCGATTTCTTCGGTCGATAGGTTGTCTCTTATGAAACATTCGAGAAACACAATTTCTATTCTGATTTAACCTCCTTTAGCATCATATTATTGATACATATAAGCTAAGCTCAAGTGTCTACCGATATAATAACTTACCATTTCTTTTTTTGCTGAGCCTTCTAAGTATCTCTCGTTCGCGCCAACAGATTCAAGCTCTTATCGCAGCCTTTTCATATTGATTAACGTAGCACTCATTTCCTTTTGCACTTTTCCCTCAATATATTTAACGCTTTTATTTTTCTCACTCTCTCTATCTCATTTGCTCTCCTTTTTTCTGTTTGTTTTCACTCTCTCTTTATCTTTTTGCTCACAGTTTTACTTTTGCACTTATGTTTGTTGTGCATTATTATCATTTTGCAATTTTTCTTTTGCACAGACTTTTGAACATAGTTTTTGTGACTTTCTTTTCTCTAATTTTCTCTCTCATTTCTCCTTTTAAACTCTTCTTCTCCTTTTAAACTCTTCTTCTCCTTTTAAACTCTTCTTCTCCTTTTAAACTCTTCTTCTCCTTTTAAACTCTTCTTCTTCTTTGAAACTCCTTTCCTCCTTTTTAAACTCTTTTCCTCCTTTTTAAACTCTTTTCCTCCTTTTTAAACTCTTTTCCTCCTTTTTAAACTCTTTTCCTCCTTTTTAAACTTTTCCTCCTTTTTAAACTCTTTTCCCCTTTTTAAACTCTTTTACTCCTTTTTAAACTCTTTTACTCCTTTTTAAACTCTTTTTCTCCTTTTTAAACTCTTTTTCTCCTTTTTAAACTCTTTTTCTCCTTTTTAAACTCTTTTTCCTCCTTTTTAAACTCTTTTCCTCCTTTTTAAACTCTTTTCCTCCTTTTTAAACTCTTTTCCTCCTTTTTAAACTCTTTTCCTCCTTTTTAAACTCTTTTCCTCCTTTTTAAACTCTTTTCCTCCTTTTTAAACTCATTTTCTCTCTTCTTGTCTTTTTCTCTCTTCTTGTCTTTTTCTCTCTTGTCTTTTTGTCTTTTTCTCTCTTCTTGTCTTTTTCTCTCTTCTTGTCTTTTTCTCTCTTCTTGTCTTTTGCTCTCTTCTTGTCTTTTGCTCTCTTCTTGTCCTTTGCTCTCTTCTTGTCTTTTGCTCTCTTCTTGTCCTTTGCTCTCTTCTTGTCCTTTGCTCTCTTCTTGTCCTTTGCTCTCTTCTTGTCCTTTGCTCTCTTCGTCTTTGTAGTTTTTTCCCTCTTTCTAAAACTCAGTAAAATCTTTGGCCTTTGCTCTCTTTCTCTCTCTCACACACACCATTTTGGCATTTACTCTCTCGCCTGCTTATTCTCACCTTGTTAGCATTTGCTCTCTCTCGCATCATTTTTAGCTTTTACCTCTCTCCCACCATTTTAGCCTACACCACTTTCCCACTTTTTAGCCTTAACCTCTCTTTCACGTTCTTATCCTTTACCTCTTTCCCAACTTTTTAGATTTACCTCTCTCCCAACTTCTAACCTTTACCACTCTTCCAAAATTTTAGGCTTTACCTCAATCCAATGTTTTTAGTCTTTACCTGCTTCAAGTTTTTTAGCCTTTAACTCAATCCAGTCTTTTTAGCCTTTACATTTCTCCAGACTTTTTAGACTTTACCTCTCTCCAGTCGTTTTAGCCTTCACCTGTCTCGGCTCTTTTCAGCCGTTACCTCTCCACAGCCATTTTGGGCTTTACCTCACTCCAAACTTTAAAAACTTTACCTCCCATTCACCTTAAACTCACTCGCTTAGTCTTAATATCTCTCCCACCTTTTTAGCCCTAGTATATCTCACACTTTTTTAGCCCATAGCTCTCTTATACCTTTTAAAAATTTGTCTCCCACATTTTTAGACTTACCTCTCACCCAATTTTTTAGCTTTAACTCTCTCCCACGTTTTAGCATTACCTCTCTACAGCCTTTGTAAACTTTAAATGACTTCAGCCGTTTTAGCTATTACCTCCCTCCAGCTTTTTAGCTTTTACATCTCTCCCACGTTTTTAGCTTTTATATCTCTCCCACGTTTTTCGTCTTTAACTCTCTCCAAAATTTTTAGACTTCTTTTTTAGACTTTACCTCTTTTCCACCATTTTAGACTTTACATCTTTTCCACCATTTTAGACTTTACCTCTTTTCCACCATTTTAGACTTTTCCTCTTTTCCACCTTTTTAGACTTTAACTCTTTTCCACCTTTTTAGACTTTTCCTCTTTTCCAACATTTTAGACTTTTCCTCTTTTCCACCTTTTTAGACTTTTCCTCTTTTCCACCATTTTAGACTTTTCCTCTTTTCCACCTTTTTAGACTTTACCTCTTTTCCACCATTTTAGACTTTACCTCTTTTCCACCATTTTAGACTTTTCCTCTTTTCCACCATTTTAGACTTTACCTCTTTTCCACCATTTTAGACTTTACCTCTTTTCCACCATTTTAGACTTTTCCTCTTTTCCACCATTTTAGACTTTACCTCTTTTCCACCATTTTAGACTTTACCTCTTTTCCACCATTTTAGACTTTTCCTCTTTTCCACCTTTTTAGACTTTTCCTCTTTTCCACCTTTTTAGACTTTTCCTCTTTTCCACCATTTTAGACTTTAACTCTTTTCCCCCTTTTTAGACTTCAATTTCTTTTTCCACCTTTTAGACTTTCTTACCTTTTTCCACCTTTAGATCTTTACCTCCTTTTCCACCATTTTAGACTTTACCTCTCTTTTCCACCATTTTAGACTTTTCCTCTTTCCACCTTTTGTGATCTCTTCTTCTCCTCTTTTCCACCCTTTTTAGACTTTTCCTCTTTTCCACCTTTAGACTTTTCCTCTTTCCACCTTTAGACTTTCCTCTTTTTCCACCCTTTTTTAGACTTTTCCTCTTTTCCACCTTTTTAGACTTCTTCTTCTTCCACCTTTTGACTTTTTCCTCTTTCCACCTTTTTAGACTTTTTCTCTTTTCCACCTTTTTGTGACCTTCCTCTTTCCTGTTCCTTTTTTAGATTCCTACCTCTTTTCCACCTTTTTAGACTTTACCTCTTTTCCACTTTTTAGACTTTACTCTTTCCTCCACTACTCACTCCCTACCTCTTCCACTTTTTTAGACTTTTCCTCTTTCAATCTTTTTAGACTTTTTCCTTTCCACCTTTTTAGACTTTTTTCCTCTTTCCACCTTTTAGACTTTTCCTCTTTCCACCATTTCTCTTAGACTTTTCCTTCTTTCCACCATTTTAGACTTTCCTTTCCACCATTTTACATTTTTCCTTTTCCACCATTTCAGACTTTTCCTTTTCCACCATTTTAGACTCTTCCTCTTTCCACCTTTTTAGACTTTTCCTTTTTCCACCATTTTAGACTTTTCCCCTTTTTCCACCATTTTAGACTTTCCTTTTTCCACCATTTTAGACTTTTTCCTCTTTCCACTTTTTAGACTTTACCCTTTTCCACCTTTAGACTTTTCCTCTTTTTCCACCATTTTAGACTTACCCTTTTCCACCTTTTTAGACTTTACCTCTTTTTCCACCTTTTTAGACTTTTTACCTCTTTTCCAATTTTTTAGACTTTTTCCTTCTTTTCCACCTTTTAGACTTTATCTTCTTTTCTCCACCTTTTTAGACTCTTCCTCTTTTCCACCTTTTTGTGACCTTTCCTCTTTTCCACCTTAGACTTTACCTCTTTTCCACCTTTTTAGACTTTTTCTCCCTCTTTTCCACCTTTTTGTCTCTTCCTCTCTTTTCCACCTTTTTAGACTTTTCCTTTTTCCACCTTTTTAGACTCTTCCTTTTCCACCTTTTTAGACTTTTCCTCTTTTCCACCTTTTTAGACTTTTCCCTTTTTCCACCTTTTAGATTCTTTCCTCTTTCTCCACCTTTAGACTTTTCCTCTTTTCCACCTTTTTAGACTTTTCCTTTCCACCTTTTTTGACTTTACCTCTTTTCCACCACCTTTTTAGACTTTGACTTCCTTTTCCACCTTTTTAGACTTAATTCTTTTCCAATTTCATTTTAGACTTTACCTTTCCCACCTTTTTAGACTTTACTTTTTTTCCACCTTTAGACTTTACCTCTTTTTCCACCATTTTAGACTTTACCTTTTTCCACCATTTTAGACTTTACTCCTTTTCCACCTTTTTAGACTTTTCCTCTTTTCATCTTTTTAGACTTTACTCTTTCCACCTTTTTAGACTTTACCCTCTTTTCCACATTTTTAGACTTTAACTCTTTTTCACATTTTTAGACTTTAACCTCTTTTCCACATTTTTAGACTTTAACTCTTTCCACATTTTTGTGACTTTAACTTCTTTTCCACATTTTAGACTTTAACTCTTTTCCACATTTTTAGACTTTAACTCTTTTCCACATTTTTAGACTTTAACTCTTTTTCCACATTTCCTTTTAGACTTTAACTCTTTCCACATTTTTAGACTTTTAACTCTTTCCACATTTTTAGACTTCAACTCTTTCCACATTTTTAGACTTTAACTTTTCCACATTTTTAGACTTTAATCCTTTTCCACATTTTTAGACTTTAACTTTTTTTCCACATTTTTAGACTTTACCCTTTTCCACATTTTTAGGACTTTAACTCTTTCCACATTTTTAGACTTTAACTCTTTCCACATTTTTAGACTTTTTAAACTCTTTCCACATTTTTATCTTCAACTTTTTTCCACATTTTTAGACTTTTTTAACTTTTTCCACATTTTTAGACTTTGAACTTTTCCACATTTTTAGACTTTAACTTCTTTCCACATTTTTAGACTTTAACCTCTTTTTCCACATTTTTAGACTTTTAACTCTTTTCCACATTTTTAGACTTTAACTCTTTTCCACATTTTTAGACTTTAACTTTTTTCCACATTTTTAGACTTTAACTTTTTCCACATTTTAGACTTTAACTTTTTTCCACATTTTTAGACTTTAACTCTTTTTCCACATTTTTAGACTTTAACTTTTCCACATTTTTAGATTCTGACCTTTTCCACATTTTTAGACTTTAAACTCTTTTCCACATTTTTAGACTTAAACTCTTTTCCACATTTTTATGATTTTTGGCATTTATTCTCTTATTCTCTTTATCCTTTTTGGCCTTGGATCATTCTCTCTGTCTCTCTATCGCTATTCTTTTTGACTTTGGTTCACCCTCTCTCTATCATCTTTGATCTTTGCTCTCTCTCTCTCTCTTTCTCTCTGTCTGTGTCTCTCTCTTTATCCTTTTTGATCTTGTCACTCTCTCTCTCTTTGGCCTTGGCCTCTCTTTCTCTCTCTCCTTATTGGCCTTGGCTCTCTTTCTCTCTCTTGCCTTGGCTCTCTCTCTCCTTTTTGGTCTATACCATTTTCTCGCTTTTTAAACTCCTCTGTGTGAATTCCTCCCACCTTTTACTCATTTACTATTCTATGTTTGTATTTTCTAAAAATCTTATGTCCTATTTTGTTTCGTTTTGAAACACACAAACCTACACCAAAACCAGATAAAATGTTGTTTTAAACGAAAAATTCGATTCACAGACGATTGAATATTTCTTTATTATTGATTATATTGATTAGTACATCACTAAGCTTCTTTGTGTATTTACATCTTCATTGTTTTACGTGCTTGGAAAGGGAATCATGTTCGTAATAGGCAGCTCTTTCTTAATATGATTTAAAAATATTTCACTTAATAGAATAAATATACCCAAATGTTAGTCAGATATCTTTGCATTGTTGGAGTATATCTGTGTAATTAAGGTTTGATATTTTAAAACTTGAGTATATTTCTCTAATCCGCAAATTTCGGTGGAATATCAGTTTAATTAAGATGTAGCGTAGGGAGCTGGTTAATGTTTCTTTGATTCGGACTTAACCGAACTTCCTACAGCTGAGACGATTTTATGCTGAGTTGTAATCATCAGAAAGTTTTCTTCATAAGAAGGTTGGTTGTCGACAGGTTGGAATTGTGTGGAAGAGTAGAATATTAAAATATACATTTTCCGGTATGTTAAAATAGTGAGTTATTAAAAGAAGGTGGAAATTAATGTTCAATTAAAAACATTATTCACAGATTAAGGCTAGAGTTTGTACAAAATATTCGTAGTAGTAATTGTTGAAAAGAGAAGAAGAAATAGAACAAGATGCGACCTGACTTCTTCTCCGGGTCGATTTGAAGTTGGTTACACTTCAGTTTTTCGTCTCTCGGCTCCCATCTGACGCCGAGGTCATTTATATAGTCCTTTTGAATTTAGCACTGGATCGCTAAGTCCTCATGTCATGCAAGTCGTTCTTCTATTTGTGGAAACCCAGTATTATCTACGTCATTGTGAATTTTTGTAAAAGTGAAGAAGGTTGATTTTAATTAATTCATGATACACTACAAAGAGTTTTAGAGAAACTCAGCTCCTAGTAGAGTCAGTTAAGTGTCATACGTGATACACTCTTGGGTGTCATGTCTTTTCGATCAACTACTTACTACGCAGAAGTATATTCCCGTAGTTGTTTGCTTTTTTTTTCTGCGTAGACTGGTTGCTGACTAAAGCTGTAGAATGTAATCTGTCCTAGCTGGAGGGATAAAAGGCGGATTAATACTTTTTCAAAGAGTAATTGCGCAGAATTGAATGCAACAAATTCAGCTAGAATTCAAACTCGGCTTGGACGTACCTCGGTGAAGCTTGGTAAATTAGTCTTGTGCCAAACACGTCCAAAGTCCCCACAATTTAAATATCAGAAGGTTGAAGGTTGGATGTTGAAATGTGAAAGGATAAAATATTTCGCGTGTACATTAAAGTAAAGATTTATTAACAGAAAGATAACAAGCTCTAATATAAGTATACAACTTTGCCTCCGTCCATTCTTTTCCTTGCATGGTCGCAAGTCGTTGGCTCAACGTTTTTTATCGTTTCACCCCAAGCAAGGCTGTACCGCAAACTAGTACGCAGTGGACTACATAAGAGAAAAGTGAAAGTTTTAGCAGGAGGAGAGCGAAGAGAAAGACAAACCAGTTACAAGGGATGTCGGAGCCTCTCTCCGACACCCCTTGTAACCTTTAAGGGCAAGAAAAGGATACGAATATCAGTGTGAAGACATTTTGGAGGGTGGAGTAAGAAAGGAAAACAAGATACACAAGGTGATGGGGAAAGGACGAAGAAAAGACTGGAGTCAAGTGAACAAGAGATGAGAATTGACGTCGCATTTAAATTCTTTTAGATTGTATCCGTCAGGGAAGCAAATATACGGAAGAGTGCTTTTAAAAACACTGACACTGTTTGGCGTTGACATCAACATCCACTTTTGTATATTTTAAGAATAGATTTTCATTCATTAATTGCTATTAATTAAACGTTATTTTTAGCGAATACCCTTATTTGCGTAGACACTCCCTTTATTTTTATAAACAGTATATTTATCTCTTTTAATCTATGGGCCTTAATATCAATTGTATGATATAATTATGAAAATATCTACCGAAATATATTATTAACTATTTACAGGCCTGAATAAGCTACACAGATGTTTTTCCTTGTATTATGTAAGCAATATAAGATATATTTCGACGTTATGACGTTTCAGCGATAAAGTTTTAACTTTGATAAAGAATTTATAAAAAATTATGAAACAATGCGTAATAAAATATTACCGTACAATGGTAATACTGATATATAACCACGAAAATCTCATCTGAATCACTTTACTCGTCCTCTATAATCATTTATTAATCAAGGACAAAATACCTTATATACATGAGTATAGTGTTAGTATTAGGATCAGTTTTTGACGCAGAAAGTGAATTCTTTATACACAGCTAATTTTTTTGGAAGAGTTTAAAAATGGGCGCGTTTTCGGTAACCGCTTGCACGATACACTTGAAATTTTCTGTAGGCTTAAAATGTAAGCCAAAACGATCAAGGTCTGCACGATATATGAAATCTGCTTATACACTACTATATATTGTATGTCTACAGCAACTAAAATTATACAAGCCCAGCCAAATGTGACTTGCAAGAGAATATATCATTAAGACTAATTACTTTTAATCTCACTAACTTCTTGAATAGATAGCTGATAAAACTTAATTAACACCGATTCCAATACGTTTAGCAATGAGAACATATCTGTGTTACAAAATGTTCGGCTATCGATGTATCTGAGTGCCGAATTTTAATGAAATTAAAACAAAATTGTGCCATTAGATAAATATTCAGTTAAATATGAACCATTTCGTTACAAAAACATTTTTTGAATTTACCTTCAATTTAAAATTACCATTTTCCAAAATTTAAGTGATTTCCCGTTACAGAACGCATTGTTTTTACCACTGAGATGACTTAGCGAGGACCTGAACAAATATAAAACCGAAGGAGCAATATCTGCTGAATATGGCATGTGGGGTAACACATCTCATCCAAGCTGCAACAATTTCTACTGGGTTTCCAAAGAAGCGTGTGGTCAAGAATTATCCTGATGTAAAACAACACCATTATTGTTCGTTAATTCTGGGCGTTATTTTTTTTTAAATTGGTACCTTTAATTCATCCATTTGAGAGCAGTACTTTTCATAATCATTTGACTGGTTACTTGATAGAAGCTCCTATCTTACCAGATGGACAGCATGAATTAAGATGAAGAACCATTTTTGAGTGGCCCAAAATTGTCTCAGGTTGCTTACACCAAAACTTTTGTTGAACATTGTTTTAAACCATCTATTTTTCATCACTCGTCACAATTTGCTTAAGAAAGAGTGTATTGTCATTGCGTTTATACAACAATCACAGATAGAAATACGATTCAAAAGAATGTTTTCACTCAGATCATGTGGTACCCAAACTTGTAAGCGTTCTGAGCAACCAAGGTTCACTAAATGCTCATGAAGGGTGTATTTCGATAGATTTATTGTCTCTGCCAGTAACTGCGTTGTGTAAGGCTGGTTATATTAATCAATGTCCTGATTTAATCGTCATCTGCAGTAAGCGTTCTGCTTCAGCGTTTATCATCAATAAAGCTACATTGAGCAACTGTAAGCATAGCGGAACACTTTCGTTCCTTTCTGTCATCTAAAGCACCTCCACCGTACATAGCACCTTTTTTTTTTTTTCGCTTGCGAAATATTTTTGCCTTTACGGTAAGAGAAAGTATCAAATGTCTAAAATGCACTTTATAACCTTTTATTTTCATAGCAATGTAAAACTGACACGAATTAAATATTTTAAATCTTTCTTTATCAAACAATAGTTTAAAAGGAGCTCTAATCGGAAATGTAAGCATCTGTTGATAAATTTGACGTATTTTAACGTGTTGGAACATGAACAACTAAAGATTGGCATGAACTTTCCGGACAAAACTATATTTTAGCTGAACTGACAGTTGTCGAACTTTGACCAGTTCTGTCTATATGGTCAGGATCGCACTTACACTTAAATTTTCAAGTTACACACCTCAGGTAATGGATAGGTGGAAGCCTTTTCTGTATCAAACAAAACAAGATGATTCCAAAAGTCTCTTCAATGGGCGAAAATTGCGATGCGTGAGCTTTAATAAGCATTTTCAAAAATGCTAAATATTGAAGCTTTAATTTCAGGTCTAATTTCAAGCAAATAGATAAAACGTAATATGACCAATAATCAAAATGTCTTACTATATTTAAATTGACCGGAAATATTACATTATGTTTTTTTTGTTTTTTCTTTGCTAAAATAGCCGATTAGGAAACTTTTTTTATTCGTCTTTTATCTCATATAAGTATCTTTATTAAAAATTTGACGAAAATAAAATGTCCCTTTCTGAACATATGAGGAATATTGACCGATTTAAAGCATAAATGAACGGATCGAAACACATATTTACTTTAAATATAGAATAACTTAGAAATGTATTTATCACCCAGCAGTAGCTGTGTTTTTTTCCCTCACCAGTAGCTGTGATTAAACAGGACAACAAGAATTCTATTGTTATTTGTCTATATTTTTGAGATGTGTATTTGCTGGATTTACATTTTTCGGACTATTGTCCTCATCTTTGTTGCCGTTTGTACGACGTTTCTTCAGGCGCTAGGTATTTCGAACTGAACCCTTTATTACTACGCAAGGAATGGAGTTCATATACTCCACTGATTGTAATAAAGGGTTCGGTTCGATATTCCTAGCAACTGAAGTAAGCCGAAGCGTCGTACAGATGGCAACAAAGATGAGGGCAATAGTCCAAATAATGTAAATACTGTAGTTATGTTGTTGTTTTCTTGTTGTTCTACGAAGATTTCATCTATAAAACATTCATTAAAGAATGCTGTGATCGCTTTAATTTTTTCAGTACTCAGTAATTTGAAAAATAAGAAAATACTCTCCGTGATATAAAGTTTAATTTTTTTTGTTATTGTTATTTTTTTTTTAGAAATATTGGTTTTAATTTACTATATTCATAGCTCTTATTTTCAAATGTCGTATATGTTCTACTGTACTTCCAAAAATGATCACGTTTATGCACAGAAAAGAAATTAAAGAATTATTAATAATAGCATCTAAAAGATTAAATTTATATAGAATATTTAAAGATTGTAAAACTTCTTAAAATGAAAACAATTCTTGTGAAAAATCCGTTAATAAAAAAGAAAATATTTTTCGTAAGACATTATGGTTCTTAATACATTTTACTCTTAAAGGCCTCTTCAAAAGTTTTATAATTAAATAATATTAGTTTTATTGCATTTTTTTAAGAATCAGATCAGATTTTTGTTAAATGGTGATTCTGTTTTACAAACAAAAAGTTGATTTAAATTCTCCAAGATGTGAATTTAACTAATATAAATATGAAGAAGCTGCCATTTTAAATCCTCAAAATTCCTTATATTGTGGTTAGCAGATGTAAAATATATTTGTACCGAAATTTTTAAAAATATTCTAATTCATTTGTGAATAAGTACTTAAAACTTAATTAATATATAAAAATCATTTGATTTTTCAAGAATTTTTAAAATGTGGTTTTTACCCCAGGCATATGCTATTTATACTATTATTTAGACATGTTTTTATACGATTATTAAGTCCACCCTCTGATGCGAAAAGAAAAATATTTTAATCAAAAATTTGAATGCGTAAGAAAGAATAAAATAAATTATTAAATAATAAAATAAGTTTGTCTTTGTTCTCAATAATAATTAAAACATTTTTACGAGAAAATTGTTTTTTTTTAAATCAAATTTCGAGCTTTTTCTATCGTATGCATATTTTTTAAGATAATTTTTTAAGTTACTTAAATATGACGATAATACGACATCAAGCCAAAATAATAATGGGTTTTGGAAGCAACATTATTTTTGTATATTTTATGTTAGTTCATTTGATCTGCGTGGAATATTCTTGCATTTTAAAAAATTTGGAACATCAGTAATTTATCCAGGCAGTATATACACAACTAACAACTTAAAGACACTAAAAATTAACATCGGATTTAAAATGTCAATAACAGTTGTTCTCGCTATACTAGCAATTACCTGCGAGTCATACTCGTTAGCAAATATTAGGAGCATACAATTCATTAATAAAATTATACACTTTTGATATTCTAATTAGGTGAATTCTTATATAAAGCAAGAATTATTTTTCGTAAGATAGTGTTTTAATAAACGGCAAGGGTTTCTTGAAGTTGAGAAAACGACCCAAATGACTGCTTTTCGCGGGAGTCAGTCAGTTAAGTGCCATACTTGAGACACGCTTGCGCGATATCTCGAAAGAGACATAACCGACTGGGCAGAAGATTATCCCGCATTAGGTTGGCGTTGCTTTCTGCGGTAGACTGGTTGCCAGCCAAGGCTATAGAATTGAATCTGTCCAATTATTTAAGCCATAACTGGAGAGAACAGATGGATTCTGTTATGGATAGGATTGTTGAGAAAAACACGGATCGAGGCAAGTTGCAGAGAGTTCTGCATCCAGTTATTTTGCTGCTTTTGATAGACATGTCCAAATGCGATGCTGAGAGTCTTTTGCGTCTGCGCTGACGCGCGTTCATCACATATAATTTAATTCCCTAAGATATCTGAAATGAAATACGCATCCCACAACCATGATTTACAAAAACAGCTATTAATTTTATCGTAAGCTGAAATAACATTAAAATTAAAATTACTTCTATTGACTATTGAAATCGATTCAATATTTCCCTCTTTAAAAAAAAGTAAATAAAAAACAACGTTGTAACACTTAGAAAAAAAAAGTATTCTTTTTTTCTTATTTCCCCTGTTCTGGCCATTGTTATGTCCATGATATAACTTCCTACTGCATAGAAGTGAAAGGAAAGAGAATAAAAAACACATTTTGTTTTCAGGGACACTTATACTTCTAAGACTAGCAGTATAGCTCGGCGTTGCTCGGTTGTAATGAGAGCTTTAAAACTAATCCATCGTCCTGGAGCTCAGACTTTTTGGACGTTGGCACGAAATACTAAAAAGCAATAGTTGTTTCCAGTTAAAGAGAAACCGTAGACTGAAAGAAAAATGAATAGATGTAAGTCAAATTTTGATTTCCTTGTATCGATATCAAATAAGTTTTTTTTCGTCGTAAACTGAATATTTAAGGCTAAATAAGTCCTCTGAATAAATGGTATCATGGCTGAGACTAAGAACTACAATTATATCTAATTAGAGCCAAACCCGAAGCAAAAACTAAATAAAAGAGCTGAAAATATACAGACATACAAGCAGACACACACACAAACATCTTGCCTTTTATATATATATATATATATATATATATATATATATATATAATTATCGATGTTCTGCACTATTGTAAGAACTTCAAACTTTAAACTTCTGAATATCGTTTCTTATGTGTTTGTCTATGAGTGTATCAAATTTAATTAAAATTGGACGACTCCTTCTATAACCCGATGTTTTCGATTATCGATTTTTGATATTTATCGAGCGTACCGCGACACAAAACCTAGTTAAGATCACTCGCAAACGCTTATAGTACAACTGTGTACATTTTCAAGAAAATCGGTTCAGCTGTTTCGGAGTCTATAGGTAACGGACACACACACACACAAAGTTCCATTTATAAATAATTTTAGATATAGAGAATAACATATATACACACATGTCCAACGCTGAGAATAATATACCACATATATTTACACAGCAGAGCAGAGTGTAAAGAGAAATAAAAAAAAGGTTTCTTAAATATATTGTAATACTCCTGTGTCTTGAAGTCAGATTGAATTTAGAGTTTTAAACATATGTCCAATGTGAGGACATATTCCACGAACAAGAAACAGCGACCTTTGCATTTCCCAAATTGAGGACTGCCAACTGGAAATTCTTTATCATAAAGAGTTATATCAACCAAAGAAAACCTATACCATGAACTTTTAAGATGGGAGGTAGGTTTAGTCTCTGTTTGTATCATGCGGGTGACTAATGAAAGTCACATTACCGAATTAATTGCTGGAATTCGTTCTCACTGTATAGAGAGATGTCTCTCAGCGGCTGCCACGTGGCCCAAGTGTTTTATCTCCACCAAATGAAGATAAGCACCTTTTGTAATTCTTCAAGACTCCTCTCTAAACAGGTTCAAGGACTTGACATAAAAAGTCACATTTCATAACGAAAGATAAAATCGCCAACCTCGAAAAAAAAAGTTCGTAGTTTACTGGAAAAAAAAATTATAGAGTATTGTTAGCACAAAAAGAACTGCTTTGAGTATAAAAGCGTCCGTCAGGTGACTTAAGTAAGCTAAACAAAATCTATTCACTAGCAAAAAAAAAAAATTCCTTTGTTAGTATAATGCAAAACTTCAAATGAAGACGTGCTGCAAGTTAGAAAACAAAGATATAAAAATTGCTTTGTCAATTGAATGACACCCTGATGAAGTCAGTGTTTGATTTTGTAATCTGGTGCTAGTATAACTGGTGTGCCTTTATTTTGTCATGTAGTATCCAGAAAGGCTGACGTCAGCGTGTCCAAATATTTTGTTTTTACGTTGTTAACGCGTACGTTAAAATTTCTACGTCCTTTCAGTATATTGAATGGTTCTCCGTATCTAACTACAAAGTTATTGGCTTGGTTAAAAAAATAAAAACTTCAGAAAACTATTAGTTTTTGTTGTTCAGGTAACTGTAGGAAACTTTTTTCTTATGTTTTTTTCATTGACCTTCACGTTAGTTGGAAGTGATGTCAACCGCCAAACAAAAAAGGTTTGCTTGAAACATGGTATATGTGAATAAGAAAAAAATTGGCTTAATTTTCTACATATATATGAATGTGTCTATTATTATTAAGTAGTTATTCCAATTGGTTGAAAGGTATGCCGCTTTCTACCACGTTGTACGTCAGGGTGAAAAGAGTAGGTGCGCTACTGGGGGTAGGAGGCATGGTTTCTTCGGAAGTACGCCAATATCAAACTCAGTTTTGAGGTTAAGGAATAAGGCGGTCGAATTGAAATTATTTGCACTGTACCAAAATCGGCAGCATATAAATATATAGATCCAGTTTTCTCTCACTCATATATGTACAACGTCGTAAATGACTTTAATATTAGACATTCATGTAATTACAAAGACGCTTCAAACTGAAATTAACAACTATCTTGCTAAGGAGCAGAATACAGAAGTTGTCAGATAAACTTGATGTATTTAATAACAGGAAGTTATTCCCCTCCCTTTTTTAATTTCATTATCATTAAATCTTTTAAATATATTTTCGTATTACTGTATATATTATCAAATTTCTACGTCATGGATTTGTTTCCCCCCTTTTTTTTACCTGCCCCTTGTACATATGTGGTATTGTGGTGCGTGAAGGATTGAGAGGTGATGGATAAATTCTTGTGGTGGATGTGCAAATTGTTAATGAATGATAGAGTCGTGAAAGTGTTTAGGTAGGTGTACGATAATTCCAAAATATTTTTGCCCACACTCATTTTCGGCCATGTGCCACATTTTTGTTTTTTTACAAAAATAAATATCTTAATAACAGAAAGTTTACAAGGGAGAAGAAATCTTTAAAAAATTATAAAAAGAAAGGCTGTTAAAATTTAAAAAAAAATAACACGTTTAACCCTTTAGTCGACTTAATGAATATGTATTTAACTTTGCTATCTACATCAATAAAAGAGACGAGCGTGGACGTCGTGTAAGTATTTGTTTGATAGATTCGACTTAGCGTTTGTATTTTGCGATCGAGCTCGACGGAAGTTGCCCTCAGATGTAAATCAAAATTTTAGAACGCCAACACCTTGAAATCTTTCAGAAAGCCAAAAGTAGGGGTAGGAAAATATATTTCATCACCCCACAAAGTCGGGGATCAGTTTATGTATTGATTATAATATAGAATCGATCACCCCACTTTATATTATCTATATATGTTGCCCATCCCCATCCCACCCTAATCAAATATAGACATTCTACATTTTTATCTATATCTATAAATGTGACTGGGGTGGACTTTGTGTAAGCATTTGCTCTGTAAATTCATGTTTTTATTCTTGTCATTTCTTAAACTACCCGAGTGAAACCGGGCTAAACTGCTAATAGTCGTAGAAAAGTTAAAAGAGAAACAAAAACAAGTCAGGTGGGTCAATTATTTTTTATATTCAACCTTCGAATGAGCACGTTGGTGGAGAAAACATCAACACGTCAAATACACTAGTTAGACTGAGATGTGTTTAATGCAGTCGTCGTGAAATCCCGAGTTAAATCGTTAAGAAATGGTAAATATTTAACATGTAAGGCAAATAAGAATTACTTTTATGTATCTGAACCTTTCATTAACAATGAATTGTCCGTTCCGTTCCGATATTTACAGTGATGAAAAATACGTGGGGAAATTCAATTTCGTTATTGACCCGTTGGTAAAGAAGCTAGTTAATATTTCACATTGTGAACAGCAGTTCATGGCGGTTTTATGCAAGAGAAGAATGACGAAAATTCTCACGTGTTATCTTGCGGTGTGACATATATTAAATGTATCACTGCGACTAGTTCCACACGGAAAATTTTATGGTCGTTTTAACTGTTACTGGTTTTGTGCTGAGCGATACATTTGATATTTTCTTCCGCATACAGATCATGACATTTTCAACAGTTAAGGATTGATGATAATATCATATTTCATATAAGATATCGTCGACTTCAATACTGTAACGGGGGAGAGCTATGGTAAAAAGATTTATTCTTCTTTTTGTATTTCCACAACCTACTGTGGATTATTATATCCGTGTTTAAAACACCGTACCTCACAAAACGAAAAAGCTAAAAGGAAAAAGAATGGTAAACAATTTTTTTTCTTCGAGAGACATTTATACATAAGTAAGACATAAAGAAAACCACAAATGCATGTGTGTCTCATGCGAAGAATAGTTTTATTACATAACAAAGCAGAGTTTAAGGAAAGATTTAAATGAAGGCTTGTGGTGATACCGAGCAAAAGCGATGGACCGGATGTTGGCGCTTTCACGACCAAAAAGCAAATGACCAAAAGTCGTCGTTACGCCGCCGGCTCCGCAGAGATGTTCCGGTTGAAAACTAAAAATTAATTACATATTAAATTTCCATTTCGCGAGTCTACGCGAATTTTATTTATCAGCCAGTGGGAAGCCGAGAACCAAATACAAGTGTGAAATCCCAAATGATCTGCTGTGATCTAAGATATAAAAGCGGATACAGAAAGCATCGACAGGCAAACCGACTCGAGGAGAAGAGAGTAATTACTGTCTCCCTTGACCAAGTCAAGTGGCTATTACGCTCGCCTCCCTTGCCTCTTTCCTTCTTCTCTGTCTCAAAAACTACTTACTGACCTAAGGAGCGAATACATCAAAGACATTCCTTACTTACACGCTCCCAAATTCCTAAGCATTAATTCTCTTTCAGTATTTTATTACCATGCACATTTTAACCTCCGTTTGACCTATACTTCAAATATTACTTCAATTGTAAAAACATTAATTGATATGTGTATATATAAAATGTTATTTTTCTACTCAAATTGCCTTTCTTGATTTGTAATCATTTTATAACTTATAGTGGGCTATCTATAACAAGGCCAAATTCCGTTAACCTACAACAGTATACAACTACCCTTCACTAGAACGGACACCCACTACTAACAGAAAAATAATAGATAGGGAGCCCCTATAGGCTCTTATGTATAATATAGAAATACTACTGTCTTAAGAAACATTGTGTGGGGCTCCAAATTCAAAGGGATCTGATTTCTCTATAGCCAAGTTGAGGATGTATTTTGCGAATGTGAAACGGTCATTCTTGTTTTCCAAATTGAGTATTGCAAGCTGGAGTTTCTTTCTATATCAGGGAAAGTTATATCTCAACTGAAAACGACAACATGGGCTTGTAAATGCAGGGAGACAGATTTAGCCAAAGAAAGTAAACATAGCCTTTAACTGTTGTAAACTAACTAAAATTGACTGCCGCTGTTGTCACTGTAGGGGTGATGTCCCTAATCGGCCGTCATATGACTTATCTCCGTCAAAACATAAGCACCTTGAGTTTCAATATAAAATGAACGTTGAAAGGATATTAGTTTTAATAGGTCTGTAGAATGTAAGGCGTTAAATCAAAAATATTTGAGGTAACAAAATATATATGGCAAAGGAATTATACCATGTTCTTAATTCCAAACACTTCATAGCAGACGCCAAATTTTGACTTTCAATATCGACATATTATTTTTGTTTGTTTTAATAGTAGTTAATCTATATTAATATGGCTTTTTTTTATTCCAGCGAAACGCAAAGGATTTGCAACATTATAGTTCCTGCTTTGGCACCTCGGCTTGAGTGTTCCTACTTCAAGCACCGTAAAATAAAGCCTGTGTTTCTTTTCTCTAAATATTTTTCCCGTAAATGATCGGATTAGCGTTCCTCCTTGTTACCTGGATGAATTTCAGCTCCGTGCTATACATGCAGTTAGGTCTTCTAAGTCCACTCTTTAAATTGGTAGATATAACCATTTGTTCTATGCTAATAGTTTCTTCTCTTGCATTTGTCACGCGTAGAAATGTTTTCCAGTTTCTTGATTTCCTCTCAGTTAAGATATTCAAAGATTTTATTGCACTTATTTCAATTGATATTAAATTCTAATATCAATCGTCAACTTCAGTTTTATTGCTACCATTTCTTTGATTTTCCTCTTCTGCATAGACTCTCAATAATTCCTTGCTTTTTTGATATTTTTTGCTCGGTGAAATGATTAAAGAAAATTTTTGAAAAAGCGATAGCTTCTCCAACAAGCAGATTCAAACATCACAAATCCCGCTCTTCAAAACGTACCTACAGCGTCCGATGAATAAGTTGTCGTCTGAAATACGCAAAGCTGAAAATAATACTGATATCATTATTTTCATTGTTCGGACTGTTTTCATTATCTTTATTGCCATGTTTACGACGTTTCGACCGTTGTATGTTACCGCCTCAAGGACACAGAGCCCAGTGGATATAGGCGTTGGTTAGTCTCAGTGACTTGACCGGAAAATTTAGTTCAATACCAGGCTACAGCAGTGGCGAACAAATAATTCAGAAAGTTAAAGGGAGATAACTACGTGACTACCGCAAGTGGTATTTAGCATGGAATGAGAATTATAAATCCTAGTGATCGAAATAAAGGGTTAAGTTTGAAATTATCGGCAGCTGAAGAAGACCGGAGCGTACAACGGCGGAAGCATGGTAATAAAGATGAGGAAAACAATCTCATCTCAGAAGTTCAGACACATACTGAAAACTAATTTTAATATATATATATATATATATACTAAAATTATACACAAATATCTTAAAATATAAGTATATTTATTCAATTTCGGAATCTCTGCAACACATCTGTACGGCCTCCTTGTTTGACTAGGCAAATGCTATCAAAATATTTGCTTTCAGCTGTTCCAAAGTGTTTTGTTTGTATCTTTCTCAACTGTGGCCCATACACAATAAGTGGGTTGCAGTCTGCACAGTTAGGTGGCCAAATGTAAGGGGTGGCGTAGTCGCAGACAATGTCTGGGTCCTTCTGCTTCTGTGGCTCGGTGCAGAGTCCTGTTGCCAGACATCTGATCTTCTACCAGCCATCCTCTTGACTGTGGAGAGCACTACTTACTCAAGGCGTTAGATGTAGGCCTCTGTTGATTCATGAGATCTTGTGGAAATATGTAGACATAACAATGCTTTCACTAGCGATCACTTTGAATACCTTCGTAATCACCATTAGATTTACACAACTCTTTTTGAATCATCTGCGTTGTCCCCAGGCTGCCAGACGAACACTCCGAAATGGTCCGAGCTTCTAGCGCTAATGCCAAATATTACAGAAAGCAGTTTCCAAAATTTTGGCGGAGTGATTTCTTTTATGATTCTCTTTTTTCTCGGGTACACAACTAAGCCTACTATACCGTGCAGTCGACAAAATAAAAAAACAACGCGAATGCGCGATATTAAAATATAAAATTGTGACAATTTACTCATCGCACACTTTTCTTAAATGTTATGTCATGTTTTACGCTTAATCTGACAAAAAATTCCTATGTTTAAACTGACACAAGACTACAAGCACTATTTTCTTCAAAACATTCACCCAATCCTTTATATTTAGAATGTTTAGGGGACGATAGATGTATATCAATCTAGCAGTATAGCCCGGCGTTGCTCGGGTGTAATGAAAGCTTTAAAACTAATCCATGTTCCTGGAGCTCAGACTCAGTCTAAAGAATATTTGTGTGAAGTTTGAAATTTGATTAAAATCGGACCACTCCTCTATAACCCGATTTTTTCGATTATCGATTTTCGATATTTATCAGGGTACCTAGACACAAAACCAAGCTAAGAACACTCGCAGACGCTGTGTAAATTTTCAAGAAAATCGGTTCAGCCGTTTCGGAGTCTATAGGTAACGGACACACACACAGACAAAGTTTTATTTATGAATAAGTTTAGATATTGTGCACCTCATAAATATCTAACCTACATTAGTCGTAATTATATAGCAAGTTCTTTTAGCTATCTGCCTTTAGAAGACGATTATAATCTATAAACTTGTCGATATATTTCAACCATTTCAGTTGTTTTATCAGGATCCGTACATATAAAAGAATTCTGGAAAAAATATATAAAATTTGAATTTTGTTTTACAATGAAAATCTGTGGATCATCTGCTCAGGTAAATAACTTTACTAGGATTGTCATTCGTGTTTACATCTGTAATGGGTAACGATACGAAATGAGAAATCGGAGAGCCGATTTCGAATTCCAGTCGTGTCCTTTACATTGGCTTACACAAAAATACCCTCGGGAATGTCATGAATTCATCTCTTCAGCCTAGTCAGTCATCTCTCAAGAGACATGATCGCCCAAACGCTTATACCTATGGGACTTACCTGGCCAACTGAATTCCTTAATAATGGCAGTAACTTTATTGGCTATTTTCTATGTATCTCCGATAGAAAAAAGGAAGTGACAAAATTTGCTCAGATTTTATGTAAAAAGAAAAAAATAAATAAATAAAATGCGATGCTTCCATGACAGAATTCGACTTTAAAAATTTGTCTCGTGTGAAATTTATTCATGTCATTCAGATTTTTAAAAAATAGATAATGAATAACACAGCAAATAATTTCAAGGCGACTGCCAACAGGGCTCATATCACTAAACTTTGATTTCGTATGTTTATTCCAGGAATTGTCACATCTTGTAGTAATTTACTAAGCGCAGCTTAGATATGGCACCAGGCCGAAAGTATGGAGCGCCCAGTGAGGATCGAACTCACTACTGAATTGCAACATTTCTAGCGAGACAAGCTTGCTAACCATTGCAACACCTCGAGGTGCTCAATTGTCACATCTTGTATTTCTGTAGCTTTTCGTTCTTTGAATGTTCTTCATTTTTAGCAACTACTTCTTTCTATATTCAGATAAAAAATATATATATATTCAGATATGAAAATATGAATTCTTTTGAAACATTACATAAGTCAAATATAGGAATTTCTTGAGATCCATGAACTACAACATTCTGAAGAATATAGCATTAAAATATTCTGCAAGTTTTTTTTTTTGCAACTTATGCACCATCATTTAATTTGAGAAAATAAAGCCGATGTTTTCTAATGCATCTTTAATTGCAGTTTCTGTTTAAAAATGTCTTTGATTGATGGAATTTCATTTACTTCTTTAATTCTATATCTCCGCCTGAGTTTCCGGATGTACGTTGTGGTGGATTGGATATCGGCTCAGAACGAGAAATCGGGGAGCCGAGTTCAGATTCCAGCTGAATTCATTGCATTCACTTACGCGCAAATACCCTTGGGAAAGGTATTAATCCGCTTATTCCTTCCAGTTATGGGTTAAATAACAGGACAGATTAGGTTCTATAGCCTTGGTCGTCAACGAGTCTACCGCAGAAAGCAATGGCCACCTACTGCAGGATAATCTTCTGCCCAGTCAGTCTTGTCTCTGTCGAGACATGATCGCCCAAGCGTGCATCACGTATGGCACTCAACTGACTGATTGAGTTTCCCACTTTTCCGTGTAGAAATCTTTGAATTTCTTCAAGTGTCATTCGGTAGGGATACCTGATTATTATTATTATTATTATTATTATTATTAACATCTTGTCATTGATTAACCAGAGAACTGACTTCATCTTTTGTTCCAATGTCATGATTCTTCTTCTTCTATGTGCCCCGTCCCTTCAGCACGTAGGCGATCATGGATCTCCACGTCTCCCTATCCCTTGTGGCTCTTAGTATGATTGCTCCTGTTGCTCCTGGCAACCCCCGTTCCGTCATCCACCTGATCAGACCCTGCAAATATGTTATCCGCTGCCTTCCTCTGTCTCTCCTTCCTTCTATCTGTCCAGTCAGTATCAGGTTCTCCAGGCTCTCCTTCCTCATTGCATGTCCCAGGAACTTCAGTTGTCTCTTCCTGATGCTCAGCATCAATTTCCTTTTTGTTGCCATTCTTTCTAACACTTCGTCGTTGCTTGTGTGCTCAGTCCACGGTATCCTTCTGTAGAACCACATTTCGGCCGCTTCCAGTTTTTTCCTCATTTTCGATGATATTGTCCAGCATTCACAGCCGTATTGAAGAACTGACATCACGTAGCAGTCTAGCACTCTTTTCTTCGTTTCTATTGAGATCTTCCTGTGTGTTAGTATTTTGCTCATCTTCTGGAACGCGTCCTTTGCCATGCCAATTCGCCTTCAGATCTCCGTGTCGCACTTACCATCTCCTGTTAGAACACTTCCTAGGTACTTAAATTCTTGGACTTGTTTGATTCTGTTATCCCCCACCTGTATTTGGCATTTTGGGTTGTATCTTTTGCTGATGACCATGCACTCAGTTTTCTTAAAGTTTATTTGTAGTCCCTTCTTTTCACTCTCCACTGCTACTTTCTGTATGAGATCTTGCAGTTTCCTTTCCGTGTCCGCAATCAGTACTGTATCGTCCGCGTATCTTATGATGTTCAGGTTGTGGCCTCCAATAACATATCCTGGTGTGTCATCTAGGGTCCTCAAAATATTCTCGCTGTATAGGTTGAACAAATCCGGTGAAAAGACACATCCTTGTCTTACGCCTTTTTCTATTTTTGTGTATCTACTGAGGTCGTTACCTGTCAGTATGCAGGCCGTTTGCTGCCAGTAGAGATTCTTGATTATTCTTATGTCTTTGCCGAAAATGTCGAGATTGCCTAGCATTTCCATCAATTCTTTGTGTCGTATTTTGTCGAATGCTTTCGCGTAGTCAATGAAGCATAGGTATAAGTCTTTCTTCATTTGTAATGCCCTTTCAGAGAGCATCCTAATCATGAATATGGCGTTCCTTGTTCCAGTGTCCTTGACGAACCCGCACTGTTCCTGCCCTATCTCTGGCCTGATTCTGCTTCTCGCTGATTACAGATCTTAAATTTCGTGAGAAGTGACCAGCTATTTTGGAACAAAGAATTTGAATCGATGGTGACATTGGAAATGAATTTGCATATCTAACCTGATGTCTGCCTAGAAATCGATTGCCATAAATATAGAGATCGAGGTGCACAGGTTATGACGATTATCTGTCCGGATTTGCTGTGTAAACTATGGCAAACCTCTTGTTTATCGCTTAGTTTTAATCCAGCGCTCGTCATGGCAATGCCTCAAAGAGCAAATCATTGACAAAGAGAGGCATTAATGGTCCCTCTGGAAACAATCTGAATAAGTTCGCGTGATGTTGTTGCTTTTACTCTGTGTGCTTGTACGCCGTTGTCATATCTCACTGATTATTTGTATGTTTTTTCAGTCACAATGGACAGTCGGTAAACCGGATATCACCATCGCTTGCTTGTGTTTGGCGGCAATCTATTAACATTAATGCACCTTAGGTCTTTTTTAAAACGTTTATGGGTTTTTGTCCTCATTATTTTATTTCGCTTATTCGCTAAAGTGATGGATGATTTTATTTCATGCCTCAGTGATATTTGATAGGGTTGGTTAATGAAGCTTAGCCTAGGTGTCAATATTGAAGAAAGCTGGCTACGGGAGATGATACGATGACAAGGAATACAGGCATGTTCTTGTGTTTAAAATTTGAAACATTTTCAAGAAAAAATGGAAGGGGAATAACAAAAAATTAGAATAATAAAATAGTTAAATTAATTTGAGGCAAAAAAATGTAGAAGCAGTAAAATTCTGTGTTTAATAAACTGTGCCCAGTGAAGGTCAAACGCGAATTTTAAGAAAATGTGAATGAAGATAAGAATGCGCCAAATTATAAACTGGGCAGAGCCTGAATGCTTAAAAACAAAATATTTGAAATTTTCTTTTTAACAAAACTATAAAATAACCTAGTGCATATCTAGATATAAATATAAATTAACTACACACACCCACACACACACATATATATAAATATATATATATATATATATATATATATATATAGCACGACTCAGTTTCATGCATTGCGAAATCATCAGGTGCAAATTATTAACTGACCGTTCAGGAATTTGAATTTTTGGACCTCGCGTTGTTTATGTTGATAATCTAAATTTATTTATAAATGGAACTTTATGTGTGTGTCCGTCCGTCCGTTACCTATAGACTCCGAAACAGCTGAACCAATTTTCTTGAAAATTTACACAGTTGTAATATCAGCGTTGGCGAGTGTTCTTAGCTAGGTTTTCTGTCGAGGTACCCCCGATAAAAATCGATAATCGAAAAAATCGGGTTATAGAAGGAGTGGCCCGATTTTAATCAAATTTGATACACTCATCGACAAAGACATAAGAAACGATATTCAGAAGCTTCAAGGTTTCAGTTCTTACAATAGTGCAGAAAATCGATAACACATATATATATATATATATATATATATATATAAAGCAAGATGTTTGTGTGTGTCTGTTTATCTGTCTGTATGTCCTTTATACAAATCCACAATTTTTATCCTATTCTCACCAAACTTCACACAAATATTCTTTAGGCTGAGTCTGGGCTCCAGGACCATGGATTAGTTTTAAAGCTTTCATTACACCCGAGAAACGCCGGGGGCTATACTGCTAGTACATTAAAAAGCTCGGATGCTATTTTTTAAGTGTAATAACTTAATTTGGTTTTGACTAAAACTTAACCATCAAATTGGAAAGTAAATTCATAATTGCTAAACTACTATTAACATGTAGAATATTTTAGGGCAGACGTTATATAGTTATGTGCGTCTGGGTCAAGGGGGATTTCTTAAAGTTTTCATTTTTGGGAAAACCAAATGCAAATAAAACCCAGCCCGAAATGAATGACGACATAATAACGGCGTTTTACAAAACTTCGAAATCAGCATGAAACTACTCACTTGAAAGTACATTTTTTATTAATATATATTTTCTAGCTCTGTTATATTACATCGAGCACTGTTTTATTAACAGCAAAATATATTTGCATGTATATCTATATTTATTGATACCTGTGCGGGTGTGTACATACAAACACAGTAGGAGAAGGTGAAAGAATTGTTTACAAAAGTTTCTAGAAGTACGAACAGTGATGAAGAAAAATGAAATCTATAATTCGTCAGTTGCATAAGAGTAGCGACAAAACTATAATAAAACCAGCGTTAAATTCTCACCATTGTAAATCAGTATACATTATTGACATTTTCGGACTTCTGCGTTTTTATCAACAACGTTTCGGCCGTTTTACTCTCCAAACTTCTTCAGAAAATAATTTCAAAATGAATCTTGGATTTCAAGCTTTGAATGAAGTTGTATACCCCCGCATCTTAACATTATCTTAGCTGTTGCTTTATTAGCCAATGTCTCGTTGCCTTACGACTGTCATCTGAGTGCATCCTATAAATATTTTTGTACAGCGCCAGAAACGCGGGTTCAGCAACTATTCTCCACCATAAGTCATTTATATCGTTATTATCGAGGAACATATGTGTAAAGGAATTTAAGTATGTTCAAAACTGCAAGCAAAGCCATAGCACCCCTGAAGACATTCAGTTTTGCTGTCAGTTTTAATGATGCTAACCATTTAATGTACCTGCGTGTATGTGATTCAAATTAAGAAGTTTGCCGGACGTGCAATATTCTGTTGTTATGCCCACTATATGCTGGAAAATAGACACACACACGCTCACACACTTTACTTCAGACGATATTAATATTTCAAATGTTCAATGGCATTTTAAAACCTTTTTATTACGCTTATTTGCCTGCGCATAAAAAAACCCCTTTTAAACTCGCTCTATCCAATACGCAACCAGTTAGACGAAATAGTTTAAGATAAAATAAGAAAATAAGGTGTCCATTTGCGTACCAAATATATGAGAGTTTAAAGTAATATAAACGCCGGGTTAATAATCAAATATTTTATACAAATATCTACAAGCCGCCATGGTAGAGGGATATACTTAAATACGAGTGGCTGGCCATTGTTTGAACATAAATTTTTTATCGATACTCGTATTTGAGTAGATATTCTGTCGATAATTAAACAGTGTTGTATATTTATATCTACTGTCTCGATTATTTTCGAATCCTGCTGAATGACACACATTTTCGTAATAAAAATTTATCGTAAATAATCAAGCCAGTAGATATAAATATATAATACTGTTTAATTTAAAACAGAATATCTACATTAGTACGAGTATCGATCAAAAATTATGTTCAAACAAATCATTACAAACTGTCGATTTTTTATAACCAGGTTTTGTTAATCTTCATTAATCTATATATGCATATTTCCGCTCTTGACAGCATCTCCAATAATATTGACAAGGCCATTTCCTCTCATCCGAATATATTTGTGTTTGGCGACTTTAACGTCCACCACGCCAAGTGGCTGAAAAATTCTGTCACAGATCTTGCTGGTGTCCACACCATGTATTTTACAATCACTCAGTCCCTTACGTAAGTGGTGGAGTTTCCCGCGCATTTCTCTAATCTCACTGCTAGATGTCTGTTTTACTTCCGTCCTTGATTCTTGCAATGTCAAGCAACTCTGCTCCCTCGGAAACTCTGGCCATATGGTGGTTTCCGTTAACATCTCCTTCCACTCCCACTCCACCCAAGAACCTCAGACTAGCAGATTATCTCACTGCTACGAAAGAGCCGATTGGGAATCATTCCCAGATTTCCTGTATGACGTTCCTTGGAACAAAGTCTTTTGTCTTTCCGTTGAAGACTGTGCGGCTGAAGTCTCTTCTTGTGTTAAGGCTGGCATCGAAGCTTTCATCCCAGTCAGGAAGTGAGACTTAAATCCCATTCGTCCCCTTGGTTCTCCCTCGCTTACTCGGTTGCAATCGCCCATCGAAATCACTTCTCTCGGCTTTTTCTGTGTCACGCGTCGGACCATAACAGTCGCCTCTTTGCCTCTGCTCGGAATGAGTGCAAAAAGATACTTAAAGAAAACAAGCTGGTGTTTGCAGCCAGAATAAAGCAGCACATAGCATCCCGTAAGTTCGGTTCCAAAGACTACTGGAGGATCTATAAAAGTGTACTAAACAATAGAAAACTCTCTAATCAGCAAATTTGATGTCTTTACTTCTACAACAAACAAGGCTGAGAGCTTCATTCGCAGATTCTCCACCAACTCGACACTGGACTCTTCTGGAGTATCTGTACCGGACTTCCCACCCCGAACTGAGACCAAAGTGAATGACATCCGCATTACACCCTCGGTGGTCTCTAACATAATTTCAAAGCTTGACCATAATAAAGCGAGCGGAATCCCAATCATTGTCCTATGACTCCTCTAATTATCGTCCTATCAGCCTTGTTCCAATTTTTGCAAAAGTGTTCGGAGCATAATCAACACCGAGGTGGTTCAACATCTCACAGCCAACAGACTATTCTCTGACAAACAGTATGGTTTCCGCTTCACCAAGTCTACTGCTGATATGCTCACGACCATCACTGAATATATACATCAGGCTCTCGACAAGAACGGCGAAGCCACAACTGTTACCCTAGATATCTCCAAAGTGTTTGACTGAATCTGACATGCTGGCAATTCTACGCAAGCTGCGGGGTTATTTTTTGACCTTATCCAGTCATTCCATTCAAATCGCACAATGAAGGTTGTATTGAATGGATATGCCCTCGAATACTACCATACGAACGCGGGTGTCCCTCAAGGCTCTATTCTCTGTCTTACGCTTTTCCTTATCTATATTAACGATCTACCCGATGTAATAAGATCCCAGGTAGGCATATACGCTGACGACACTACGGTTTACTCTCGTCTCGATCAAAAATTTGCCGAGGCTGACAAAACAACCCTCACTGCCGAGATTGAAACGGAACCTCCAATCCGTGGTGGACTAGGGTATAAAATGGTTTGTAAATTGTAATGCTTCCAAAACAAAGCTGTTATCTATTAACCATCACAAACAATCGTTCCATCGACCCATTACCATGAATCAGGCTTCTCTCCTTGAAAGTAAAACACTGCGCCGCCTTGGATTAACTCTCACATCAGACCTCAAGTGAAATAACTATACATAATCCAGAGCTAAATCCGCTGCTATGAATGTCGGTTCTCTGTATAGGGCCAGGAAGTTTTTTTCCGCCTGAAACAAGCCTGCACATATATAAATCTACCATCCGCCCGTGAATTGAATACTGATGCCATATTTGGTCGGGTGCTCCTGCTATCCACCTCGGTGTCCTTGTCAAAATCCAACGGAGAATCTGTAATGTGACAGATCCCGAATGTCAGCTCGGATACAGTAACATTCTCATCGACGCAGTGTGGCTTCCCTGTGTGTCTTCTACAAATTCTTTCACGGCTTCTGCTCCGATGAACTTAGCTCACTAGTGCCCACTATATATAAATTTACTCTATCCACAAGATTAGCAACTAGGTCCCAACTCTTTTACTGGGGAACAATTAATTGCAAACGCAAATTCTACTCCAACATCTTCTTTTTTCGCACTTCTCGCCTATAGAATTCCCTTCCATTTACTTGCTTTCCCGACAGCTATAATCTCCAAGAAGTTAAATAGAAAGTCAATAGTCATCTCCTATCTTATTAACTGCATCCTCTCTCTCTCTCTCTCTCTCTCTCATGCTCCTTTCTCCGTCCACTTCACTCTCATCAGTATTCTCATCCTTCTTATACCCACTTCCTGACACCCTCTATAATCTGAGACTCTTTCTTATAACTTTCCTCCTATGTAACCCCCTTCAAAACAGTGGCAATAAATGCCTTGCTTGGGGTGATATGATTATAAAAAAAATTCTATACATTTATATTGCAGAGAATGTAAATACATCTAAACGACAGGACTGTGTAGCTAATCAGTATTTTATTGGTCGATTGCTTCCTTTTTTACGGCTTATCAATGTGGATAGAAAGTGGGGAGTCAATTTTATGTTACAATCAATATATATATATATATATATAAAATGATCCCTCACTTCATGGCCACAGTCATCCTTCTCTTCTACCCACTTCCTGACACCTCCTATAATCTGTGACTCCTTCTCATAACGTTCCTCCTATGTAACCCCCTGCAAAACAAGGGTAATAAATGCATCGATTGGGGCAATATGATTATAAAAAAAATTACATATGCGCAAGAGAGAGATAAATTTTCAGGATATATGCAACTGTAAAAGAATTACGTTCGTGTATATACTATACAGAGCCGTCTGAATTTTTGTTTTTATACATGCCGCGATAGAAATAAATACAATAATTATTAACACTGACCGAAGCGAATATTTGGTGTTTGGTCTAAAATAGTAGGGATGGGATTAATTCAAAATTCTGAGCTAAAAATCTAGAAATAAACTTGTATGCCGCAATTTAAATTAAACTAATTAAAATGATATTTGCAAAAGTTTTTGGGGGACAAAATTTTATTATGTAAGTTAATGTTAAATAAATTTGTATGTATATTTTAATCAATGTATCTATTTCTTAAAATCGATATATTCTGTCTCTTTGGGGAGATACATGTGTATTACAGCATGAATCTATGATGTCACATTGAAGATTGATAGCCTTTTTTTATAGTAGTTGTTCGAGCAAAATTCGTACCAGGATTTCAGCGGTCCAGAAACTAACAGGTCATAAGGAGTAAGTCGACTGAGCCTTATTTTTATCATATTTCACTCAGGTGCTCCCGACAGAATGCTTCCTCGATTTCTATAATATTACCTCTTAAAGTCGAGGTCCCATCGCTACCTATCCAACATATTCTATTCAAATGCATCCATTTCTACATCCTTGTCCACCCTACAACTCATTTATTAACCCTCTACCTTCAGTGACTCTTGGTCTTTGTACTTTTTTAAATCACTAATCAAATATAAAAGACTTAATAATAATTGATGTCTACCCATCTCGGTCCTGAGAGTCTTAAGTCTCTATTTAAAACTCATTAAAGCCATCGTCTCAAAAAAGAAAGAAGTGAGCTTTAATGTGTTAAACATAATCTTGCAAAAGACATTTTTAAAATACTACACCTAATAGATGCTTGCATACTTGATTTTAATTATTTTAAATAAATGATTTTAATTATTTTAAATAAGTAAGGCAACAGAGGCACTTAGGAGCAAAGTGTTACCAAGTTCTAGAGAATTAAAAAATATCAAGGAGAGAGAACAATAAAAGAGAATCGATTAAGAAAAGAAAATGCATGGATTGACATTGCATTTAAATTTCTGAATGTTAAAGTTGAATTTAAAAACAAGAAGACAGGAAAAATTCGACAAGCATGAATTGCGATAGAAGAAACTATTTGTAATGTATTTAAAATTACAACTCGCCATTTCAAGTGTAAAATGAGACCTTGCTGTAAACCTAGTATGACGTTTACATTCATGAATTCTAGGTAGCATAGAGGAATGTTCATCAGAACAATTACCATGAAATTGTTTATAAGAAAGCTACAGGGAACCTACGTTAGGCCGGTGGAAAAGGGACACACGCTGAAGTACTAGGATCAGTGTAACCCTATTATTTGAAGATTGAAAAGTTGTGATATTTTTAATGAAACTTCGAAAGGACTTATTTTTATTTGGAGATTGAAAGCTCTGATATTTTTAAACGAATCCTCTCTCCGTTGTAAACTTGAATTTCGACGATTTATTTTCTGCTTTTATAATTAATTATTTTTTTATAAAGAGTTTCTTTCGTAACTCATCCAGGCGTCTTCGAACTTATTAACTTTCTTTTTTTTTTTTTTTGGTGCCGTAATTATTTTAACACAAGTGTACATAAGTGTTCGGTTTGGATATGGTAGAAACACGGCTACCGGGTTTTCACAACGTGACTTTCTGAGACCAAAGGAACACAGCGTGGGTAATGAGTTCGTTTTGTAATAGACGTCTTGAGGACCAGCTATTCTGACGAGATCATTAGAACTAGAGGCCCGAAAGCGTCTTCATAACTTGTGGCGTTTCGACATCATCATCGTAGCAGGCTCCGGACCAGAGGCAGCAAACCAGCCAGCCAGCCAGCCGGTAGACAGGTTACATTAGTACCATTGCACATTCTTCTTGAGATTTCTAAAAGAATCTCTGAATATATAGCAAAATCACCAGGCCATATGTGGCAGAAATACTCAAAGCAATGTCAAATGGTAAAATTATAAATAAACGGTATACCTTTCATTTAGATGAAAATTTTAATAATTGATATTTATTCAAATTGATCACTCTACTTGAAAGGACTGGGATTGTGACAGACTTAAATGAGGTTAAAAAAATATTGCAAAATATGACTTATTTTTATAGATAATATCGAAGTACTTACTTTTTGGATATTTCATATATTTAAAAAATAGTTTAAGCGTAATCGGATTGGCGAAGACTTAAAAATTTTCTACAAATTGCAAACATTATTCTATGGGTGACTGGACTGAAATAGTTGGATGTTTCAATGATTAACGAATCACGAGGCATGTATCATGTCCTCGTTATTAGCGGCTGCTGTTGAGTCCGAGGTTAAATGAGTTTAGTGCATTTACTATGGCCCAGTCATAATTGCATACATTCAGTTAAACACACCCACTCTCTTCCATACAAATAAGTTTATTTGGGCGAAAAAACAAAACAAACAAATAAACTAACTACGTACAAATCGATATTTTCCTCGAAATTGCAATTTCTCTTCGGTTACATGACAATTATATTTCAGTTCTAGTTTTAGTGCTTTTCTGAAAGCTTATTTCAGTGAATGATTACACAATCGATCATCAATCGATTGTCTTTCGAGTTTACTTTTAACCAAACAGTGCGATATAGAGATAGTGTATAAGATTTTATGTCTCGATAGACCTATACCGCCTCTGCAATAGATGTGTTTCCACATGTGCTTTAAGTAAATGGCTATAGTTGGAAAATACAAGGGAAGTTGTTTGCCGTGGTTAAGAATCTCTTTTAGCCTGAAGTGTAGTATATTCAGAATTTAATAATTAAACATTTGTTCATGCGAGAATATTTCAGAGTAATTAAAATTGCAGTAGGTAAATATATCTATATACATTCTACTCCGCTACGATTTACCAATCTCTACTCAATTATTAATCAATTCATAACTTCGTGTGTATATATTTGATATATAGGGAGAGAGAGAGTTAGAGGAACACACACACATGTGTGTGTGTGTGTAAATATATGCCGATATCTCTTTCGCTCTCATATAAACAAAAAACTGAAAAACCAACCAAACTTTCTACCCGGGTAGCCTTTTCTTTAACATTTTGTTAAATATTTTGGTATACTTATTTAGTTTTGACTTTCTTGTTAACTTTTTGGGATTCATATCTTGAGAGACTATTTTCTGCCTTTTGTGTTGTTTATATTTCTGTATAAATATATGTACACATGCATATCTCTCTCTCTCTCTCTCTCTCTATATATATATATATATATATAT